>CM051275.1:8910649-9228149 GCA_027921565.1 Artemia sinica
TTTCCCAAATTCATCTGGTGAAAAAACACGATTAAATATTTTTAACGCTTTTTTTCTGAATGCTCCATAATTCAGTAAATAAAATTTTATTAGCCCAATTTTTAACCTTTGGTTGTTAATTATAGTAAAAAACCAGAATTCAGGATAGGATAATTTTACTTGTAGGATAATTTCGCTTTCAGGAAAAGTGCTTAAGTATCGACTAGGAATAGCAACGATGAGTCATACAAAGTCCCCACATAGCCCATTCGATTACGTGAAAAATTTATCGGTAAACGACAGAGCATATCCAGATTTAATCTGTTATAAAACCAAAGGTGAGCAGATCGCCCAAAAGATGGAGTACAAAACTGAACAAAAAACTAATAAAAACAACACTCAAAATGATAATAAACACATATACTAAAGAAATAAGTATCAACAAGAAGCAGTTAAATAAATAACTACTTAGCACTAATTAATTAACACTTGTTTAATTAAGTAATTACATAATTAACACTGATGCATAAAAACAATAAACAACAAAGACGAAATAGAGGAACAACAACAAAAACCAACAAGAAACGATTCAATAGATAACGCTAACAAAAGATGATATGAAAAAAAAAAATCCAAATGCAAGTAAAAAGTAACTTAAAAAATTAAAAGAAACAGAAACCATGTCCTGTATTAGGTGAGCTACCGCCTTCCCAGAACACAAAATTGGAAAACAGTGTAAGATTTATTTTTCCGCTTCTCTTAAGTTTTAGTGTATCTTACATTTTAAGCTTAATTAAGTTTTAACCTTAATTAAATTTAACATCAAGTTTACTGTTGATCTAAAAGTTATTTTCATTGATGAAAATAGATGAAAATCAATATACAAATCAGCAAAACGTCATAGCATGATGCTGCGACTACATATCACAAGCTTTGTAATCGTGACGTCATGATCAACACTGAAATGACGTCATACTGAATATATATTCATATGAAATACGCAGAACTTGTACTTACTCATTGGCATTTCAAAGCAAAATGAATTAGTCAAATAAGAAGTAAACGAAGAAGAGCTTAGTGATTTTTCTTATCCTCGTTTCTTAAAAAAGACGAAGATACACTTATGCTATAGTATTCTTAAGTGTTTCAGCGATATTTTTCTTCTAACTATTTTTAGCATTTCAAATGGAGGAAAAGGACATCTGAGGCAAATAGTTTCGACTATTTAAAGCAATAAAACAATAGGAGGAAAAATTTTAATCCTAGGTAAGTAGGTTTTTAATTCTAGGTAAGTAATTTTATATCTGTTTGACCAATCTTAAGTTTAAAATTAGTTTTCGATTTAAGTCAGTTATTTACATGCTATTGACCAAACAAGTAGATTTTTGCTACATATGCTATTGAAAGACCAGAGAAGTTTGAACTATGTACAAAAATATAAAAAGAGGAATTGCACATAGATGTACAGTTTAATGAGCTTTTAAAAGTGACCTAAATCAAAGACTAAAGTTAATCTTTGATTTAAGTCAGCCATTTACATGCTGACTTTTGCTACAGATATTATTGAAAGACTAAAGAAGTTTTGAACTATACAATGGAATTGAACACAAAAACATATGAAGAGGAATTGGACATAGACGTAAAGTTTAATGAGCTTTCAAAAGTGACTTAAATCAAAGACTAAAGTTAGTCTTTGATTTAAGTCAGTCATTAAGTGCTATTGAAGGAACAAGTAGATTGTTGCTATAGATAAAAACGAAAGACCAAAGAAAATTGAAGTATTGAATGGAGTTGAGCACAAAAACATATGAAGAGGATTTGGACATAGATGTAATCTTCAATGAGCTTAGAAAGTGACTTAAATCAAAGACTAACCTTAAAGATAGTCTTTGATTTAAGTCAGTCATTACATGCTATTGAAGGAACAAGTAGATTGTTGCTATAGATAAAAACGAAGGACCAAAGAAAATTGAAGTATTCAATGGAGTTGAGCACAAAAACATATGAAGAGGATTTGGACATAAATGTACTCTTCAATGAGCTTATAAAGTGACTTAAATCAAAGACTAACCTTAAAGATAGTCTTTGATTTAAGTCAGTCATTACATGCTATTGAAGGAACAAGTAGATTGTTGCTATAGATAAAAACGAAAGACCAAAGAAAATTGAAATATTCAATGGAGTTGAGCACAAAAACATATGAAGAGGATTTGGACATAGATGTACTCTTACATAAGCTTATAAAGTGACTTAAATCAAAGACTAACCTTAAAGATAGTCTTTGATTTAAGTCAGTCATTACATGCTATTGAAGGAACAAGTAGATTGTTGCTATACATAAAAACGAAAGACCAAAGAAAATTGAAGTATTCAATGGAGTTGAGCACAATAACATACGAAGAGGATTTGGACATAGATGCAAAGCTTAATGAGCTTTTAAAAGTGACTTAAATCAAAGACTAAAATTAGTCTTTGATTTAAGTCAGTCATTACGTGCTATTGAAGGAATAAGCAGATTTTTGCTTGAAAGACCAAAGAAAATTGAAGTATTCAATGGAGTTGAGCACAAAAACATATGAAGAGGATTTGGACATAAATGTATTCTTCAATAAGCTTATAAAGTTAAATCAAAGACTAACCTTAAAGTCAGTCTTTGATTTGGTCAGCTGTTTACGCGCTATAGCAGGAACAAACAGACTTTTGCTATAGATGCTAATGAAAGACCAAAAAAGTTTGAACTATGCAATGGAATTAACCTAAAAATTAATTAAGAGGATTTGGACAAAGATCCACTGATCAATGATCTTTAACAAGTAACTTAAATAAAAGACTAAAGTTAATCTTTGATTTAAGTAAGTTGTTTACGTGCTATTGAAGGAACAAGAGGACTGTTGCTATAGATTCTATTGAAAGACCAAAGAAGTTTGAACTATGCAATGGAGTTAAGCACAAAAACATAAGAAGGGAATTTGGACATAGATACACTGTTCAATGAACTTTAACAACTGACTTAAATAAACAGTAACTTTAAAGTTTATCTTTGATTATGTTTGAAGTCAGTTGTTTATGTACTATTTAATCAACAAGTAGATGCAGCTTGATCAATGCAACAGAGTTGAGCACAAAACACATGAAGAAGATTTGGACATAGATGCACCTGCACTGTTCAATTATCTTTTACAAGTGACTTAAATCACAGACTAAAGTTAGTCTTTCACTTAAGACATTTTTTCACAAGCCTCACAGACTAAATGCCTTGAGGAGAATTCTGAAATGAAACAGAAACAGCAAATATTGGAAACAGAAGGTATGGCTGAGAGAAAAAATGCTTCTGGACATACTAAACACTGAACACACAGCAAGAAGATATCCTGTAAGGAACAATCTTTAGTGGGAAAAGGGGCGCTCTGTGGCAAGTATGGCTTCAGAAGATGGACTACTGCCTGCTAACTGCAACTGACAAGTGGTGGATGATCCTCCTCTCTCTTCTGAGGGTTTAGAACCGTCTTCCCATGCTGGACTGAAGCCTGTGGATGGTGCTCTCAAAAAGAGCATGGAAATCTTCATGTAGTGTCTGGACACAACTAAAGAAGGCTTCTCCAAAAAGAAAACAAACATGGATAGGCAACCCTGTCCTAAAATACCGCAGCTAAGGGGGCATCAATTGACCAAAGACTAGGCTTGAGGATTGAGACGATTATTCCTAGTCTTGGTACTGACACCGATGATTTGGAATTATTGCACAAAATAAAAAAAAGAGACTAAAGAGTAAGAAAAAGCTTAATATGACGGTCAAGGAAAAATAAGTTTCACACAGGCTTCACAAAAACAATTAGATTGATGGTTCAATGTCAGGACAAAATACAGCCGTATGGGTAAAGGAGATCATAAATGGTGCTGGACTTGGATATCTGGCACCGATTTAAGTCAATGCACCTCCTAAGAAAAATTTCTTTGAAGTAGAACAACATTGTGGTCAATTAGAAGTGCTAGTTGGAATTGTGGTTGCCTCCAAATTGACATGGACCTGGTTGAAGAAATCGAGAGGCATAAATTCTAGCTGCCAATTGGTAGGGGCAAAAACTTCTCAAGCCACTTTTTTATGAAGACACAAGAACCATTCGAGACAAAGGAAATTGCAACTACGTCCAGCATAATAGGTGAGGCAGAGAAACTAAATGGTAACTATTGCTAATCAAATCATGAAGAAGGTTAAGGACAACAAACTCCATACATCTAGCAAGATAAGCACAAGCATGCATTTAAAACTCCAAAAGGTTAGACACAGGGGAAATATTCAGTTATTTTGTTTCAACTATAATGATTAAAATACGTTGGATTTTAAAGTTTAACATTTAGCTTGTCTATTTGCCATGCAATGATAGGGCACCACCTGAGAAGGTAAAGTAACTGAAGGTTAAAAAGGAATTTTGCAGAAATGAAATAATCCTACAGTTCCATCATGTGATGCTAACATGCATCAAATGCTTTGGAAAAGCTCAAATAAAAATGAGAGGAGAAATGAGCTTCTGAATTACCTGAATAGAGAGACTCTTGTCTGGTATAATCAGGCTTAATACCCACTTTCACAACAAGAAGGAAAGAGAGACAACCATAATTTCCCAAAACAACATAGTTTGGTTCAAGAATGGCGCATGAGTGATATCCCATTACTTTTGAACCATAAATTTATAAGATTTAATGTTACTCTTTCCCAAAAGCAAAAAAGCCAAAAGGAGACATAGGAAAAGCAAGATGTCTCACTTACAGTTCAGTGCAGGCTAAAGAGCTCAATAATGTACCTTCTCATCCTGGTGAAAATGAGGAGGACTTGGATAGGGAGGCAGAAAGACTTGCAGAAGGCATGAGGGGTGCTTTCGCTTAAGCCACCCCCTGACATCAGTGGAAGAAAGGGAGCAAATATACAGTCGGTGGACTTTAGAATTAAGGCAAAGGAGAATAGACTGACATGAAGGCTAAAGAGGATTGTAGTTTCGACAAATGACCCAGTACATAAGGAATTAAAGGAATTAATTTCTTTAAAAAAAAAATTAAAAAATCAAAGACAATCTAATAGAGAAAATTTTGTGGCAGTATTGAGTTGGACAAAGTCTAAAGGCTCCAAAAAGGACACCTGGGCCCTCCTAGAGAGTTTCACAAAGATGGTATTCTCACAATGGTCATAAGAAAACCTTGAAATACATGCTTGAGGTAAATTTAAACAACCCTGTAGTTATTACGTTTAAACCAGCTTATAATAAAAACCCCTAATATGGTGGGCTATATTCCTAAGATAAGTATGAAATCAAAGAATGGTTTTTATACCCAAGCTGTATAAAACCTATTATTCAAATCCTGGATCACATAGGTTGGCCACACTGGCATGTTTCAACTGAAAGTGATGGAAGAGTTAATTCATTGGTAGTTCATAGGCAATCGTGAGATAAAAAATCTGATACCCAGAAAAACCAAACAGGTTTTAGGACCAGACGCTCAACAGAAACAGCTGTTCACTAACTGGTATGGTGCATACCAGTTAGGAAGCTTGGCAACGCTGTTCATGGTGGTTGTTTTTGAAAAAATAATAAATAATTGCATGTAATTCGGTGTGAAGAAGGGAGAGTTTGTGTGTGGAATTTAGAGAAGGAGTTAGAGTGAGTCTTAGTGTTTAATTTGGGAGTATTTTTGTTTTGTTTTGTTTGTTTTTAGTGTATAAATGGTAGGAAACCATATGAGTCACCTGTGACGTAGCCGGATGTGTCAGTGTGCAGGGTTGCAGGAAGTGTCAGTGTGCAGGGTTGCCGGCTATTAAATTTTGGCTGGGGAACCTGTGAGTCTGAATTTTTTTTGGCATGTAAGGTTGCCGTCCGGTAAATTTTGGTCGGAGAATTTGCGTGTCGAAAAGGAAGAATAGGTAAGTTGAGTGTTTGAGAGTAAGTTAGTGTGTGAGTGTGAGTGTAGAATTAGGTGATTGTTTTTATTATTTGAGATTTTTTTTTGTATTTGTTTGTGATTATTGTTAAGAGAAAGTAAAGGAAAGTGTGTAAAGGAAGTGTGAGTGAGAGTTTGATAGCGTTTATTTAAATAGTAAAAATAAAAAATAAAAGAATAAAAAATGTCCAGAAGTACGGTTGTGTTCGATTTCAGAATGATGGAAGAATCGGTCCTAAATGAAGTACGAGAAATCGACATTCATCGGTTTTTCAAGGAACTGGGCCTAAACGCTGGAGTAGTGAGAGCGATCGACTCCGATGATCTTAAGAGATTCGGACAGGTGCGAGTCACTATGAAATCGGTAACGCTGGCAGATGACCTCGTATCAAAATGCAAAACGAATGAACCGAAGATGCGATTCCAAAATAGCGTATATCCTGTAAATGTAGACAGATCCGGACGACGCCCGGTCGTTGTCCAGTTGCGAAAAATCCCAGGAGAAGCTACCAGCGAGGACATAAAGAAAGAACTACAAGTTTATGGAACTGTTCTAAATATCAGAAGGAAAGTATACAGTGGTGACGAGTTTATACAAGTCTACACTGGCCGAGCGACCGCATTAATGTACATTGAAACGCCAATACCACCGTCTATCAACATCTTCGGTGGGGATGAGAAAATAAATGTTTTTTACCCTGAGCAACCCAAGGCCTGCTACATATGCCACGACGAAACTCATGAAGCAAAAGATTGCCCTAGAAACAGAAGAAACATGAGAAAAAACAGTGTTTTAAGTCCAAATCCGATTGGCAGACATTTTAATAATCCATGGGGAACGCCTAGGACTGCTGTAAGTCAGCCGTCAGGCTCAAGCAGCGCCCTAGAGGGAATACGGAAATTGACACCATCGATGACCGTAGACCTTATTCTAAAGAGCACAGAGGAGAATGTACAAAAGGATTTAGAGAAAGCGAAAGAAAGTGAAAAAGCGCAAAACGACCCTGAAGAGAAAAATGGAACGAATCAACCAAAGAAACCAGAGGAAGTCCAGAAGAGAACCCTGAAACCCCCTACCGCCCAAAAACCTTCTGAAGGGGTTCAGAAACAAGGAGGAAAGATACAAACACCAAAAAGGACCCTCAGCGAAGTATCCATCGGAGGTAACGAAAACAACCAAGCAAAAGAAAGAAAAACAGAAGGAACAGAAAACGAAACCAAGTCAAACAAAGGAAAAGGAAAGAAATAAAAAACTGAAGATATTTTTTGTCAGTTTTAGAATTTTAGAATGAATTTAACAATTGGAATCCTGAACTTAAACGGGCTAAAGCAAGAAAAACGTCAGGAAGTTTTTACGAAGCATCTGAAAGCATCAGGTTTTGATATATTAGCAGTCCAGGAGGTTGACACTTCTCGTGTCTGTGGAATAGAGGCAAGTGGTTATTCATTTCTCTCAACAAGTGGATCTTTCGACACAGGTTTTTTCTTAAAGCAGGATATTGCAGTGGACCCGGAGAACTTCAAATTTGAAGAAGATGGAACCGTATGTAGCCTCCAGATTGAAAGCATCACACTTATAAACGTGCACATGCCTTCGGGAAGTAATAACATCAAAGCCAGAGCTGATTTTATTCAGAATATCATACCAAGATACGTCCCTGTAACTGGATGTAAATTATTGATGGGAGATTTCAATTGCGTAGCCAGAGAAGAGGATGTGCAAACAAGAACGGGGACGAGTCTCAAAAAGAGAGTAAGTGAAGATCTGAAAAGCTTGGTAAAAGCATATGATTTAACAGACATGAGGATTCTAAAGAAAAAGAATGAGTCTTCTTTCACCCGAATCGGAAACCAAGAAGCAAGTAGAATCGATAGGATTTACGTATCCAGGGAGATGGAAAAGTCTGTAAATTCCATTCGGCATGAGCACCTTTTATTCTCTGATCATTACGCGGTCCGAGCAAGTATAGGTGATGTAAATAGGAAAACAAGTTTCATGAGAGCTCTGTATTGGAAACTACACCCTGATACTATCAAGGATAAAGGAAACAAAGAAATAATCCGAGAAAAAATCCGAAAATACTCACAGAACGACAACAAGACGAAAGCCACCTAACAGCATGGATTAAATTTAAAGAACAGATCGTAAATTTTCTAAAATACCTACAAAAGGAAATCGAAAGAGAGCGGTTAGCCCACGAACGATTTTTAAGAAAAGTCCTTAGCCAACTGAAAGATGAAATAGACCAAAATACAGCCGATCCGATTTTCGAATACCATGAAATAAGGCGACAATTAAAGGAAATCGAGCAGAAAAAATTTGAAAACTGGACAGTAAAAAATCGTTTAAACGATTTATATGAGGGAGAACAAATAAGCCTGGCGACAATCTTGAAAGCTAAAAGGAAACGAGAAGAAAGCAAAATTGACAGAATAAAAACACATGATGGAAAGATAACAGATGATCACGAAGAAATAAAAAAGACGGTATACGGTTTCTTCTCAGAGTTATATAAATGGAAAGGAGCAAGAGAGGCAAATGCTTTTGATGATTTTGAAGTGAAGCGAAAGGTTTCAAAGGACGAGAATGAAATGTTAAGTCAGCCCATAACTGAAGATGAACTAAAACAAGCTTTAAGTTCTACAAAAACAGGGAAAGCCCCAGGAAGAGATGGTTTAAGCTACGATTTTTACAAAGTGTTTTTTAGTGAAATCTCGGAAATCATGTTATCAGCAATGAACGAGATGATACGTGAAGGAGCTACACCGGATCAGACCCTAGCGATCATCACGTTAGTGCCAAAAAAGGGAGACATGCAACATATCGAGAACTGGAGGCCCATCTCTCTACTTCCCTGTGATACTCGATTATGTTCCAAAGTACTCATGAACAGACTCAGAAAGCTGATGGGAGAGATTCTGGGTGAGACCCAACACGGGGGCATAAAGGGTCGAAAAGTCCAACATATTCTTGCAATTTTACGCGACTTACTCCTTAGAAGAGAAGAACTATCGGAAAGTAATCTCAAATGTGTTTTAATATGCGTTGATTTTATCAAAGCTTTCGACTCGGTAGTCCGGGAAGTCCTATGGGAACTGATGACGGCGAAGTATTCGTTTTGTGGTGAATTTGTCGTTTTTTACAAGAACCTATACCGTGGCGCAGCGGCGAAAGTGGTGGTAAATGGAAGCCTCACTGAGGAATTTCCCCTTGAAATATCCCTCTGGGAAGGTGACCCAAGCTCTTCATTTCTGTTCGAGATCTATCTCGACCCGTTGATAAAATACATAGAAGCCAGAATAACAGGTATCAGAGAACTGCCAACTATAGTTCTCAAGTCTGAGGCCTTTGTGGATGATGGGAATTTCTTCGCCGATGGAGTGAGTGACATTAAAACAGTAATGCGGGGCCTAGAATGGTACGAGAAAAATTTTGCCGTCAGGACTCACAAGAAAAAGAGCAAGATCCTCCCGTTAACAAAAAGCGCAAAGGCGAGTTGGATTAGGAGCTTGGAAAAGGAAACTTGGCTGGAAGTCAGTCCTACAGTAAAGACACTTGGCGTGGAGTTTTCAGTCAGAAGAAATTGCTGGCAGAACGCATGGGAAAAGAAAGTACTCGAGATTCAGTGTTTGCTATGTGGCAAAGATAAAGGCAGGAATCTTTCCTTGTTCCAGAGATCAACTTTCGTCAACATGTATTGTGTATCAAGAATACTTTATCTGGCCCCAGTAATACCCCTCCCGGAACCTATAGCAAAGAAAATTGAAACCTTTATGTGGCGTTTTATATGGAGCGGTAAGCTAGAAAAACTGAGTAAGAAGTTGCTCTTTTGCACAAAGGAATCGGGAGGTCTAGGAGTACTGGATTTTAGAAAACTGTGCCAAAATATGCTTGCTAGAATGACACTTGAATTTTTAAATGGACCACAAGAACACTTTCAAATGACCAGAGAGTGGTTGGTTCCCCTACTAAACAATCCTAATTCAACAAATTCAGACACAAACGTCCCAATTTTCATGAAAGATTCTTTCCCGATATTAAAGCAACTGCAAGAGAACTCATGGCAGATAGTACAGAAATAAAAACTGAGATAACCAGGATTTTAACTCCCGAAGAGGAAAATAACGGATATCATGTAAAAGAAAAAGAACCATTTGTAAATTTTGAAAATGCCTTTAGAAATCTACATTCTTTCCCCATGGAACCAAAAGTGAGAGAGCTTATGTTTCAAGTCATGCACATGATTTTGCCTTACCGAAATAGAGTGTCACGTTTCCTGAGAAATGAAGATAAAAAATGCTCTTTTTGTTTTGAAGTAGTGGAAGATGGTTTTGACCACGAGTTCATCAAGTGTAATGAAAATAAGGGAATTTTTCAGTTTATTTTTTATTTAAGTGAAAAGTGCAAAATTAAAGTTCAAAGTGATGAAGAAAAGAAGAAGCTGGTGAAATTTGACATAAATTCGGATTTGGATGTGAAAAAGAAAAATTCTCTGTGTTATATTATTGGAAATATGTGTCATTATGTGTGGAGTAGAAGGAAAAGAAAGAAAGTGGTGTGTTTAGAGGGTTTTAGGAGTTTAATTGAGAAGAAAATGGAATTATTGAAGATAAGAAATGAGTGGAGAGAGTGTTTTTTTATTTTGAATTATGAATTTTTTTGTAAATATGGTGGGTGGAAAAAGAGAGTGAGAAAGTAAGTAGTGGAGAGAGTTTGAGTTTTTTATTGGTAAGAGATAGTTTTTTTGCGTGAGTGAGTGAGAAAACAGCGTTGCCAGTAAGGTAGTTTAAAGAAAATTATTGATAATAGTTTTTTTCTTCTTTTTTAATTAGCAGCCAAAAAAGGAAAATATAGGAAAAAAGGAAAAAAAATTAAGTTTAAAAATGGGGTTTGGTGGTCATTTCAGCTTATTTGTTTTTCGTAAATATTAGTGTGTTTATTTTTGTGTGTTGTAAAAATAAGCTGAAATGATAATGTAAAAGAGGTTTTTTCTTTTTTTTTGGGGGGGGGGGGGGTTGTTGGTTTTTTTATTTATTTTTTATTGGGATATTTTTTTATATATTTTTTTTTTAGTAGTGGCTTCTTTGCAGAATTGGAATTTGAGAAAATTTTGTCTGTTGTTGTAAATGGCCACCGTAAGCGGGGACTTCCCGTGGAGGGGGGACGTCCTCTCTGCGGGAGAGAATTTTATTTTATTGTTATTATGGATTAAAAATTATTTTAGTAGAAGTACAATAATGCGAAGACCACTCTTTGGCTGCTAATTTTAGTAAAATGTAGAGTGTAGGTGGCATTTAGATTTTTGTAATGTTTAAAAGTAGTTTTTTTTTTAATGTTAGTGCCACTGAGAGGAGAGGAGGTGGGATTAAAAAAAAACAACTATGTTTTAGGCATATTTCTAAACATAGAAGAGGCATTTGATAGCCCATCTTTTGAATCCATAGAAGCATCCATGGAAGAGGTAAAAATGGATATAATAATGCAACAATGGAAAATAGAATTCTGGGTACGCCCAGTCAAAAATCAATGATCTAGTGTCCCTCCTATGAGGCACACATCTGAAAATTCTGTTTGAATTACGAGAGCAAAATCTGAATATATTTTTCATACCAGCAAAAAACATAATCTGCTTTTTACTCCCGAGAAAAGTGAAACAGTAATATTTACAAATAGCCTAGAAGAAATCAGGAAGTTCCTTTTAATTAAATATGTATGGTTGCCCAATATCACCCAACAAACAGGTGAACAATTTGGGAGTCAGAATGGATCACGACTTTAACTGGAAAGTCCTTTGCGCAGATAGAGCACAGAAAGCCACAGCTTCCCTAATCCAGTGCCAGAAAATGTGGCGAAAAGCTGGAGCTTAGCTCCAACTAAGATCATATATCTATATGGGCCAGTAATTCAACCAGTGCTGCTTTATGGGGTTCTGGGTCACCTTGATCCAAATTAAGGCACATGAAACCCCTTTGAGAAGGGTACAAAGGCTTGTCCACCTAATGATCTCATCAGCATACTGTGAAAATGCCACTTGACCCATGAAACTATGAGTACAACTTAAATCTAAAAAAAAATTCCAGAGGAAGAAGCAACAGAAATTGTTGTTGGGTTGAAAATTGCTGACCAATGGAGTTAGAAATAGTAGTTATGGAGTAGGAAAACAAAAAACCACGTGGACACATGCAAACCAATACTGCTTCAGTGTAGGGAATTACAGATGCCCAGGGATAAAATTATTCTAATGATAAAACCATTAAGGCCAATTTTGGTTGTTAAAAAAACAAGGAATGAAATGGAGGAGGGAATTGCAGTACTACATCAAAATAACCGAGTAATATGTTAAATAGAGGGTTAACAGGTCCATGGAAAATTGGAGGCAGGTGTAGTGATGTACCATAATGTCTCTGATCTAACAGGAGAGATTTAAAGTTATCACTTATGGAAAGTTGCAATCATCTTCTAATTTCAAATGTTCAGGATAGAACAGGCAACTAAAAGACTGGAAAAACTAAAAAGCACAGACGGGAACATTTGCATTATATCTGATAACCACGCATGTCTTAAAAAAATCTTGAGAATATTAAAAGCAGACAAAAAATGAGAGTTAAATTGCTATAAAACCTTAACTGGCTAGCCTCTAATGGCAACCACATTACATTATTGTGGGTCTGGCAACATTCTTGGAAAACAGATAATGAGTTTGCGTAGGAGCTAAGGCTGGAACATCAATTACTAGTTATGGGCCAGAACCTTCCATTCCCATCTCTCAGACCTGCCGGAAAGCTGTTATAATGAGATAGATACTTCAGAGGGTGAAACGAAGGAAGTGATTTCAAAGTTTAATCCCACAGACATCAGCATCTTCTTTGACTTAAAAGGAAATATGAATGGTTATTGAGACCAGTAAAAAATTATGAATTTTCATTTCATTGGAAGAGCTGATTCCTACTTTGCCAAAAAATTTAGATGTCCAAGGAAACAAGAAGGCATTTAATAAAAGGATAACCAGCTGGGGATGGATTCTGGCTAGAAATATTTCATAAGTTAGATAATAAGCTGAAAGATGTAGTTGGTGGAGGCTAAGGTCTGACAGCTAGTAAGATATGTGAAAAGGACAGAAAATGTTTGCCCCTAGTCCTGAAATTGTTGATTAATCCTTTTCCTTTGGGGGAGGGGATGAGGCATTGGGTGCTTGTCGCCTGAGGTTTGGCCAAGTGTGTGAGTCTATCCATACTAATAATGCTAGTTCCAAAGCCAAACAGAAATGTTGTTATGTTAATGAAGCAGCAGAAGAAACTAAGCAGCTATTACTGGAATTTCCCTTTTTGTATACTAAGAAAAAAGGTAAGCCCATGCCCTGATAGAATTTGGGAACCTTCAATTCCATTTACATCATTTTATGGACAAGAAAACTTTATTTCAGTTTAAGTTTAATTTTTGTTGTCTGCAAAACCTCATGATATCATTATTGATCATGACATTAATAAACGAAACGATTCTATCAATCTAATGTTCTTCAGTTTTTGAGAGGAGACACATTTAACTAACACCAAAAATATGCAAGAAATTCTTTTTGACTAGGTTATTAAGAACTCTTAAGGGTTTATAATTCTCTAATATTTCTTATATATTTTGTTGCTGTTTTTTTTTTTTTTTTAATTTACCTCCTTCTCCCAGCCCTCTAAGGTTGAATGGCCTGTTATTCGATCTTTTTAATGAATAAACTAAAAGTTTTTTTTTATAATATTGACCTAATAAGTCAACCACTTGATTTATTTGGATTTCACGAAAAAAACCTCACATAGCACAAATCTTATTCTTACAGTTCCTTGCTTATAACGACACTTCTTGGAAAACAAATTTTTGACTTTTCAAACAAAGCAAATAAGAGGATGGATCTCTTTTTGCTGACCAAATAGCTTTCTAGGGGCAGGGAAAATCTGCAAAACTGCAAAAATTCAAGAACAGTTAGTGAACTTTTTAAGTCAATGGACTGGTAACTTGCTTTGACCCGGAAGTGATTATTTTGTTTAGTATAAAAGCAGTTTGTTTTAATTTTGATAAGTTAGTAACTCTGCTGATGATGATGACCGACTGTGTCATCGAAATATTTAGAGTCTTTGTTTCATATTTTCGTTTCACTGTCTAATAAAAGGACCTATCCCTATTTGGAATTCTTATTGTTTTCGTCATAGAAAAGGCAGTGTGGTCATGGAGAATAATAGTAACGTCGTATATATGGGGATGACAGACAAACTTCAGAATCAGCAACATTTCATTTGCTATTAGAAGAATAAAATGATAAATTTAGCACCTGTAAATTCAGCATTATTTTATTTTTAATTAGAAGAATATTCAACGCAGTATTACAAGATTCAAGAACAGTTAGTGAACTTTCTAAGTCAATGGACCAGTAACCTGCTTTGACCTGCAAATTCGAAGAAACTTGTACCACATTTACTCAACGCAGTATTAAAAAATTCAAGAACAGTTAGTAAACTTTTTAAGTCAATGGACCGGTAACTTGCTTTGACCCGGAAGTGATTATTTTGTTTAGTATAAAAGCAGTTTGTTTCAGTTTTGATAAGTTAGTAACTCTATTGATGATGATGACCGACTGTGTCATCGAAATATTTAGAGTCTTTGTTTTATATTTTCGTTTCACTGTCTAATAAAAGGACCTATCCCTATTTGGAATTCTTATTGTTTTTGGCAAAACTGCCAAAAGTTATGTAAACACTGATATACACTTGAGGTGAACAAAATGGGGACTGAGCCTGTGACTGGCCTTCTTGAAAGCTCAAGATGGGTGCAAGTATTGCAGATGTATTGGAGGATATGTGCATTAATTTCTCCAAGACTGGTCAGCTCAAGCTCTGGGGAATTAGGAAAAATATAGGCTTAAGATTGCAACATGGTCATATCAACCTTATAGGAGGTAGTTGAGAATTGGTTGCAACTAGTAAAAAAAAATGCTTTTTTAGCTCTAAGATAATAAAACATAATTTTATTAATAATCCTACAGACTATTCATCTTTAAAGGGAGAGTTGCCACACACCCTCTGATACTTAAACCAATACTTGGTATAAAACTAGTTTATACTTGGAATCCATTGCAATTTTTGAGCACAAAAAGGGAAAATATGATAGACAGGAGCCTAATCTAGAACCAAGTACGTTTACTAAAAAAAAAAAATACCAAAAAAGCCCTTAATACAGTCATAGTCCTTTGTTTTGTTGTACTTCGAACTATACCACAATTGCACCCCTCCCCTAGATTTTGAAAAATATCTTTTCGGTACTTTCACTGAAAAATAACCTTTTGGTATTTTTATTGAAAACAATAGAAAGACACAAACACCCTCCCCTCTAGATTTTGAAAAATACATTTTCCCCCCTAAAACTACATATTTCTTTTTAATTAGTGCCATTGGGGTTCAGGAGCACAATTTCATTGGTTGGAGAAAGATTTTAAGTCACACTCACATTTTCATCAAGTTTATAATGTATTTGAAAAAAAACTTATGAAACTTCCTTCAACAGTGGTTTGATTCTTAAAAGCCATTCTCTTTGGCTTCATTATGGTAAACCTCTATTTTTGAAAGTTTCATTTTTCAGCCTAAAGTTTGCAAAGGATAAATTGTAGTTCAATGGCTCTTATAAGGGAAACATTATAAAACGAAAAGATGGAGACCTAGTAGTATTAGATTCCTTATTTTATGGCCTTTCTAAATTTAAAGTTTTTTTTTCTGTCAATACAACACCCCCTGATGGTCCCACATATAGCCCTAATAATACATTTTTCTGTTGTTTAGCATCATGTGATACATTTTATCTTCTTTGTCATCTTGTTTGCTCAGATTTTAGAAATGAGTTTTACCTGATTGACTGTAATACTTGTGTCTGAAATTGCCAACAAGTTAAGATGGAGATGATCTCCTGTAGATTTCTTGCTGGTGGTTGTGTGACAACCTCAATTAATATTTGAGTCCCAGTTCAGCTTCCAGTCACCATTGGCCCAATCATTGTTGATCCCAGCTTTGAATAAGTCTAAAGTGGCTGCATAGACTGTCTTTTCTGTCAACCAATTACACAATGGTACTGCTCTAACACTACAAGTTTTTCTGCTCTCTTTTTCAAGACCAGGGAAAATGGAGTATTTTACTGTGGTCCGGAGAGGACCACACTGTGGTCCTCTACTGAGTAGAATACTACTCAGTAGAATACACAGTATTCTACACAGTAATCTACTACTCTACTGCTGAGTATTTTACTGTGGTCCGGAGTTCAGCTTAGGAGAGGAGAGGTACAGACTTGTTTCACTACCTCAGAGTCAGTAGTTTCAGAGTTGTTATTACATCACCCCTCTTTTGTCTATATGTCAGGTTGAGCAACATCAAAGTCTATAGATTTTGTTCATATGGAGTTTCATGCAGGGTAGAGAAAAGTTTTGTTGCCCTTTTCTAAACTTCTCTGACATGAAATTTGTATTTTGGGGCTGCTACTACCATTCCAAACTTAAGATGAGGGGTAGACAAGGGCTGTAAATGGTTTATTTACCATATTTGGTTTTCTTGTGATAAATGTGTGCTTAATAAGCTAAAGGGCATGGCTAGCTTTAGCAAACTGTACACGAGTGAGGGTATGAAATTTCAATTCATTATCCATAATAACTCCTAGGTCCTTTATTCACTAACTGCTTTCAGTTGTCCACCTTTAATAAAATAAGTGTACTGAGGGTTATCATGTCCAAGATGCAAATCATTGCATTTTGAACCATTAAATTACAAGGCCCAAGCAGTGGACCATGTCTCCAGACTATCTAAATCTTGATTTTAAGTGAAAGATCTCCTCTTCAATTTCAACATTGCCAAACAGTTATAATTGTCAGCATATAAGGTAACTACGGTTTTTCAGATTAGTTGAAAGACCCAGCACCAGTGGGAAGCATTTGATGCTTGAATATCCATATCATCACCTATTGAGTGATTAACAAATCAATATGGATCTTAATTTGCTCCAAGTGCAAATTAAGGTAAGTAAGCTGTGCAATCACCTATATATATGCTGAACAATTTTCAAGTTTAATCATTTTTTAATTATTCATATATACATGTATATATTTGACATAGGCCCATGGGGAGACAAGCTAAAAAAAAACTAGGCCTAGACAAAGATAAAATAACAGATAACACTACAGAACAAAGATAAACACAACAGCAAAGATACAATAACACAACAGTAACATGAAAGTAGCAGCTAGCCCAGGATCCATAAATAAATATCAAAAACTTCAATACTATTAAATATAAACTGATAGTAAAGGATAGCCAAGAGGCCCATATTCACACAGAACAACAAATCATACAAATAACTATCTTATTAAACAGATGCCAAATTAAAGATAATCTTGTACTAAATAAAACTTAATAGGGTAAAGGTACCAATGATTCGACAATTTTTGTAAAAAACCAGTTTTTCTACTCTAGAAGTCTTAATTTAAAGACTTTCGGTTTGAAAAGGGTTTCAGTATGTAGGAAAAACATTTAGGAATCTAACTGTTTGATGAGAAGTTTGAAGTTTTGTCTGGAAAGGGTACAAAACTCCAATTTTCCGAAATTAGAGCATTTTTATCTACAAATTCGACACAACAAAAAAGTTACCTGTTTTTGACGCAAGTCAGAACCCAATTCGACACCCGTATTGGGTGTCGAACCGATGATTCGACAGTTTTTGTAAAAACCAGTTTTTCTACTCTAGAAGTCTTAATTTAAAGACTTTCGGTTTGAAAAGGGTTTCAGTATGTAGGAAAAACATCTAGGAATCTAACTGTTTGATGAGAAGTTTGAAGTTTTGTCTGGAAAGGGTACAAAACTCCAATTTTCCGAAATTAGAGCATTTTTATCTACAAATTCGACACAACAAAAAAGTTACCTGTTTTTGACGCAAGTAGGAACCCAATTCGACACCCGTCTAAAAACTTGAGGAATACTTGTGAGCGTATCCTGGTGTATTTGACACGTATATTCTTGTTTCTTTGTTTTTCTTCAACTTCATTTAATGTATAAAAGTATAAAAGACTATGCAAAAAGTAGAAGTAATAAAACTAACAAAATCGTTTCAAGTATGTAGTATTTGGTATAACAAAATTGATACAACAAATTTTAATATACATTATTAAATACAAATAGTACTTAGTATAACAAAATTGTTTCACTAGCATTTTGGAAGGGATAGAGTCTAGGAAAACCGGAGTGGATTTCAAGAAATTTAAGAAGTTTATTTGATTTAGTGGATTTTATTTTCATATGCAGATTCTTAGTTTTGTCCAAAACATAGGCCTACGCATCATTTCGTATAAGATTTTGTATTTGATAAAATTTGTATTTTTTATTTGGATGAAGGATAAATAAGGGTATAATCTAAAAAAATCTGGGGGGGGGGGGGGGAAACCAGGTCTGGGGGGGGGGGGGGGGGGGTAAAACAAGGTCTGGGGGGCAACTGCCCCCCTGCCCCATAGCAATTTACGCCCCTGCACGGTATGAGGCCAAGCGGCAGTTCCTCAGATGATGGAAAAATCCAGTGTCTGTAAGTAAAACTTCAAAGTTAAAAAAAAACCTTTTGTTTAAATGTTCTTTCATCTGAAATATTATTAGAAATAATAATCATCAAAATCTCTCGATGCGCGGAAAGCACCCATAAATTCGACAGCTATGGTGCCTATGGTTTCGTCAGTGGATCCTGGAATTTCGACACCTATTATTTCTCATCTGTTTTACATGTTCAGTGAAGTTTCAACAAAGTCACCTATATTTCGACAGGGCCTGTTGTTGTCTGTCCAAAATTTCGACAAGGTTACTATGAGATATTCGCCAAAGAAATAAATTCCTTGATAGAAGCCAATATTTATGCTTGAATGCGGCTGAAGGAACATTTTTAGTCTGCCTGGTATTCCACTACATTGAACAAGAATTTTCGACACTTGGAACCTAGTTTCGACAATGCAATTTCCGTCGCCATTTTCATTTAATTTTATCAAGAAAAAGCTAATGTGGCTACATTTCAGAGAAGATCAGATGTATCTCGACACATTGGCGCTTATCCCAACTTTTTCTTGCAATAAATAACCAAGTAATGACAGTTTGAACATTACATACCTGAAAAATTGTCGGGAGCTCCTTTCGTGTTGAAAACAGGAAACTGACTGAATTGAATGTTCTTTTCTTATCTGGGTGTACTGGATATAGTGTCCACGTTTCGCACCGTCGAAATATATCGACGGCTCCAAGAGATGGCGCTCTAAGTCACGACTAAGCAGAGCTATCCCGTTTTGAAAGAAAATTTCGACAGTGGTTCCAAAATTGCACTGTCGAATCATCGGTGCCTTTACTTTATTCCTTTTTATTAATTGGATAGAAGCAAATTTATCAATAAGATCCTTGTGAGCAAATTTAGATCTCTCCATACTATATTTGTCAATGTATATACTCTTTTTTTCTCAAGTAATATAATTATGTAGATCTTGGGATTCAGAGAACAAACTTTGATTGAGGTAACATGGTGGTAATCTCTTAATATCATAATTAAATTGGAAAAGAATTGCTCTAAAAGTAAAATGTTGAGAAACTGGAAGTATATCTAAATAAAGATGATGTAGGAGACTTATTTGGAAGTGCAATAGGTGATTGAATAGAACTAGGCCAGTCTGTTCCTGCTGAATTACCTGGATTTACATAAAAAAAAATTTTTGTTATTTGAATGAAAAATACACCCAAGAAAAATTAAATTACTTTGAGGAGATGAAAGGTACAAAAAATGTTTATTACTGCATGAATCAAACTGGTTCATTACTGATGAAACAATTTTCTCTCCTATATTAGCAAAATAAGTATTCAAAATATCAGCCACTTTCTCTAATTTATTAGTAGTCAATCCAACCTCCAAATTAATAACTTCAGGAAACTTAGAATTTCTTTCTTGTTTTATAAAAGAATTCATTAAAAACCATGTTTTACAAAGAGACTTTTGAGCTTTTTCAAAGACTCTTTATAACACCTTTGTTTTGACAATTTAATCAGTGTGGTTAATTTATTTTGGAAAATTCCAAAAATTTTAATATTATAATCAGTTGGATTCTTTAATTGCTTTTTAAATAAATTAATTTTTTTTCTTTACCAATATTAAAATTCCCAAAGTTATCCATGACCTTATTGGAAATTTTTCTTGTATTTTAAACTTTATTTATAACAAATGGGTAACTAGAATCAAGGGAGCATTCAAATGCTCTTAGAAGAGTATCAGTTGCCATATCTGTACCTTCAGTGGATATAACCTCTTGCCAATTCTCTATACCAAGGCTTTCATTCAGGTCTTTTAATGTTATTTTATTTATTAGCTATACTTGACATTCCCTACTTACCTGCAGCATTTTATTAGAAAAAGCCAAATCTGAAATCAGCAGAAACTGATTCAATTAAATATATTCAATTTAAAAATATTACCAATGAGAGGAGCAGAGCTAGGTGAAATTCTCATAGGTATCAGGCAAGTAGGAATCAGAAAAGCAAGAAGACAATAAATTGACAGAAGATTCATTTGAAGCTTTAAGAATGTCAATACTGAAATCTCCTGAAAGGATAACATCTTTATTTTGAAAATGAGGTTGATGGAAAAAATCATGGAGTTCAGTGAGGAAAGACTTGACTGGAAAAGAAGGTGGTTGGTATACTGTGCAAAAAAAAAGATGTTTTTTTCCAAGACTAATTTCAGTCACCAATACTTCAAAAAGCATTTCTTCTTGAGAACCTTCAAGATTTACAAGGTGTCAAAAAGAGATACCTTGGCCCCTTGGTCCAAGAATACTTCCTTGTGGAACACCACTGATGACAGGAGACGTGGTTGCATAGGCAATGTTGCCATTATCTTCGTACATTACAACCTTCTGAGATCTTCCAGACAAAAAGCCTGAATTGCAAGAACAACATTGTCCCCTGTTTGTTAGGCTCTTAAATTCAGATTTAGGTAAGAGTGTTCTTCTTTATCAAATACTTTTTCCAGAACAAGCAGGAGAATGTCTATTGGTTTACCAGTTTTCTAAAGTTTTGCAATTATATTATAAGATTAGATCAAGTTAGTTTCAACAGATCTGCCTATACCAAACCATATTGACTATCATTTAATAATCTGTTAATTTTGAAATGATCCAAATGAGCATCACTGGATATACCTTCTATGATTTATGAGATCACTGAGGTAAGGCTAACTGGTCTATAGTTTCCACAGAGTCCTTGTTTCCTTTGTTGAAGATTTATGCAAGCTTCTAATCTTGGGGTGGTTCTTTCTTTTCACTTGACATGCAAAAAGATAGAAGTAACAGTCTTTGATATGTATTTAGCAGTTTATTTAAGAAGCCTTTGGTAAAGTTTATCTTGCCCAGCTGTTTCATCTGTATTCAGGTTCTAAGTCTTTTGTAGACATCATCTTTGGTAAAGGTAACACGTGAGGTCTCATTGACAGTGTTGAGGAGTGTCTGTTGGTAACTTTGTAAAATTTGTAAAAAAAAAAAAACACTCATTCAGAGAATTTGCAATCTCCTTTGTACCAGAGATATTGCTGCCATTGATTTTTCTCATTTTAGGTATAGCTTGATGGGAATGAGTCTTAGATATATACTACCAAAACCTTATATGATTTATTTTAGATACAGAGGCAAAAGGGCCTAGCTTCTTCATTATCATAAACAATAGAATGAAAATTATGGATAACATGGAGGGAAACATGATAATTGAATTAATAGAAAAATGCTGCATATTATAAAGCAAAAATTGAGGATAAAATTCAACTTTAGCTACTTTTGGTTATCTTGGAAAGGGGTTAGGTTAGGAAAATGAAACTTTTAGGGATGGGTCTACAGGCTAAAGTATGTCCTGGAAATGTATTTTGAAGAACCTGCCTCCACTCCTTCTCCTTCTAGAGGGTCCTGACCTTCAAAAATCTGTATATTGTAGAAGTGAAACCTTTCAAAATAGATCTTCTGCTTAAATGGAGTACAACAAAATAGTTTTCAGCTTCACAACCTTGCTCAATCCCAATTTATAAGGTTTTGAAGATATGCAAATACATTTCCTAAATTTTGAAAAAAAATTGATATGGCTTAAAATTCTACATAAATAACAGGAATTGAATTTTCAGAACTAAAGCCAGGGAAAAAGAAACTGATAACTGAAAATTAAGGTAAAATGTCTTTCTGTCAAAATTTCAATAGGTATAGTCAGGTGTGTTCCAAAAACTAACACACATGAATTTGTCCAATAAGAGTCATACTGTCTTGGGTCTTTCTAAAATTAGCCATGTCTTGATGCAGCCGACTGCAAAATACTTGATTTTCAATTCAACTGTGCCATTTAAACATTTGCCTCTCAATTACTTGGACTATCTGTCTTGGCCTTTTCTACAATTAGTCATGTCTCAATGCCTACTGCAAAATAATTTATTTTTGATTCAGATCTGTCATGTCAGCAGAATTCAGGGCCCTCTAGAGGGAGAAGGAGCAGAGGTAAGTACTTCAAAATGGACATCTATCATATGGCTAATATTGGAGTAAAGATCATTTGTGATGCAAATGGATGTTATATTTAGATTGAGGATGCAATTCTAGGCATATATTTGCACATTAGGGACGTGGGGGGGGTGTATATTCTGTGAATAAATAGGTCCTAAAAATTCATGAATTTCTTAGAAAAATTGGAAAAACAAGGAAAGAAGTGAAGATAAAGGCTCTCCCCCTCCAAAATGTGTTAACTAGGATTATTCTGCATGTTATGGAGTAAAAATTGCTTTCTTAATATATTTCGTTATGCCCATCTGGACTCCTAGGCTTAAAATATGGGTTGGCGAGTTGGCTAATTTAAAGATTTGCATATATATACACTGTCAAATTAGCCATCTGGTGGTATCCCCTTCAAAATAGCCTACCTTCCTGGGACATACTTTGGCCTGTAGACCCATCCCTGGAAGTTTCATGTTCTTTACCTAACCCCTTTGCAAGAAAGCCAAAAGTAGGCTAGCTAAAGTAAACTTTTACTTGTTTTTTTACTATAGGCCCTATTGTCTTCTCAAGTGTCCCAATTCTTGGCTTAGGCTATGCCAATTTTGTGTAGCCTTTATCCTAGGACAATCAGTGGAAGTAGTGTGCAGTGCCAGAGAAATAATAATTATAATAAAAAATACCTTCCCCTTTTGCCAATTAAAATTGCTTAGATGTAATAAAAAAAATACCAAGTCCTGTGAACCTAGACAAGCCTGTCTAGGCTCTTATTATAGGATAGGCAATCATCAAGATTGACAAAAAACTCTTTTACAGAATAATCATAAAACTTTACATGGGTTTTGTTCCTGAGGTCTTCTTACTCTTGCAGATTTACTGGAAATTTGGATGGCTTCAAATTAAGATCAAACATCCGTCAATGTGTTAAAGTTTCAAATGGCAGGCATAAATCTAGTTTTTTCTGTTGTAAGAAATAGGAAAAGCTGCAAATAGAGAGCGTGCGCGTTGCACGAGAACAAGCTCAAGGCTAAAGTTGATTTCAAGTTTTTTATGCCATAGATTTATAATTTTAAATATTACGTCTTTTTTAAATATAATTTTAATAATACGTCTATTTTTAATGCCCGTGCCACATTAAAGTCACACTTGTCGATAAAATAAAAATTGCGCACGACTACAGCGCGAATTACGTTCACCGTTCGTAATTTCTTGAGTTGAACATTGTTCAACTTTAAAGTACAAATTTCTTAACTGACCAATCAGAGTCGACGTTTAAGGCATACTCTTTGAAACTAGAAAAAGATGGAAACTTAATACAGCGGTTTTTCTATCTAGGAGAGGAATTTGACAAAAGTTAAGAAGACTTAGCATTAGGAGAAAACAGTTGGACATAAATTACTCTTGGAGCAAACTCTTTAAACTAATTTCTTGCAATTTTAATTTTTGCTTTTTAAACACAATTGTGACGCTAAAATCAAGACCATTGCCATGTCATTCGTGATATTTGGCTTCCTTAATAGATAGATGTGACTATGATGTGGCACGGGCATTATACTGCGTGGTCACAGCTTTTCTGGTCAAAGTTGCCGCCATTGGTGATTTATCACCAGATATGAAGATTTTTTTTCATTTGATGACGTTTCGGTGATTTTATCTTAAATTTGATGATTATTTTATTAGATTTGGTGATTTTACTATGTTTGCGTAACAGCTTTTTAAAACAATGAGGCAAATTCTGATAAAAATGCTATTAAATAGACTCGATTGTAAGTGGATGGCAAATTTATTGCTTACCAAATAGCAGGTCAGGGGAAATCACCAATAGGTATATTCTAGCTTTAATTTCAACTATTTTACTATTTCTAAGGCTTTGGAAATAGTATAGAATTTTTTCCATAGTTTTATTGGAATCTGCTTTCCCTTAGAATTGGATTTTTCAAACACAACGTTAATGACGTGAATTGGATTTTAAGCTATTATAGGATTTTATTTTCAAATTTAAGATGCATTTCAAAGTTAAGATGCACTCCTGAAAGTTTCATTCCGCAACTTAACTTCTTTCTAAGATGGCAAAAGTCCATCCACCTAGAATTTTACCCTGTGCTCACCTTTTTTTTCTCTTGTGTTGGGTATGTAGGAGATGTAAGCAAAACCAAGCTTTTTTAACCTTTAATATTGGTGACAAAACTGCTAACCTAGCCCGTTTGCGATAATATCAATTTTTCTTCCCTGTATTGACTTGAATTTTTAGCTTTCCATTATGCTAAAGGTGCAGACTAGGGACCCCTGAAAAAAAAAGACCTAGGCTATATACAAAACTCTGCTGATTTTGTTGGTTTCTATTATCTTTTATGCTTATATATCATAAACAGTTTGTTCTTAATCAAACAGTTCGTGGTAACGAATTGTAAGTAAGGAGCGTTGAGGCTTGATAATAGCAGAAACTCCAATATTTTGGGATTTTGATATCAAACTCCAAAATCGAAAATTTTGATATAAATAGAAATGTCAGAATAATTGGCTTATTATGCCAATTCCAAATATATAATATTCATTAAGTTTAGTTTTACCCATCGAAGGCTACGAGCCTGAGAAAATTTGCCTGATTTTCAAAAAAAGCGGGAAAAAACTCCAAAAGCAAATGAATCGATGAAAATCACACAATCAGAATCAGCGTATTAAATAATAATAACGTAGAGGCTTCAAGCTCCCGTCTTAAAAAAACAAGGAATTTTGCATATTCTGCCAAAAGAAAGATTATGGATGGGTATTTTTTTCAGGGGTGATCATATCAAACCAGTGGTCACAAAATATCAGAAGAGGATTCATTCAGACGGAAATTATAATTTTTAGTCCCCTTTTTAAGTGACTAAAAAGACTGGTGGGCAGCTAGCTCCTGTTCAACGCCCTTTTTTTGCCAAAGCAGTTTGATAAAAATTTTGGGATAGCTGTTTTGTTTCACATAGTTGAAAAGTCCAATAACTATGCCTTTGGAGATAAAATGGCCCCCCGCAGCCCTTGGGGAAAGGTCTTTAAGTTATGAAATTTGCCCATTGTTTAAGCAATGTATTTGTTATTGGGAAGCATGCAATTTGGATGGAGGGGGAGGGCTGATTTTTTGCTTGGGGATTTTCCACGAGTAGTATTTTCAGTGAGGAGTGAAGTTTCCGGGGATGAACCTTTCAGGGAAAATTTTGCGCTGGAAGAATTTGCCAGAATTCTTTTATGAAATTATTTTACTAGACTTACTTTGTCTTAGCCGACTCAGTTTTACATGTGGAGATGTTAATGGTATTGGTCTAGGGTAAATTTTCAGCGTGATTGGACTGTCTAGAGGATCTTTCTGTGGAGGGGGAGTCGTTATTTAAAAAAACGATCAGAAGTAAATAAAAAAACAAGTTTTTTCATCTGAAAATAAGGAGCAACATTAAAACTTAAAACGGGCAGAAATTATTATGCATATGAATGGGGTCGCCCTTCCTCATTACCTCACTCTTTACGCTAAATTTTGTCTTTTTGGCCCAGATATTCAAGATCAACACCAGAAAAACAAGTTTCGGTTTACTTACTTACTTGTACTTGTAGCAGGACTCAAGCATCTCCGCTCTCCCTGGTGTCCAGTAGCTTCGTCATTGTAGTAAGCCAAGAGTCTCGGTCGTTTGTGAGTGGCTCAATGAAATCGAGCCAGGACTTTCCCCATCTTCGTCCATACTTCTTGAAGCCACCGATTGGGTCTAGGTCAGCCTTGATACAGGCAAGCCACGTTTTCTTTTGTCCCCCATGTCGCTTTTTCCATCGAAAGAGGTGAACATCTGAGGGCTTTATTGACAAAGGTGTGGTGTGGGCGGCGAAGTGTATGGCCAAACCATCGGAGTCTTTTTTGTTTAATAAAAGTGGCCAAATCAGAACGCTGATAGCGGATTTTTTGGAGTTCGACATTGCTGAAACGATCACGGAGTTTAGTGCCAATTATTCCCCTTAAACATAAATGGTCAAATACGTTAAGGGCTTGAATATTGAAAGCTTTCATAGTCCATATCTCACAGCCGTATAGTAAGACAGACTGAACAAGGGCCTGGTAAATCCTTATTCTTGTCTTCAGACGAACTTTTTTCTGGTTCCATAGAGAGTGATTTAACTGGGTGAAGACTCCAGTTGCTGAAGCAATTTTTGACTGTATTTCTGATGTGCATCCTCCTATTGGGTCTACCAGAGAGCCTAGGTACTTAAATTCATGTATTTCGTCTATGGGCGACTGTTCTAGTAAAATTGGGGGGTCTTGAGATGACATACGAGACGCCATGACTTTTGTCTTCAGGGAGCTTATTTTCAAACCGACTACAGAGGATTCTTCAGCCACCTTCGATAGCATAGATTGGGCTTCTGGACGAGGTTCAGCTAACAAGCAAATATCGTCGGCGTAGTCCAGATAGGTGATCAAAGAATTGGGACTTACTTCAACGCCTGAAAAAGTCGTCATTGCTCTGGTCATAATCCAGTCGATCACGAAATTAATTAAGATGGGAGACAATATACATCCCTGTCGGACACCAAAATCAATTTGGAACATCGAGTAGAGTTCTCCACCGATAGGAATTTAGGCTCGTGTATGCTGGTAGTATGCTTGGATGAGTCTGAATATCTTGACAGGCACTCCATCCTCTGTCACGGCCTTCCAAATTCCATCCCTTAGAACCGAATCAAAAACTGTAATAAAATCTATGAATAGAGACACTGTTGGTTTCTGGTGTTTTGTCCTGTCTTCAAGGTTTTGTCTTAAAACGAATAGTGTGTCAATTGTTCCCATGCCTGGGCGGAATCCCGCTTGAGTGGGCCTTGTCTTTGCGTTGCGCTGGAGACGAAAACGATTATGTAGCACAATGGCAAATATTTTTGCAGCAATGCATATGAGAAAAATCCCGCGATCATTGCTGCATTTTGTATTTAGCCCTTTTTTGAATACTGGAAGGATATAGAGTCTCCCCAATCCTGTGGAACCATATCTTCTTCTCATATACGACAAGATAGTTTATGAATCCTGCTGACAAGTGCTGCCCCTCCATACTTGTAAAGTTCAGCCGGAATGGCATCAGAACCAGGGGCTTTATTGTTTTTAAGGCAATTGATTGCTTGTTGGACTTCCTTTGACGTGGGGGGAGCCACATTCACGTCATTGCAAATACTACTGGGAGAGTTTGGTTCCTGCAGGTCATCAGGACTACGACTTGGGTTATGGCAACGCTGATTATCATCTATTGCTGTGGAGAGTTGGTGCTGGTTAAGTAGTTTGTCAAAGTGCTCCTTCCAGCAATAAATTATTTCGGTATTATTCGAGAGTATCTTGCCGTTTTCATCTTCGACAGATGTACTAGTAGGCTTATGTGATCTATTCCTGATTGATTTTAGGAGCTGATACATCTTCCTGGTGTCTGATCTAGAGGCAGCGGCTTCCATGTCATCAGCCATTTTCTCCCAGTACTGGTTCTTATCATTCTTAGCCGACTGGTGGCATTCTCTTCTCAAGCGTTTGAACAACTCCGATTTTCTGTCTGATATCTGTTGCTTTTGCTCAGCCAACTGAATTGTGCGTGTTGACTTCCACTTTTTGGATACTTTTTTGCGGTATCCTATTTTAATTTCCGCAGCTTCGTGGATTGTATTGCGTATGGTCAACCACTCTTCATCCAAACTTTGAGTTTGCTCGTCGTTCGCTTGCACTTGGAGAGCTTCAAAGCGGTTAGAGAACTCTAAGCAGAATGCCTGTCGTATATTAGGATCATCCAAGCGATTGGTATCAAATCTTCGTGGAGGTTTCCTCTTGGGGCTTGCTGCAAGTCGTAACTTTTGATCTAACTTGACTAGAAGATGATCCGATCCATGTTTCGAGCCAGTATCTGCTCCAATGTACGATCTACTAGTCATAGCCATTGATTTTCAACGGCCGGACATGAGGATGTAATTAATCTGGCTTTTTTCTCTACCATCTCTTGAATGCCATGTGGCTCTGTGGCTGGGCTTGTGTTTGAATAAGGTATTGGTAATGACCAAATCATTTGTCATGGCAAAGTGAAGAAGTCTTGATCCCCTGCTACGTCTAGCTCCAAGACCGAAGTGGCCAATAGCAGACTCAGCATTGGATACTTTTTCCCCAATTCTGGCGTTAAAGTCGCCTCCAATAAAGATGAGGTCTCGTTTTGGGACTTTCTTAAGCGTACAAGTTAGAACTTGGTAAAAAAGATCTGCTTCGCTCTCCGCTGCGTCTCTGGTTGGAGCATAAACTACAATAACTGATATGTTGAATAGGTGGCCTTTGAATCGCGCTCTTGCTACTCTAGGTGAGATAGGTTCCCACTCTAGAAGTGACTTCGCTGATAGGGGGCTTAAACTGATGCCCGCTCCACCCTTAGCAGATCCATCAAGGGACCCAGAGTTGAAAAAGGAGAAATAAGCTTCGTCCTCAGGAGTTCTAATCTCTGAGCCTTCCACAATGCCGTTGATTCGAGTTTCTGAAGCGCATATTATATCTATGTTGTAACGCAACAATTCCCCAGCGATAAACGACTGGGTTGTTAGGCATTTCATTGAGCAGACGTTCCAGCACCCTACACTTAGGGATTGTCTATGTTTCCGAAGTAGTACCTCAGGTTGCCAATTTTTAGGAGAAGGCGCTGATGAAATCTTCAACACATCGCTTGCCGGGGATGCCGTTGTATGGGCTTGAACATTTTTCGGAGAAGATGCCAATGAAACCTTCAACACATTGCTTGCCGGGGATGCCGTAGTATGGGTTGGACTCTTTATATTGACTTGCATTTGGACGTTTCGTGGAAATATATTTAACCATGCGGGTCTCCACTGCCTGATGGCACCCTCTGCGGTTTGGCCTAGCAAGAATTGGGATAGGCAATTCCGGCCGTTTCCACCTGACTACCACGACGAGGAAACCGCAGTAGGATTTCTCCTATGTTTAATTGGGGACGGAAGGCTAGACTAACCTGAAGGGGGGGGGGCACACCTACCAGACCATCAGGACCATCCAGGCTTTTTAAACCCAACCTAGTTCACAAGAGATTTTAGTCAGTGTTCGGTTTACTAGAACAATAAGAAGTTTTTTTTTTTAAGTACTAAAAAACTTTAGCTCGAAGAGCGAGGTATTGAGGAGGGGGCAAAACCCCTCATATACGTAATAATTTACGTTTGTCTTAAGGTTTAGTGTTCCTCTCTACTTTCAGTTGAGTTTTTTTTAATTTAATGTCATATAAAGCCAATTTTGAAAAAAACGAAGTTAATCAGCTTAGTTCTGTATATAGCCTAATATACCATCACAGTCCGGACTAGTATGGATCCGCAAGGGTAATGATTGGTATATTTGGAATTTGCGCTTTAAGGCAGAACAAGGGGTTTGTTTATTTTTTGGCTGCAAAGGTAAATCTTCAGCATTATTCTCAAACACTTCAACTTAAAAACTGATTATTTCACTTTAGGCCAAAAACGTGGTCTGACAGTTTTTCACTTAAGAATTAGCAGCAGCCGAAAATGTTTTCTGCAATTAGATTTAATTATAATGGATGCTACAAGTAATACATTATGTGATTGTCCGCGACCTTCAGGAATTGGGTTGCAAAATTAGGATCAAATCCACTCTGCGCAAGAAATTTTTTGTGAAACCAAATTCTCTTTGTCTTTGAAATTTAAGAATCTGCAGCAATTGGAAACTATATCTTCAAATGAGGACTGTAACTAGTGATGTTGGCAAAATATGTATAAACATGTGGCATTTTTAGATTTTTGGTGCAAAAAAAAAATTGGTTTGAAAGACTAGTAGAGATCAGTAGAGCAAGTAAATTCACCTAAACCTATAAATAGAAACACTGAAATTTACCTAAAAAAAAAGTTTGCGATGCATCAACTGGAAGGTATCACAAGCCTTTCCCATGGCTGCAAGGTTTTGACCAAAATGAAATTTCATTTACCTAATCAAGATACGTTTGGTAATATGATATACTCATAGGCGTAGAATTTCAATTTCTCCGGGGGGGGGGGGCAACCCTTGTACCAAAAACAAAGCAACATAAAATCTGTGTTAAAACAAAGCAACATAAAAGCTGTGTTTGCTTCAGGGGAGAAAAGAGGATCAGATGGGACGTGTCTTTCGACATGTTGTTTTATCTCGTAAGTCTCTTAAATTTACAACAGAGTTTCGGGTTAGACGCGTGGAAGTTTTTTTTTGGGATATGAGGTAAAAAAAAAATGTTGCTTGTGTCTGAACAAAAATCTGAAGTACAACGTCGAGACTCCTCGAGCAAGAATGAAAGCAAAAGTTTAAAATTTTAACACTGTATTAAAGGCTTCTTTGGCCTTCTTTTGATAATAGCTAGATATTTATAGCATAAGATTCAAATTACTATATGAATAGAATCTCACCGTTAATTTGCGAAATATTTCTGTTTAGACTGAACCTGTCCCAAGGTGCCAAAATTTTCCCTCGACTTTAAACCGTGAATAATTGGTACTCACCAATGCTACGGATCGGTCGAATACAAGAAGTTCTTCATTTCTGAGTTCTAACACATGATAAATCTAATAGGATAGTGAAAAGGTATTCATTCGAACTTGAGCTCGCTTAATGAACTCGTCTGTGAGTTTGTTAAAGTCTACGCTTTCTAGGACTTCCCTGTGCACTGACAAAACAGCTAAATGATTCAGACTTTCCTGGGTCATGGTTGACCAAAGATATGTTTTTAGCCTTCGAAGGCCTGAAAATGATCTTTCCGAAATACAGTATGAAACTGGCATGCACAACACTATCATACTTAACTTCACCATCTGGCGAGCAACTTTGGCAAGAGAATCATTTTCTTTCACAAAACTGACAGCGCCATCAAATTTCTGGATCTCTTTTTTGTTCGCTTTAGCTTGATCAAGGAGTATGTCTCGGTGCAGATGCAACTGGGCGTAGTCCTCAAATCGTCTTTATAGAAGTTTTGCATTTACGAAACGTCAGATACACCTATGATGAACTCTTCTGCTTCAGAGAGATGTTGAGTTGTTTTGCTTGGTTCAAATCTTGATGTCAAGCCCATCAGTTCGCAATCGATAGCTTCTTAGAAAACTTGGCGATAAGTATCTTCAGGCTTAGACGGATTATAATGAGCACCGCTTCCATCAAAACGACTGGGAACTTTGCGGTTTCTCGGGAGCTTTGGTTCATTGAGACCCAGATTGTTTGAACATGTGACAACTGCCTCCCATAGCAGTTTAAAGCGATGTTCTTTCCTCATACCTTCCAAGACCGTACGGAGGCAATCAAGTATTTCCTCTGCCTCTCTGAAGTGGAGCTGAGCTCTTTGAAGTACAGTTTTGGAGTCTTCTACTGCAGTAAAGATAATGAGAAGAATTTATAGCTTGAAGAACGTATCAAAGTTGGTAAAGGTCTCAAGAAATCCATGTTTACCGTTTGTTTGTTTACCGTTTTCTAGGTGATTGCTGAAATCCTCAAGCCAGAGGACTATTTCGGAGTAATTGATAGTGATTGCAGTGATAGAGGGATTTCTTAAGATCAACCTAGTTGGGACGAATGGTTGGAGTGTCACCCCTTCATCTAGATTTACGCTGTTGAAACTTGACAACCATTTTGGGGAGCCTCTAACAAAAGCGATAAATCTCTGGACCATGTTCATAACATTCCTCATATTGATGTTATTTTCCACAACATCCTGAGCAACCAGGTTCAAACTGTGGGCACGGCAATGCATATATAAGGCTCTTCCCTCATGGGCCTTCACCAGAGACTGTAGACCCCTTTCGCTTCCCGACATTTTAGCAGCGCCATCGTAGCATTGTCCACGACAATTTTGTAACGAAAGACCGAAACGACAAAGGAGATCAATCAAGCACTTAAATAATGTTTTATTCTTTGTGTTTTTAGTTACGTAACATCCAAAAAACGTTTCGCTTATGTCTAAGTTGTCATGAACAGTTCTAAGACACAGGGAAATCTGTTCTTTACAGGAAACATCACCGGTTTCGTCAAGCATCACTCCAAAATACTTGTACTATTTCACTTCATCTATGAGGAGTCTAATATTTCATTTTGAATGTCAGGTGACAACCACTTGTATTTTTCTGGTCTGACAAGCCACTTTTCTATAACTGGAACATCATTTGCGCTTAGTTTGAGAAGGCGTCGGAAGTTCGAGGACTCTTCTTGCTTACCTCTAATAGGTATCCCTTGTGAGGCAAAGTTCTTCAAAGACGAGAATACGAGCTTCAGAGCTTTGTGAGAGTCATGCGATTCTTGCTTGTGTTGTGCACTTAGCTATTGACTCACATCATTACCGCGGTGCAACAAGTCTGTGGTTGCGATAGGTGCTTTGTGAATTGGTAAAGCTTTCTGTGACTTAAAGCGATCGAGCTTCTTTTACTAGTCACGTAACCCTCTCGTTATGAATTTGTCAAAGGAGGCTTTATCGTGAGAAGTCTTTGGAAGGAACATTTTCATATTCACTGCTTCTGTGCAGACTGTACATACAGCACCGTTCTTAGACTTGTCAAGTCGTAACCAGTGGTACTTTTCAGTCCAGCTAGCTTGAAATGTTCTGCCCTTCGTAAGACTATTACTACCGATATCGCTGAAACTGGCCGTATAAGCTACACTAGACACATTGCTACTACTAGGGCTACCTTGGTCATTTGCTTTCTCATTTACATCACTGGCTCGAACATTACCACTAAAAATACAAGTACTCGGTTGTTTCTTTATCTGTCCTGTTTCAGTACCAACATGTGAGTTCCCATCTGTAAACTCAGCTCTGTCTTTAGAGTTCTTAGCAGAAAAATAGTCTTCTAATCTTTTCATAGTCAAAGTTTTCGCCTCTGTTTCTTTCACTAACAGTTTGTTCAAGTTCAAAATGATCACTAAGCACTGACGGTTTCGCCAGCGGATTCCTTCATTTGCAATTTCGTTCACTTTCCAGGAAAAGGGAGCTCATGCCAAATCAAGATTAAATTTGAAGCCTAATTATGGCTGTAACTGTCAAAATCGACAGGTTCTTTTTCTGCTCGCAAGGAAGGAAAAGAAACTGATTTGCATGATCAGTCAATAGAATCGGTCTTAAGACTGAAGATAACTGTAAAGCCTGCTTGTGCTAATAATCTGAACGTTACAGGACAGAATTCAAAATTTCTTGGGGGGGGGGGGGCTGAGCCACTCCGGGCTTCACCCGGGGGGCTTTGACCTACTGACCCCCCCGCACTCTAATTTTTATTATGTTTCAGGAGTATAGCTTATGCTCCTGAAACATAATAATAATACCCTCATTGAGTACTTCACTTCGTGGCTGGTATTTTGAGGTGACCGGTTTGTGGTTGCACTCCTTTAGATATCAGTACATGCATTACAACAGGCAAACTATCGTTTTGCAAGTGTAATCAATTACATTTTTATGTCAAAATGTGGATTCTATTCATACAAATCGAAATTCACATCTAAGAGTCACATCACATCTTCTGAGAAAGGGAGGGATAGGTGTGCAACTCTAGTCTTTTCTACAGAAGAAATAGAGAAACAAAACAATAGATTTTGACTGAGTTGGCTAATTTTGAGTAATTATGAGTTTCATGAATCATAATAGCGTATATGTTCTAAAAAAGAAATAGTAGAAACAGGAGTATAAAGAACTAGGTTCAACAGTGAATCCTATATTTTGATTGAGTGTGGGGGAGGGGGGGTTAATCAACTTGGACAAACTGTAAAATATTGGATAAAATATGACATGTTGTTCAGTATTTTTATTATAGAAAGCCTCAGACTCCCTGAGTTTCAAGGCTTGTGGGGTAGGTAGCTTCTCCCTATATTTTCTACTACTCAAGCTGCATAGATTTTTATAACTTGAAATTTTTAGTGCAGTAGCTTAAGGTATTCCAAATTTTGGAACATCTTGATGGTTTTTTAAAGTAAAATTTGGGGTAGTTCCTTTTTTGAGGGAAGTAGTAAATGAATTAAATATTCATTTGTCACTGCAGGTCCGCTTCAATGCTCTTATGATGAACAAATAGTAGTCACAGCAGTAGTATAACTACTCAATTTAATACAATTAGCCATTGTTAGGATATTGTCGATTTTCTCTTTTTTAACCTGTATAGTCGTATATTTTTTTATATTTTCATCTTAATGCCCTTAACATTACAAATAGTTGCGATAGAAGTAGTAACTGGAGCAATAGTAATAGTAGTAGTAGAAATAGTAATTGTTGCAGTAGCAGTAGTATTAGTAGTAGTGTTCACAGGGGCAAATCTACAGTATTTTCATTGGGGGGGGGGACAAGAGGGGTCCATTTACTAATATTCAAGCAGCATGGGCTTTGTAGTAATTTTTTCTCCACTTTATTGGAGGGGCAACTGCCCCCCCCCCTTGCCCCTCCCAAACGACGCCCCTGAGTGTGCACATATTGCCTTTTGTTCATTTGATCATCCCCTTTAAGTATTCTCTGAGAGTTCCAACTTCTTACACAAATCAATTCATAAGATACGCTATTTTGACAATCTAAATGCACATAGTCTCTTTTGTTAGTTTGAATTTCCCATCAATATTCTCTCAAATTTTACCTTGTTAGACTTAGTCTTAATACTACTATTATCACAGTAGTTTCGGTGATAGTAAAAGCAGTTACAGTGTCAATATTGTATTAGCAGTAGTAGTAGCAGTAGTAGCAGCAGTATTATTAGCGGTAGTAGCATGTTCATATTGCCTTTTGATCAGTTGAACAGCGCTGTCATGATGTCCTGGAAGTATTACCTTGACGCACTAAGCCGTTCCAAAAATATGGTTGATGTGCGCTTTTGACACCCTTTGACGCCCTTTTCTGCTTAATACTCTAAAATTTGCAAGTTGTTGCAATTGAAGTAGTAGTTGGAGTAGTTTAGTAGCGGTGGTAACATAAGGAAAAGTAGCAGTGGAATTAGTGTTAGTAGTGACAAGTATATATCACCTTTTTGTCAATTGATCTTCCCGTTTAAGTATTCTCCGAAAAATTTAACTTAGTACCCAAATCAATTCTTGAGATACGCCCTTTTGACAATCTATATGCGCATAGTGTGTTTAGATTTATTTCAAATTCCCCTAAATATTCTGTCAAATTTTTTAACCTTCATACAAGTAACCTTAATTGTACTAGTATCATAGTAGTAGCAGTAGTAGTAGGAACAATAATAGTAGTGTCCTTGGTGCTGGTTTCAGGGGATATTGTATAAAACGAGCAAACCCTCTATATTATAGACCTATAAAGTGACCAAGCAAGTTATATTTGGAACCAGTGACAAGATTGTGCAATGCAATCAGACTGGTTTCTGAGCCAACACCCATTTTCTAGGCCAGCCAGAGATGTATAAGGAATTACACAAGAATATGTGTACAGTTTCACGGGTTCATGCCTTACCATGGGTAGGTATCTATATATTTCACGATTACAAGCCATGTCAGACATGTTTTTCTAGGTTCAATAGCCAAAACTAAATTTCTTCATATCGCGTATTCAAAGTTTAATACACTTGTCTGTAAAAAATATGGGTTTCAGTCGTAGGGTAAGATAATCATGTTTTTTCGTATGAATAATGTTTTTACTAAAGATACAGCCAAGCCGAGCATGTTTCTGAGTAAAAAATTGTCAAACACTAATAACCTCTAGCCTGAAGGTACCTTGCATCTTGTCCACGATTGATAGCATATGGTGTTAGATATCAAAAAATTGTACCATTTGCGTAAAAATAACTCTATTTACGAAAAAGATATGATACTGGCATAACTCTGCAATGAATGATCTTAATTGGTGATTGAATAATAGGGGTGAAACAGAGATATATAACATTTTTAATTGGACTGTATGAAGGTGGTAAAAAAGGGTTAAACTGCCTACCAGCTAAGGTAAGCCCGAAGGGGTCGCTAACTCATAGGCAATTTTATTATATGACCTAACTTAACTTCTCGGATGTGTTGTGTATAATAGACAAGTACCGTTTGAACAGTGTTGTCAATATAAAATATGATCTAACATTATTTTAGTATACTAAAAAGTTGATACTAATAGAGATGTAAATGCCAAGAAAGGAATTTTAATAAAGAAATTCAGAACATCCCTTAGAAATCCTTAGAAATCAAGTAGTGAGGTGATTATAGGTTTGAAGCATCAAGGATCGCAATCAGCAATGACTCTAATCACCAAGGACCCCAACCTCCAAAGGCCCCCTACCTCCAACCTCCAAGGAGACCCCTCCACCCAACTTTTTGGGCCCCTACCCCCACTTTTTTATACTTTTTTTTGAAGTTTTTTTTTGAACTTTTTTTATTATTTTTTGAACATGATATATTTTTTTTCCACTTTTTTTACATGTCTTCGAATGAGATAGAACATACTTAAAACATTAGAAATTCACATTTTACATTTTCCAAATTCAAAATGAAAATGATATAGATATTTTAGTTGTGACTTTTATTATTAGTAAAATAATGTTTTTAGTACCACTTTTCTTTTTTTTGGACTGAATTTTTTTTGGACTTCGAAATTATTCAACTTTTTTTTACGTATCTTAAAATGACATGAAATGTGGTTGCGGCTCTACCAATCGTATTCCATGCTTGCTCATAGACACGACACGGCTTTCCCACTGGCACTCTATGGCAGATTATCGACACTACACAGTTTATTGCATGTATTAAATCAGTATTTTTTACTTAGTGGAAGGATAAACACATAATTCATATCTTTAAAAAGTTAAGATGAAGCATTTTAGAGAAAGTGTATTCACAAGATAGTGCTATTGTAGCATTGAATGCTGACAAGGAGAAGTATTTGAACTATGAAACAAGTACAAGTGGTAGCACTATCGGAAACGTATGCATGCGTTGTCATGACAATGAGAAATTAAATTTCTTTGGAATACCAAAAAAATTCAACTCTTATGATTTTTGATATGCGAGATTAAGATCACCAGAGATGATTGTACTCAAAGAGAATGCCAACATAAAAATAATAGTTAATAAGGAGGGGGATCTTCTTGCTAGTGCTTGTGGTAACATGTTAGCCAGTGTTAAACCCTATCGTCAGCTTTCGGGTAGTAGCATTCAAATGAAAGCAAAGGGGAAAAGAAACGTTACGAACATCATTGATCAAACAGTCAATGAACCAAATAATACCAAAGACGAAAAGCATATTGAGCCTGTCGATGGAAAATCAGTAAAAATTGTGTATGACTCAAAATGGAATAATGATTATTCTACTGATTGAGAACTAAGAGAAGACAATAGCTACAGTATCAAGAGAGAACATGGTGAACTATTTTATGGAACAAATTCAAAAAATCCGAAGTAGTTCATTGATATTAATAATGTATAATAATGTATCTACCTTATATTTATATTAATATTCTACATGTCATTATTTCATTAAAAATATGTTATCTATTGCTTTTTTATATTCCCATTATTTCTAGGGTAAGGTAGCAGGTTAATAGAGGTTTTATTAGAAACTGAGATAGGTTAACAGATAAACTTAGAGAGATGGTGAGAAGTACATACAAATATATAGATTCAGGCATGCAAACCGACAAGGAAAGACACTGGAACAAGCAGGCACCCACCCAGACACACTGGCTTAGAGAGTGAGAGAGAAAAAACACATACAAATATATAGATTCAGACATACATACCGACAAAGACAGGCACTGGGATGAGCAAACACCCGGCTAGACACACAGGCAAAGAGAGTAAGAGAGACAAAAACACATATACAAATATATAGATTCAGATATACAAACCAACAAAGACAGGCAATGGGAGAAGCAAACACACGCCCGGTCACATAGGCAAAGAGAGTGAGAGAGAGACAAAAACAAATACAACTATATAGATTCAGACATACATACCGACAAAGACAGGCACTGAGATAAGCAAACACCCGCCCAGACACACAGCCAAAGAGAGTGAGAGAGACAAAAACTAATGCAACGATATAGATTCAATCATAGAAATAGACAAAGACAAACATGACGACAAGCAAACACCAACCCAGACACATAGGCAAAGAGAGTGAGAGAGAAAAACAAATACAACTATATAGATTCAGACATATAAACCGACAAAGAAAGGCACTGAGATAAGCAAACACCCGCCCAGAAACACTGACAAAGAGAGTGAGAGAGTCAAAAACGAATACAAATACATAGATTCAGATATACAATTCCTATAAGACAGGTACTGGGAGATGCAAACATCCACCCAGACACATAGGCAAAGAGAATAAGAGGGATAAAAACACATGTAAGTATATAGATTTTGACATACAAACCAACAAAGACAGGCATTGAGATAAGCAAACACCAGTCCAGACACACAAGCAAAGGAAGTAAGAGATTCGAAAACACATAAAAATATATAGATTCAGACATGCAAACCGACAAAGACGGGCACTGAGATAAGCAAACATCCGCCCAGACACATATGCAAAGAGAGTGAGAGAGACGAAAACACATACAAGCACATAGATTAAGACACACAAACCGACAAAGACAGGCACTGGGACACGCAAACATCCTCCCACACGCACACAGGCAAAGGGAGAGAGAGAATAGATTCAGACGTAAAAACTGACAAAGACAGACACTGAGAGAAGCAAACACCAACCCAGATTCACAAGCAAAGAGAGTGAGAGAGTAAAAAACGCATACAAATACATATTTTCAGACATACAAACCGACAAAGACAGGCACTGGGAGAAGCAAACATTCGCCCAGACACAAAGGCAAACAGAGTGAGAGAGACAAAAACAAATACAACTATATAGATTCAGACATACATACCGACAAAGACAGGCACTGGGATGAGCAAACACCCGCCCAGACACACCGGCAAAGAGAGTGAGAGAGACAAAAACACATATACAAATACATAGATTCAGACATATAAACCAAGAAAGAGAGGCATGGGGAGAAGCAAACACACGCTCAGACACATAGGCAAAGAGAGTGAAAGAGACAAAAATTCATGCAAATATATAGATTTGGACATACAAACCAACAAAGACAGGCATTGAAATAAGCAAACACCCGCCCAGACACACAAGCAAAGGAAGTGAGAGAGACAGAAACACATGCAACTACATAGATTCAATCATTGAAATCGACAAAGACAAACACGAGGACAGGCAAACAACCACCCAGACACAAAGGCAAACAGAGTGAGAGAGACAAAAAAAATACAACTATATAGATTCAGACATATAAACCGAGAAAGGTAGGCACTGAGATAAGCAAACACCCACCCAGACACACAGGCAAAGAGAGTGAGAGACTCAAAAACGCATACAAAGACATATATTCAGACATACAAACCGAAAAAGACAGGCACTGGGAGAAACAGACATCCGCCCAGACACATAGGAAAAGAGAGTTTAGAGAGATAAAAACACATGCAAATATATAGATTTTGACATACAAACCAATAAAGACGGGCATTGAGATAAGCAAACACCCGCCCAGACACACAAGCAAAGGAAGTGAGAGAGACAAAAACACATACAAATATATAGATTCAGACATAAAAACCGACAAATACAGGCACTGGGACAAGAAAACACCTGCCCAGAGGCATGTGCAAAGAGAGAGAGAGATAAAAAAACACACATACAAATACTTAGATTCAGACTACAAACCGACAATGACAGGCACTGGGAATAGCAAACACCCGCCCAGACACACAGGTAAAGAGAGTGAGAGAGACAAAAACAAATATAAATATCGCTCAGAACACGAGTATAATGAGAAAGACATGCAAAAAAAAAGTTAGGTTCACTTAAGTTCACCTTCACCTTTTCACTACCTTAACTGCTGCCATCTTTACACCTATAGTTATAAGTAGCACACTCCTTCGGACACACGGATGTAGTGAGAGAGACATGCAAAAATTAGGTTAATTTAAGCTCACTTAGCGCGCAAAGCGCGCTAACTTTTTTTTTGCATGTCTCTCTCACTATACTTTTGTGTCTGAGCAATATTTATATGTGTTTTTGTCTCTCTCACTCTCTTTTCCTGTTTCTGGGCAGGTATGTTCTAGCCCAGTACCTGTCATTGTCAGTTTGTAGTCTGAATCCAAGTATTTGTATGTGTTTTTTTGTCTCTCTCCCTCTCTTTACATGTGTCTCTGGGCAGGTGTTGTCTTGTCCCAGTGCCTGTCTGTCGGTTTGTATGTCTGAAACTATGTATTTGTATGCGTTTTTGTCTCTCTCACTCTCTTTGCCTGTGTGTCTGGGCAGATATTTACTTCTCCCAGTGCCTTTCTTTGTTGGTTTGTATTTCTGTATCTATGTATTTGTATGCGTTTTTGTCTCTCTCGCTCTCTCTGCCTATGTATCTGGGTGGGTGTTTGCTTCTGCCAGTGTCTGTCTTTGTCGGTTCGCACATCTGAATCTATACTCTCACTCTCTTTGCTTGTGTGTCTGGGCGGGTGTTTGCTTTTCCCAGTGCCTGTGTTTGTCAGTTTGTATGTCTGAATCTATATAGTTGTATTTGTTTTGTCTCTCTTACTCTCTTTGCCTATGTGTCTGGGCGGTTGTTTGCTTATTCCAGTTCCTGTCTTTGTCGGTTTGTATGTCTGAATCTATATATTTGTGTGCGTTTTTGTCTCTCTCACTTCCTTTGCTTGTATGTCTGGGTGGGTGTTTGCTTATCTTGGTGCCTGTCTTTGTTGGTTTGTATGTCTGAATCTATATATTTGTATGTGTTTTTATCTCTCTCACTCTCTTTTCCTATGTGTCTGGGCAAATGTTTGCTTCTCTCAGTTCCGGTCTTTGTCGGTTTGCATGTCTGAATCTATGTATTTGTATGCGTTTTTGACTCCCTAACTCTCTTAGCCTGTGTATCTGGGAGGGTGTTTGCTTCTCTCATTATCTGTCTTTGTCGGTTTTTACGTTTGAATCCAAACTCTCACTCTCTTTGCTTTTGAATCTGGGTGAGTGTTTGCTTCTCTCAGTGTCTGTCTTTGTCGGTTTTTACGTCTGAATCTATACTTTCACTCCCTTTGCCTGTGTTTTTGGGCGGATGTTTGCTTTCCCCAGTGCCTGTCTTTGTCGGTTTGTATGTCTGAATCTATGTATTTGTATGCGTTTTTGACTCTCTCACTCTCTTTGCCTTTGTATCTGGGTGGATATTTGCTTCTCCCAATATTTGTCTTTGTCGGTTTGTATGTCTGAATCTTACTCTCACTCTCTTTGCCTATGTGTCTTGGCGGGTCTGGGCGGGTGTTTGCTTATCTCAATGCCTGTCTTTGTCAGTTTATATGTCTGAATCTATATGTATCTGGATGGGTGTTTACTTCTCCTAGTCCCTGTCTTTTTCAAATTGTACGTCTGAATCTATACTCTCACTCTCTTTTCCTGTGTGTCTGGACGGGTGTTTGCTTGTCCTAGTGCATGCCTTTGTTGGTTTGTGTGATTGAATCTATGTAGTTATATTTGTTTTTTTCTCTCTCAATCTCAGGGCCTATGTGTCTGGGCAGGTGTTTGCTTATCTCAGTGCCTTTCTTTGTCGGTTTGTATGTCTTAATCTATGTGTTTGTATGCGTTTTTGTCTCTGTCACTCTCTTTGCATATGTGTCAAGGCGGATGTTTGCTTCTCCCAGTGCCTGTCTTTTTCAGTTTTTATGTCTGAATCTATATAGTTGTATTTGTTTTTGTCTCTCTGACTCTCTTTGCCTTGGTGTCTGGGAGGGTGTTTGCTTATCGCAGTGCCTGTCTTTGTCGGTTTGTATGTCTGAATCTATATATTTGTATGTGTGTTTGTCTCTCTCACTTCCTCTGCTTGTGTGTCTGGGCGGGTGTTTGCTTATCTCAATGCCTGTCTTTGTTGGTTTATATGTCAAATCTATATATTTGCATGTGTTTTTATCTCTCTCACTCTCTTTGCCTATGTGTCTGGGTGGATGTTTTCTTCTCCCAGTGCCTGTCTTTGTCGATTTGTATGTCTGAATCTATGTATTTGAATGCGTATTTGACTCTCTCACTCTCTTTGTCTGTGTGTCTGGGCGGGTGTTTGCTTATCTCAGTGCCTGTCTTTGTCGGTTTATATGTCTGAATCTATATAGTTGTATTTGTTTTTGTCTCTCTCACACGCTTTGCCTATGTGTCTGGGTGGGTTTTTGCATCTCCTCGTGTTTGTCTTTGTCAAATTATATGATTGAATGTATATAGTTGTATAGTTGAATGTATATTGTTGGTTTTAATGTCAAAATCTATATATTTGCATGTGTTTTTGTCTCTTTCACTCTCTTTGCCTATGTGTCTGGGCGTGTGTTTGCTTCTCCCCATGCCTGTATTTCTTGGTTTGTATGTCTGAATCTATGTATTTGTATGTGTATTTTTGACTCTCTCACTTTCTTTGCCTGTGTGTCTGAGCAGGTGTTTGCTCACCCCAGTGCCTGTCTTTGTTGGTATGTATGTCTGAATCTATATAGTTGTATTTGTTTTAATCTCTCTTACTCTCTTTACCTATGTGTCTGGGCGGATGTTTTTTTCTCCCTGTGCCTGTCTTTGTTGGTTTGTATGTCTGTATCTATGTTTTTGTATGTTATTTTTGACTCTCTCACTCTCTTTAATTGTGAATCTGGGTGGGTGTTTGCTTCTCTCAGTGTCTGCCTTTGTCGGTTTTTACGTCTGAATCTATACTCTTACTCTTTTTGCCTGTGTGTGTGTGGGTGGATGTTTGCGTTTCCCAGTGCTTGTCTTTTGCGGTTTGTATGTCTTAATCTATGTGTTTGTATGTGTTTTTGTCTCTCTCACTGTCTTTGCATATTTGTCTGGGCGGATGTTTGCTTCTCCCAGTGCCTGTCTTTGTCGGTTTGTATGTCTGAATCTATATAGTTCTAATTGTTTTTGCTTCTCTCACTCTCTTTGCCTATGTGTCTGGGCGGGTGTTTACTTATCTCAGTGCCTGTCTTTGTTGGTTTGTATGTTAAAATCTATATATTTGCATGTGTTTTTGTCTCTCTCACTGTCTTTGCATATTTGTCTGGGCGGATGTTTGCTTCTCCCAGTGCCTGTCTTTGTCGGTTTTTATGTCTGAATCTATTTATTCGTGTGCCTTTTTGACTCTCTCACTCTCTTTGTCTGTGTGTCTGGGCGGGTGTTTGCTTATCTCAGCACCTGGCTTTGTCGGTTTATATGTCTGAATCTATATAGTTGTATTTGTTTTTGTCTCTCTCACTCTCTTTGCCTATGTTTCTGGGTGGGTGTTTGCTTGTCCTCGTGTTTGTCTTTGTCAATTTCGATTTTTGAATCAATATAGTTGTATTTGTTTTTGTCTCTTTCACTCTCTTTGGCTGTCTGTCTGGGCGGGTGTTTTCTTATATCAGTGAATGTTTTTGTCTATTTATGTGTCTGAATCTATATAGTTGTATTTGTTTTTGTCTCTCTCACTATCTTTGCCTATTTGTCCGGGTGTATGTGTTTTTGTCTCTCTCACTTTCTTTGTGTACGTGTCTGGGCGGATGTTTGCTTCTCCCAGTGCCTGTCTTTTTCGGTTTGTATGTCTGAATCTATATAGTTGTAATTGTTTTTGTCTTTCTCACTCTCTTTGCCTATGTGTCTGGGCGGGTGTGTGCTTAACTCAGTGCCTGTCTTTGTCGGTTTGTATGTCTGAATCTATATATTTGTATGTGTTTTTGTCTCTCTCAATTCCTTTGCTTGTGTGTCTGGGTGGGTGTTTGCTTATCTTAATGAGATATATGAGATATGAGATATACATTTAATAAAAAAGAAAACAAACACTATTCGCCTTTCGCCTGCCAAGAAAGGAAATAAGCTTGAAAGCGCAAGCGAGGTTATCACTCTCATCTAATTAAAACAACATTCATACCTTGCTACTTAACACACAAGAAACTTATCTGATGAAGGAATAAAGGAAAAAAAAGAGAGAAAGAGGAAAAGACAAGAAGTAGATAGAAAAAAAGCAAAAAAAAGCAAAAAAAAAAGCATAGTAAATCGGGGAAATACCTTAAATAGAATGACAACCCGGAGTGGGCTTAACACCAAATTCACTCACAAGATAAAAGAAACTTCTTTGCCCGTGACTTGAAAGCCGGAAGACTAGGCGTATTTTTCACACACTCGGGCAATATATTCCAAACATGGGGACCATATTGGCGAATCACAAAAGATGCCCGAGTGGTGCTCCTAAACTCAAGAGTTAAGTTATCAGCTTTTCTTGTATTCTGATCATGACGGTCTCTATTAAAAGTAAAAAGATTTTCAAAAGCAGGGGTGAGCAGCTGATTCAAATATTTATACGAGAAAATCGCGACTTGGTAATCTTGAATTTGGGATACATCCATTAATTTATTCTTTTTAAAATGCTCATGATTAGGAACCTCATAAGAATCATCAAATTCAGATAATAATTTTACAGATCTATTCTGAAGCTTTTGTACTCTTTTGAAACATGTTACAAAATTACTTGCCCATATAGAGCATCCGTAGCTAATATATGGGTAAAATATAGAAAAATAAATCATTTTCAGGATCTTTTTTGGGACTAGATTTTTAATTCTTCGCATCACCCCAAGGCCTCTGCTTAATTTTTCAGCTATTGCACTTGAATGGTTTTTCCACGACAGGTTTTCATCAATTAAAAACCCCAAATACTTCGTTGTTGCTACTCTCTTTATCACATTTTCTTGAACCGTGATATGGTCATTTCCAGCACTAGACGAAAGTCTAGAAAATATCATGAAAAAAGTTTTAGAAAAGTTTAGGGTTAACATATTTTGCTGAGAAAAAGTTAGAAATTCAGAAACTGTATTTTGAATTTTATTATATAAAACATCAAGTGAAGGCGCTGCCAGAAAGAGCAAAGTGTCATCTGCAAAGAGGATGACACCAGCATCTGACAGGTAGTGTTTCACTCGATCAATGAAAATAATGAAAAGTAGAAGGCCCAAGATTGACCCTTGTGGGACCCCACACTCTAGTTTCTTTTTTGAAGATAAAAATGACCCATTCTGAACTATCTGATACCGATTGTGTAGATACGATGAAAAACACTCCAGACTTGAACTCTTCACCCCAATCGAGTCAAGAGCTTGAATAAGCTCTGAGTGGTCCACGGTATCGAACGCTTTTTTCATATCCAAAAACACAGCTGTGGGTACGAGACCAGCTTCAAATGCATCACTAATCCAATCAACCAATTTCAAAACTGCTATATCCGTAGATAGCCCTTTTCAGAACCCAAATTGATTTTCCATTAGAATTTTATTCTTTTCAATATAATAACTTAACTGGGCATGTACCACTTTCTCACATAACTTAGAGAAAAATGGGAGAATAGATATAGGTCTTCGATTCGATGGGTCATCTTTTTTCCCTCCTTTATGAAGAGGAACCACTCTTGCAATCTTTAGTGCTTCCGAGAAGACTCCAAGATCCAGAGAAAGGTTGATGAGGTGCGTCAACACAGGTAAGACACTCGTTTTTGCAGCCTTTATGAGTTTCAGGGAAAACTCGTCCATCCCGCTGGAGCTTGACTTCATCGTAGCCAAGAATCGTGCCACTTCCCGTTCCGAATATTTTGCAAACTCAAAGGAATTCTGACTTGCAGGCTGTCTTTCAACGACAGATCGAAAACTCGCAGATGTGCGTAGTTTAGCCCGCGCTTGATCGCAGAATCTTTTTCCTTCAATTGCAAAATAGCCACACAGAAATTCAGATATGTCTTGAGAATCAGTAAGACGACCTCCTGTTTTCTCCATGACTCTCACCTCCTCCTTACTATGAAATTTACCCAAAAGTTTATTTATTGTTTTCCATGAATTTTTCATATTCCCTTGATTTTCATGAAATTCATTTTGGAAATAAAGTTTCTGAGCATTCCGTTTTACCGAATTTAAAATATTCCGAAATCCCTTGAATTTTATAAAACTATCATCTCAATGATCCTTTAAATAATTCACATAAAGTTTGTTTTTCTGCTTTATTAAAACTAGAATAGCTTTTGTTATCCATGGTTTCTTGGGAAAATTTCTATTAGGGTTTATTCTTCGCAAGGGACATGTTTCATTCATTACCTTCGTCACTATCTCACTGAATAGGTCATATGCAGTATTTGGACACTTTTCATTTATTACACGCGAGAAATTTATTTCATCCATCATATTTGCAAAACTCTTTAGGTTTTTATTATTCATTTCACGGTAAAACGAAGCCCTTTCATTTCGTTTATTTTCCTTTGACTGATTCAGCTTTATTTTACTTATTAAAAGAAGGTGATCCGAGCCGTCGGACACAACCACATCTGCTTGGGATCTTTCAAGCAATCCCCCATTAACGAAAAAATTATCAATTAAAGATGCCGAGAGATGCGAAATCCGAGTTGGAATAGTCACAAGAGGAAAACTATCATGCGACACCATCATATTAACAAAATCTGAGGTATTCGCTGTTTTTAATAAATCTATACTAAAATCTCCCATCATAAATTTGTTTTTATTTTCATTATTAATTTTATCTAACAATGGTTCAAATTCATCAAGAAAAAACTAATATCACATGACGGATTTTTGTAAATTAATCCCAAAATCAAGTTCCTTTCCCCTTCATTTTTTATTTCAATGAAAAGTGTTTTGATCCTACCTTCAAGCCACAGGGAAAGGTCATCCCTAACCCAATATTGGGTACCTTCATTAATCAAAAGGCCTAGACCGCCCCGCTCCATGGTTGTCCGTTCTCTTCGCTCACAAATATATCCTGGGAAAGAAAAATCCCATGGCAGTGACTTGCTAGAAACAAATGTCTCACAAAGGCCTACAATACACGGTTTCTTTTCTAGCGAACTTAAAATCTCACATAAAGAAGAATATGCCGTTCTTAGACCTTGGCAATTCCTGAAAACCATTGCTCTTTCTGCACTCGCAGGATTTGAATACTCATAGAGATTATTCGGATTCACATAATTACTTGGGCGACAATTCAACGAAAAATTATCGATGCATTCATCATCCCCCGCAAGTGTGTCACGAGCTTGGCTTCCAAGAATAAACCTTTTTTTTCAAATTCATTCAAAAGGTCATCATATATATTCGCACTCATTGAAGAGGGTGACTACCTTTACGACAAAAAAAAAAAAAAAAAAAAAAAAAAAAAAAAAAAAAAAAAAAAAAAAAAAAAAAAAAAAAATACTGATAGGCAGAAAGAAGAAGGAAAATGAAAGGGAGAAGAAAAGAAAAAAAACTGAAAGGAACTGAATTTGGCTATAAAATGCAAAAGGGAAAACAAGCATACAAGTAATTCAACAACACAATTTACACAACACAAAATTATATGGTCAGATTCGGCAAATGAACCACTTCAGCCATAGTTCGAATTTTACGGATCTCTCCCCGAGTTTTTCCAAAAATCGTCCCGTTATTGGACCAAACATTTCTGTTTCCAAGCTTACTCTTAGCCAAGTCAAGAATCTGTTTCTTTTTGATGTTAGGTACTCGGTGACGAAAATTCCCGACCGAGCAAGCTTTGACTTACATGCAAACACTTTTCTTGCAATTTCAGCAGACTTGAACGCAACCAACACAGGCAAAGGACGCTTTTTTGCATTTAAAATGGTGTCCGAATCAGTATAATTTGCTCGAAATTTAAATACAGAAACTATTGCGGTCGAAGAAAAATCAGAAATTTGCATTTTATCTGTAATCACATTCAATACACACTCAGAGATAGAAAGATCCCTACTATGGTCAACACCATGAAATACGAGCTGATTCAGTCGTTTTTCCCTCTCTATATCATCAAGACGGGTTTCAAGCTGTTCAACCCTATTTTCCAGGGCTAGGTTCGCGTTTTGAAGAGCCCGTAGTTTGTTTCAATCTCATCAAACTTAGTCGAATACTGAACGAGTATAGTGTCATGAATCTGAGAAACGATAGAGTCAACCATATCCGCACTATTTGACATTCCAACTTTTTTACATACTTCTTTTTCAATATCATTCCGGATATTGGATTTAAGTGTGGCCAAGTCCGATAAAACAGAGTTTACTGAATTAACCGATGTATCTGGTAAACTCGAACCACTAATCTCAAGATGCTTATGAGGAAAATCAGCTAATTCCGCAAAAGCGTTCGCAACGCCTAATTCATTTTTCTTCTTAGCCTCCTTTGAAATGTTAACAAAGGTCGAAAGCTGTGAGGCTGTTGTTGTCACAATTTCATGGCTTCCGTAACAAAATACAACGTAAATATTTTATTGTTCTTGGCCTTAATTATGTCCAACACTCGGCAGGGCCATGGTGGATAACTTCTGAATTTTGCTAGAACAACAGAATTCTTTGTGAACTGAACCATTGAAATGTATTATCAAAAAGGCAAAAAACTACACATAACTTTGAATAGGTAGGTCAACGTGAGCTTATGAATCACCTTATGATCTGTTCATCAGTCCAAATATCCAAAAAATTGTATCCAATTCCATTCAATATCAAGTTCATTAATTATGTCCAACAAATCATATCCAATTTCATTCAATAGGTCACTGTGTGTTTGTAGGTAACAGGTTTTAGATAATGTAATACAAATCACACACAGGTCCTTTCGCTTTGAACAACGAATGATAACTGAATGATTAATGCCTGTCTTTTTTGGTTTGTAAGTCAAAATCTAAATATTTGCATGTGTTTTTATCTCTCTCACCCTCTTTTTCTATGTGTCTGGGCGGATGATTGCTTCTTCCTGTGCCTGTCTTTGTCGGTTTGTATGTCTGAATCTATGTATTTGTATGCGTTTTTGACTCTCTCACTCTCTTTGTCTGTGTGTCTGGAAGGGCGTTTGCTTATCTCAGTGCCTGTCTTTGTCGGTTTATATGTCTGAATATATATATATATATATATATATATATATATATATATATATATATATATATATATATATATATATATATATATATATATATATATATTATATATATATATATATATATATATATATATATATATATATATATATATATATATATATAGTTGTATTTATTTTTGTCTCTCTCACTCTCTTTGCCTATGTGTCTGGGTGGGTGTTTGCTTGTCCTCATGTTTGTCTTTGTCGATTTCGATGATTGAATCTATATAGTTGTATTTGTTTTTGTCTTTTTCGCTCTCTTTGGCTGTGTGTCTGGGCGGTTGTTTGCTTATATTAGTGCCTGGCTTTGTCGGTTTATATGTCTGAATCTATATAGTTGTATTTGTTTTTGTCTCTATCACTCTCTTTGCCTATGTGTCCGTTTTTGTGTTTGCTTCTCCCCATGCCTGTCTTTGTTGGTTTGTATGTCTGAATCTATATATTTGTATGTGTGTTTTGGTCTCTCTCACTTTCTTTGTCTGTGTGTCTGGCCAGTTGTTTGCTTATCCCAGTGCTTGTCTTTGTTGGTATGTATGTCTGAATCTATATATTTGTATGTGTTTTTTGTCTCTCTCACTCTCTAAGCCAGTGTGTCTGGGTGGGTGCCTTCTTGTTCCAGTGTATGTCTTTGTCGGTTTGCATGTTTGAATCTATATACTTGTATGTGTTTCTCACCCTCTCTGTATGTTTATCGGTTAGCCTATCTCAGTTTCTAATAAAACCTCTATGAACCTGCTAGCTTAACCTAGAAATAATGGGAATATAACAAAGTAATAGATAATATATTTTTAATGATATAATGACATGTAGAATATTAATATAAATATAAGGTAGATACATTATTATAAATTATTAATATCAATGAACTACTTTGGAAATTTTGAACTTGTTCCATAAAATAGTTCACCATATTCTCTCTTGATACTGTGGCTATTGTCTTCTCTTAGTTCATAATCAGTAGAATAATAATTATTCCATTTTGAGTCATGCACAATTTTTACTGGTGTGTCACCGACAGGCTCAATATGCGTTTCGTCTTTGGTATTATTTGGTTCATTGACTATTTGATCAATGATGTTAGAAACTTTTACTGGCACTTTGTTTTTCATCGATTCATCTTTATATTCCTTAGTGATATTTTCTGACAGTGCCCTTTTTATTTTTTGGTAATTTCACTGTCTATTATCACATTATTTTTACATAGGTAACAGTTCCGGCACGTAGACAAGATATGGTTTATGATATTATTAGAAGAGTAGGCCTTTCTTTTCCCCTTTGCTTTCATTTGAATGCTAATACCCAAAATCTGACGATAGGGTTTAACACTGGCTAACATTTTACCACAAGCACTAGCAAGAAGATGCCCCTCCTCATCAACTATTATTTTTATGTTGGCATTCTCTTTGAGTGTAATCATCTCCGGAGATCTCAATCTCGCTTATCCACCATCATAAGAGTTGAATTTTTTTGGTACTCCAAAGAAATTTAATTCCTTACTGTCGTGACAACGCATGCATACGTTTCCGATAGTGCTACCACTTGTACTTGTTTCATAGTTCAAATACTTCTCCATGTCAGCATTCAATGCTACAATAACACTATCATGTGAACACTTTTTCTTAAATGCTTCATCTTCACTTTTTAAAGATATAAATTATGTGTTTATCCTTCCAGTACGTAAGAAATACTGATTTAATACATGCAATAAACTAGATAGTGTCGATAATCTGCCATAGAGTGCCAGTGGGAAAGCCGTGTCGTGTCTATAAGCAAGCACGGAGGACGATTGGTAGAGCCGCAAGCATAATTCATGTCATTTTAAGATACGTAAAAAAGTTTGAATAATTTCGAAGTCCAAAAAAAAATTCAGTCCTGAAAAAAAAGAGAAGTGGTACTACAAACATTACTTTTCTAATAATAAAAGTCACGACTAAAATATCTATATCATTTTCATTTTGAATTTGGAAATTATTAAATTTGAATTTCTTAAAGTATGTTCTATCTTATTCGAAGACATGTAAAAAAAGTTGATAAAAAATATATCATGTTAAAAAAGTATAAAAAAAGTTAAAAAAAACTTCACAAAACTTCAAAAAAGTATAAAAAATTGAGGGAGGGGCCCAAAAAGTTGGGGGGAGGGGACCCCTTGGAGGTTGGGGATAGGGGGCCCTTGGAGGTTGAGGTCTTTGTTGGTAAGGGTCTGATATGTGCCTGTGTGTGTGTGGGAGGATGTTTGCGTGTCCCAGTGCCTGTCTCTGTCGGTTTGTGTGTCTTAATCTATGTGTTTGTATGTGTTTTCGTCTCTATCACTCTCTTTGCATATGTGTCTGGGCGGATGTTTGCTTTTCCCAGTGCCTCTCTTTGTCGGTATGTATGTCTGAATCTATATAGTTGTATTTGTTTTTGTCTCTCTTACTCTCTTTGCCTATGTGTTGTGGCGGGTGTTTGCTTATCTCAGGGCCTGTCTTTGTCTGTTTGTATGTCTGAATCTATATATTTGTATGTGTGTTTGTCTCTCTCACTTCCTTTGCCTGTGTGTCTGGGCGGGTGTTTGCCTATCTCAATGCCTCTCTTTGTTGGTTTTTATGTCAAAATCTATATACTTACATGTGTTTTTATCTCTCTTACTCTCTTTGCCTATGTGTCTGGGTGGATGTTTGCATCTCCCAGTACCTGTCTTATTCGAATTGTATATCTGAATCTATGTAGTTGTATGCATTTTTGACTCTCTCACTCTCTTTTTCTGTGTGTCTGGAAGGGTGTTTGCTTATCTCAGTGCCTGTCTTTGTCGGTTTATATGTCTGAATCTATATAGTTGTATTTGTTTTTGTCTCTCTCACTCTCTTTGCCTATGTGTCTGGGTGGGTGTTTGCTTGTCCTCATGTTTGTCTTTGTCGATTTCGATGATTGAATCTATATAGTTGTATTTGTTTTTGTCTTTTTCGCTCTCTTTGGCTGTGTGTCTGGGCGGTTGTTTGCTTATATTAGTGCCTGGCTTTGTCGGTTTATATGTCTGAATCTATATAGTTGTATTTGTTTTTGTCTCTATCACTCTCTTTGCCTATGTGTCCGTTTTTGTGTTTGCTTCTCCCCATGCCTGTCTTTGTTGGTTTGTATGTTAGAATCTATATATTTGTATGTGTTTTTTGTCTCTCTCACTCTCTAAGCCAGTGTGTCTGGGTGGGTGCCTGCTTGTTCCAGTGTCTGTCTTTGTCAGTCTGCATGTCTGAATCTATATATTTGTATGTGTTTCTCACCCTCTCTGTATGTTTATCGGTTAGCCTATCTCAGTTTCTAATAAAACCTCTATGAACCTGCTAGCTTAACCTAGAAATAATGGGACTATAACAAAGTAATAGATAATATATTTTTAATGATATAATGACATGTAGAATATTAATGTAAATATAAGGTAGATACATTATTATAAATTATTAATATCAATGAACTACTTTGGAAATTTTGAACTTGTTCCATAAAATAGTTCACCATATTCTCTCTTGATACTGTGGCTATTGTCTTCTCTTAGTTCATAATCAGTAGAATATTAATTATTCCATTTTGAGTCATGCACAATTTTTACTGGTGTGTCACCGACAGGCTCAATATGCGTTTCGTCTTTAATATTATTTGGTTCATTGACTATTTGATCAATGATTTTAGAAACGTTTACTGGCACTTTGTTTTTCATCGATTCATCTTTATATTCCTTAGTGATATTTTCTGACAGTGCCCTTTTTATTTTTCTGGTAATTTCACTGTCTATTATCACATTATTTTTACATAGGTAACAGTTCCGGCACGTAGACAAGATATGGTTTATGATATTATTAGAAGAGTAGGCCTTTCTTTTCCCCTTTGCTTTCATTTGAATGCTAATACCCAAAATCTGACGATAGGGTTTAACACTGGCTAACATTTTACCACAAGCACTAGCAAGAAGATGCCCCTCCTCATCAACTATTATTTTTATGTTGGCATTCTCTTTGGGTGTAATCATCTCCGGAGATCTCAATCTCGCATATCCACCATCATAAGAGTTGAATTTTTTTGGTACTCCAAAGAAATTTAATTCCTTACTGACGTGACAACGCATGCATACGTTTCCGATAGTGCTACCACTTGTACTTGTTTCATAGTTCAAATACTTCTCCATGTCAGCATTCAATGCTACAATAACACTATCATGTGAACACGTTTTCTTAAATGCTTCATCTTCACTTTTTAAAGATATGAATTATGTGTTTATCCTTCCAGTACGTAAGAAATACTGATTTAATACATGCAATAAACTAGATAGTTTCGATAATCTGCCATAGAGTGCCAGTGGGAAAGCCGTGTCGTGTCTATAAGCAAGCACGGAGGACGATTGGTAGAGCCGCAAGCATAATTCATGTCATTTTAAGATACGTAAAAAAATTTGAATAATTTCGAAGTCAAAAAAAAATTCAGTCCTGAAAAAAAAGAGAAGCAGTACTACAAACATTATTTTTCTAATAATAAAAGTCACGACTAAAATATCTATATCATTTTCATTTTGAATTTGGAAATTATTAATTTTAATTTCTTAAAGTGTGTTCTATCTTATTCGAAGACATGTAAAAAAAGTTGATGAAAAATATATCATGTTAAAAAATTATAAAAAAAAGTTAAAAAAACTTCACAAAAACTTCAAAAAAAGTATATAAAATTGAGGGAGGGGCCCAAACAGTTGGGGGGAGGGGACCCCTTGGAGGTTGGGGATAGGGGGCCCTTGGAGGTTGAGGTCTTTGTTGGTAAGGGTCTGATATGTGCCTGTGTGTGTGTGGGAGGATGTTTGCGTGTCCCAGTGCCTGTCTTTGTCGGTTTGTGTGTCTTAATCTATGTGTTTGTATGTGTTTTCGTCTCTCTCACTCTCTTTGCATATGTGTCTGGGCGGATGTTTGCTTTTCTCAGTGCCTCTCTTTGTCGGTTTGTATGTCTGAATCTATATAGTTGTATTTGTTTTTGTCTCTCTTACTCTCTTTGCCTATGTGTTTGGGCGGGTGTTTGCTTATCTCAGGGCCTGTCTTTGTCGGTTTGTGTGCCTGAACCTATATATTCGTATGTGTTCTTTTCTCTCTCACTTCCTTCGCCTGTGTGTCTGGGCGGGTGTTTTTTTATCTCAATGCCTCTCTTTGTTGGTTTGTATGTCAAAATCTATATACTTACATTTTTTTTATCTCTCTTACTCTCTTTGCCTATGTGTCTGGGTGGATATTTGCTTCTCCCAGTACCTGTCTTATTCGAATTGTATATCTGAATCTATGTACTTGTATGCATTTTTGACTCTCTCAATCTCTTTGTTTGTGTGTCTGGGTGGGTGTTTGCTTATCTCAGTGCCTGTCTTTGTCGGGTCACATGTCTGAATCTATATAGTTGTATTTGTGTTTGTCTCTCCCACTCTCTTTGCCTATGTGTCTGGGTGGGTGTTTGCTTGTCCTCGTGTTTGTCTTTGTCGATTTCTATGATTGAATTTATATGGTTGTATTTGTTTTATCTCTCTCAATCTCTTTGGCTGTGTGTCTGGGCGGGTGTTTGCTTATCTCAGTGCCTGTCTTTGTCGGTTTATATGTCTGAATCTATATATTTGTATTTGTTTTTGTCTCTCTCACTCTCTTTGGCTGTGTGTCTGGGCGGGTGTTTGCTTATCTCAGTGCCTGTCTTTGTCTGTATGTATGTCTGAATCTATATATTTGTTTGTGTTTTTGTCTCTCTCACTCTCTAAGCCAGTGTGTCTGGGTGGGTGCCTGCTTGTTCCAGTGTCTGTCCTTTTCAGTTTGCATATCTGAATCTATATATTTGTATGTGTTTCTCACCATCTCTCTATTTTTATCTGTTAACCTATCTCAGTTTCTAATAAAACCTCTATGAAGTTGCTAGCTTACCCTATAAATAATGGGAATATAACAAAGTAATAGATAACATTTTTTTAATGAAAAAATGACATGTAGACTATTAATATAAATATAAGGTAGATACATTATTATACATTATTAATATCAATGAACTACTTCAGAAATTTTGAATTTGTTCCATAAAATAGTTCACCATGTTCTCTCTTGATACTGTAGCAATTGTCTTCTCTTAGTTCGCAATCAGTAGAATAATCATTATTCCATTTTTAGTCATACAGAATTTTTACTGATGTGCCATCGACAGGCTCAATATGCGTTTCGTCTTTAGTATTATTTGGTTCATTGACTGTTTGATCAATGATGTTAGTAACGTTTGCTGGCACTTTGTTTTTCATCGACTTATCCTTATATTCCTTAGTGATATTTTCTGCCAGTGCCCTTTATATTTTTCTGGCAATTTCACTATCTATTATCACATTAAGTTTACATAGGTAACTGTTCCGGCACGTAGACAAGATATGGTTTATGATATTAGTAAAAGAGTAGGCCTTTCTTTTCCCCTTTGCTTTCATTTGAATGCTAATACCCGAAAGCTGACGATAGGGTTTAACACTGGCTAATATGTTACCACAAGCACTAGCAAGAATATGCCCCTCCTCATCAACTATTATTTTTATGTCGGCATTCGCTTTGAGTGCAATCATCTCCGGAGATCTCAATCTCGCATATCCACCATCATAAGAGTTGAATTTTTTTGGTACTCCAAAGAAATTCAATTCCTTACTGTCGTGACAACGCATGCATATGTTTCCGATAGTGCCACCACTTGTTTCACAGTACTTGTTTCACAGTTCAAAAGCTTCTCCATGTCAGCATTCAATGCTATAATAACACTATCATGTGAACACACTTTCTTAAAATACTTCATCTTCACTTTTTAAAGATATGAACTATGTGTTTATCCTTCCACTACGTAAGAAGTACTGATTTAATACATGCAATAAACTAGATAGTGTCGACAGTCTGCCATAGAGTGCCAGTGGGAAAGCCGTGTCGTGTCAATAAGCAGGCATGGAGGACGATTGGTAGAGCCGCAAGCATATTTCATGTCATTTTAAGATACGTAAAAAAATTTGAATTATTTCGAAGTCCCAAAAAATTCAGTCCAAAAAAAAGAAAAGTGGTACTAAAAACATTATTTTACTAATAATAAAAGTCAAGACTAAAATATCTATATCATTTTCATTTTGAATTTGGAAAATGTTAAACGTGAATTTCTGATGTTTTAAGTATGTTCTATCTCATTCGAAGACATGTAAAAAAAAGTTTAAAAAAATATTATGTTCCAAAAATAATTTTCTGAATTTTTTTATTCAGAAAATTATTAAGGAATTTTCTGAATTTTTTTATTAAAATTCCTTTCTTGGCATCTACATCTCTATTAGTATCAACTTTTTAGTATACTATAATGTTAGAGCATATTTTATATTGACAACACTGTTCAAACGGTACTTGTGTATTATACAGAACACATCCGAGAAGTTAAGTTAGGTCATATAATAAAATTGCCTATGAGTTAGCGACCCCTTCGGGCTTACCTTAGCTGGTAGGCAGTTTAACCCTTTTTTACCACCTTCATACAGTCCAATTAAAAATGTTATCTACCTTTTTTTCGCCCCTATAATTCAATCACCAATTAAGATCATTCATTTCAGAGTTATGCCAGTATCATATCTTTTTCGTAAATAGAGTTATTTTTACGCAAATGGTACAATTTTTTGATATCTAACACCATATGCTATCAATTCTGGACAAGGTGCAAGGCACCTTCAGCCTAGAGGTTATTAGTGTTTGACAATTTTTTACTCAGAAACATGCTCGGCTTCGCAGTATATCTAGTAAAAACATTATTCATACGAAAAAATATGATTATCTTACCCTACGACTGAAACCAATATTTTTTACAGAAAAGTGTATTAAATACGCGAACTTTTGAATACGCGATATGACGAAATTTAGTTTTGGCTATTGAAAAACATGAAAAACATGTATGACAAGGCTTGTAGTTTGAAATATATAGATACCTACCCATGGTAAGGCATGAACCCGTGAAACTATTCACATATTTTTGTGTAATTCCTTATACATCTCTGATTGGCCCACAAAATGGGTGTTGGCTCAGAAACCAGTCTGATTTCATTACACAATCTTTTCCCTGGTTCCAAATATAACTTGCTTGGTCACTTTATAGGTCTATAATATAGAGGGTTTGCTCGTTTTATACAATATCCCCTGAAATCAGCACCTAGAACACTACTAACAGTAGCAGTAATAGTGTATAATTATTAGTAGTAACAGTAGTAGCAGCAGTATTAATAACAGTAGTAACAGTTATATTTTGCTTTTTGGTCAACTGAACATCCCACTCATGATGCCCCTGAAATTTCCTCTTTGTATGATAAGCCGTTCGAAAATATTGCTGATATGCCCGTATCAGAAATCTGTATCCACATAGTATGTTTCGATTTAGTTCAAATTTCCCTTCAATGTTTCCTGAGATATTGCTTTCAATGTCCTCAGCCTTAGTAGTACTCGCATCAGAAGTATTAGTTTTAGGGATAGTAGTGGTAGTAGTAATAGTACTTTTGGTAGCAGCTGAAGCAGCAGTAGTTGTAGTAGTAGTAGCGTGCAAATATAGCCTTTTTGGTCAATTAATCATCTCCCTCGTCATTTCCTGAAAATTCCAAATTAATATACTCCGCCATTCCTGAGGGACACCCTTTTTACAATCCATATACACATAACATGTTATGATGATGTTCAAAACTCCCCTCAACATTCACCGAAAGACTCATCTTAATACCCTTCGTATTTTGGGAAAGTAAAAGTCAAACACAAATACATCTTCTCAATAAAATATACTATATGTAAACAATGAACACATTACATAACTTACAGCCCTTGCCCTGAAGCCTCAGGGGGGGGGGGTCGACATCCCCAAGTGCATAATTACTGAGCTTTTCAACAATGCTGAAAAAATGAATGTCTCAAAACTTTGTTTGGATGTTTGTTATGGAAAATGATGGAAGGGGGGGGGGGGGGTTCTCTCAAATCACTTTGGCTCTTAAAAAGGACACTATAACTCCCAATTTAAAATCAAATGAGATCCATCTGAATTTAATACAACCATCCATTCCATAAGAACCAGGGCATAACTTAAAACCCTTGCCTGAAGGCTCTAGGGGGATGAACCTTGGAGGTATTGTTAATTGTTCTTTGGACTATTATAAACAATATTGTCATTGCACAATTTCAATCATACACATTTGGTGAAAAGAGGGGTAGCTGGGAAGGGGCTAGTTGACCTCCATCACTATTGATCCTTAAAGGGGAACTAAAACTTCGAACTTCAACCAAATGAGCCACCTCCAAAGTTTATGCAACCATTTTTTATAAGAACCTCAGATGCCCTAGGGGCATAGCTTACAACCCTCGCCCTTAGGCTCTAGTGGTTTTTATGAACCTCAAAAGCCTTGTTTTATAGTCTTTGGACTATTTTGATTAAAAGGGCTGTCTCAAAATATCTCTTTGATGCATATCGGGAAACACGACGTGCTTGTTTATGTGTGTGTGTGGGGAGGGAGGGTAGCTGCGCTCTGATCACCTTGACTCTTAAAAAGGGCGCTAGAACTTTTGATTACCAATCCAATGAGTTCGTTCCAAATTATATGCGACTACCCTTTCTATAAGAACCTTATAGACCCCCAGGGCGTAACTTACAACCCTTGACCTGAGAGCTGTAGAGGGGGGGGGGGGTCTTCCTCACAGACATAATTTCCGGACCCTTCAACTACGATGAACAAATTTGTTATCTCCAAATTTTTATTGGAGGTATTATGGGAAATGATAAGTGTGAAGGGGGGAGGGCTGGGCGCTCTAAGGGGCAACTGGTTGCTCTAAGGGGGGGGGGGTTCACTCACGGCTCTTGAAGCATTAGAAATAATAATAAAAAAATATCGTTTTGGCAGGTTTATCAGTTAATAAAGATACTGGTAGGTTAACATAAATATTGATTCTATTTATGATATTATTTTGAAAAATGAACCCATATTCAAAAATATAGTATTGCAAAATGTCCAATGGATTAGTTCAAGTCACAAACCTAAAAGAATAGCAGCATCAAAAGCTTTGAATAAAACTATGCCGCAATAATATATTTCTAGTCCATTTGTTATTTTAATACTTTTTGATCCAGTTACTTTCGTGGTTTGATGAAGGTAGCTGCAAATTGTAAATGTAAGTAATATTAAATTATATATTTTATGTTAGTCTATTTTAGTTTTATAAAATAGACTATAATTATATTTTTTAGTTTCTTTTTTTCCTGTCTTTGCGCTGAAGGCACCTTGTTATATGCGGTCAAAATATTCGTTGGATTTTTGTTGTTTCTCTTCATTTTCATTTACTGGCCATAGACCCGATTGTTGTCTTTATTTTCATTTCGTTGTTTTTGTCATGGTTGGCCAGTTCGGCTTAGATCTTTATTCGTCAAGTGTACGTGCAAAACTTAGCCGCATCATTGAATTTTTATTTTTGTCTCGTAAAAAAACATGCAAATCTAATAAATCAGCATTTTTTTTTATAAAACATTGCAAGAAAGAAGCAGTCATTCCTAAATCGTTTAGATTAAACACCCACTTTGGTATTGAAAATGAAAAGAAATTAAAGGATAAGTTATGTGTCATAGCATTAAACGCATTAAACCACGGAATTGCTGAACAAAAACAGAGACGTTTCATCTTAGCTAGAGATATTAATTATCATGAGAATTCGCTATTCAATAATCTTCCATTGGAACTTTTGCTGAAAATTTAAGGACATAGCTATCAAGTCATTTAATCGAACTTAATTTAGTCACCTTTCAAATAGTCATTTGTCACCTATTCAAATAGTCACCTTTCAATTTAGTCACCTTGAAATAGTCATTTCAAGTCACCTTTCAAAAGTTCGTTTAGCTGATAAATTAAATGCACTTTTATTTTAGAAGTTTCGAGATTCTGATACCTTTTGTTCTCGATTTTGTCCTGATCCTGCTATCAAGAACATTTCATCTAAGCCTTTGACTATTCAGCAAGAGGCAATTTTGGCGATGGGCCGAAATTTTGTTTTCCTTCATCGGTTCCTTATTCTAAAATAATTTCTAATTATTCCTCTATTGATGGTATTATGTCCTCTATTGATAAAGTTGAAGCCCCACAAGAACTTAAGAGCCGAAATTGTGAAGCATTTGAACAAATTTGATAAGAAAAAAAAAAAATTGAGAATAGTACCACCAGGAATGACGTAAAAACCCTTTCACTTTTAAAACAAGATTAAGACCTTATCATCACCAAAGCTGATAAAGGCAACACAATCGTCATAATGGATAACAGTGATTATGAACAAAAAATGAAAGCCATTATCTCAGATGAGATTACTTACAAGAAACTCGGTTTTGATCCCGCAGAAAAATACAGGAAAGAAACACGACATGAATTGGAAATGCTCAAAAGTAACTAACAAATAACCCATCAATTTTATAACAATTTTTTCCTAGAGGTTGTTCAGCACCAAAAATTTATGATTGCCTAAGGTACATAAGAATAATGCTCTTCGCCCTATTGTGTCAACTATTCATTCACCAGTTTAAAAATTAGGGAAATGGTTGGCAACAGTATTTCGTCCCCTTTTGGGAACACAAAGATCTTGTTTAAAAAATTCAATCGATAAACAAATTAAAAACTCGTCACATAGACGACAATACAATTCTTTGTAGTTTTGATGCTGTATCTATGTACAGAAATTGTGATATAAAAAAATGTGAATTCACATTAAAAAATAAAATACAAAACATTTTGAATTGATACAAGATGTAACTTTGGCAAGCATGGACGTCGAAGTCATTATGAAATTGGTGTCGTTGGTCAACAAGTATTCCTTTTATTTCCTCTTAAGAAGTTTTTCTTCGGTTTACCAATGGACACTCCTCTAAGTCCAGTACAGGCTAATTTATTTTTGGATTGTATAGAAATGTCTGCCATTCAGTGTTATCATCTGTCTCCTTGTTCCTGGGGTAGGTTCATGAACGATATTTATGTTTGGGCAAATGAAGCTATTGTGCTTATTTCAAATATATAAGATTCATCAAGTTTAGTGTTACCCGTCAAAAGTTACGAACGCGGGAAAATGTGCCTGATTTTTGAAATAGGGGGGAATCAGCCACTAAAGTTCAAGGAATCTTGATGAAAATCACACCACCAGATTTAGTGTACCTGACAATCCTACTGATGAAGGTTCAAGCTCCTATGTAATTTAGCTATTTTTGCCAGAAGACAGATCGTGGATGCAGGTTTTATTGTTAGTTTTCTCCCCAGGGGTGATCGGATTGATATAATGGTCCTAGAAGATTTGGAGAGGAGGCTTTTGAACGGAAATTAAAAGTTCTATTGCTCTTTTTAAGTGATAAAAAAGATTGGAGGGCATCTGGCCCCCTCGCACGCAGCTGTATTTTCCAAAGTTATCTGATCAAAATTTTGAGATGGGCATTTTGTTTAGTATAGTTGAAAGATCAAAATAAGCATATCTTTAGGGGTAAAATGACCCCTCAGTGTCCGCGTGATGAGCCTGTAAGCTAATAATTTAAAAAAAAGAAAAAAAGTTTTTCTGAGGTAAGTAAACAGCGAAGTTGAAACTTAAAAAGGACAAACATTATTACTTCACCAGCCTATTTAATATATATTAATGAAACTAGTACAAATAAACTAGCTAATTATGTTTCCCTTTGCTTTTAAGATTATTCAAAACTAGCGCTTTACTGAAAACATAAAAGTCAAGTATAAAAAACAGGATTATTGATTTAAGAGTCAAAAGTGAGTATGTAACCTGACAACACTAAAAGAATCTATAAAGCTTTTCATAGTCTTACATCAGTTGTGACATTAGTAACTTTCAGTAGCCTATACAATTAAATTATCTTAAGAACATAAGCGTAAAACTAAACATTTTTTAATAACCGCGAAGTAATTGAACAGCATACAGGAATATTGGTTTGATTTATCAAGCAGAATTTTACTCTCATCAGCTATAATACCAACAGTGGGTAATATACAGTCTTAAATTGTAAGAAATATGCTTTAATTTCACTTGAAATGAAGATCAAATAAGACATAAAATGAACTCTGGAAATCCGATTATTTCTCTCTATACAAGAGTCAAATTTCAAGCTATGATACAAATTAATCAAACAAACTTTTTCCACAAAATTAGTTCTTCAAAGAAAAGCAAAGAACTCCATTAAACAAAAAATGAGCAAAAATAAAATCAAATAATCTACCAAGTGTGAAACTACCACAAATCAGCATCGATAAATAAATGAAACCCAAAATGAACAGAAATTACAATAAATAACCGAGTCACACTCAAAACGAGCAGAAATCAACATGAGTTGGGCTCAAAACTCCTATGCCTTCCCAAGGCAAGAACATAATTTGTACTTTACTGAAAAAAATATAATTGTTTTTACTTTTATAACTTTAATAAATCAAATAATATTAACATTTTGATTACTAAATATCAGTATATGTATATTAAACTAACAATGCACATTCATTTGTATTTTGGCCCTGTCTTCATTATAGTTTTTTTCAGGCGAAGTCGGCCGAGTAAAAACAGATTTTTGCTCATCGAAAAACAAACGTTCCTGAAAAACATATATTGTTTTGTGAAGTATGGATAACGAACTTTATGTTATAGAATGAAAGTTTTTCTTAGCTGTCAAGGTTGTTTGCAGTATTTTCTAGAAGTGTCTTATCTCCCCTAGATCGGTGATAGTAGTTTGTAACTTTGGCTAGTAGCACATATCTAGTCAAGTTTTCTGTTCCCTCCTCAACGCCTCGCTCTTTACGCTAAAGTTTGACTCTGTCTCACAACTTTATTTTTTTAAAACAATAAAAAAGTCTAGCGTAAGAGCGAGGCGTTGAGGAGGGGACAGCCCCTTTTATTTACGGAACAATTTCTGTTCGTTTTAAGTTTTAATGTCGCTCCTTACTTTCAGTTAAAAAAGATTGTTTTTTTTAATTTAATTTCTGAACGTTTTTGAGTTAACGCAGCTTTTATTTTGTCTCACCGTACATGAATAATTAAGACAAAATTTGCATATTAATTTTACTTTTTTGGCTAAAAAAAGGCTTTACTTTTGTTTTCTCGAAATTTTGTTCTGACGTAATTTACGTAACGATGCTAAAGTTCGAATTTTGTTTGAATCACAAAACCCTGAATCACAAAGGCGGTTTAATTAGAATAGATAGCTCTTTTGAAAGTACAAAAAAAAATCTGTAGCGTAAAGAGTGAGGTATTGACTTGGGCGCGAACCTCCTCATATACGTAATAATTTCTGTTCGTTTTAAGTCTTAATGTTGCTTCTTACTTTCAGTAATTCCATAATTCAGTTAATTTAATTTCTGATTGTTTTTTAAATAATGCTGGGAAATCCGGCGCCCCTTCATAGAAATGTCCCTTACCCCAAGGAAACATCCTCCACGAAAAGATTCTCCCGCGTAACCCCCTCCTCCCCCCCCGCCAGAAAACGTCTGTATACTTTCCAATAACTAATACTATGTGTAAACAATGGGCAAAGTTCATGACTTGCAGCTCTTTCCCCGTGAACTGTGGGGATTAAGTCATCCTTAAAGATATATTTATTAGATTTTGACTATGCTGAAAAAAATGGCTATCTCAAAATTTTGATTGGGTGACTTCTGGAAAAAAATGAGCGTGGGAGGGGGTAAAGTTACCCTCCAATTTTTTTGGTCACTTGAAAAGGAACTAGAACTCCTAATTTCCGTTAGAATTTCCTCTCAAACTAGTCCGTTAGACTAACAAGTTAGTCTTTATAGCGGTGTTTAGCTTTTTCCATGAGCTTTCAAGGATTGTTGACTTATGGTTTCTTTCATGTTAACCGGAAGGTAATGACGGGTACTGTTCTTTGGTTTGCTAACCTGGTTACTGAAATACCGTCCCGATCTGGTCCCTGTTTCGGTCTTAGGAAGGTCCCTAAGTCCCTAATTCTGGACGTTGCTGACTGTTCGACCCCTGGAATTGTTATTAAGTGATTGTCTTCTTATTAGCAAGTCAGTGTAACCTTTTCGTTTATATCTTTAAGTAGTTCAGTTCAGAAGCCGTTGGTTTATGTTGATTTTGTACCGTTGGAGTTGTGAAAAAGGCCTTATGGGGCCTGAATTATCTTGGAATTATCTGAATTCTCTTGGGATAGCCGTTTGCTGAAGTCGGCTTGTGATCAGGGAAAGATAAAACCCAGAGCAGACAAAAACTAAATAGATCAGTGGGGCAATTTTTTTGCCTAGACGAAAAAAAAACTTCCGACTATTTTCGAAGCAAAATCAACACTTGTCTGACTCGTCTAAATATAAGTTGATGTGGTGTTTCAGTCTGGCTATTCTCAAATTCTGCCATAGAAAATGAGTTGATGGAACAGTTTAAGAAAACTGCCTGTTTAATGGGTGTGAATCTCCTTGCTACCAGGAATGTTAGAATCGATAGAATCATTGCGCTCTACGAACCTATACAAAAGCCTAATGAAATGAGTTGCTCGTAGAAGTTTACATTCGGCGTAAACAAATAATTCCACACTCAATTTTCTGCATAAGTGCTCAAAATCCTGTGCTTGAAATTTTAGCTATTGCTGGAAACTAAGCAGGGGCAACCGAAAACCATGTGTGATTTATTAGTGGATTCCCTGTAGAATTAAGATAACATTTTACTTTCTCTGGCGAGAAGATTCGCCTGATTTTTGAAAAAAAAGTGAAATATCCCCAAAAGAGCCAGCAATTTGATTGAAAATCCCCTTATTAGATAAATCATATCAGAGAACCCAACCATAGAGGTTTCAAGCTCTAATATTTAAAATATGGAATTTCTTTTTTTTTCAGAAGAAACATCGTCGATGCACGTTTATTTGTTTTATCACCCCTTCCATGAAAACCTTATATGCCCCTGGGGCATAATTTACAACCCTTGCCCCCAGACTTGGGGGATTCCGTCAACTCCAAAGACTTTTTTGTATGATCTTTGGATTATATTTGAACAAATAGCTGTCTCAAAATTTCTATCAGATACATCTATGGAAAATACGCCTTGGGGTGGGGGTGGGGGGTTGACTACCCCTAATCGCTTTGACTCTTAAAAAGGGCACTACAACATCTGATTTCCAATCCAATGAGCCCCTACGAAGTTTATACGAACACCCTTTTCATAAGAACCTTGTGTGCCTTCGGGACATAACTTACAACTCTTTTGCTGAGGGCTTGGGGGGGGGGGTCATCCTCAAAGACATAACTTACTGAACTTTCATCTACGCTAAATAAAATGGCTATCTCAAAATTTTTATTGGATAGGTTTTGGGAATTGCTGGGTGTGAGGAGGTTTGTCGCCCTCCAATCCCTTTTGACTATTATAAAAGGCACTAGCCCTTTTAATTTTCAAACAAATGAGGCTTTTTCAAAGTTTCTACGACAATAAATGGCTATCTCATTTTTTTCAATCAGATGTGTTTTGAAAATATACGACGTGTGTGGGGGGAGGTATCTGCCCTCCGATCGCTTTGAATCTTAAAAAGGGCACTCGAACTTCTGATTACCAATCCAATGAGCCCCTTTCAAAGGTAATACAACTACCCTCTCCTTAAGAATCTTATATGCCCCATGGGCATAACTTACAACCCTTGCCCTGAGGGCTTGGGGGGTTTGCCATCCTCAAAGGCATAATTTCTGGCCCTTTTAACTACGTTGAAAAAAATTGTTATTTCAAAATTTTGATTGGATATGTTTTGGGAAATGAAGGGTGTAGGAGGGGGAGGGGTGGTTTCCCTCCAATCAATTTCGACTATTAAAAAGGGCATTAGCCCTTACAATTTTCAATGGAATGAGCCCTTTTCGAAGTTTCAACGACGACTCTTTCGATATAAAATGCCCCGGTCTAAAAAAAATAAATAATAAATTATGCATTATGCCAACATCGCTCTTTACTCTGTAAAGGCAGGGGGTTATAAGTCTTACTCATGTTAATTTTTGCTTGTTTTTTAGTTTGACTTGGCTATTTATTGTAATTTATTTTTGTTTTCAGTTTCATTTATTTATTTAATATGATTTGTGGTAGTTTTACACTTGGAAGAGTATTTGACTTTATTTCTGCTCATTGTTGACTTAATAGAGCTCTTTACTTTTCTTTGAAAAAGTGGTTTTGTGGAAAAAGCTTTTTAAATTAATAGTTAAATAATTGCATTTAGTTCTACCCGATGTTCTATCAGTCTACTTTGGAATGGATTTTTATCTACAATTTTTTGTTTTCATGGCTGCTCCTCTCAAATTTATTGCATATCGATTAACGAGTACTTTTTAGGTAGAATGCTAGCATCTTATTTCGCATTGCAACTCCTTGTTTCAGGGTTTTTATTTTTAGCACATATGTTTTATACGCTTAGAATCTATTTTTAATATACATTTTGGGGTATTATTATTGCAAAAAACATTCTGTAATATGTAATAAAAAGTTCAGAATTCTTAAACTTAAAGTAAAATTTAGCAAACATATATTTTAATAAGAATAGTCTACCACAAAAATCATTATAAATACAACAATCGATTCTAATAATTTCATATTTACTCTCAAAATTAATTAGAAATTTTTGAAAAGCTGTTGAACCTGGAAGAAAGTAACTCTGAATACCGGAAACAGCTTACAATGTTTACAGTTCATCATTTGGTGACTTCATCTTAGGGAAAATGATAAAATTTGTCTTTCACGTTCGGTGGAAATAGTTTATACAATTTATTCTAATTACTATCTATCAACAATTAGTATCTCCTTATTATTGGTAACAACCATGCTAGATTTAATTACCATTACAAGCTGATTCCCAGAATATATAAGCTGATTTGTAAGCTGAATTTATAAGCTGATTTCCAGAATTTAGAGCTACCCTCTTCCGGGTTATACAGCTTTTGAATAATTATAAAGTAATTATTCAATTGGAATATATTTTCAAAAACGATAGTGGAATTATTAGTAATTCTTTTGGTAAACTATTCTCATTAAAATATATATTTCATTAAATTTATTTCAAGCTAAACAGCTCATATTTTTTTTTCCATTTTATAATAATTCATAAAATGTTTTTTGTAATAATTATACACCAAAATCTATCTTAAAAATAGACTTGAAACGCTTAAACTGGAAATATAAACACCAAAAACAAGCAGTTGCAATGTTGGTTTCATCCTATCCGCTTAGGCTAATATGTTGTTTTCATATCTTAGCCTCTTTAATTCCCTTTCTTTGAGAGATTGTTGAATACCTGGAAAAAAGAAGCCATAATTGGCTTCAATTGGCTCCAGTAAGACAATTGGCTTCATGAAATGTGTGCCCAATGCCATTTTGCTTTTCAGACTAGTTTCTCTGATTTAATCTAAAGTTCAGCAGTTCAGCTCAAAACCTGGTTCAATTTAAAAATCAGTAGTTACAGAGTAAAAGCATAAAAATATCTAAAACAAAATGCATCTGGAATTTAATCAGCTGGAGTGATTTAATTTAATGATGGCGAGTGGCCATTTGCCATCATATGCTTTAATACAGGACTGATAAAAATAACATGTTTGCTTAAGAAATTGTATGCAGGAACTAATGAATCATTTTCAAAAGAAAAGAACGCTGTACTCTCTCGTGTGCTTGAGATTTTAGGTAAAATTTTCACAAAATATAACAAATTTTCAAAATATTAATCTTTTCAAATAGGCCGAATGGTATTTAGAAAACACAATATGAAATGTCGCATTTTCGTCTAAGGAACAACAAATTGTATAGCATTGATTTGGTCTTACAAAGCCTAAATGCTTTTCCTCAGTTTTATTTATCTAAAAAATTAATAGAATATGAAATGGCACAAGGATCAAAATTTGGACAGGGATCTGCACTGAGAACGTTCCACCCTGGGAGCAATGTCTTCATAATCAAGGCAGCTCAAGAGCAGCTTAAGCTTCCCATCGTAATAGGTCCCATTAGTGTCAAGTAAATCCAACCACTTTCGTACAAAGACCAGAAAAGGCGCATGTGTCTAAGAAAAAAAAATCAGAATTCTCACGTCCCAGTTGTCAAGGGTAATTGTCTAATAGCTTTTGACCTGGTCCCGTTGGTTTGTTCTTCGTTGAGATTTCTCTCTTAGTTGCTCTCTGTCATTTCTGGCCGGTTCTGCTTAAGATCTTTCATTCCTATTATTATTATAAATTGCAAAAACAGTGACATAGTGCATGCTACACGCAACGGAAAATAAAAATGACGAAGAGCTAAGAAAGTAACTGCCTTTATTATTAAAACAAACAGAAACTGCTCTTAAACACTAAAATAAGAGAAAAATAAATATATAAGTTACATACAAACTCTCAAGTATACACAAAACTGCAGGGCTGAGTTCCAATAATAGTTAACCATATATCATGCGTATACTCTGTTTTTTACTCGGGAGGGTATTCTCGATTTTTGGATTCGGGAAGGGCAGCAAATGCGGCAGCAATCAGAGTACGGGCAATGAATACATGTAACAGAAAATGAGGCTAAACTAAGTTCAAGAAACTAAAGGAAATTTGTGAACTCATATTTAGTGGGTCATCCCCATTGTTTCTTTGAGATGTAGGGTTAAAAATTGGAGAAATATTTAAGTAGCTACCCTGTAATGAATTTTTTATCGATGATGAATCCAACGGGAGAAGAAGCTGTACCCTGGGGTGCTCCTTTCAGAGCTGAAAGTTCTCTATCACGGGGTACAGTAAAGTTTTGGGTGCTTAGAAATCGGAAGACAGATCTTAAGATGAACTTGGAGACCAAAGTGCATGTCCTGTGATTTAAAAAGTCACGGGGCCAAATTTAACCTTAAATAATATTCTAAAATCTTTGCGTCATTGCTCTTCAAATAAGATGCAACATGCCCTTGATGTGTCCAATTTTCTATGAGAGGCTGGGAAGTACAAAGAGAAAGTTGGAGGGACAGCTAGCAAACTTTGAGTCTCAAATCATGCAACTCGAGATCTATGACACTATATTTCTTTTTTAAAGGGTTGCAACCTGCAACTAAAACGCAATGGAATCATAACAAAATAGAAGAACTTTAAAAGCTTTTGAATTATTTTAGTTGCAGTTTGGAACTTGTGCCTGCTTCCTAAAACAAAAGCTTCAAAAGGAAAGCGGTAATTGAAGTTATTACGTCTTCTTTTCGTTTCTTTGAACTGCATTTCTTCTCCCCTGGTCATGGTTCGATTCTAGAAAGCAACCACAAGTTCTTAATTGATGCTAGAATACTCCAAAAACCTTCATTGTCTTATGATTCCCTGGTCAAGTGGCTAAAATACCTTCAAAGAATAATTAACAAAAAAATTTAGATATTTAAAAAAGGGACATTTTTCCTTATCATAGGCAGCGCGCTAGCGCTGCCTAAGTAAAGAACAATGTGGGCACAATGTGTTTTTTTTTCTCCGTACCCAGGCACTTCGTATCGAAGGAATTGTCGTAGAAACTTCAAAAAGGGCTCATTCGATTGGAAATTTGAGTGGCTAGTGTCCTTTTCATAGTCGAAAGTGATTGGAGGGCAACTAGCCCCCCCCCACGCCCATCATTCCCCCCAAACACATCCAATCAAAATTTTGAGATAGCCATTATGTTCAGCGTAGAGGATTTTCAGATAGAAAATATGTTTTTGAGGAGAACATTCCCCCACAACCCTCAGGGCAAGGGTTTTAAGTTATGCCTTGGGGGTATATAAGGTTTTTATAGAAGGCGTTGTCGTAGAAACTTCAAAACAGGCTCATTCGATTGGAAATTCAAAGGGCTAGTGCCCTTTTCAATAGTCGAAAGTTATTGGAGGGCACCTAGCTCCCCCCCACGCCAATCATTCCCCTAAACACATCCAATCAAAATTTTGAGATAGCCATTTTGTTCAGCGTAGGCTAGTTGATTTCCAGATCTACCAAGCATGAAACTACCACAAATCAGCATCGGTAAATAAATGAAACCCAAAAGGAACAGAAATTATAATAAATAACCGAGTAAAATAAAGGCCAGGACAAAATTTACACTTTACTGAAAAAACACAAATGAATGTGCAATGTAAGTTTAATATACATATACTGAAATTTAGTAATCAAAATTTTAATATTATTTGATTTTTTAAATTTATAAAAGTAAAAACATTTGTATTTTTTTCAGTAAAGTGCAAATTTTTTTCTGGCCTTGGGAAGGCATAGGGGTTTTGCGCCCAACTTTTGTTAATTTCTGCTCGCTTTGAGTTTGACTCGGGTATTTATTGTAATTTCTGTACGTTTTGGGTTTGATTTATTTATCGATGCTGATTTGTGGTAGTTTCACGATTGGTAGATTATTTGATATTATTTTTGCTCATTTTTTGTTTAATAGAGTTCTTCACTTTTCTTTGAAAAACTTATTTTGTGGAAAAAGTTTTTTTTAATCAATGCAATAAAATACTGCCATCTGTTATTGCTACTAGCTTCTGTCTGATTTCAATTAAGTTGACAATATGTCGGTTACTCATTATGTTGCATTCAACAAAAATCTAGATTCAGAAACTTTTTGTCAAATAAGGATTGCATCCAGAGACTATGAGACAGTATTTTTGCTTACAAAGCGCAGGCTTTTGCTCAAGTACAAGGGCAAAATATTTTTTTTCCAGGGAAGAAATACACGCAGCTTTCCAAAACATAATCTTACATTCAGCAATATGAAATGAGGTTTACGATTTCCGTAAAAACCACAGAGATTAGACCCTGATTACTCTTCAATAGTTCTGGTAATGAAATAAAAGTGAGGATTTTTTTTTATTATTAAAATAATAAAAAAAATAATTTTGGTAACAAACAATACGTCAAAAGAATAGGCTTTTAATTCTAATCTCAAGTACATAAAATATACTTGTGCTTGAGCTTGGAATGCTTAGAAATCGGAAGACATATCTTGAGATTAATTTGATGATCAAAATGCATGTCCCGTGGTCAGAAGGTCAAGAGACTAATTTCTACCTTAAATAACATTCTAAAATGTTTTTGTCATTGCGCTTCAAATAAGACACATGCGGTCAATGTAACCATCTTTCTACTTAGAAGTTGGAAAAGACAAAGAGAGTGTTGTGAGAGACCCACCTGGGTCTGGACCACCTCAATCTTGGGTCTGAAATCATACACATCGACAGTTGTCACACGTTTTTATTTAAAAGAAAGAGTTGCTAACTAAAACTCTACCGCATTGAAATCACAACAAAATGAATTTTATTTTCAAAAGGGTTGTAACCTGCACCTCAAACACGATTGAATATTAACGCAATGGAAAAGCTTTTGGAAGTTTTTGAATTATTTTATCTTCAATTTTGAACTGATGCTTCCTTGCCAGGACAGAAGATTCACAAGTAAAGCAGAAATTGATGCTACCCTGGCTTGTTTTCATTTCTTTGAACTGTGTTTCTTCTTTCCTGGTAATGGTTTTGTTCTACCAGGCAGCCACAAGTACCAAATTGAGGCTAAATAATTCAAAAACTTTCATTGTTTTATGATTCATCGGCCTAGTGGCTACGATACCTTCAATGAATAATATTTAGATATACAAAACAGGGAAATTTCCTCTTTGGCCAGAAAACACTGCCATCTGCAATTATTATCAGTCTCTGTCTGATTTCAATTGGATTGTCTTTATCAGCATTTGGTTGACAACATTTTTGTTAGATATTTAATTGTGTGCACCTTTAAAATATATATTGTTTTTTGAACGTTAAAGAAATTGGAGCTTAACCTTTACTACTCTCTTGGTAAATTAAAATTCATTTTCTGTCATTTCAGCTGTTACCACAACGTAAGCTGGAACAAAAAGTTAGTTTTAGTAGATTTTTGTAGATTTTAGTAGATTTTAGTAGATTGGAATGCACCCAGATACTATGCGAATGTATGTTGTATGTATGTTAGCTTACAATGTGAAGACTTTTACTCAAGGACAAGCACAGATTATCTTTTTTTTACCTAAGGTGAGAAATACACGCAGCTTTCCTAAGCCGAATCTCGTATTCATCAATTTGGATGAGGTCTGTAAATATTATAGAGATTGGACCCTCAATGCTATGAAAGACTTTTGGTAATGAACTAAAAGTAAGGAGTGACTAGTGGCACTAGCATTTGAAATAATAAAAAAAGATTTTTTTTGTAAAAAACAATACATCAGAAGAATTAGATTTTTATGCTAATCTCAAACACAGAAAATTTATTCAGTTTAATGCTACCAAACCAAAGACACAGATAAAAATAATTCATCTGACTATCCAAAAGAGGGAAAATATCCTCTTAAAGTAAAACGATCTTAATGGAAACCACACTAAATATCCTCCAAAATTAAGTATATATATATATATATATATATATATATATATATATATATATATATATATATATATATATATATATATATATATATATATATATATATATATATATATATATATATATATATATATATATATATATGTATATATATATATATATATATATATATATATATATATATATATATATATATGTATATATATATATATATATATATATATATATATATATATATATATATATATATATATATATACATATATATATATATATATATATATATATATATATATATATATATATATATATATAATATATATATATATATATATATATATATATATATATATATATGTGTGTGTCTGTATATATATATACATGCACTTTACTAAACAAAATACAAATGAATGTGCATTGTCACTTTAATATGCATATACTGACATTTAGTGATCAAAATGTCAATGTTATTTGATTTATTAAAGTTATAAAAGTAACAACATTTATATTTTTTTCAGTAAAGTGCAAATTTTGTTCTAGCTTTGGGAAGGAATAGGGGTTTTAAGCCCAACTTATGTTAGTTTCTGCTCGTTTTGAGTTTGACTGGGTTATTTATTGTAATTCCTGTTCGTTTTGGATTTCATTTATTTATCGATCCTGATTTGTGGTAGTTTCATGCTTGGTAGATTATTTGATTTTATTTTTACTCAGTTTTTGTTTAATGGAGTTCTTAACTTTTCTTTGAAAAACTTATTTTGCGGAAAAAGTTTTTTTAATTAATTTCTGTTCGTTTTATATTGACACAGTCTTTTCAGGGAAAAAGAAAATAATTCTTTAAATCTTTTCGTTTTTTTAAGACTTTATAGTTTGACCTGCTATTTGTATGCTGGAGAAAAATTTTCAGCAATTGATAACAAAATACAGCCTTTTAAAAATCTGGACACAAATAGTAGAGTTTAATTTAGTTTCATACCTCCTCTAGTTGACCTGAAATGGAAAACTTGATACCATTTGCAAAAAAATATGTTTACTTTCTTTGATAGATTGGATACACTTACGCTATTTTTATTTGGTTAAATTTTAAGAGCAGAAGCAGCCCCGAAAGTTTGAACATAATACCCTCAGTCGTTCTTGGGATACTGCTGAGATCGAGATGCCTTATTGGGAATTAGCATTAACACAGTGCATTTTTATTTAATCTTAAGGCAACATTTAGTTTTTAAACATATTAGGCATATGAGAGGGTGGGCTTGGGAGGGCGATTAGTTGCCCTCCAATAACTTTTGACTATTAAAAAGTGCTTCAGCCCTTTCTATTTTCAATCGAATGAGCCCTTTTCGAAGTTGCCACGACAACTCCTTCGATACGAATGGTCTAAACAACAGCAACAACAAAAAATAATACATTATACCCACATTGGATGTGTTTGGGGAAATGGTGGGCGTGAGAGGGGCTTTAGTCCCTCTCCAATCACTTTCAACTATTAAAAAAGGCACTAGCCCATTCAATTTCCAATGAAATGAGCCCTTTTGAAGTTTCTACAACAACACTTTCAATAAAAACTTTATATGCCCTCAGGGCATAACTTACAACCCTTGCACTGAGGTCTGAGAGGGGGGGGGGGTTGTCACCCTCAAAGACTTAATTTCAAGAACTTTCTACTACGTTGAACAAAATGGCTATCTGAAAATTTTGTTTGGATGTGTTTGGGGGAATGGTGGGCGTGAGAGGGGGGTTAGTTACCCTCCAATCATTTTCGACTATTAAAACGGCACAAGCCCTCTCAATTTTCAATTGAATGAGCCCCTTTTGAATTTCCTTACGACAACTCTATCTATAAAAACCTTATATGCCCTAGGGCATAACTTACAACCTTTGCTCTGGGGGCTCTGGGAGGTTTGTCATCCTTAAACACATAATTTCCAGAACTTTCAACTACGTTGAACAAAATGGCTATCTATAAACTTTAATTAAATGATCTTGGTGAAATGGTGGGCGTGAGAGGGGGTTTAATTACTCTCCACTCACTTTCGTCTATTAAAAAGGGCAATTTCAATTTCCAATCAAATGAGCCCTTTTTGAAATCTCTACAACAACTTTCTATATAAACCTTATATGCCCTCAGGGCATAACTTACACGCCTTGAACTGAGGACTCTGAGGGGGTTATCATCCTAAGTGACCTAATTTCCAGAACTTTCAACTACGTTGAGCAAAATATGCCCCAGGGCATAACTTACAACCCTTACCCTGAGGACTGTGGGGGATTGTCATCCTCAAAGACCTAATATCCCGAACTTTCCACTACGTTGAACAAAATGGATTTCTTAAAATTTTTATTGGATGTGTTTGGGAATATGGTGGGCGTGAGAGGGGCGTTAGTCGCTCTCCAATCACTTTCAACTATTAAAAAAGGCACTAGCCCTTTCAGTTACCTATTGAATGAGCCCTTTTAAAGTTTCTACAACAACACTTTCAATAAAAACCTTATATGCCCCCAGGGCATAACTTACAACCCTTGCCCTGAGGGCTGTGGGGGAGGGGAGGGGTTGTCATCCTTAAAGACCTAATTTCCAAAACTTTCAACTACGTTAAATAAAATGGTTATCTAAAAAATTTGAGTGAATGCATTTGAGGAAAAGGTGAGCGTGAGGGGGGGGGGGGATAGTTGCCCTCAAATCACTTTCGACTATTAAAAAGGGCACTAGCCCTTTGAATTTCCAATCGAATGAGCCTTTTTTTAAGTTTCTTTGACAAAGATCTCAATAAAAACCTTATATACCCCCAGGGCATAACTTATAACCCTTGCCCTAAAGACTGAGGGGGAAGTGTCCTGCTCAAAGGTATAATTTTCTGAACTTTAAACTGCGTGGAACAAAATGGCTATCTCAAAATATTTATTGGATGTGGTGGGCATGGTGGGCAAAATATTTTTTGGGGAAATGGTGGGCGTGGAAGGGGTGTTAGTTGCCTTCCAATCACTTTCGACTATTACAAAGGGCACTAGCCATTTCAATTTCTAATCGAGTGAGCCCTTTTTGAAGTTTCTACAACAACACCTTCTATAAAAACCTTATATTCCCCCAGTGCATAACTTACAACCCTTGCCCTGAAGGCTCTGGGGGAGTGTCATTCTCAAAGACCTGATTTCCAGAACTTTAAACTACGTTGAATCAAATGGCTATCTCAAAATTTTGATTGGATGTGTTTGGGGAAAAGGTGGGTGTGAGAGGGGGGTTAGTTGCCCTCCAATCACTATCGACTATTGAAAAGGCCACTAGCCCTTTGAATTTCCAATCAAATGAGCCTTTTTTTAAGTTTCTACAATAACACCTTCTATAAAAACCTTATATTCCCCCAGTGCATAACTTACAACCCTTGCCCTGAAGGCTCTGGGGGAGTGTCATCCTCAAAAACATAATTTCTATGTGGAAATCAGCTAGGCTGAACAAAATTAATATTTCAAATTTTTATTGGATGTGTTTCGGGAAATGGTGGGCGTGGAAGGATATTAGTTGCCTTCCAATCACTTTCGACTATTAAAAAGGGCACAAGCCACTCCAATTTCCAATTGAATGAGCCCTTTTCGAAGTTTCTACGACAACTTCTTTGATACGAAGTGCCCTGCTCCAAAGGAAAAAATAATAAATAATATATTGGGCCAACATCGTTCTTATATGCCCCCAGGGCATAGCTTAAAACCCTTGCCCTGAGGGTTTTGGGGGAGTGTCCCCCTCAAAAATATATTTTTTATCAGGAAATTAACTACGCTGATTAAAATGGCTATCGCAAATTTTGATTGGATGTGTTTGGGGGAATGATGGGCGTTGGGGGAGGATATGGGCTAGTTGCTTTCCAATCAATTTCGAATATTAAAAAGAGCATTAGCCACTCCAAGTTCCAATCGAATGAGCCCTTTTTCGAAGTATCTACGACAACTCCTTCGGTACGAAGTGCCCTGGTCTAAGACCACGAAAAAAGTAAGTAATACATTATTCCCACATCGTTCTTTACTTAGGCAGTGCTAATGCACTGCCTATGATACTGGAGTTTGGGGATAGTGGGGTTAATACCACCTCTCCCATTCTACTCTCTCGTTAAGGCACAGTTCTAGTGGAAGAAAATTGACCTTTCGAGTCCTGGTGGGGTCAAGAACTAAGGGAAAAGAATCAAAGAATTGAAAGAATTGTTTCGAGCGAAAAAAAAAGTCATAAGGAGGGAAAATACGCTGAGGGCTTCGGGCAAAAAATGTCAAAAAGGTATTATCTGGCAGTGATGGTTGCACAATCATTACGGAAGATGTGAGCTGTCGTTAAGTTATAAGCGGGGATTCCCCCTTGGGTTCGCAGGGTTACATAAAATTGCGTCATGCATATTAGACCTGACTGTTTGAAACGGAGTAAGTCCTATGACGTCATTGGAGTCCAGAGGGGTGTGTCTTGGGAGTCTTGCATAGGTGTGACGACTTGAGGGTTTGGTAGCTCCATGTATCTAATGTGCTATAAATGGCTTCTGCCACCTGGGCAGGCATGTTCGGACATGATTTCGTACAAGCGTCTAGACATGTGGAGGGGAATTTCGCCTAGAAACAAGGGTTGGCATTGGCTAATAACTCCATTTATTTTCAAATATATCCAAAGCAAAAAACATAGCCAACAAACAACATAACCACCAAACAACATAACCAAAACACATAAAACAACATAACCATCAAACATCAAACCAAATAACCATCCAACAAAAAAATAACCATCATATATCAAACCACATAGCCAAAAAACAACATAACCAACATCCAACAAACATCAAACATAACCAACAAACAAAACATAACCATCGAACCACATAACCATCAAAAATAACCAACAACCATCATAACCAACAAACATTAACCATCAACATACATAACCAACAACCATCAAACATAACCAACAAACAGAAACATCAACAAACATTTACCGACAACAAACATAACCAGCAACAAATATAACCAACAAACATTAACCATCAACAAACATAACCAACATAAAGTAACCACCAAACATAACCAACAAAGATCAAACCACATAACCAAAACTCATAATCAACAAACATAACGAACAAACAACATACAACAAACATAAACATCAAACAACATAACCAGCAACAAACAACGAAAATAACCATGAAACAACAACAGATATCATAAAAAAAACATAACCAACACTCATAACCAACATAACCAGCAACAAACATAACCATAAACCAAAAAACAACAAACATAACCAAAAACCATAACTAACATCCAATGTTAATTTCCCTGTGTTAATCTTCTATTGGGCTTCCAGAATCAATGGAGGGGATACTACTATCCCGCGGCAAATTTGTAGCTAAGAGTTTCTCCTATGAAAAATTCTTCCATTGAGAAATCCTCCTGCAGAAAATCTCCTCCATGGTAAAATGTCAAGACAATTATAGCCCGACTGAAAATTTACCCCGGACAAATCCCCTGCAATATTTCTACAAGTGGAGAGAAAGTAAGGATAAAGTCAGACAAATATAAACAATTTCTAATAGGTATTCAGGCAAAGTTACACAGGAATTTTTTGGGAGGGGGAGAGGGAGTTTTACACACACAAGAAATTCGGGGGGAGGTGATATTTTTTGACATTGTTTACATACAGTATTTGGTTATTGGAAAGTACACAGAGTTTTTCAAGTGGATTTTCCTGGTGGAGGGGGGAAAGGGCTAGATAGGAGGATTTTTCCATGGAGTAATTTTTTGTGGGGGAAAGAAATTTTTCATGGAGGGGTATCAAGGGCGCCAGCAGAAAATTTTTCCTGGGTGGGGGGGCAGAAGCCAGAATAGCAGTGTTGGTTGGATAGCAGGGAACATATTTCAGGATATTTTTTCGCAGGAATCAGTTTATTTTTAAGTACTTTTAGGAAAAAACTCTCAAATAAAAAGAGCAAATAAATTGCATGCAAAATGGAACAAAATACAGTAAATCTCAAAGGACAAGGATTCCTGGCAAAGGTATCAATTTATTTAACCAATAATATATTTAATTATAATACATTTGATCTTAAAAGAAAATCAAACTCAAATCAAAATTAAAGAAACACTTATTGCTTCCATAGATTATAACCGATGTAGACTTGTCTTTTTGTAATTTTCTACATCTTAGAATGGTTCAAAGAAAGAGTAGAGATACTCAAAATCATCCTGCCTGCCTAGATAAAACGTTTTGATTTGATAGCGGCCATGTAAAATGTGCCTCTTTCATAACAGGACAATTTTCCTTCTTAAAATTAAATCCTTTTTATTTTCGGACATTAAAAAAAATAGAATAGCGAATAAAAACAAAATGTAAACTTACTATCCAGCTGCCAAATTGATCCACTTTCTTTTTACTCTCCTCTTCAACTAAACAAAATGAAGAGGTTGAAAAAAAAATTTGTCACAAGAGAATCTTATCAAATAGTTTGTGATACAAAATGGAAGAAAAAAGTCACTTGGGCCAATATTCACCAAAACTAAAAATGGAATTCCAATGAAAATTGCTACACCGGCAGTAATAGCTTTGTATGCTGATTTTAAATATATATAATTCTTTCATTTTATTGTTACCCACCCAAAACCAAAAGTCTGAGAAAGTTTGCCTGATTTTTGTAAAAAAGGGACACATCCCAAAAGAGCAAGCAATTTGATTGAAAATCCCCTTATTAGACAAATCATATCAGAGAACCCTACCGGAGAGGTTTCAAGTTCAAATCTTCAAAATGTGGAATTTCGCTTTTTTTTCAGAAGATACATCGTCGATGCATTTTTATTTTTATTTTTTTTTTCCCAGGGGTGACTGTATTAAACCGAAGGTCCAAGATAATTGGGAGGGAGCTAATTCAAACGTAAATTTAAAGCTCTTTTATAAATGACCACACAAATTGGGCTAGGGAAAGTCCATTTTAGGGCACCAAACTACGACTTTAATCCGACGAGGACGAATTTGCAGTAAATTTCAAATTTTGAGAAGCTAATTGATTTAAAAGTATCAATAACTATATTTTAGGCTTCCAGCTGCAAAAGAAGTAATGCCACGCGGTGGTAGTACTGGATTCAACAAGCTGATTCGCTTTATTTGTAATTAAATTAGGCTTACGTTTGGTGATCTGTAAGTGCATATAAGCTATAGTGAGCGGGGGGAATCATTGTTTAGGTGGGGGTAGGGTAGATTCCTAAAAAAATATATTTTGATGGACAAACTGTTTACTCTCCATGAAGCTTCGGATAAATGTTGAAAAAGGTAGGGGGTAGTATGAATTAATGAAAATGTTTCTCTATACAGCTAAAAGGTTACATTCCCATATCTACCAGTATAGAGGTGAAAAAGGCAAGGCAGGCCATCACCAGCCCCGCCAGGAAATTTCTTTGGATGGTAAATACGGTTCTAAGCCTTTTAGCTGTAGTTTACTGTACCTACCTGCTGTGCTAATCTCCATTTTATGATCCTTTAGTGAGGAAGTAGAATAGGGGCCAGCTATCCTGTGCTTTGGAGCACCTTTTATGTTTATCTGCCACAGGTTTATCCAGGCACCCATTTAGAGCTGCGTCAACTCTGGCTGAGCTTACAATGTCACGGCACTAACCTTTGTTCTAAAACAAATAGCCAGCAGCACCAGGACTCCAGCCCTTGTCTTCGCCGACAAAGCATTTCAAGTCTATCGTGCTAACCACCCAGCTAGGCCAGATCATACGTGTTATTTATTGTAGAAGTATGTCTACACTACCTTTAGGTTGGTTCAACATCCCAGTCATTCTGCACTGAATTTCACAACCTAATACTCTGAGTTGTTCCTGCAGCCAGGAGCGTCCCGAACTTCATATCATTGGAGGGGGGGGATGATCTTCGTAAATTTTACCGAATCACTACATGATTTATGCCGAATTTTCTGCAGGAATCAGGAATTTTGCTAATTTTTGGCCAATTTTGCAAAATTTCAAAATCTTGCGGAGCTGAGTCAACTCAGGCTCAGCTTACAATGTCACGGCACTAATCTTTGTTCTAAACCAAATAGCTAGCAGCACCAGGACTCCAGCCCTTGCCTTCACCGACAAAGGATTTCAAGTCTAGCGTGCTAACCACCCGGCTAGGCCAGATCATAAGCGTTATTTATTGTAGAATTATGTATATATTACCTTTAGGTTGGTTCAACATCCCAGTCATTCTGCACTGAGTTTAACAACTTATTACTCTGAGTTGTTCCTACAACTGCGCCTTTTTTGTAACCTGTATCTTTATAGTGGGTTTCAATTTATGTCAACATTCCCTGAAAGTTTCAGCTGAATACCCTAAGCCTGACTTGTACTTCTTTTTGACTAGTAATAAATCCCTAACAATGTACTGCAAACTGAGATAATATTACTTTACCTAAGCACAAACCTAAAGGGTCCAACTGTCTACAAACAGTTTTATTAATTTCTTTTTTTTTTTTTTTGCTGGTTTGTCAGTAAAAAAAGAAAAAAGATTTGCGGCAGTCAAGCGTATACAAAGGAGAAATTCAAGCAGGCAGCCCTGAAAATGTATATTTTCCTCAACAATACCCGACATTTCCCGCATAAATTGCCAATTTTTGAAGTTGTGACAGGGCCTTGTTCTGGATGGGTGGGACAGCCCAAATGATACATTTCCCAAATTTCTGGGTGCCTCATATTGATATTATCTAAAAATTATTTTTGCTATTCACCAAACCTCCCTCCTCCCCCCAATGAAAATCCTCTGTTTGTGCGTGGTTAAGTTTCACTAAAAACTAATTTTTTTTTTTTGTTTATGTCAAAACAAGTTTAAAGTTTGATTAAGATACTTTACAAAAACAGGAGTTCCGATTGGAGGGGGAGGGAATATTGTCCTCTAGATTTTGAGACCCCTTTAGGTAAAAATTACTATTTTGATATTTTGATTAAACGAAATTAAAAAAAAAAAACATTTGCCTAATATTCCGTATTTATATTTTTATATATTTTCAATATATTTTCCCAATATTTTGAAAAATACCTTTATTGTGTCTTTATAAAAAAAACCTTTTCCCCTACCCTTTAAGTTTTCGCGAATTGGTTTTTTACCTAAAAGTTTCCTTCAAGTATTATATTCTGCAAAAGATTAAGTATTCTTATATTTAGCCTATTTTCAAACAGTTCGTGGTAACTGTCCGTGGTAATCTTTCCGTGGAGGATGTTTCCTTGGGGTAAGGGACATTTCTATGAAGGGGGCACCGGATTTCCCAGCATTATTTAAAAAACGATCAGAAATTAAATAAAAAAAAACAAGTTTTTTCAACTGAAAGTAAGAAGCAACATTAGAACTTAAAATGAACAGAAATTATTACGTATATGAGGGGGTTCGCCCCCAAGTCAATACCTCGCTCTTTACGCTACAGTTTTTTTTTAGTGATTTGAAAAGAGCTATCTATTCTAGTTAAACGGCCTTTGTGATTCAGGGGTTTGTGATTTAAACAAAATTTTAACTTTAGCGTAAAGAGCGTGGTATTGACTAAGGGGAGAACCCTCTCATATACGTAAAAACATATAAGTAATAAAAAAAAAACATAAAAAAAAGCGATACGGCTCAATAGTGATCGAAACTTTAAAAAACGGAATTTTCATGTCAATAAATGTACCAAAAGAATGGGCTTATATTGCTGATTCTAAATATATAAATTTGATTAAGTTTAGTATTACTCATCAAAGGCTCCCCTACAAGTGAAAGAATTTTAATGAAAATCACACCGTCAGATTCAGCGTATCAGAAAACCCTATAACATTGGTTTCAAGCTCATATCTGCAAAAATGTGCAACTTAGTATTTTTTGCCAGAAGAGATCACGGATGCGTGTTTATAATTTTTTTTTTTTAAGGGGTAATCGTACCGACCCCGTGGTCCTACAACATCAAGAGAGAGCTCATTCGAACGGAAATTAAAAGTTATAGTGCCCTTTTCAGAGACCAAAAATGCTGGAGGGTAACTTGGCCCCCTCCCATGCCCCTTTTTTCCCAATTTCGTCTGATTCACAAGGGAACAAATTTTTTTTGTACTTTCACCAGAGATATTTATTATAATTAACGGCCTTTGTGATTAAGGAGTCATTTTTAAAGAATTGGAACACGATTTGAATTTAACGCAAAGAGCGAGGTACTGACTAGGGGGCGAACCCCATAATATACGTAATAAAAATATACGAATATAGAAATTCGTTACGTAAGTTAATTTGTAAATTACGTCAGAACCAAATTTAGAGAAAGCCATTTAGCAAAAGAAAAGTAAAATTCATATGCAAATTTTGTTTTACTTATTCAATGACGGTGAGCCAAAATAAAAGCTGCATTAACTAAAAAACGATCAGAAATTAAATAAAAAAACAAGTTTTTTAAACTGAAAGTAAGGAGCGACATTAAAACTTAAAACGAACAGAAATTATTCCGTATATGAAAGGGGATGTCCCCTCCTCAACGCCTCGCTCTTTACGCTAAAGTTTTTTATTGTTTAAAAAAATAAAGTTGTGGGAAAGTCAAACTTTAGCGTAAAGAGCGAGGTGTTGAGGAGGGGACATCCCCTTTCATATACGGAATAATTTCTGTTCGTTTTAAGTTTTAATGTCGCACCTTACTTTCAGTTTAAAAAACTTTTTTTTTTATTTAATACCTTTAAGGATTCTCGGGATCCCTTAAGTTAAGAAAAATAATACATTTCCTCAGAGGTACCTTAAGTCCCAAAGCGTGTTGAGAATAAAAAAAAAAGAGTATGTCCATTTACGGGTAATTAATCAGGATTTTTAGCTCACTTAGCACCTAATCACAATCTTGGGGCAGAAAAAGTGGGTGAATTTTTAATAAAAATTGTGATCTGATGAAAACTTTTGTGGAGGATTCTACCTTTGATTTTCGATCAAAAGTATCAGCCTATTAACCAATTACTTTTTATTGGACGTGTAAAACTCAAATTGTCAAACTAAAATGGGCTATCAAACAGTTCGTGGTAACGAACTGTAAGTAAGGAGCGACCCGGCTCAATAGTAACCGAAACTCTAAAAAACGGAATTTTGATACCAATAGATACATCAGAAGAATCAGATTTTTATGCTGATTACAAATATGTAATCAAATTTAGTTTTACCCATCAAAAGTTACATGCCTGAGAAAATTTGCCTTACATTCGAAAAAAGGGGGAAACAACCCCTAAAAGTCATAGAAATTTAATGAAAATCACACCATCAGATTCAGCGCATCAGAGAACCCTACTATAGAGGTTTCAAGCTCCTATCGGCAAAAACGTGGAATTTTGTATTTTTTGCCAGAAGAAAGATCATGGATGCGTGTTTATTTGTTTTTTTTGTTTGTTTTTTTTGTTTGTTTTTTTCCCAGGGGTGATCGTATTGATCCAGTAGTCCTAAAATATCGTCAAAGGGCTCATTCGAAGGGAAATTAAAAGCTCTAGTGCTCTTTTTAAGGGACCAAAAAATCGGAGGGCAACTTGGCCCCCTCCCACGCTCATTTTTTTCTGGAAGTCACCCAATAAAAATTTGAGATAGCCATTTTGTTCAGCATAGTCAAAAATATAATTAATATGTCTTTGAGGATGACTCAATCCCCCACAGTTCCCAGGGGAAGGGCTGCAAGTTATTAACTTCGCCCACTGTTTACATATAGTATTGGTTATTGGGAAGTAATGAAGTATACAGACGTTTTCAGGAGGATTTTTTTTCCAGGGGGGGGGGTCGGGATCGGAGCAGGGGTTACGGGGAGGATCTTTCCATGGAGGATATTTCATTGGGGGAAGGGACATTTCCATGAAGAGGGTGCCAGATTTCCCAGCATTATTTAAAAAACGATCAGAAATTAAATAAAAAAACAAGTTTTTTTCAGCGGAAAGTAAGGAGCAACATTAAAACTTAAAACGAACAGAAATTATTACGTATATGAGAGGGTTCATCCCCTAGTCAATACCTCACTCTTTACGCTAAAGTTTTTTTTAGTACTTTCGAAAGAGCTATCTATTCTAATTAATCGGCCTTTGTGATTCAGGGGTTTGTGATTCGAACAAAATTCGAACTTTGGTGTAAAGAGCGAGGTATTGACTAGGGAGTGAACTCCTTAATATACGTAATAAAAATATACAAATATAGAAATTCGTTACGTAAGTTAATTCGTAAGTTACTTCAGAACAAAATTTCGAGAAAGCCAATTAACCAAAAAAAGGAAAATTAATATGCCAATTTCGTTTTAATTATTCATATACGGTGAGCCAAAATCAAAGCAAAAACGTTCATTAATTCAAAAACGTTCAGAAATTAACTAGAAAAAACAAGTTTTTTTAACTGAAAGTAAGGAGCGACATTAAAACTTAAAACCAAAAGAAATTATTCCGTATATGAAAGGGGCTGTCCCCTCCTCAACGCCCCGCTCTTTACGCTAAAGTTTTTTATTGTTTTAAAAAATAAAGTTGTTAGACAGTTAGCGTATAGAGCGAGGCTTTGAGGAGGGGACAGCCCCTTTTATATACGGAATAATTTCTGTTCGTTTTAAGTTTTAATGCCGCTCCTTGCTTTCAGTTAAAAAAACTTGTTTTTTTTTTAAGTTAATTTGTCTTAGATGAAGAACATCAAGAAATAAAAAGTATTTCAAGTATTTCATGTCTAGCGTGCTAGCAAATCGGCTAGGACGGATTGAAAGTATTATCAAGTAAGGAGCGATGCGGCTAAATAGTAACCGAAACTGTAAGAAACAGAGTTTTGAAAATAATAGATCTACCAAAAGCAACGAATTTTGATGCTTATTTAAAATATGTAAAATTCATTAAGTTTAATGTTACCCATCAAAAGTTATGAACCAGATAAAATTTGTCAAATTTTTGAAAAAGGGAAAAAAAACCCTAAGAAATCAAGTGATCTTAATGAAAATCACACCATGAGATTCAAAATATTAGAGAACCCAAGTGTAGTGGCTTTAAGCTCCTATATACAAAAGTGTGGAATTTTGAGTTTTTTGCCAGAAACAAGATCCCAGGGGTGATCGAATCGAACTGGTGATACAAGAAGATTGGATGAAGGCTAATTTGACCGTAAATCAAAAGTTCTAGTGCCCCTTTTTAAGTGACCAAAGTATTTGAGCTAAGCCCCCACCCCCTTTTTACCCGAAATTTTTTATCAAAATTTTCTTCAGTGTGGTCGAAAAATATAATAACTATGTCTTTGAGGATGACTTGACCCCTTTCAGCCCTCGGGAAGGGCTGCAAGTTATGCATTGCCCATTGTGTACATATATTATTTGCTATTGGGAGGTATAAAGGTTATTTCTGAGGGGGGGGGGGGGATTTTCTGGTGGTGCTTCTTACGTGGGAGGATCTTTCAATGGAAGAGTTTTCATGGAGAAAGGGAATTTTCCATGGAAGGGGAGCCAGATTTCCCACCATTAATTAAAAAAAACTATAAGAAATTAAACTAAAAAAACAAGTTTTTTCAACTGAAAGTAAGGAGCAACATTAAAACTTAAAACAAAAAGAAATTATTACGTATATGAGGACGTCACCCCCTCCTACGCTAAAGTGTTTTTTTTTGTAAAAAGCTTATTATTCTAATTAAACGGTCCTTGTGTCTCAGGAGTCATTCTTAAATAATTAGAACAAAAGGTTAAACTTTAGCGCAAAGAGTGAGGTACTAAGGTGGGGGCAACCCCCTCATATACGTAATAATTTTAGTTCGTTCTAAGTTTGAATGTTGTTCCATAATTTCAGTTGAAAGAATCTAGTTTTTTTTTATTATTTAATTAATGATAGAAGCAAGCATATCGTACCCTTTGATTGGTTCAACATCCCACTCAACCAACACTGAATTTTATAGCTCAAGGACACCCGCAGGCAATTTTTCAGGAAAGGGTTCAGAGACCAGAATGTCAGTTGCGGGTCGGGGCACAGGAATATAATTAGATTAATTTTTTCTTTGGATTAAGTTTATTATCAAATATATTTAGAAAAAAATCTCAAATAAATATAGTAACTAACATTGCATGCAAAATCCATGCAAACTCAGCAAATTCCAAACGGTGAGGATTCGAACTTGCAACTCATCGCAGAGCTAAGCCGCCTGAGGCAAACATAGCTATACACGCCCATCTTTCATCCCAATCTATTCAAAACCTTTGTCTTCAAACCCTACAAAGAAGCTTTCATTTCCCTTTAACTTTTCCTAACAACATCCTCCCAACGAATTGAGGGGCGACTTCCTTTTGGATTGGCATTGAATAGTTGCTCGACAAGGTTAATCTGCCATTTTTCATCAGTTTAATCTGCCATCTGTCATTTTTCAATCTGCCATCATGCCCTAGCTATCTCAACCTTTCTCTCATAATATAGTCCTAGAAAGTGAGATTGGCCCACAATTTTATTACAGCTTACTGGTTTAGATACGGTCAGTCAGTCGGGTAACCAATATAGTCTATAGGCAATGTCTTTGGAAAACATCTAGCAAATCATCCTCCGATTTTTTGGAGCACCCACACTTCTGAACCATAACTGACCATTGTCATTACTGTAGCTTCAGTTTTGAGAAGCTTCTAGAGAGTATGTATTATAGAGTAAAATATAAAGAGATGTCTTACAAAAAAAGTTACAAAAAAAACTCTTTGAGCCGAATTCTTTATTTGTAAATAACGAAAAAATTTGAATAATAAGAAAATATTAGTCAAACAAGTTAAAACAAGTCAAGATAATAAGTTAAGATAATTTAAGAGAGTGAATTTTATAACCCACTTTTGTTAAAATATCCTCTTTTTCTACTAGAGGTCCGTGTTTTGCACTCTAAATTTGTAATACTGTCTTTCGAACTGATTTTAATCCATCATTTTGTTCGAGATTTCATCTTCCTTGTCTGTCAAATTGATAAGTTTTTTTTTCTGAAGCTTCACTCAAACAGCCTGTGTTTCCAACAACTTGTTTGGGACATTCTGAAGTTGCTTCTAACTCATTAATTTTCATTTGAATATGTGCAACGTAAGATTTGAGGCATAAAGTTTCCTCTTCATATTTTCCAGCACTTTCTTCCTTCTCTTTCCAAATTCAACAGTATTCCTTATTCAAATTAGTAACTTCCTCTTTCAAAGACGCGACACCATAAACAAAGCTTTTTTTTAGACGAGAATCATTTTTCGAAATTAACTCTTTCTTCTCCCTTTGAATACTTCTTGCAAATGCATCTTTGACTAAGACGTCTTGAAAATGCAGTATATTTTCTGTCTTCAATCGATCAGTATCCTCCTTTAGAGAAGTATTTTCTGTCTTCAGCCAAGCAACATCCTCCTGTAGAGATGTGTTTTCAGTGAGAGTGATTTTCAGTTGGTGCTCCATGTTGGCTGGTCTTTCATTTTCTCTAAAAAAAAGTCTCGTTTTCAGTTTGCAATCTAGTAAAAAAAAAAAATTCAATAGCGACACTTAACATAAAGCAGCAGCAAGTTGAGGTTTAGCTATATCAAGATCAGTTAAAGAGGTAATAACGTCAGTCAGTTGCTTCTTTTTACTTAAAATTCGTTTAAGATCAACGTCTGTCTTGCCCATTTCCGGCAACTTTATGAGATGAACATCTTGTTCTTTACCCATTGCCAAAAACTGATCTGCACCTACAATTTTGAGTTTTCCCATCTGATGGACATGTTTTTGTGACTCAATGAGATTGCCTTCTAATAGCTTGTCTTTTTCCTGCAGACTTGTTTTCATTGCAGAAATTTTTCCCTGAAAAAATAGGAGGAAATTAGAAACATAAAAAAGGAGCTTCACAAAAAAATAGAATGAGAAAGAAAGCCGGTCCAAGAGATGGCTAAAGGGTGAAACGAATTGACAAAAGAAATGAAAAATAGATTGGTTCAGCACCACACAAAATCTAAAGCTGTGTCACTCGAGTGAACTCTTAGAAGATGTACAATTCCTAGTAATTAGATTGAGTTACAAGATTAGCGGCCTATGATATTAGTTGGACCACAAAAAAAGCTATAGGGAAAGAAGTCCTGTATCATCGACAGAACAATTACGCTGTGACAGTAAATAGCGATGTGGTCATTTTTTTTTTTTTTTTTTTTTTTTGGTGTGTGGTTTGTTTTAGACCAGGGCACTTTGTATCGAAGGAGTCGTCGTCGAGACTCCAAAACTAGATCATTCAAATGAAAATGGAAAGGGGTAGTCCCCCTTTTATAGTCAACAGTGATTGGAGGGCAACTAACCCCTCTCCCACTCCCACCATTTCCCCAAGCACATCCAACCAAAATGTTCAGATAGCAATTTTATTCAGTGTAGTTGAAATATCGGTAAATTATGTCTTTGAGGATGACAGCCCCCCCCTCCACAAAGCCCTTATAGCAAGGGATTTAAGTTATGCCTTGGGGGTAAATATGGCTTATGAAGATAAGGTTTATATAGAAAGGTGATATTATAGACTTTGGAGGGGGCTCATAGGATTCTTAATAAGAAGTTCTAGTGGCTCTTTTAAGATTCAGAGTGATCGGATGATGGACAACTCCCCCCTCCCCCCAAACACACACCTCGTATTTTCCAGAAATGTACGTGATAGAAATTTTGGCATGGCCATTTATTGTCGTAGAAATTTCGAAAAAGGCTCTTGCGATTGGGAATTGAAGGGTCCAGTGCCTCTTTTAATAGTTGAAAACAATTGGAGGGCAACTAACCCCCTTCTTATGGCCACCATTTCTCCAATCAAATCCAATTGGAATTTTGAGAAGGCCTTTTTATTAAGTGTTAGTAAAAGGTTTGGATATTAGGTCTTTGAGGACGACATCCCCCCACAGCCCTCAGGACAAGGGTCGTAAGTTATACCCCACCCTCCACACACAAAAATCTTGTATTTCCACGAAATAAATCTGATAGAAATTTTGAAAGGGTCATTTGTTGTCATAGAAACTTCAAAAAGGCTCATTGATTTGAAATTGAAAGGACTTTTTAGAGTATTCAAAAATATTGGGAGAAATCAACCCCCCCCCCCCTCAAGCCCATCCCTTCCCAGAACACCCGATCAAAATTTGGAGATAACTATTTTGTTCGGCGTAGTTGAAAGGTATGAAAATTATGTCTTTGAGGATGACAATCCCACCCCACAGCCCCCAACGTGAGCAGGGTATCATAGGAAGCGCAATCGCGCTGCCTAAGTAAAGAACGATGTTGGCACAATGTATTATTTTTTTTTCCCCATACCAGGGCACTTCGTATCGAAGGAGTTGTCATAAAAACTTGGAAAAGGGCTCATTTGATTGAAAATTGGAACGGCTAGTGCCCTTTTTAATAGTCAAAATAGATTGAAAGGCAACTAACACCTCTTCTACGCCCACAATTTCCCCAAACACATCCAATCAAAATTTTGAGATGGCCATTTTGTTCAGTGTAGTTGATTTTCAGATAGAAATTATGTTTTTGTGGAGGAGACTCCCCCACAACCCTAAGGGCAAGGGTTTGAAGCTATGCCCTGGGGGCAAATACGAACGATTTTGGCACAATGTATTATTTATAATTTTTTTCCTTTAGACAAGGGCACTTCGTATCGAAGGAGCTGTCGTAGAAACTTCAAAAAGGGCTCATTGAATTGGAAATTGGAGTGGCTAGTGCCCTTTTTAATAGTCGGAATTGATTGGAAGGCAACTAACACCCCTTCCACGCCAACCATTTGCCGAAAAACATCCAATCAAAATTTTGAGATAGCCATTTTGTTCAGCGTAGTTGATTTTCAGATAGAAAATATATTTTTGAGGAGAACACTCCCCCACAGTCCTCAGTGTAGGGTTATAAGTTATGCCCTGGGGGCATATAAGGTTTTTATAGAAAGCGTTGTCGTAGAAACTTCAAAAAAGGCTCATTCAATTGGAAATTCAAAGAGCTGGTGCTCTTTTTAATAGTCGAAAGTGACTGGAGGGCAACTAAACCCCTTCTGACGCCCACCTTTTCCCCAAACACATCCAATCAAAATTTGAAGATAGCCATTTTGTCCAACGTAGTTGAAAATTCTGGAAATTAGGTCTTTGAGGATGACAACCCCACCACAGCCCTCAGGGCAAGGGTTGTAAATTATGCCCTGGGGGCATATAAGGTTTTTATAGAACGCGTTGTCGTAGAAACTTCAAAAAGGGCTCATTCGATTGGAAATTGAAATGGATAGTGCCCGTTTTAATAGTCGAAAGTGACAGGAAGGCAACTAACACCCCTTCCACGCCCACCATTTCCTCAAAAACATCCAATCAAAATTTTTAGATAGCCATTTTGTTCTGTGTTGTTGATTTCCACATAGAGATTATGTTTTTGAGGAGGACACAACCCCACAGCCCTCAGCGCAAGGGCTGTAAGTTATACCCTGGGGGCATATAAGGTTTTTATAGAAAGCATTGTCATAGAAATTTCAGAAAAGGCTCATTCGATTGGAAATTCAGAGGGCTAGTGCCCTTTTTCATAGTCGAAAGTGATTGGAGGGCAACTAACCCCCTTTGACGCCCACCTTTTCCCCAAACACATCCAATCAAAATTTGAAGATAGCCATTTTGTCCAACGTAGTTAAAAGCTCTGGAAATAAAGTCAGAAGTTTTTATTGAAATCTTTCTCGTACAAACTTGAAAAGGGCTCATTCGATAGGAAATTCAAAGGGCTAGTGCCCTTTTTAATAGTTGAAAGTGATTTGAGAGCAACAAACCCCCTTTTACGCCCATCATTTCTCCAGACACATCCAATCAAAAATTTTAGATAGCCATTTTGTTCACCGTAGTTGATTCCCAGATAGAAATTATGTTTTTGAGGAGGACACATCCCCACAGCCCTCAGCGCAAGGGCTGTAAGTTATGCCCTGGGGGTATACAAGGTTTTTATAGAAAGCATTGTTATAGAAACTGCAGAAAAGGCTCATTCGATTGGAAATTCAAAGGGCTAGTGCCCTTTTTCATAGTCGAAAGTGATTGGAGGGCAACTAACCCCCCTATCTTGCCCACCTTTTCCCCAAACATATCCAATCAAAATTTTAAGATAGCTATTTTGTTAAACGTAGTCGAAAGTTCTGGAAATAAGGTCGAAAGTTTTTATTGAAATCTGTGTCGTAGGAACTTGAAAAGGGCTCAATCGATTGGAAATTCAAAGGGCTAGTGCCCTTTTTAATAGTTGAAAGTTATTTGAGGGCAACTAATTCCCCTCTAGCGCCCACCTTTTCCCCAAACACATCCAATCAAAATTTTTAGATAGCCATTTTGTTCAGCGTAGTTGATTTTCAGATAGAAATTATGTTTTGGAGGAGGACACATCCCCACAGCCCTCAGCGCAAGGGCTGTAAGTTATGCCCTGGGGGTATACAAGGTTTTTATAGAAAGCATTGTTATAGAAACTGCAGAAAAGGCTCTTTCGATTGGAAATTTAAAGGGCTAGTACCCTTTTTCATAGTCGAAAGTGATTGGAGGGCAACTAACCCCCCTATCACGCCCACCTTTTCCCCAAACACATCCAATCAAAATTTTAAGATAGTTATTTTGTTCAACGTAGTTTAAAGTTCTGGAAATAAGGTCTTTGAGGATGACAACCCCCCCCCCCCAAAGCTCTCAGAGCAAGGGTTGTAAGTTATGCCCTGGGGTTATATAAGGTTTTTATAGAACGCGTTGTCGTAGAAACTTCAAAAAGGGCTCATTCGATTGGAAATTAAAATGGCTAGGGCCCCTTTTAATAGTAGAAACTGATTGGAAGGCAACTAACACTCCTTCCACGCCCACTATTTCCCCAAACACATCCAATCAAAATTTTGACATAGCCATTTTGTTTCACGCAGTTAAAAGTTCTGAAAATTATACCTTTCAGCAGGACACCCCCCCACAATCTTCAGGGCAAGGGTTATAAGTTATGCCCTGGGGACATATAAAATTTCATTGATATGTATGTCATAGAAACTTGAAAAAGAGCTCTTTCGATTGGAAATTCAAAGGGCTAGTGCCCTTTTTAATATTTGAAAGTGATTTGAGGGCAACTAACCCCCCTTTCACGCCTGACTTTTCCCCAAACACATCCAATCAAAATTTTTAGATCGCCATTTTGTTCAGCGTAGTGGATTTCCAGATAGAAATTATATTTTTGAGGAGGACACACCCCCACAGCCCCCAGCGCAAGGGCTGTATGTTATGCCCTGGGGACATATTTGTTTTTATAGAAACATTGTCATAGAAACTTCAGAAAAGACTCATTCGATTGGAAATTCAAAGGAATAGTGCCCTTTTTCATAGTCAAAAGTGATTGGAGGGCAACTAACCCCCCTATCACGCCCACCTTTTCCCCAAACACAGCCAATCAAAGTTTTTAGATAGCCATTTTATTCAACGTAGTTGAAAGTTTTGGAAATTCACGCCAGTTCTGCTTTACGTAGCCGAAACCTGGCAGTTGAACCAGGAGCAAGAAAAAATTCTTGCTTTCGAAAAAACATGTTTTAGAAGAATTCTCGACTACCACTGGCGGCAGGGGATAAACAACCAATCCATCCTTGCTAAGACAGGTCAGCCTATTGTGACAGATTCCATAAAAGCTCTCCAATGTAGGTACCTTGGCAAACGGCAACGTACTTCGTATGGACCTTAATACTTCCACTGGTAATAATCGGGTACACCTGGCAGACACAGAAAAAACTTGCACTGAAAGTACCATACATATCTGCCATACATATCGCCGAAAGTACCATACACATCATACAGAATCGGCAGACACAGAAAACCTTGCACCGAAAGTACCATAGATATCTGTAAAATCTAAACACCTGAATCCAGCCTCATTGGAAGGATTTACTGGCAGAAGCAAACTTGCGGGAAGATAGTACCCTAGCAGTAGTAATTAATCACTACCTCAGAGAGTCAGAATTTACAGCTTTTGGAGAAGTTCATAGTCTGTAAATCGTGTATTATTTCAAAATGTTAATATTGGGACTCAAAAAGAGTAGAGCTCTTCGGTTATTTAGTTAAATAAACAAAATTCTACAAATTTACGAAGGATGATTTTTTTTTACAATAAATGAATAAGAAATTTAAACCATTTTTAGCTCATCCTGAGATTGAAAAATTATATGAAACTAAAACATCTTTTTATTTCTTCATGTTCTAGATCTAAGACAAATTTTTGATTGAAGATCATCATTGTCATTTGTTAAGCAGTACACAGTAAATTTTGTATGTGTACACCAGGCCGTATCCAGGAGGGGTGAAAAAGGGGTTTGATCCCCTCCTCTAAATGTTTGTCCGACTCATAAAAAAAACGAATATTATAAATTATTGATTTGTTTTTAAAGTCTTTTTTGACCCCCCCCCCCCCAAAAAAAAAACTTTTGTAAAACTCCCCCTCCCCCAAAAAATCCTGGGTAAATTTGCCTGAAGTTTCATTAGAAATTGTTTATATTTCTCTTACTTTATCCCTACTTTCTGTCTACTTGTAGAAATAATCCAGGGAAATTGTCCGGGTGAAATTTTCAGTGGGGTTGTAATTGTCTTCAGCTTTTACCCCGGAGGAGATTTCCTGCAGGAAGACTTCTCCATGGGAGTATTTTCCATAGAAGAAACTCAATACTACGGAATTTTCCGCGGGATCAACTTTCTGCATGCTTTGAAAAACGATCATATATTAAAAAGTTTATCAAATGAATGTATGCTATGAGAATTTTTCAGGTGGAAAACTCCTCAAGAAATTTTCAGGGAGGAATTTTCAGCGAAGATGGAATTTTCAGGGATGATGGTATTTTATGTGAGAAATACTTTCCAGGTGGAGTGAGGGAATTTTCCACGGGGGAGAGTCGGATTTCCTGTCATTATTTGGAAAATGATAAGAAATTAAATAAATTAAAACAAGATTTTTTTGCTCCCCCCTAAGTAAAATATCCCCCCCCCCATCCCAAAGAAAATGCAGGTTAGGTGTGATGTTGAACCAACTAATGGGTACGATAAGCATGCTTGTACTATTAATAATACTTTTAATCCGTCCTAGCCGAGTGGCTAGCAAGCTAGACATGAAATATTTTTGCACTTTACTGAAAAAAATATAAATGTTTTTACTTTTATAACTTTAATAAATCAAATAATATTAACACTTTGATTACTAAATATCAGTATATGTATGTTAAACTGTGCGTATCTTAAGTGGCCAGGAGGATTGGAGGGCCGTTTAGCCCTCTTACACGTCTCTTTTCGCCCAAAGCCGTCCGATAGAACTTCAAAATGACCTGTTTGTTCAACATAGTTTAAAGACCTGATTTTCAAGGGAAAGTATAAGGAGGAAAAGTTTTGGGGAGGAGTCCTCCACAAGAAATCAAATTCATTCACTGTTTTGCACTCCGAGATTGTAATTAGGTGACAAAGCCACTTAAACCCTGATATTGTTGTATTTTAAGTTGTTTTTTGTCAATAAATGAAAAATAGTGTTATTATTGCTGTACAAAAAGTGTTTTTGTCAATAAAGGAAAAAAATATGTTTTTATTGTTCTTGTTAACGTACTAGATAGATCTATGGGACAATTATTATTTATTCATTAGACAAGTATGGTTTACAGTTAGTTGTAGTCCAACTGTTGTCAACAGCACTATGTATCAACTTAAAACACCATTCAGGTTGTTTTTGTGTGGCCCATCTGTGTCTGGGAAAACGGCACTTTTAGCTAAAATAATTAAAAATTGTAATAAAATGTTTTTGGAAAAACCAAAGAAAATTTACTATTTCTATAGTATATGGCAAGAATCCTACGACCAAATAAAAGCTATTGCCACTGCCACGTCCATGCCAAAACAATTCATACGGGGACCTGATGTTTTCAATAGTATTGAACCAAACTCATGGCTGATTATTGATGATCTAACTGAATCAATTGAACAGTTCTCACAGGAAACGCTACAACTGTTTACTGTTCGCTCTCATCATGAACACATTTCCATAACGCTAGCTCTACACAATCTGTTTCATCAGAGCAAATGTATGAGAACCCTTGCTTTGAATTGCACCATCTATATTATCTACCGAGTTGTTCGTGATTTTAGCTCGCTAATAACTCTCAATAAGCAAATATATCCAGTTGTCCCCAAATTTCTACTTCCAGCGTACAGTCAGGCGACAAATAAGCCCTATGGGTACATTTTGCTAGATCTTAATCAGAAGACGCCCGAGGATCTACGTGTAGTCACAGATATTTTCGACAAAGAAATTACTGTATATTTTTTGGTGAACAGTAGAAAATGCTATTAGTTACCATCGTAACATTGAAGAAACTACACGAAAATAGACATTTATTTTCCGTCCTAGGCACTTCCAAACCCCCACTCAGGCAAGCCATACTCAATCATGGCGTTGACAATGGTTTCATTAATCTAATATCTGAACTTTGTTTAAATTTAACTGAGGGCAATGTACACTTGTCAGAAGGTGTTAGACAACAGACAAAGCAACATCGTTCCACTGTACTTGCCTTGGCTTGCAAAAATAAAGGAAAAAATTTTAAAACAAAACGTCTCCTTCAAGCGGGCGGTAGCTTTTTTACACTGTTACTGCCAATAATTGCAGAACTTGTAAAAAGTTTTCTCTAGATGGCTAAACCCTATAAATTGACTCCAATAGAACTAGTCCTCTCACCCGTGGAACACTTTGAAGGCAGTCTAAGCAAATTCATTAATGATGAAAATATCGCCGATGATAAGAAGCTAGTTTTACTATGATGCATTGCGTCGTGTGGAAAAACATAGATATTATCGTAAGAGACCCTTCGCCGTTGCCGTCACAGATCCCCTCAAACAGGAAACATCTCCTCAAGATTCTGCTGCAGTGCAATCAAAAGAGAAGGAATTGAATTCCATAGTGACATCAATTGGAAACCTATTGCCAGTGACCTATCGAGAACAGAGTAAAAGAGTATTAACATATCTCATGTTGGAAAGTGGTGGTGATGATTATCAACTTCAAGTCGATAGCACTGGGAAACAAATTATAATTCATGGAAAAAATTATAATCTACTTGATTTAATTTGCGATATGGTTACAAATCGTAAAGGACTTTTATCATTTGACAATAATCTATACGCCTTTTTAAATGCATCAAACTTCCTCAAAAGTCTAATTGGTAATAAGCAAATTCTAAAGAAATTAACAAAATATAGTAGAGGTGTTAGTCCTCTAACAGCGCCAACACCATTTAAAAAAGAAGAAGAAGAAGATTTTAATTCAATATTGGAAGATACTAGCACTTCTAGTAGCAGCAGAAGCAATGATTTGATAACACCAATGACGATGGCTAGACAAAAGCGAAGACGTATTGATTTACCCTCCAGTGTGCAAAAGGGGAGTGGACATTACACTACGTGTTTGCGTTCAAAATGGATGAAGTTTTAAATCATGTCTATGAAAATATTTGAGAAATGGGAAGTCTAAGTTCACCCACAACGCTTTCTAAAGTTGCCTCTGACAGATGGCACCACATTACAAAATGTAAAGGAATATCTAGAAAATGAACCGAGTTACACACTGCATCGGAATCGCAGGTTTCGTGGCAAACAATATCGACAAACTAAAGCCTTTTTCCCTCTGAACATAATGTAAACTGATCTTTCAACCCTACACGCGATTCAGCGGCGTCACAATACACCCTACAAATTTATTCTAGTGGCAATTAGTGTCTTTAGTCGCTATGCATATGCCATTCCATTGCGATCAAAGAGAGGTGTTGAAGTTACTCGGGCTTTAGAAAGTATTCTTGAACATGACTGCTATAGAAAAATTCAATCGGATCAAGGTAGCGAATTTGTTAATCCTCATGTGCAAAAGGTACTATTGAAATATAATACAACGCTCTATCATAGTCACTGTCCGATAAAGGCTGCATTGGCTGAATTGATAATGATTCATGTATTAATTTCAAGATATTGCCCGCTGAAAAATACTGCTACTTTTATTCATGATTTAGATAAAATCATGCATATATATAACCAACGACCACATCGATCCCTTCCAATGATAGCCCTCGGGAAGTTCATTGCAGTGAAAATACATTTCATGCTTTTCTAAAGCAATATTCCAGTGAAAAAAAAATTGTGAAGAAGAAATTCAATGTTGGCGATACTGTTCGAATTTATAAACCACCAATATTTTTGAAAAGGGGAACTGTTTATGGAGCACTGAACTTTTAAAGTGTCTAAAATCCTAGACACTGAACCCATGCCATATCGGCTGCGATACACCAAAGATGATGAGATTCTCGGCGGTTTTTATGAATATGAACTATAAAAAGTTAGAAACACTAGTGAAATTTATGAAATTTAAAAGATATTAAAGAGTCGTACTCGCAGGGGCAAGAGACAGTTGCTTGTTCGCTGGCTAGGATACAACTCTTGTTTTGATTCTCGGGTTGCAGTTGAAGACATTAAGAATGCCAAATGATTTCTATGTGACATTCATGTCGAATGTTTCCGATCCTCTCTAAAATGATTCGAATAGAACAAGTTATTTTTGGACGAAACTCTCCCCCACTATCAAATTTGACGGTGCGTATGAAGTGGCTCTTGTCGACTGTATTCTCAAAAATTCATATGACATCCTGAGAACAAATTCAAAAGATCAATTGGATGAATTATCCATATATTGAATTACCCTACGAGGAACTCACCTGTATGAATGACTTATGTCGTTCTATCAATAAAAGAATTTCCGCTAGTAAAAAAGGAGCCTTTTAATTCAACTAATTAAAAGAGGAGGGCAAGATCTACATTAGTTCACCCATTGCCGATGAAAAGGTTATTCTCAATGATAATCTAAAGGATGTTCATGGCTTTTAGCTCAATATAATCAATGGTCAAAGTGCTGGAAACACTAATTTTATTTTTGCTGACTACCCACCTGCCTTCTCCACGGACACATGTATATTTCTCTACGCTTCATTTGTTGAAACATCCAGAGTTAGCAATAGCAATGTCCCCTTCCTACGAGTTCTTGAACGAAAAACTAATCCAGAACATATTCACCACTACAATATAAAGCATCTTCAGTATATCCACGTAAACACTTCCTATTTGGAACTCTGTCAGTTAACACTAAGAAATGAATTAGGTGATCCCCTAGCAATATCAAAAGGTTTGGCTGTGATTAAATGCCATTTTTGACCCATTCAGGAACAAGATGTCTAATAGAAAAGTGGTATTCATTTGTCCTGATATTGACTGCTATGTTAATACTCTTGGGCCAAGACAACTGGGCAATGGAATGGACTATTACAAAGGTCGCTCATCAATGTCTGGCTATGGTCTTAGCAGTAGGTTTGCTAAGCTGTTTCGTTCTGCACTACCTCTGGCTAGAAAATATATTGTACCAGCTGCGACAGATTTTGCATCCTCTACACTAAACGATTGGGGCTCTGGCAAGGATTTAAAAAAAAGTGCTTCGGAAAATTTTAGGTCCAGTGTGCGAACCCTTGGCGAACAATTGAAATCTCATCAAAATGGAAAAGGTTTAAAAAGGTCGAGAAACAGTGCACCACTCATCAGTCTCTACTCAGGTCAGAAACGACAGAAATCACCCCTGTCAAAGAAAAAAAAGGAAAAAGATGACACGCACAGTAAACAGTAGAAGAAGAAGCCCCAGGAAGAGAATTGTTAGATTGAAACTAGATTTCTTTTCATAGATGGCATATCTACCACATAAGGATTCCCAACCTTCAATCACTTCCTCTTTAAATCTATTCAATGCAGAAAATGTTGATGTGAGTGTAAAAAATGGATACTATGAACAATTTTATCCACAACAACCCTTCTCCGATAATATCCACTTTCAAATTTATTCCAATGAAGACTACTTTATGGAAATGTCTTTGACATTTATAGATTTACGAATGAAACTCCAGAAATCCGACCATACATTGCCAATTCTTGCCGATGGAATATCCTATGAAAATTGTATATTACATAATTTATTTCGTCAAATCAATGTCTACATAAATGGCACACTGGTGAGCACAAGCAACAATCTCTCGAATTATACAAGCTATATGCAATTCATGCTGATGACACCCAAGTCATACAAGGAATTGAGAGGCACCTCCAATGGATATGAATATATTACTAATACTTATAGTACATATGCACTTAAAAATGCTGCAGCTAGTAAATTACATCTAGTTGGAATAATATATCATGAAATATTTAATATACCCCAATGGTTACCACCCAATATTAAAGTAGATATAAAATTGACGCCTGCTAATTCATTTTACGAAAAGGTAATTCGCTAATTCATTTTACGAAATTCATGTTACGAAATCTAATTTCATTTTACGAAAGGAACTTGCTGCCAATCCTGATGTAGCACTCTCCCTCACCTCGGCAATACTACATGTACGCAAACAGCAAGTAATGAGTTCTGTTGCTTTGGAAGTGGAAAAACTGAGAGCCAGTGGAAATAATATGAAATTACTTGTTCCTCATACAATCACCAATCAACGTCATATTGCCACAAGTTCACGCACCTTCACTGAATCATCCTTTATCAATGGTGAAATTCTGTCAAAATTAGCATTGGCATTTGTAAAAAGCGCTAGTGCAATAGGATCTTGGACTTGATACCGAAATAAATTTGAAATGTTTGGACTTTCATCTCTTGTCTGCAAAGTAAATGGAATCCCACTCTACAATCTATCTTTTGATAAATTCTATAGGACATTGTATGAGTTGACCATGCAAACCCTAGATCATAATTCACAACTATTTGAAAATGGTATAACCGAAGAAATGTTCGCTAAAACACATGGTATCATTGTATTGGATTTGTCTGGCACCCAGGATATGAGTATAGTACGAACGGGGAGTGTGCGTTTAGAGTGTACATTTGTCAACCCATTAGCTGAGAGTATTGCACTAATCTTGCTAAATTAATTTGAAATCTATTGAGAAATCACTCTTGAAGGCATTGTTCTCCCTTGCACCATGAACACCAGTCAAATAATCAATATATTTAATATGGACCCCTACATTTCCAAATACAGATCCTATTGTCTGCCCTCGGACATTCATGGAAAAATGCAAGGTGCAAACTATACCCTAATCATTGTTTATAGCAGTCCGTCCACTGTAAATACCGGCCATTGGTTATGCATCTTTCAAACAATGAAGACAATTTAGTTTTGTGATCCTCTCGGCCTACTCTATACATTCTACACCCCACACATTAGTAACTACATTGAGAGAAGTGGGAAAACTATTATTCAAAATCGGAACAGAGTTTAGGATCTGACGAATAAAAGCTGTGGTTTCCAAGCGCTACTATATTTCGTTTTCAGATGTCGCGGTATACTTACATGCAGTTTCTCAACATTTATGTAGACAATCCATGTCTGAACGACTGTATGGTGGAAAATATCCTCTCAGACCTGTATAATATTGATTTTAGTGCCCTACGAGTAAAGTGCTTAAAAAATGTATGTGACTTTGTTTATTAATAAAGAAAAAAAATGTATACAACAATGTCTTTATTCTACACTTTAGATTTCTTCTTCGGTGTATAGGCAACTGTCGAGAACCACTAATGCTGATAGATCATTTGAAATCACTGTATGTTGATCTTGATTGGCTGCAAACTAAGGGTCAAATTTTCTACAGTATAATGTAACTTCACTCTTGTCGTATCTCTTTGTATAGTCAATGATACTATTTGCATTCATATTGTGAAATTCACGTTTTTCAATTTGTCTCTTTGAAGCAATATCGCATACAGTGTTTTCAAATGGTGAATCAAATTCGGTAACTGCCAAATAAAAATCACTAGGTTTATAGTCATAATAGGCAGTGTCGTCATAACGATGGCGTAAAAACCAAATTGTCTTGTTACCTCAACAGTTGAATCGTAGACCTGATTCTTCCTCCCAAAATAATTAAAATCCACGACGATACCAATCTCGTAGAAATAAACTAAAATCACGTTTGGGGATCTTTCCAATTATACCGGGATATGTATTCTCCCACTGTTCACATTTGTCACAGTGGCAATTGGAGCATAGATGTCCTCTAGGGTGAGAGTCACAGATCTCTTCAAGACATGAATTACATCCTTTAATTTGTACTGCATATCCTCTATGTAATTTACAGGGATTGCATATCTTGCACTTTTCATTATGGTCATCAATAATTGTACAATTCTCACATGATGACCAACTGCCAAGAGTGTACAAGCATAGTGGACGTGTATAGAACCTTTTTTTGGTTTCCGATGTCAACTCTCTCACAGCTAAAAATAAACTGATCCACATTCAATAAATTCAGAGTAGAATTGGAGAGGAGTAACTCTGTGACTTTACATAACCTCTTTCGAAGGGGGAGCCATCTACATAGAATCTATAGCAATGTTTTCAAAGGTATATCCACGATATTATTCTGCTTTGTTTCAATTAATATATCAATGAATTGAGTAAATGCATCTGAGTCACGTCGTTAAAGCTTCATACAATAGTCCAATGGGAGGAGGGGGAATCAGTTTTCATTATGTTGTCAAGTGTCCCCTGTGAGAACATCATCCGTTGAAGGGATAACTCAAGAAAATCGTCATCCAAAATCAAATGTTTTTCCATAATCACAAGATTCGATCTAATTCTCTCTTTCTCAAATTTAGTCGTTTTTCAATCCTCTCACTCTAACTGCTGACTTCAGACTAACCACGATTCCTTCTACTTCAAGAATATTCGATAGCCTAACAAAAAGAAAGGTGACATTTTCGATTTCGAAACAATTTTATTGAGCGTGTATAATTACAACAACAATATATATTACACATGTACAATTAGCGATATAACTTATTGTCCTCTATATGCTTCACTATTGCATTTAAAGCACTTTGAAGTCTATTCACATGTGCTGTATCAACTTTTGTAGCAAATCATAATTGATCCTCCATTTTAAATTTGCTCAAAGATAACACATATCTTGCACATACTTCATCCCATTCAAGACAAAGCCCTGATCCTCTTGTGAATTCTACCGCAATGTTTGGTGCTTTTGTATCATTGCTGCTGCTACTATCAACTTCTAATAGTATAAACATTCCACCCATTATTGCAAATATATCTTAATGAATGAAGTCAAACTCTTCCCACTCCTTGAATTCTATTCTCACACTAATAACAACTATAGCAAAAATCCTTCCTCATATTCACTGCGATCTTGTCCCGTTCGTATTTCCGAATCGTATGATTGACCTAGAAAGAGACACGTGATCTTGTTCCCGTTAGACATGCTTATCTGACAATGATGTGAACTTCTGTCTGTATCCATTAGGCTTAGACACATCAAACAAGTTGACCAACAAACAGAACAGAACTATGAATCAACATCAAATCATATAACCAACAAACAATATAACCATCACACCACATAACCAACAAACAATATAACCATCAAACCATATAACCATCAACAAACGGAACAGAACTAAGAAACAACAACAAACAATATAACCATCAAACCACATAACCATCAAACAATATAACCATCAAACCATATAACCATCAACAAACAGACCTATGGAACAACATCAAACCATGTAACCAACAAACCATATAACCATCAAACCATATAACCGTCAACAAACAGAACCATGAGACAACACTCATAACCACCAAACCATATAACCATCAAACAGGTCTAGAAAGAGGTGTGGTCATGTTCGCCCAGGGATTCTAGGCATCTGATTGGCCTAGAAAGAGACACGTGATCTTGTGCCGATAGACTTGATTGTAGATGGCAGCAGAGGTGTTCGCCCTGTGGTAATACCTGGCTCCCTACTAATGTCGTCAGTCAGTTGCCCCCATTATTACCCAAAATTGTCGGATCAAAATTTAAAGATATCCATTTTCTTTAGCATGGTCAAATTTTCTTCATTATGGCGACGCTGCTTACATGGGAGGATCTTTCCATGGAGAAGGGGATTTTCCATGTTAGGGGAGCCAGATTTCCCAGCATGAATAAAAAAAAACTAGAAGAAATTAAATAAAACAAGTTGTTTCAACTGAAAGTAAGGAGAAACATTAAAACTAAGAACAAAAGGAAGTTATTACGTATATGAGGGGGTTGCCCCCTCCTAAGAGCCTCGCTCCTTACGCTAAAATGTTTTTTGAAATTTGTAAAAAGATTTTTATTCTAATTAAACGATCCTTGTGGATCAGGAGTCATTCTTAAATAATTAGAACAAAAAGTCAAACTTCAGCGTAAACAGTGAGGTATTGAGAAGGGGGGAACCACCTCATATACGTAATAATTTCTATTCGTTCTAAGTTTTAATGTTGTTCCTTACTTTTAGCTGAAAAACTCGTTTTTCTATTTAATTTCTTATATTTTTTTTAATTAATGCTGGGAAAGCTGGCTCCCCTCACATGGAAAGTGGGTTTGACCCTCATTTTTTGTACGGCTTACTGGTTTACATACGGTCAGTCAGTCGGGTAACCAATATTATGATTGAAAGTTAAAAGAGACTCATTTTATTGGAAAGGTATTGTTCTAGTCTTTTTTAATTCCCCTGATTGGTATGAAATTTGTCATTTCGGACGGATTTCAGACCTGTTTCAGGTGTTTTAGGTGCTAAAAACTGTCATAAATCGCAAAAAATCAACAACCTTTTCTTGGCCTGAAGTAAAATGTTTCTCCGAATAGTTCTTTCAAGTAGCATAGGGAGCACAAGTAGGATACTGAATTCGAATGAAAAGAAAAACAATGGAATGGTGAAAGGAAGTGAAAAAAATAATTCAGATAAAATATTTTCACAGATAAAACTGTGCATAGCCGATGACCTATATGTTGCGCAAAGCGCAACACGCGGGAAAAAAATGGGGAACGGTACAATTTTTTGCTAATTGGTACATTTTTCGGGCCATTTGTGGTACTTTTTGTTTGGAAATGTTGATAACACTGAGGGGAGTAATTACTTTACGACTATTGTACTACAAAATTTTTAAATCTTTTCATATACTTACCTTTTGCATTTTATGTTGTAATGTTCAGGAAGGGTAGAGAGGGAAGCCTTGAATAGACTGGGGTGTAAGATGAGCGTGCCCGGCTGTGTTGGCCTCAGGCACCTCGGTGCTAAATTGAGTTGTTAGCATTAGTAGTAACAATTAACTACGTTTGTTAAGTTCGTGCTGGTGATTTATGATAGGCTATATATTTGAGGGAAAAAAAAAACTATATTTCTATCTTTATCACTCGCATTTCTTATACAAAAATTACAATGTCTTTTTATATAAATAAATTTTTATTTTTTTTTAAATCATCACTTTGCATTAACACTTTGTAAAGATTAACACTTTGTATTAGTAGGTGTCGTTAATGAATGCTGGCTTCAAAAAAGTAGATGTCACTTAGATGGTAAAACAGGATATCCCGTCTCTTGTTTTTTTTTTATGTATGTTGACTGTTCTTGGTAACTTGAATCTTAATTAAAGTTACATATATTAAATCAATAAGAAAATTAGAGTTTTTTTTACTTCCCACTCTCCTTTTTGTTTTGTATTGCTGTCAATTTTTATTGTACTTTATTGCCGTCAAGTATCGTATTATCTCAAGTATTGTATTGCCCTCAAGTATTGCCCTCAATATTGTATTACCCTCAATCCTCAATTTTTAGGTTGAGCCTAGATATTAGTTCAAGTGTTGAGCACACCAAAAAATAAACGCCTTCTGTCTCCTGCTAACCCATATCAGGTCCGTCCATAACTGAAAGCTGCTATTTTCTATTATTTTTCTTTCAGTTGAATTGAAATGGATGGTTCCCTCTTTCTTCCTGCAAGGACTCAGGAGTTTCTTTCAGTTGTTTCAAAATTATTAAGCATTCAGGCAAGGGCGCCGCCAGAAAATTTTCCAGGGGAGGGGGCAGACACAAAAATAGCTGTTGTGGCTGGGTGACAGTTTAGGTGGTTTAGGGCACCAAAATACGACTTTACTCCGAAGAGGACGAATTTATAATCAATTTTAAATTCTGAGAAGCTAATTGATTTAAAAGTAGTAATAACTATATTTTAGGCTTCCCAGTTGCAAAAGAAGTAATGCCACATGGTGATTGTACTGGATTCAACCAAGTTGTTTTGCTTTATTTGAAATAAAATTAGGCTATGTTTGGTGATCTGTAACTGCGTATTAGCCATAATGAGGGGTGGGGTCATTGTTTAGGTGGGGGTTGGGTAGATTCCTATAAAATTACATTTAATGGACAAACTGCTTACTCTTCATGAGGCTTCAGATAAACGTTGAAGAGGAAGGGGGAGTAGGAATTAATTAAAATGTTTCTCTATACAGCTGATATGTTACATTCCCATATTTACCAGCATAGAGGTGAAAAAAAAAGCCAGGTTATCATCAGCTCCGCCATGAAATTTCTTTGGGATGGCAAATACTGCTAGAAAGTTTTCAGCAATTTTAAATGGTAATATTTTTCTTTTTCTTTGAATATGAAGTACTTAAGTGTATTTAACAAATATATGCAATGTATTTATCGATAAGAAAATCCTATTGTAAAGGTTTTGATGGCTTCAGTTATGTAGAAGATTAAAAGTTTCACAGAATTTCCATCCATACAAACAATAATACTCCGTTTCATCCAATCAAAATTCTTTAGTAGTAATATTAATAAGGATATTTTATCCAAACTACTATTCATCGCCGATTTTTTAAGTCTACTCGAATTTTATCCAAAATTGAAATTGCGAATTTAAAAGTAGGACGGTACTAATCAACGTACAATTATTGATTTACACATTTTAAAAGCAATTGACCAGGGATTTAAGGGACCGGTACCTCAAATTATATTTTGGTTAGGCCTGATTATGACTTAGGAAACAATCAGAAATTGAATTTAAAAAAAAGAGTTTTTCAACTGAAAGCAAGGTGTCGAGAAGGTCTCGAGAAGAAAGTTGTCGAGAAGGGGGGGGGGTCCCTTATATACAGAGTAATTTATATTTGTTTTAAGTTTTAACTTGCTCCTTATTAGTTGAAAAACCTTTTCTATTTGTTTAATTACATTTCATGAAACTGTAGTTATAAGAATAAAATATTTTTGGTAAGGCAGAAAAAATGAACAATATTTCAATGATCTCTGTTTGGATTTTGATGGGTAATCAAACAGTTCGTGGTAGTGAACTGTATGTAAGTAAGGACTGACCTGGTTCAATAGTAAACAAAAGTCCAAAAAACAAAATTTTGAACCCAATAGATTTATCAAAAAATTGGCTGAAAAAAATTGTCTGATTTTCAAAAAAAGAGGGGAAAATCCCCTTGAAGTCATATAATTTTAATGAAAACCATACCATCAGATTCAGCGTATCACAGAACTCTACTGTAGATGCTTCAAACTCATATCTGCAAAAATGTGGAATTTCGTAATTTTTACTAGAAGAAAAATCAGGGATGCGTGTTTATTTTATGTTTTTCCAGGGGCGATCGTATCGACCTAGTGGGCCTAGAACGCCGAAGGAGGGCTAATTATAACGGAAATAAAAGGTTCTAGTGCCCTTTTTAAGTGACCAAAATGATTGGAGGGTACCTTTTTTCCCAAAATCGTCCAATCAAAATTTTGAGATAGCTTGTTTGTTCAGCATAGTTGAAAGGCCCAATAACTATATCTTGGGAGATGAAGAGACCCCCTACAGCCCCTGGGGAAAGGTTTTTAAGTTATAAACTCACCCGTTGTTTACGCATATTATTTGTAATTGTGAAGTATGCATACATTTTTCGGGTGGGGAGGGGAGGACGAATTTTCTGCTGTTAGAATTTTCAATGGAGAGGATAGTTTTCAGGGGGTGAAATTCTTAGAGGAATTTTTACACTGGGTGAATTTGCTTGAATTCATAACCGAAATGTCTTGCTTTCTCTTTACCGATTCAATTTTACGCGTTGAGATATTAAGGGTAATTGTCCGGGGTAAATTTTTGCCAGGATTGAATTGTCCAGAGAATATTTCTTTGGGGAGAGAGATTTTTCCACGGAGGTGGAGCCGGGTATCCTGACGATTTTAAAAAAAACGATCAGAAATTTAAAAGAAAACAAGTTTTTCAACTGAAAGTAAGGAGCAACATTAAAACTTAAACCGAACAGAAATTATTACGTATATGAGGGGGTTTCCCCCTCTTCAACATCTCGCTCTTTATGCCAAAGTTTAAATTTTGTCACAATTCTTTAAAAACTGCTTTTGCAACACAAGGGTCGTTTAATTAGAACAATAAGTAACTTTTTGTAAAGTGCCGAAAAACTTTAGCGTTAAGAGCAAGGTGTTGAGGAGGGGGGCAACCCCCATCCATATACGTAATAATTTCTATTTGTTTTAAGGTTTAATGTTGCTGCTTACTTTCAGTTGAAAAAAGTTTTTTCTTTATTTAATGAAGCTTAGAGACAAACAGTTTTCCAAGGGCAATGGAAAAAGTATGTCACTTAAAGTAAAAGTATATAAAAATGTAAAAAGTAAGCAATTACAAAAAATACACAAAACAATAGCCTACTTACAAAAACTAAAATATAAACTCCCAGCATTCAGTTCTGTTGAGCAATGCCGAAGCGTTGGACGGATATTTTTTAATAATATCGACAGTTTAAACTTGGTTATCAAACACCAAAATATTTAATGCCTTTAGACTCAGTGCTTATAAAAAGTAACGCATTATCAAAGTAGGTTGTTCAAAGTAAAACATTTAAACTAAGATTAAGAAAATAAAATAACAAGTTTTAATTCAATATTTTTAATTTAATTTTGAATACCAAAAACCAGTCTATTTGACACCTTTATTACCGTAAAAAATTAAATCTTTTCAAAGTGACAACTAGATAAATACAATCACTCCTGAAAAAAAAAATTGGTAATAAAACCCAAAAAACGTGTCCGTTCAGGGAGAAAATACAGAAATTCCCAGCATTCCATTAAGGAGAAACATTTCTGATTATAGTGGCTTCAAATATCAGCTCATAGGTACTCTTGCAATGCAAGCAAAAGTTGACGGCTTATTCTTACCGAAATTGTACCTTATTAAGTTGTTTTCCTTGTGTTTTCTATAATTATACGAACTTTCTTGTGTTCTAGTAACTGTGCTAATTACTAATAAACAAATACATATTTAGGATAACCATAAAAAGCTGATTCTTTGACTGAATGTTATCAATAAGGCTGTTATACTTTCGTTATTGACAAGGATCGTTATTTGCTTACATTTCATTACTATGATGAATTTGAACTTATATTTTTCTTATTATGGGTCAAAATCTATTGGAAGGCAGCCAACAATGGGGTAGCAAACATCTTTTCCATGGTTTTCCCATATTCTGCTCTCTTTCCTTTGGTTTCCTTATGATTACTTTATAGTCCCAAATTTCCAGGGGTTCATGCCCCCCTGACCCCCCTCCCTTTTTCGGCGCCCATGTATTCAGGGCAAGAATAAATTTTTGGCAGTGTTGCCATGATATACCGTGAAATTAGGAAGAAAAACTATTAAATAAAATTTGGCAACGTGTTTTTTCGCCGAGTTCTAAGATTAAAATCATTTAATTCCCTAAGACAGCTCCATCTTCAAAAAAGAGTTATACCTTCATAAGCTGTTTGGTACCAAATTTTTATATTTTATTTTTTGCTAATTTTTAACTACGTTTAATTTTTTAATTTGACACCAACTGCTGCCAAAAACAGCATAAATACACATGAGGATTTATATATTTCAATTTGAATTGATAAGGCGATTTAAAGATAATGGGTAATTTCTAAAGATACTTGGTAATAACTTGGTAATTTCTCCACTGTAGAAACCAACAACTCTTCTATTTAATTTATATGCATTCGGTTATGGTTTTCCAATTAGACTGCCCGCACTTTTAGATGAAGGGAGGGGGATAAAGATTTTATGGGCCTAAAACGTATACATTTTCAAACACACATTTCGTCGTAGTTTTCCTCGAGGGAGTTGTTAAGCATTTGTATATGAGCCCTCCTGTCTCTCCATTAATGTAAGGCAGATCAAACAGGGGGTTTCAGGAGTAAGAGCACCTCCAAAAGGTCAAAAGTTGCCCTAACTGAACAGGTGGAGGGGTTTTCCACCTGTTCTTTATTCGCCCTTGCATTAGTGGAAGAAGTTCTTAGGAAAGGGTATTGTGTGAACACAAATTCGTCAACTATGCCACCCAACAGGTCTCTGTTCTTAAATCAAAGCATCTGATTGTTCAGATCCAGTAATTCCACCCCAGTTAAGCATATGAAGTGGCAAAGTGCGAAAGCTCTGAAACAGATATTGTAGAGCTGCGTAAACTTACGTAAATACCTACGGAAATTTATGTAAATATTTCAGATTTCAAAAACTTGTAAGAAACTTAAAAAAAAATTAGCTAAGAAACTTCAAAGATCGTTCCACAAAAAGATGGATTTCTGATTGATGGATTTCTACAAAAAAGCTGACATGATAGAAGACATCCCTTTTCCATCCCCTTTTTCATTTCATCCGGCTATCCCGCTTTTGGTTTGACAATAAACCTTCTGTCAAGTTTTAAATAGTTTTTTAGACCCAAACTTTCTTCCCTTTTATAGTCAAAAGTAAAATATATTAAATACAGAATGAATTTTTTAATAAGAAAGCGAAATAAAAAACAAAATATATACAAAAGTCTTAACAAAAGTCCGAATGATTTGGCTTCAAATCCGGAAGCCTTTATCAACGGGAAAAAAAGTGGCTGAGACAAAAAATGTGAAGAAAAACAATAATAAAACCATATGCTAAAAACGATAAAAAAAACATTAAAAGGAAAAAATTAAAAATTTAAACAAAATCCAGTATTGTAGAGAACGAAAGCAGCACTTATGGGATAAAGAAAGGTGTCTGCTATTTGTGCACTGCTGTATTCCAAATTGTCTTCTGACATGGAATTATAAAAAAAGGAAAGAGTCTTTTTATTTAATATATATTATGTATTCCCTTGGTGTAAATCATAAACAGGCTACATAACTGTTATGTTCGGAAACTTAAATGAATCTTTTTCATTATAGGGCACAAGCTCGTTGGATTTTTCTGTTGAAGTTTTTTTTTTAATTTGACCTTTATTCTTAAAGTTCTAACTTGTTCGAGTTCTGCAGGCTGCGTTGCTTTTGTTCATATATAGATGACACAGGCTAACCCTAGCAGTATCATGTCGGCACCACCAAGGTCGGATCTAAAACGGGGGCTACCGGGTTTAAACCCCCTCTGAAATTTTTGTCCGGCTCGTAAAAAGGTAACAAAATGCATATAAACAAAATTTTGGCACATTTTTGATGTTTTTCTTGCAACTCCACGAAAATTAATATTATACAAGATTTCCTGATCTTATCATAGGCAGCGTAATTGCGCTGCCTAAGTAAAGAACGATGTTGGCACAATGTATTATTTATTATTATTATTATTATATTTTTTTTTCAGACCAGGGCACTTCGTATCGAAGGAATTGTCGTACAAACTTGGAAAAGGGCTCATTCGATTGGAAATAAAAAGGGCTGATGCCCTTTTTAACAGTAGAAAGTGATTGTAAGGCAACTAACACCCCTTCCACGTCCACCATTTCCCCAAACCAATCATTGAGATAGCCATTTTGTTCAGCGTAGTTGATTTCCAGATAGAAATTATGTTTTTGAGGAGGACACTCCTCCACAGCCCTCAGGGCAAGTGTTGTAAGTTATACCCTGGGGGCATATAAGGTTTTTATAGAAAGCTTTGTCGTAAAAACTTCAAAAAGGGGTCAGTCGATTGGAAATTCAAAGGGCTAGTGCCCTTTTTATTAGTCGAAAGTGATTGGAGGGCAACTAGCCCCCCTCTCACGCCCTCCTTTTCCGCAAACACATCCAATGAAAATTTTGAGATAGCCATTTTGTTCAACGTAGTTGAAAGTTCTGGAAATTAGGTCTTTGAGGGTGACAACCCCCCCACAGTCTTCAGGGTAAGGGTTGTAAGTTATGCCCTTGGGGCATATAAGGTTCTTTATAGAAAGCGTTGTCGTAGAAACTTCAAAAAGGGCTCATTTGATTGGAAATTCAAAGGGCTAGTGCCCTTTTTATTAGTCGAAAGTGATTGGAAGGCAACTAACAACCCTTCCACGTCCACCATTTATCCAAACACATCCAATCAAAATTTTGAGATAGCCATTTTGTTCAAAGTAGTTGAAAGGTCCGGAATTTATATCTTCGAGAATGACACTCCCCCCACAGCCCTCAGGGTAAGGGTTGTAAGTTATGCCCTGGGGGCATATAAGGTTTTTGTTGAAAGCTCTGTCGTAGAAACTTGAAAAAGGGCTCATTCGATTGGAAATTCCAAAGGCTAGTGCCCTTTTTAATACGATAGTGATTGAAGGGCAACTAACCCCCCTCTCACGCCGGCCTTTCCCCCAAATACTTCCAATCAATATTTTTAGATAGCTATTTTGTTCAACGCAGTTAAAAATTTTACATATTAGGTCTTTGAGGACGATAACCCTCTCAGAGGCCTTGGGGCAAGGTTGTAAGTTATGCCCTGGGGGCATATAAGGTTTTTATAGATAGTGATGTTGTAGAAACTTCAAAAAGGGCCCATTCGATTGGAAATTAGAAGGGTCTGTGCCCTTTTTAATAGTCGAAAGTGATTGGCAGATAACTAACAGCCCTCTCACACCAACCATTTCCCCAAACACATCCAATCACAATTTTGAGATATCCATTTTATTTGACGTAGTTAAAAAGTCCGAAAATTATGTTTTTGAGGATGACACTCCCCCCACAGCCCTCAGGGCAAGGGTTGCAAGTTATGCCCTAGGGAAATATAAGTTTTTTTTATAGAAGCCTTGTCGCAGAAACTTCAAAAAGGAATCATTTGATTGGAAATCGAAACGGCTAGTGCCGTTTTAATAGTCGAAAGTGGTTGGAGGGCAAGTATCTCACGCCCACCGTTTCCCCAAACACATTCAATCAAAACTTGAGAAAGCCATTTTGATCAACGTAGTTGAAAGGTCCGGAAATTATGTCTTTGAGGATGACAACCCCCTCACAGCCATCAGGTCAAGGGTTGTAAGTTATGCCCTGGGGCATATAAGGTTTTTATAGAAAGCGTTGTCATAGAAACTTCAAAAAGGGCTCATTCTATTGGAAATTGGAAGGGCTAGTGCCCTTTTTAATAGTCAGAAGTGACTAGAGGGCAACTAACCCCCCTCTCACGCCCACCATTTCCCCAAATACATCCAATATAAATTTTGAGATAGCAATTTTGTCTTTGAGGATGACAACCTCCCCCCCACCCCCCACGCCCTCAGAGCAAGTATTGTAAGTTGTGTCCTGGGGGCATATAAGTTTTTTTATTGAAAGCATTGTCGTAGAAACTAAGATAAATGCTGAACTTCAACGGATATTTGCCCCCTTATTTTCTTTTGTCAGTACTATTGACTTCTTCTTTTTCTACTAGAGTTTTTTTTTCCTTTTTTTAGCCGGTAATGATCCAATAGGTACTTTGTATACATAGAAGGGTTATCGTGTCGTACGAGTTGCTTAACTGACTTATCAGATTACCGAAATTAGTAACCAACATTCTCGTTTTTGGAAACCTTTAAATTTATTGGGTGCAGAAATTTGCATTAGTTGCGCCTACTTATAAAGTAAAAGAGATGAATAGGGCAGACTTTTCTTATATAAGAAAAAAGAAAAACTATATTTTCCAAAATTTAAGGGGGGGGCACTTTTTATATTGAAAATACCTAAAAAGGTGTTTTCCAAAATCTAAAGGGAATGAGCAATAGCTCTTGTATGTGGATCACATAATGAATTATCGCAGCCACATGCGTATGAATCACCTAACACAACCTTTTGAATAACCGCAGCCAAATGCCTATACATACTTAAACGCTGATAAAATATCAGACGAAAATAAGCCAAAAAGTTAAAGTTTGAGTGAAAATCAGCAAAGAATAATCATAAAACGTTTACACCAAACAAACAGATGAAGATGGTACCTAGGTACCTTTTTTTCCCCTAAACCCCAAAAAACTAAAGTTTAGATATTGTAAACGCAGTGAGACATCACGAAGAACGTCTTTCCTTTGAAGGTTTAGTTGTCTTAGGAGCCAACAGATTGTCGTGAACAGCGGTAGAACATAAGGTAGGCTACTAGCCCCGTCGCCACTGGCTGACAAAATTCTCATTTTTCACGTTTTTTGATTTTATTTTTCTTTTTGTTTTTTTCTTTCCTCTCTGAGTTTCATTGGCCCCATGTTTCTGTCCTTTCTGCAAAGATCTGTACTAGACCATAAGTTGCGCTAGATCTAAGATCTATGCTAAAATGTGCTAAGACCACAAACTTTTGATCTTATTACGTCCATATTTTCGTCTTTATACTTAATCAAAGTCATATCTTAAGGGTTAACGGTATCATCTAGAAATGTTAAACTCAACATTTTACACAAGGCAAGGATGTCAGTTCAAAAAAATGTAAGGGGAGAGCGAACGACCTTTAAGATTTATTTTTAATGATAATACCAAAAGCGCATTTTTAGATTCCAGAGTGGATATTTTTTATGAAAATACCAAAACACATATTTTTTTCAAAATATGTCAGGCTATAAAGAGTCAGGCCAAATGCCTGACCATTACTTTCAGTTAAATTATTGACTGTCGAATGATTATTCATTCTGATTTTTCTTTTTTCGCTGTCATTTTGGCATTTGTAGCCATTTGTCCAGTTTTTGTGTTTTTTTAAGATGTTTTTTACTCTAAATTTGAATTCAGCCCTTCAGCGCTTGTGATAGTGATTTTTTTAAAATATATATCTTATCTATCTTACTTCTTCTCTCCTGTTCCCAATTGGTGCCCCTGCCAATTGGGACATTGAACACAGAACTTTGATGATATTGTAATATCAGTTTCTAGAACGCCGATTAGAGCAGAATGAGCTTCATTTTTTGAAAAAAGGAATTCAAATTGAAAGATAAGAATTTTCATATTGTCATAAAAATAATTTTTGGTCAGTAGAGGTAAGACCTTTGTAAAATGACTAGCCAAAAGAATTGACGGTACTGTTCTATTAGCTGAAAGACACGCGATAATGCAAAGACTTCATATATCGAAGAAGATAAAAGAAACTAGTCAAACAGGTTCTTTCAACGGAGAATTCATGCCGAGCATTGAAAACAGTGGTCTATCTCTCCGTTTACAATATTTAAACTTTAGTTTTTTGGGGTTTAAGGGGAAAAAATTACCTAGGTTAGGTTAGGTTACGTAATTAGGTACTGTTCTATTAGCTGGGAACCACACAGGAAGTGAAGTTTGGTTAATGCTAATGAAATAAAACAAAATAGGATGAAAATATAATCGTTTAGAAACAAATTTCGGCTATATATTTGCACATTAGGGGGGTTGGGTGCATAGCATATATTAAATACATAACCTAAACCAGGTACCTTTTTTCCCCCAAAAACCCCAAAAAACTAAAGTTTAGATATTGTAAACGCAGTGAGACATCACTGTTTGCAATCAAATTCTCCATTGAAACAACCTGTTTGACTAGTTTCTTTTATCATCTATCTAGAGTGGTTCCCAGCTAACAGAACAGAACCCGTATTTAATATATGCTACGCTTTACCCCACCCCCCTATTGTGCAAATATATAGACGAAATTTGTTTCTAAACTGTTAGATATTCTATATATTTTTTTTTATTTCATTAGTATTAACCAAACTTCACTTGACTTTGTCTTACAGCTAATAGAACAGTACCGAATTGAAACAATCGACAGAAAATAGTCATAAATCAAACTTTTATTTTCCTCACCTACATCCTTGTCAATGATCAGGAATCTGTTCCCTTAAAAATTGTCCAGATAAGAGATATCATAGGAAATACGAATAACCTTAGCATAACCCTTAGGCCTCCTAAGGATTTCAATCCTTCCAATAAACGGAAATATCTAATTTCAAATTATTGTAACATTCAAAGAACAATCTATACTTTAATTGAAATATTCGGTTCGCCCAAAAAAAATCTTATCGCAAACTGAGACACAAAGGTCACGCAGTTGCCAGTCGCGGGTCAATAATCTGGCAACGCTTGGAAATGTTTGCATCATCAATTTCAATTCAGCTTTCATCGACATTTATTGGGTGTAATTTTTTGGCTTTTGGAGGAGGCTATTAATTGATGAGAAAACAATAATGAATGCATTCCGTCTTAATCTTGTAGTTGAACCTATTTGAACTTTTATCAAAAATTTAGGAACGTAAATAGTCCTTTTTCTGTTTTGGATTTTGCTTTTTATCATAAAAAGAAGAAGTTCTTTCGATATTGCTCAAGGAGATAGTTCCCCATAAGGGTTCTTTTCTTTCTTCTGAAAGAAACCAAAATAAGCCTAACTGGAATCAAAAGGCTATCAGGGATTTTCCCCAATTTTCACTTTCCAACTGGTTGTTCTTCTTAATACTTTTTATAATTTTTCATTTTTTCTTTCATTGTATGGCCCAGATAAACTTCTCATTGTCAAATTTCTAAGTTATTTTACCTGTTAAATTGGAATATTCTGTTCGTGATCTCCAATATAACTTTTTGATCTTCTTTTAAAAGAAATTGCAATAAGCCAAACTTAATTCAATTAGACTATCAGGGATTTTATCTGATTTCCACTTTTTATCTACTTCTTCTTCGTAATGAATTTTATAACTTTCCGTTATTTTCTTTCATGAGAGGGCTGAAATAAACTTCTCATTTGCAAATTCCTAAATTATTTCAGATATCTGTTAAATTTAAATGTTCGGTCTGCCATCTTCGTATAGCTTCCTCACCTTCTTCTGAAAGAAACAACAATAAGCCTAATTGGAATCCAATAAGCCATCAGAGATTTTCATCTAATTTTTAATTCTCATCTACTTCTTCTTGATAACTCTTTTTATAATTTTTCTGTTTTATTCTGTCAAGGTATGGTACATTTGCAAATTTCTATATTATTTTAAAAATACCTGTTAAATTAAAATAATCGGTTCACTATCTGTATAAAGCTTCTTCATCTTCTTCTGAAAGAAAGCACAATAAGACTAAATGGAATCCAATAGACTATTAAAGATTTTCATCTGATTTTCACTTTTAATTTACTTCTTCTTCATAGTACTTTTTATAATTTTCCGTTTGTTTTTTTCTTTCATGGCATGGCTCAAACGAGCTTCTCATTTGCAAATTTCTGAATAATTTCAAAATAAATTAATTACCTACCCTTACTCTTTGTGCACCTGTTGTCAAATATTGACAACTAAAAGAGGAAATATATGGCACATTGCAATTAATTTCGTAGTTGCAATTGTTTTTTTGGAAAAATTTAGCATAAATGAGTCGAAAATTGGGTTAAACTATCCCCCTCCAATGAAGAGAGGCTTCGGAGTGCCCCTAACTATTACCAAGGCTTATGCATCCTAACCTAAGACTGTAAGCTTAGGATGTACTTCAAACTCCCCCATCCTTAAATATGAAAAGTTTAAGAACTTTTCTAACAATTTCCAATAATGGATATTTAGTAAGTCAGAATTATACAAGTAATATTTGGCAAAAGATGTTTGGAAAAAACATTTGGCAGACCGCGTTTAATTTGGTAGCTTTTCTAATTCCCTCTTAAGATTATCTTCGTCCCGTTTGCACGTGAATAGTGGCTGGTTGCCGGTTCAACTCTTGAATCAGTAGCCGAACCATGGGCGTAGGGAGGGGGGGCAGCTGCCCCCCCTAGACCTTCAAATTTACATTAGATATGGCTGAAAAAACAGATGGTTTGGAAAAAGCAGTTGATAAAACTCCATCAGACTATCGACTGCCCCCCCCCTAGACAATATCTGCCCCCCCCCCCCCTAGACAATATGCTGCCTACGCCCATGAGCCGAACTAAAATAACCAATAGGTATCATACATAATACCTTAAACTACTGGAATATACTAAAGGTATATTACAAAAGATAGGTGCATAACAAAGGCGAAGGTGTATTATAAAACTTAAATTATAAGGGAAAAAAAAAATACTATAACAGAAATAATGTATTACTTTCTTACAAATATATAAATAATATAAATAGTATAATGTATACTATAATAAAAACTTTTGATGCATGGCATGTCTGAAGGCGTCTTTTCCTCTAATAATTTTTCTATTTATCTAGTTATTGATAAATTAAGTAAATTTGAATTGGCATAAACCCCAAAAATGGAATACAGGATTGAAAGAATTTTCTGATCATCTTACTGAAACGACTTACCAGAGCTAATTCCCAGCCAACTTGTTCGATCGCTTAAATTTTAACTTGTTTTCTTAACTTGTTTTTTTTTATTCAGTTATTGTTTGTTTATCAAATAAGTTTGTTGAATTTGGGAGCCCTTTTTGACCCCTTCTGCATGTCCAATTTTTATCAGTATATGCAGTTCCAACGATATTGCTGCAATAGAACATAAGAATCCCCTTTCTTGTTTACTCCCTCTTGTATAGATAAAACAAAATTTTTGGGGGAGGACCACATTTTCCTCAGTGTAACAATTTGAACCGTGAAAATAAATAAGAAAAAAAATTGGTTAAATTCAACAACACTTTGTTTGCAAAATTAACAGTCTGTTGATTCCCAAAGGCAATTATACCTGAAGGCAATGATTCCCAAAGGCAATGATAGGCTGCTTTGTGAGTTAATGAGGTCTAGGACTCCCCGTTATATTGTGGCAGTAGGAAATTTTGTATTGATGGGAAGGATGTCAAATGAAGTGTAATTTTTCTTTAGTATGTATTTTTGTATATGGCTTTAGTTCCTTTAGCTTTTAGGTACCACATATTTTTAGCTTATATTTTGCCAGTTTTTCATCCCCGTTTCTTTTTCAAACAGTTCTTGGTAACGAATTGTAAGTAAGGAGTGACCCGGCTCAATAGTAACCGAAACTCTAAAAAAAGGAATTTTGATACCAAGAGATACATCAAAATAATCAAATTTCTATGCTGATTTCAAGTATGTAATTTTCATTTTATATACTTTTTCAATTGGTTAAGTTCAACAACAGTTTGTTTACAAAAATTAAATATTAACTGTCTGTTGATTCCCTAAGGCAAATATACCTTCAAAAGAAAGCCACATCATCCTAAGTTCTTAGGTGCCACATGTTTTTAGCTTTTTGCCGATTTTTCATCCACGTTTCTCTTTCAAACAGTTCGTGATAACGAACTGTAAGTAAGGAGCGACCCGGCTCAATAGTAACCGAAAATCTAAAAAACAGAATTTCGACAGTAATAGATATATCAAAAGAATCAAGTTTTTATGCTGATTTCAAGTATATAAGTTTCATTTTATATACTTCTTTCATTTGGTTAATTTCAAAAACAGTTTGTTCAAAAAAAATGGATTATTAACTGTCTGTTGATTCCCTAAGGCAAGTATACCTTCAAAAGAAAGCAACATCTTAAGATTTTAGGTGCAACGTATTTTTGTCTTTTTTGCCGATTTTTCATCCACGTTTCTCTATCAAACAGTTCGTGGTAACGAATTGTAAGTAAGGAGCGACCCGGCTCAATAGTAACCGAAACTCTAAAAAACGGAATTTTGATACCAATAGATACATCAAAAGAATCAAATGTTTATGCTGATTTCAAGTATAAGCTATAAGTTTCATCTTTTATACTTTTTTTCAATTGGTTAATTTCAACAGCAGTTTAAAAAAAAATTTAAATATTAACTGTCTGTTGACTCCCTAAGGCAAGTATACCTTCAAAAGAAAGCCATATCTTTTTAAGTTTTTAGGTGCCACATATTTTTAGCTTTTTTGCTTTCTTTCAAACAGTTCGTGGTAACGAACAGTAAGCAAGGAGCAACTCGGCTCAATAGTAACCGAAACTCTAAAAAACAGAATTTTTATACCAATAGATACATCAAAAGAATCCAATTTTTATGTTTTTTCAAGTATATAAGTTTTATATACTTTTTCAATTGGTTAATTTCAACAACAGTTTGTTTAAAAAAAATTAAATATCAACTGTCTGTTGATTCCCTAAGGAAAGTATATCTTCAAAAGAAAGCCAAATCTTCTTTTAGCTTTTAGGTGCCACATATTTTTAGCTTTTTTTTTGCCAATTTTTCATCCACGTTTCTCTTTCAAAGAGTTCGTTTTACAAACTGTAGGTAAGGAGAGACCCGGCTCAATAATAACCGAAACTCTAAAAAACGGAATTTTTATACCAATAGATACATCAAAAGAATCATATTTTTATGCTGATTTCAAGTATATAAGTTTTATCTTATATAATTTTTTCAATTGATTAATTTCAATAGCAGTTTGTTTACAAAAATTAAATATTAACTGTCGGTTGATTCCGTAAGGCAAGTATATCTTCAAAAGAAAGCCAAATCTTCTTTTAGCTTTTAGGTGCCACATATTTTTAGCTTTTTTTTTGCCAATTTTTCATCCACGTTTCTCTGTTTATTTTTGATGCTTCTTACCACCAAAAACAGGACAGCAGCATATGGAGGTGTTTTCCATTGAAAAATTGCGTTATTGCATTTTCCAGTCCATGTGTGTTATACGCCACTCACTCAAGTTTAAGCTCTATAACACTCGACAAACCAGTTTCTTCGTTAGTATTTCCGTTACTTTAGAAAAAAAAATGGGCTATAAAGTTGTACATTAGGGGGGCGGGGGTAAAGTATAGCGGGTCTGCATGCAAAATGTGTTAGGTACATTTATTCTGCATATTATGAAGTAAGAATTGTTTTCTAACTTCAAACTGTGCAAATACTTAACTTCCACCCCCACCGTCTAATGTGTAAAAATATAGCCCAAATTATAGATTTCCCATCTATTCTATCACTTCTCTTTGTCTTGTCTCATGCTAAGCTGAAAGAAACTAACGAAGAAACCGGTTTCTTCTCGAGTTTTACACAGCTCAAACTTGAGTAAGCGGTGTATAATACACATGTATCCCTTTTCCTCTTTTTTAAGATATAAATGGCTGTGTAAGTTAACCACTGAACGAATTTAAACCATCAAATTTCATTTTCACAGTTCTTGGTACTTCAATGAATAAAAGATATCTAATTAATAATGAATAAAATTCATATCTAATGAATAAAAACATAACTAATTAAATCAAATTCCAAAAATCAGATTTAATTTTTGCCATCTTTAGTACTTGAAGCTCCACGTCTGTCTAGACTATCCTGCAACTCACACTTATGCCTCCCACACGGTTGTGTCATTATCAAAAATAACTAAATAATCCAATCTAAGATTAAAATTAGTTTTATGGCTTCATTCATTTCCCTTGGTGACAGTATAATAAAAATGTATTTATCTAGAAGAACTATCCGTAATCCCCTTTCATTGTAAATGGGAACCAATACTTGCCTATGCAAATAGCGGCATGTCAAACACAGAACAACTAAATCTTTTAAATTGATAATTGGATTATAACAATGAAATCAGATTGTAAAAATAAAAGAAATTAAGTATTTTATTCGTGTTTGAAAATGCAAAGTACCTAGAATTGCCATTTATATTTCCGAAGAAAGATATTTTAAAAGTTATATTAAAATTTTCTTATCCTAACACCTCAAAATGCAGAATTCATCTCCTCCGTTTTGATTTATCTTAGCTTAAATTGAATTTGTATTTAATTTAGCAAATGAAATTCACATCTAATTAATTTTCTTATTATAGCTCATACAGCTCATTATAGCTAATACTGCTCAAAATGTAGACTTCATCTTCTTCCTTTTTTTTGTGCTAATTTATATTTAATTATATTTGATTTAATTTATTTAACTTATTTTCAATTATTTTAATTTTTATTTCTTTGATTAATTTTCCTATTTTAAACATTCAAAACGTAGACTTTATCTCATTCCTTTTAATTAGTACCAACTTATATTTAATTTACATTTGATTTGATTTATTTAACTTATTTTCAATTATTTTTAATTTTTATTTCTTTGATTAAATTTCCTATTTTAAACACTCAAAATGTAGATTTCATGCTGTTTCGTTTAACTTGTATTAATATGTGTTTAGTTTGTATTTAATTTAATTGATTTAGTTTTAATTTCATTTTAATTCTGTTTAATCTATGTTTTTAACGAAAAGTTCGACTTGGCTCATGAAGGTGACTTAGCTAAACTCTTAATTTGGTCGCTGATGGGATAGAATATTCTCTATAGGACATTTTTAAGGTTCTTAGTCTTGTAGTTGCGCAGTGGGATTGATCTCAGTTTGATAATATGGGACCCAAAGCTCAAACACAGCTGTAGCATCACACTGCAGGGATCTGAATTTGATTGTGGTGATGAAGTTAAGTGAAGGCGTCTCCATAATAATCCAAATAAGAAGAAGAAGATTATAAGTTTCTTCAAAAAATGAGGATGGCAATTATTTGGACGTTTAATTTGGTATTATATTCACTAGGAGAATATTGTCACCTCTGCAATATTTCCCAGATTCGATGGCATATTGGCTGTGATATTTAAAAGGGCAAAATATGCCGTTTCGGTCGAAAATGAAAGAGACATATGCCACTTTTGGACGTGGATCGCAGGGCCAATAAAGGAGACATGTGTAGAGCAAATGTCTCCTTTTTGACCCTGTTCTTTCGGACTTTGATTTGTGTCTCCTTTTTGGCTTAAGAATCAACCACATTTCAACCAATGAGACCACAGCTGACAAACTTTTTTTTGTTTTTCGGCCCTCCTGATAGGTTATAAAACGGCTTAGATCGCCCTTTTAATTATCATAGCCGGCATGAAAGATACCCAAGGGTCCTAGTTCGAGTTCCTTAGAAAGAAATAACTAAAAGACATCAGGATAGGCTTTTCAGGTTTTTAGGCATTCTTCTCGATGAAAATATTTCTTTTTATAGCTACTGAAAGAACCAGTTAAAGAGCTGATTATATTATAATCGTATTCATTTCCTCCAGATGAAATTTTCAAGGAATTTAGACATGATACATGAACTCAAGCTTGAGTTTTTTTTTTTTTTTTTTTTTTTTTTTTTTTTTTTTTTTTTTTTTTTTTTTTAGCTGCCTTTTTTGGTTGTCCTTCTTCCAATAAAAAAGTCGAAGTTAAATTCCGCTTCTCCCCTCACCCTCCCAAAATCTCTCCCCTGCTTTATAGCTTGCTTACTAAGTTTTGTAGAAAACTTTGTTCAACTTGTAGATACGCCGTCCTTCTTAGGTGTATTAAATTAAAAAAAAAGTTTTTTCAACTGAATGTAAGGAGCAACATTAAAACTTAATAGGGACATAAATTATTACGTATATCAGGGGGTTTGTTCCATCGTCTATACCCCGCTCTTTACGCTAGTAGGGGAGTCTCTCTAATTTCGGTCCGAACAACGGTACGAACAAGATGACAGCCAAATCAGAGGCCTGCAATCTGTGTACGAACAAGATCACGTGCCTGTTTCTAGGCAAATCAGGGAGTCAGAAATACTAACGGGAGTGGCGCAACCTGCTCAGTGAATACAGGATGAACAAGATAAATGATGAAAGCTGTCAATCACCGGTTTGAAATATTGGGGTAACAAGGTGACATCATCAGATAAGGAAAAGATAAAGGCTGTCAAATCACCGGTTAGCAATATTGGGATAAAAAGGTGACATCATCAGATGAGGAAATTTCAACATTGGAACATTCTTATCAGGGAGTTGGAATTACTGACGGGACATTATATCTCTTGACACAATTTCTTCATGGGACATGTTATAAATTTGGAGGGTTTCATGAGAATTTAAATTGTATCTGTGCACAGTTGCCAGAACATAGGAAACGTCAGAGATTAATTGATATTTTAGGGGATTTGAAGTTAGAAACAAAAAAGGTATGACATCACAGGGAATGCTAACTCTATTAAGAGATAAGTATTATTTTTTATTTTGGTGGTTCTCTACTGTGTTCAGTATAATGCACAAGTGCCATTTAAGCAGCGTTGTCAATATAAAATATGCTTTAACATTCTAGTATACGAAAAAGTTGATACTAATAACGAAATTCAAAACAATCCATAGAAAACCTTAGAAATCAAGTAGTGAGACGGTTATGAGTATGGACCATCAAGGACTGCAACCACCAAGGACATTAAATCTCGTCAAGACTTTTACCAAGGACATTGAATCTCGTAGCCTACCCTTACCTATTCATGATATAATTTGAAGCTTTTACCAAGGACATTAAATCTCGTCCAGCCTTTTACCAAGGACATTAAATCGCGTCCCGACTTTTACCAAGGACATTAAATCGCGTCCAGGCTTTTACCAAGGACATTAAATCTCGTCCAGACTCTTACCAAGGACATTAAATCTCGTCCAGGCTTCACCAAGGACATTAAATCTCGTCCAGACTTTTACCAAGGACATTAAATCTCGTACCCTGACCTATCAATGATATAATTTGAGGCTTTTGCCAAGGACAATCAATCTCGACCAGACTTTAACCAAGGACATTAAATCTCGTCCATGCTTTTACCATGGACTTTAAATCGCGTCACGACTTTTACCAAGGACATTAAATCGCGTCCAGGCTTTCACCAAGGACATTAAATCTCGTCCAGACTTTTACCAAGGACATTAAATCTCGACCAGGCTTTTACCTAGGACATTAAATCGCATCCAGGCTTTTACCAAGGACATTAAATCTCGACCACACTTTTACCAAGGACATTAAATCTCGTCCAGAATTTTACCAAAGTTATTCAATCTCGTCCAAGCTTTTACAAGTGACATTAAATTACGACCTGACTTTTACCAAGGACATTAAATCTCGTCCAGGCTTTTAACAAGGAAATTAAATCGCGTCCCGACTTTTACCAAGGACATTAAATCGCGTCCAGGCTTTTACCAAGGACATTAAATCTCGTCCAGACTCTTACCAAGGACATTAAATCTCGTCCAGGCTTTCACCAAGGACATTAAATCTCGTCCAGACTTTTACCAAGGACATTAAATCTCGTACCCTGACCTATCAATGATATAATTTGAGGCTTTTGCCAAGGACATTCAATCTCGACCAGACTTTAACCAAGGACATTAAATCTCGTCCATGCTTTTACCATGGACTTTAAATCGCGTCCCGACTTTTACCAAGGACATTAAATCGCGTCCAGGCTTTCACCAAGGACATTAAATCTCGTCCAGACTTTTACCAAGGACATTAAATCTCGACCAGGCTTTTACCTAGGACATTAAATCGCATCCAGGCTTTTACCAAGGACATTAAATCTCGACCACACTTTTACCAAGGACATTAAATCGCGTCCAGAATTTTACCAAAGTTATTAAATCTCGTCCAAGCTTTTACAAGTGACATTAAATCACGACCTGACTTTTACCAAGGACATTAAATCTCGTCCAGGCTTTTACCAAGGACATTAAATCGCGTCCAGGCTTTTACCAAGGACATTAAATCTCGACCAGACTTTTACCAAGGACATTAAATCGCACTTCCAGGCGTTTACCATGGACATTAATTTTCAACCAGACTTTTACCAAGGTCATTAAATCTCGTCCAGACTTTTAACAAGGATATTAAATCTCGTCCATGCTTTTACCAAGGGTATTAAACCTATTACCTTTAATAATTGGGTACATTTTTGTATATTTTTAAAAAATTAAGTTGGGTTTTAGTTTTCAGAAATATGAACATTCCCAGTTTAAAATACATCTGATTTTATTGATAACATTTTCTTAGCTAGGTTTCTTAACCTTTCGTAGATGTATGTTGCATGAAACTCATGATTTGGGATGTCTAGTTTGCTATTTTGGACTTTTCTGAGCTATATTTCCTAACCTTTCGTAGGTGTATGTCTGGTTTTATTAATAATATTTGATTTTCTAATCAAGTTGGGTTTTAATTTTCAGAAATAAGAACATCCATGTTTAAAATACATCTGATTTTATTAATAATATTTGATTTCTTTTAATAATTGGATACATTATTGCATTTTTTAAAAATAAAGTTGGGTTTAAGTTTTCAGAAATATGAACATCCAAGTTTAAAATACATCTGATTTTATTAATAGCATTTTCTTAGCTAGGTTTCTTGACCTTTCATAGATGAGTGTTGCATGAAACTCATGACTTGGGATGTCTAGTTTGATAGTTTGGACTTTTCTGAGCTAGATTTCATAACCTTTCATAGGTGTATGTCTAGTTTTATTAATAATATTTGATTTTCTAATAAAGTTGGGTTTTAATTTTCAGAAATAAGAACATCCATGTTTAAAATACATCTTATTTTATGAATAGCATTTTCTTAGCTAGGTTCCTTGACCTTTCATAGATGTGTGTTGCATGAAACTCATGACTTGGGATGTCTAGTTTGCTATTTTGGACTTTTCTGAGCTAGATTTCATAACCTTTCATAGGTGTATGTCTGGTTTCATTATTAATATTTGATTTTCTAATAAAGTTGAGTTTTATTTTTCGGAAATAAGAAGATCCATGTTTAAAATACATCTGATATTATTAATAGTATTTGATTTCTTTTAATAATTGGGTACATTTTTGCGTATTTTTTATAATAAAGTTGGGTTTTGCTAGGTTTCTAAACCTTTCGTAGATGGATGTTGCATGAAACTCATGATTTGGGATGTATAGTTTGCTATTTTGGACTTTTATCACTAACAATACAGAATACAGAAACAGAATACAGAAATTTTATAACAATACACAATACAGAAATTTTATTCATGAAATTATGAAAAAATTGTATGCAAGTAACAAACTCTTTCTTGAATTCACCTCTTGGATAAACAATACGGAAATTTCATTCAAGAAATTATGAAAATTTTTTAAATGAGTAAGAAACTCATTATTTATTTCACCTCTTTTTGCAAAAAAGTTGTAAGTAAGTAACAAACTCTTTCGAGAATTCATCTGTTGGATACACAATATAGAAATTTCATTCAATAAATAATGAAAAATTGTAAGTAAGTAACAAACTCCTTGTTGAATTCACCTCTTGGATACACAATACGGATAATTCATTCAAGAAATTATGAAAATTTTTTAAATGAGTAAGAAACTCATTATTGATTTCACCTCTTGGATACACAATACAGAATTCTCATTCAAGAAATTATTAAAAAAATTGTTAGTAAGTAACGATTTCTTTCTTGAATTCAACTCTTTGATACACAATACGAAAATTTCATTCAAGAAATTGTGAAAAATTTGTAAGTGAGTAAGAAACTCTTTATTGATTTCACCTCTTGGATACACAATACGGAATTCTCATTCAAGAAATTATGAAAAAATTGTAAGTAAGTAACAAAATCTTTCTTGAATTCAACTCTTTGATACACAATACAGAAATTTCTTTCAAGAAACTATGACAAAATTGTAAGCAAGTAACGAACTCTTTCTTGAAGTCACCATTTGGATGCACAATGCAGAAATTTCATTCAAGAAATTGTGAAAAAATTGTAAGTAAGTAACAAACACCTTCTTGAATTCACCTCCTGGATACACAATACAGACATTTCATTCAAGAAATTATGAAAAATTGTAAGTAAGTAACAAACTCTTTCTTGAATTCGCCTCTTGGACACACAATACAGAAACTTCATTCAGGGAATTATAAAAAAAAATTGTAAGTAAGTAACAAACTCATTGTTGAAATAACCTCTTGGATACACAATACAGTCATTTCATTAAAGAAATTATTAAAAAATTGTAAGTAAGTAACGATCTCTTTCTTGAATACAACTCTTGGATACACAATACGGAAATTTCATTCAAGAAATTGTGAAAAAATTGTAAGTGAGTAAGAAACTCTTTATTGATTTCGCCTCTTGGATGCACAATACGGAATTCTCATTCAAGAAATTATGAAAAAATTGTAAGTAGGTAACAAACTCTTTCTTGAATTCACCTCCTGGATACACAATACAGAAATTTCTTTCAAGAAATTATGACAAAATTGTAAGCAAGTAACTAACTGTTTCTTGAAGTCACCTCTTGGATTCACAATGCAGAAGTTTCATTCAAGAAATTGTGAAAAAGTTGTAAGCAAGTAACAAACACCTTTTTGAATTCGCCTCCTGGATACACAATACAGACATTTCATTCAAGAAATTATGAAAAATTATAAGTAAGAAACAAACTCTTTCTTGAATTTGCCTCTTGGACACACAATGCAGAAATTTTGTTACTTACTTACAATTTTTTCACAATTTCTTGAATGAAATTTCTGCATTTTGCATCCAAGAGGTGACTTCAAGAAGGAGTTTGTTACTTACTTACAATTTTTTCATAATTTCCCGAATGAAATTTCTGTATTGTGCGTGCAAGAGGCAAATTCTAGAAAGAATTTGTTACTTAATTAGAATTCTTTCATAATTTTTTGAATGAATTTTCGGTATTGTATATCCATGAGGCGAATTCAAGAAGATGTTTGGTACTTACTTACAATTTTTTCTACAATTTCTTGAATGAAATTTCTGCATTTTGCATCCAAGAGGTGACTTCAAGAAGGAGTTTGTTACTTACTTACAATTTTTTCATAATTTCCTGAATGAAATTTCTGTATTGTGTATCCAAGAGGTGAATTCACGAAAGTCTTTGTTACTTGCTTACAATTTTGTCAAAGTTTCTTGAATGAAATTTCTGTATTGTGCATCCGAGAGTTAAATTCAACAAGGAGAGTTTGTTATTTACTTACAATTTTTCATAGTTTCTTGAATAAAACTTCTGTATTGTGTATCCAAGAGGTGAATTCAACAAGGAGTTTGTTACTTACTTACAATTTTTTCATAATTTCCTGAATGAAATTTCTGTATTGTGCATGCAAGAGGCGAATACACGAAAGAGTTTGTTACTTACTTACAATTTTGTCATAATTTCTTGAATGAAATTTCTGTATTGTGCATATAAGAAGTGACTTCAAGAAAGAGTTTGTTACTTACTTATAATTTTTTTTTATAATTTCTTGAATGAGAATTCCGTATTGTATTTTCAAGAGGTGAAATCCATAAAGAGTTTGTTATTCACTTACAATTTGATCATAATTTCTTGAATGAAATTTCCGTATTGTGTATCCAAGAGGCGAATTTAAGAAATACTTTATTACTTACTTACAATTTTTCATAGTTTCTTGAATGAAATATCTGTATTGTGTATCCGGTAGGCGAATTCAAGAAAGAGATTGCTACTTACTTACAATTTTTCATAATTTCTCGAATGAAATTTCTGTATTTTCTATCCAAGACGTGAATTCCAGAAAGAGTTTATTACTTACTTATAATTTTCTCATAATTTCTTGAATGAAATTTCTGTATTGTGTATCCAAGAAAGAGTTTGTTACTTACTTAAAATTTTTTTATAATTTCTTGAATGAGAATTCCGTATTGTGTATCCAAGAGTTGAAATCAATAAAGAGTTTGTTACTCACTTACAATTTTTTCATAATTTCTTGAATGAAATTTCCGTATTTTGTATCCAAGAGTTGAATTCAAGAAAGAGATCGTTACTTACTTAAAAATTTTTCTTAGTTTCTTGAATGAGAATTCCATATTGTGTATCCAAGAGGGGAAATCAATAAGGAGTTTGTTACTCATTTACAATTTTTTCATAATTTCTTGAATGAAATTTCCATATTGTGTATGCAAGAGGTGGATTCAAGAAAGAGTTTGTTACTTATACACAATTTTTTCATAATTTCAAGAATGAAATATCTGTATTGTGTATCCAAGTGGGAAATTCAGGAAATGGTTTGTCACTTATTTAGAATTTTTCATAGTTTTTTTTAATGAATTGTCTGGATTGTGTATCCAAGAGGTGAATTCAACAAGGATTTTGTTACTTACTTACAATTTTTCATAATTTCTTGAAAGAAATTTCTGTATTGTGTATCCAAGAGGTGAATTCTAGAAAGAGTTTGTTACTTATTTACAATTTTTTCATAATTTCATGAATGAAATTTCTGTATTGTGTATCCAAGAGGTGAATTCTCGAAAGAGTTTGTTACTTATTTACAATGTTGTCATAGTTTATTGAATGAAAGATCTGTATTGTGTATCCGGGGGGCGAATTCAAGAAAGAGTTTGTTACTTACTTATAATTTCTTATAATTTCTTGAATGAGAATTCCGTATTGTGTATCCAAGAGGGGAAATCAATAAAGAGTTTGTTACTCATTTACAATTTGATCATAATTTCTTGAATGAAATTTCTGTATTGTGTATTCAAAGGGCAAATTCAAGAAAGAGTTTATTACTTAATTACAATTTTTCATTATTTCTTGAATGAAATTCCTGTATTGTGTATCCAAGAGGTAAATTCTAGAAAGAGTTTGTTACTTACTTACAATTCTCTCTAAGCCAGTGTGTCTGGGTGGGTTTATGCTTGCTCCAGTGTCTGTCTTTGACGATTTGCATGTCTGAATCTATATATTTGTATGTTTTTCTCACTCTCTCTGTATGTGTATCTGTTAACCTATCTCAGTTTCTAATAAAACCTCTATGAAGCTGCTAGCGTACCCTAGAAATAATCGGAATATAACAAAGTAATAGATAACATATTTTTAATGGAATAATAACATGTAGAATATCAATATAAATATATGGTAGATACATTATTATACATTATTAATGTCAATGAACAACTTTGGACATTTTGAATCTGTTCCATAGAATAGATCACCATGTTCTCTCTTGCTACTGTAGCTATTGTCTTCTCATAGTTCGTAATCAGTAGAATAATCATTATTCCTTTTAGAGCCATACACAATTTTTACTGACGTGTTATCGACAGGCTCAATATGCGTTTTGTCTTTGGTATTATTTGGTTCATTGACTGTTTGATCAAAGATGTCAGTAATGTTTGCTGGTACTTTGTTTTTCTTCGATTCATCTTTATATTCCATAGTGATAAAAGTCCAAAATAGCAAACTATATATCCCAAATCATGAGTTTCATGCAACCCCCATCTACGAAAGCTTAAAAAACCTAGCAAAACCCAACTTTATTAAAAAAATATGCCAAAATGTACCCAATTATCAAAATAAATCAAATACTATTAATAAAATCAGATATATTTTAAACATGGATCTTCTTATATATGAAAATTAAAACTCAACTTTAAAAGAAAATCAAATATTATTAATAAAACCAGACATGTACCTATGAAAGGTTATGAAATATAGCTCAGAAAAGTCCAAAGTAGCAAACTAGACATCCCAAGTTATGAGTTTCATGCAACAAACATCTATGAAAGGTCAAGAAACCTAGCTAAGAAAATGTTATTAATAAAATCAGATGTATTTTAAACTGGTATCTTCATATTTCTGAAAACTAATACCCAACTTTATTAAAAAAAAAATATGCAATAATGTACCCAATTATTAAAAAAATCAAATATTATTAATAAAATGAGATGTATTTTAAACATGGATATTCCTATTTCCGAAAATTAAAACCCAACTTTATTAGAAAATCAAATATTATTAATAAAAATAGACATACACCTATGAAAGGTTATGAAATATAGCTCAGAAAAGTCCAAAGTAGCAAACTAGACATCCCAAGTCATGAGTTTCATGCAACACTCATCTATGAAAGGTCAAGAAACCTAGCTAAGAAAATTTTATTAATAAAGTCAGATGTATTTTATTTTGGGATGTTCATATTTCTGAAAACTAAAACCCAACTTTATTAAAAAAAAAATATGCAATAATCTACCAAATTATTAAAAAAATCAAATATTATTAATAAAATTAGATGTATTTTAAACCTGGATGTTCTTATTTCTGAAAATTAAAACCCAACTTGATTAGAAAATCAAATATAATCAATAAAACCAGATATACATCTACGAAAGGTTAGGAAATCAAGCTCAGAAAAGTCCAAAATAGCAAACTAGACATCCCAAATCATGAGTTTCATGCAACTTACATCTACGAAAGGTTAAGAAACCTAGCTAAGAAAATATCATTAATAAAATCAGATGTATTTTAAACTGGGAATGTTCATATTTCTGAAAACTAAAACCCAACTTTATTATAAAATATAAGCAAAAATGTACCCAATTATTAAAGGTAATAGATTTAATGTCCTTGGTAAAAGCCTGGACGCGATTTAATGTCCTTGGTAAAAGTCTGGTCGAGATTTAATGTCCTTGGTAAAAGCCTGGACGAGATTTAAAGTCCATGGTAAAAGTCTGGACGAGATTTAATGTCCTTGGTGAAATCCTGGACGCGATTTAATGTTCTTGGTAAAAATCGGAACGCGATTTAATGTCCTTGGTAAAAGCTTGGTCAAGATTCAATGTCCTTGGTAAAATTCTGGTCGAGATTTAATGTCCTTGGTAAAAGCCTCAAATTATATAATGGATAGGTCAGGGTATGAGATTTAATGTCCTTGGTAAAAGTCTGGACGAGATTTAATGCCCTTGGTGAAAGCCTGGACGAGATGTAATGTCCTTGGTAAAAGTCTGGACGAGATTTAATGTCCTTGGTAAAAGTCTGGACACGATTTAATGTCCTTGGTAAAAGTCGGGTCGCGATTTAATGTCCTTGGTAAAAGCCTGGACGAGATTTTATGTCCTAGGTAAAAGTTTGGACAAGATCTAATATCCTTGGTAAAAGCCTAAAAATATATCATGGATAGGTCAGGGTAAGAGATTTAATGTTCTTGGTAAAAGTCTGGACGAGATTTAATGTCCTTGGGGGTTGTAGTCCTTGACGGTTCATACTCATAACCGTCTCACTACTTGATTTCTAAGGATTTCTATGGATTGTTCTGAATTTCGTTATTAGTATCAACTTTTTATTATACTAGAATGTTAAAGCATATTTTATATTGACAACGCTGCTTAAATGGTACTTGTGCATTATTCTGAACACAGTCGAGAACCACCAAAAAAAAATAATACGTATCTCTTAATAGAATTAGCACTCCTGTTATGTCATACCTTTTTTGTTACTACCTTCAAATCCCCTATAATGTCAATTAATCGCTGACGTTTCCTATGTTCTGGCAACGGTGCACAGATACAATTTGAATTCTCATGAAACCCTCCAAATTTATAACATATCCCATGAAGAAATTGTGTCAAGAGATATAATGTCCCGTCAGTAATTCCAACTCCGTGATAAGAATGTTCCAATGTTGAAATTCCCTTATCTGATGATGTCACCTTTTTATCCCAATATTGCTAACCGGTGATTTGACAGCCTTTATCTTTTCCTTATCTGATGATGTCACCTTGTTATCCCAATATTTCTAAGCGGTGATTGACAGCTGTCATCTTTTACTTATCTGATCATTTCACCTTGTTATCCCAATATTTCTAACCGGTGATTAACAGCTGTCATCATTTATCTTGTCCCTCCTGTATTCACTGAGCATGTTGCGCCACTCCCGTTAGTATATCTGACTCCCTGATTGGCCTAGAAAGAGACACGTGATCTTGTTCGTACACAGATTGTAGGCCTCTGATTGGCTGTCATCTTGTTCGTACCGTTGTTCGTACCGAAATTAGAGAGGCTCCCTTATTTACGCTAAAGTCCGAAATTTGTTCCGATTCCTTAAGAATGATCTCTTAATTACAAAAGCCGTTTAAGAATAAATAGCTTTTTTGAAAAAAAAACTTTAGTGTAAAGAGCGAAGTACTGACGATCGGACCAAACCCCTCATATACTTAATAATTTCTGTTCGTTTAAGTTTCAATGTTGCTCCTTATTTTCAGTTGAAACTTGTTTCAACTGAAACTTGTTTGAACTTGTTTTTTTATTTAATTTCTGATCGTTTTTAAATAATGCTGGGAAATATGGCACCCCTTCATAGAAATTTCTCTCCCTCCATGGAAAGACCCTTTTACGCAACCCTCTCACCCGACCCCCCCCCCCCCCCCGACACCAGGAAAAATTTCCCCTGAAAACGTGTGTATACTTCTCAATAACCAATACTTTATGTAAATAATGGGCAAAGTTCATAACTTGCAGCCCTTCCTCCTGGTACAGTCGGGGATTAAGTCATCCCCAAAGACATATTTATTAGATTTTTTAACTATACTTAACAAAATTGCTATCTCAAAATTTGTATCGGTTGACTTTGGCAAAAAATGAGAGTGGGAGGGGGCCTAGTTGCCTTTAAATTTGTTGATCACTTAAAAAGGCAACTAGAACTTTTAATTTACGTTCGAATGAGCTCTCCCACGATATTCTAGGATATAATCCCCCCTGGCTCGATACGATCCACCTGGAAAAAGCCAAATAAACATGCAAGCGGGATTTTTTTTTTCTGGCAAAAAATTCAAAATTCTACATTTTTGCGGATAGGAGCTTAAAATCTAAGATTTTATGACTTTTAGGGGATGTTTCACCCTTGTTTCTAAAATAAGGCATATTTTCTTAGGATCTTAACTCTTGGTGGGTAAAACGAAACTTGATGAAACTTATATATTTGAAATTAGCATAAAAATCCCATTCTTTTTATGTATCTATTGGTATCAAAATTCCGTTCTTTACAGTTTCGTTTACTATTGAGCCAGGTTGCTCCTTGCAGTTCGTTACCAAGAGCTGTTTGATTTCGCCATTTTTAAAAAAATTAATTAAAAAAACTTTCTGAAAAAGAAGTTTTTCAAAGAAAAGTAAAGGATATTTTAAAGTTATGATCAGCAGATACAAATACCTGTTAAAATTCAAACTCAAAACAACCAGAAATTACTATTAAAGAATAAATGAAACCCAAAACGAACAGAAATTAAATAAACAATCATAGCAAAAAACATACAACAAGTAATAATTTAAATGAATAAATAAATCTTAAAGCGAGCACTGCTTAAATTGAATATACAAATCAAGCCTAAAACGAAAAAAAAATATTTTGCTATTGAAGTATAAATGAAACCTAAAACGAACAGAAATTAAATAAACAATCAATGCGAACAAACATTGGCGCTTCACTGAAAACGAATTATTACAAATTTTTCTTTTCCAGTTCTTACAGCATTGGAAATGAAAATAAATTTACAGTAAAATAAAATCTTGAACTGATGGATCTTTCAACAACTAATATCATTATATATCAAATATTCAATTTGATTTTGTTTATACTTTCCAACACTGTTCAAGACATATTTAGTTTTCAGGAAAGCGCCAATGAAGCAATAGATTTTAGACTTTTGCAGCAGTAGTAAGCATGAATAAGGCGCTGATTCCACAAGAATATACAATGCAGTTTGACGAGTATATTGCATAAAGTGAGCAAACCCTATATATAATGGACCTATAAAGTGACCAAGTATGTTATATTTGGAAGTAGGGACGAGATTGTGTAACGTAACCAGACTGGTTTCTGAGGCAACACCTATTTTCTGGGCCAATCAGATATGTACATGGAATTACACGAGAGTACATGTGAAGTTTCACGGGTACATGCCTTACCATGAGCAGGTATCTATATATTTCATGACTACAAGCCTTGTCAGACATGTTTTTCTAGGTTCAATAGCCAAAACTAAAGTTCTTCATATTACGTATTTAAAGATGGTCTCTTTGTAAAAATACTGGTTTAACCTGGAGGGCATATAATCATCTTTTTTCAGTACAAATAAAGATGCAATTAGTTTTTCTAGATCAGTTGAAAAAAACAACTTGAAAAGATAACCTTTTATTGTTAAATTTATTCATTTTCCAATGGAGAATTCTAAGAGAATCTTGGAAAGTAAATATATATTATTTCTTTTTATTCGAGACTTTTTTCCTATAGTTACCTACTAAGTATTTTTCATCTGGGTTTAATGGAACTATTGCATTTGATAATTGCAAATTCATATGTTTATGTGACAGCTGGTCACAATTAAAGGTATTTATCAGAACACTTGTAGGAATATCTCATATTTAAGACTAAATTGTCTGTCTTCTGGCTTTCAGCGAACTTAGCAATTATCAAACGCAAATTGGTATGTTTTATGACACCCGTTCATATATAGGCTATTTGGCTTAAAATGCTTCTTAATTACTTTACAGAAATAACTCATTTTAAGACTAAAATTGATCAATGTGTTGCCTTTAAATATAAGCAATATCATTAATGTGTTGGAGTAATAGCTTTGGTTTTGTGGTGGTTGGGGCTTCGGATTATTGCGAATTAATATCAAACGCCCATAATAATCAAAATTGTGTGTTTTTTTTTCTTTATGCATCGTATTTAAAATATAAATAGCTTAAGCTCCAAATAGGAGTGGCGTTATTTTTTTCTATGTGTTTAAGATGATTGTAATTTAGGCCTATAAGGTTATAAGTTACCTAGCGAAAAACTGAACATTGATTTTTATTCCAGGACATTGATGCACAAAGTCCCGACCAAAAGCGACCAAAGCTAAATGCCGGCTCTGACATCACTAACAAGGACCTAATAAGATCTTTAAACATGGCGAGGCCTAGTGTAATCTGCTATGCACCACGTTCAGATAGACAAGACATTTCTAATGAGCTACCTGCAATTTCTTACCTAAGTGCATTTATCAAATAACCCCATATTTTTTATTTAGGTTTATAACTCACGTACAATTTCGCTTTGCAAATTCCTTTTTTAAACAAGTTGCTTATCGTTTAACTTTCACGCCTTGACTAATTAGAGATGGCATGCATGTAGTAAAGTTAAAAAAATAATGCATTGCATACCAAATCCCGATCAACGCGCCAGCAGTAACAAGCTTTGCATACGAAAACCATTCTTTGATTGTGGGTTCTTGTATGCAACACGTATATTTTTCAAAGGAATTTAAAGAGAATAGATAATTTTAATTCGCGCGTTTTAAAAAAAACTACGTTTAAGCTCTAGTTTTACAATTACGAGACAAGAAGGGGTAGATATTCTGAAACTATTATTATAATAATTTCATAAATCATTTCTTTCTACGATTGTGATCAATAGAATCTTTCGAGATTGACATGTAAATATTGCACTATATAGCAAAGCCTGATCTAAGGCATTTGTCGTGAAATCCGTCCATATTTCATTTGCAATCTTAATTAAGCAAACTCAACGAGACGAACGTTGTTTGCTCCGTTAATAATTTCTAATAAGCTAGTTTTATGCGCGTCTGTGTATTTACTCATGGGGTAATTGATGGAGAAAAAAAGAGGGTAAAGGGGAATAAAACCTTAATCAGATAGTTCTTCAACTTTGATACATGACTTTTGGTACTTATTTAGTAGCCGGGAAACATATGAAAAGAAACGCATTGAAATGCTTTACGAAAAAATAGGTTATCACTTCAAAACCAGCCTTTGATCGTGGGTTCTTGCATGCAACTTGTATATTTTTCAAAGGAATTTAAAGAAAGTAGATATTTTTCATTCGCGCGTTTTTTAAAAACTAACGTTTAAGCTCTAGTTTTACAATTACTAGACAAGAAGGGGTAGATATTCTGAAACTATTATTATAATAATTTCATAAATCATTTCTTTCTACGATTGTGATCAATAGAATCTTTCAAGATTGACATGTAAATAATGCACTATATAGCAAAGCCTGATCTAAGGCACTTGTCATGAAATCTGTCCATATTTCATTTGCAATCTTAATTAAGCAAACTCAACGAGACGAACGTCGTTTGCTCCGTTTATAATTTCTAATCAGCTAGTTGTACAAGCGTGTGTGTATTTACTCATGGGGTAATTGATGAAGAAATCAAGAGGAGGATAGGGCAAAAAAAAACCTTAATCAGTTAGTTCTTTAGCTTTGATACATGACTTTTGGTACTTATTTAGTAGCCGGTAAACATTTGACTAGAAAAGCATTGAAATGCTTTACGAAAAAAATAGGTTATAACTTCTTAGTGAGGTACTTTGCATACGAAAACCCGCCTTTGATTTTGGGTGCTTGTATGCAACACGTATATTTTTCAAAGGAATTAAAAGAAAATAGATATTTTTCATTCGCGCTTTTTTCGAAAAAATAACCTTAAAGCTCTAGTTTTACAATTACGAGACAAGAAGAGGTAGATATTCTGAAACTATTATTATAATAATTTCGTAAATCATTTCATTCTATGATTGTGATCAATAAACTCTTTCGAAATTGACATGTAAATAATGCACTATGTAGCAAAGCCTGATCTAAGGCACTTGTCGTGAAATCTGTCTATATTTCATTTACAATCTTAATCAAGCAAACTCAACGAGACGAACGTCGTTTGCTCCGTTAATAATTGCTAATCAGCTAGTTGTATGCGCGCGTGTGTATTTACTCATGAGTTATTTGTTGTAGGAGAGGGGGATGGGGAAAAAAACCTTAAATAGATAGTGTTTCAACTATAATATATAACTTTTGGTACTTATTTAGTAGCCGGTAAACATTTGACCGGAGGTGCTTTGAAGTGCTTTACGAAAAAATAGGTTATCGCTTCCTTGTGAGGTATTGCCAACTCCGTCACAGATATTTTTATCTTACTTTCTTTTATTTCATTGGTATATGCCAAACTTCACGTCGTGTATGCATATCAACTACTAAATAAGTACCGAGCTTTTTTCTGGTCAATTATTTTCTATGAAACTAATATCGTAGAAATGGTGAAATATGAAATTGGTTAAGCTGTCTGCAGGTACTTTATATGATTGAAGTGGACAAGTATTTAGCCAATATAATAGTAGGAGGAAAAGTAAGTTTTGACGGGGGGGGGGAAATGGGCATAGTTTTTTACTTTATAAAATAGTTGATATTTCACATGGGAAATAAACCCTGTTTTTATAGATTAACATCGGTGAATTTTTGGCAACATCGTCGTCAACTCAAGAAGCACTTATTTGCAATGAACTTTCGACAATTCTTACATCGCCACCAACAGATTTTAAAGATAGTGCTTTACATGATGATGACATAAAATGGCAAAAGGAGTTAAATAATTGTTTTGGGGATATGGCTAGCCTAGATGATTTAAGCTGTGATATATATATATGGCTGAGGATCCGGAATGGACAAACATGTTTATAAACGAATATTTCGGGGATAGTACTACAAGTGTATCTAAACCGGGTCCCCATGTTAATAATCATAAAGAAATTCCGTCACAAGGCAATGTAGGCTGGCTAGACAAGCTATCCCCAAATACCCTGGAAAGTATACTCAATGAATTGGGTGATTTCACCCCACGACCAACTAATGCAATTGAACAGACTGGTGGTGGTGCTATTGACGATTCTATCCCACCCCCCACCATTGCCATTGAGGTTGACTCAAGTAGTGACATTGAGTCATCAGTATTTATACTACCAGATTTTTTCTTGTCTAACTCTGCCCTGCACCATACGAATGTCTATACGGCCGTTTTCGGTGACCCTTTAACTCTTTAATGTCAGGGGATATAATAACATACCCCTGGCTATTACTCACTCCTATATTAACGAGATTCGAGGCCTTCTTTAACATTATATGGGGGTGTGAGGACGGAGGGACAGTTTAAAAGCATCAATAGCACTAAAAATATATTTTTAAATGAAAATGCGAGCGAAATTTATTCAAAATACTTGCATACAGAAATGTTAGCACTTCTCCCGCATTTGTCAAATTATTTGGAGTTTTTTTAGATTGGGTAAGCAGCATTGTGACTAAACTAGATAATTATAACGAGGGGGGTCGTGGGTCGGTTGTTTTATTCATAGAAAATTTAAGCGTTAACATTTGTAGATTTAAAAACGATTTCATTTTAAGAGGTGGGCATGGGGAGAGGGCTATAGTTTTAAAATATCATTTAGATTTAGAGGGTTGTAAAAGAATAAACCGAATCTGTTTCGATGCGAGGCTGCAGTGTTTCAAATATGCATTTTTAATTGCCACCTTTAGACCCCTATTGAGGGATGCCTCCAAGAAAAAGTTGGATGAATTAGCAGCTAATGGGGATGGGGCAAAGTTTCCAAAAGTAGATTTTAACTTTTTAAATGGTCAATTTCCCGTAGCATTAAAGGGGATAGATATTTTTGAGCGGGTTAATGCACATTTAAAGATTGGTAATACGGTGATGCAATATAAAACAGAATTTGAGGAGGGCCAGTGTTCTGATAAAAAGGGGGTATTATTTCCAGTGAGGGCTCCGTCCATTGAGTCAGATAAGCATTGGGTTTGGTTTCTCTACACGCCACCCTCATATCCTGATTCAAAAGTACATTTTAATCCTATTACAAATATTAGTAGGGTCTTGAGGGAGGGTAAAAAGGGGTGTGTATGCTATTGTTGTCCAACATGCCTGTCACGATTTCGTACTAATTTAAAGTTAAAGCATCATATTAAACACTGTAAGCGTCATGGATACCAGGCTTTGGAAACAGTTAGCGGAGATAGGGTGATCTTACGTTTTAAGAACTTTCAGAACACGCTCCTACAGAGCAATAAGATTGCTTTGGACTGCGAAGCAAAAACTCACAGATGTGTATGATTCGTCAAATCCAAATCGTGTTAAAATACATGAAGCCATAGGGGTCTCTTACACTCATGTGCAACGAGGCTCCAGTAATACCATGCAAGTGCTGGATGTAGTTTAGTCGTTGGGGGGTGAAGACTTCATGCGCTCGGCATTGACCAGCCTGTTTAAAACAGTTAATGGTGCAATTTCTCGCCTTCGCTACACAAACCATCCTATGCTCCTATTACCAGATGACAGATTGGCCATTAAAAATCGTAAAATATGTTGGGTTTGCAAGGGAGAATTTGATGATGGTATTGGGAATGGGGCAAAGAGGAAGGTGATCGACCACGATCATTTATGGCAGGAAATTACGTCGGGAGGGAGTAATTTTAGACGGGTTGCACATCAATCGTGCAATGTAAACGTTAGACAGCAATATTTCGTACCGGTTTTTATACACAATTCCAATTACGACTTAAAGTTTATTTTACCGGCCTTGGCCCGCATTGACAAGGGAGGAGTTGTAGATAACGCATGGATAGATGGTTCTATTTAATATAATATCATATCCAAATCATCGGAGAAGCTACTGCTGCTAGAATCCATGTTGAAAACAGTTGACAAGGGTAACACGTGCCTGAATAAAATCCGTTTTTTAGACTCTTTTAGTTTCTTCCCCAAGTCCTTAAGTCAATTGATTCAGGTACAGAAAAGCGACAATTTTGCTAGCTTCCCCCTCCTCAAAAACTGCTTTCCCGATGATGAAATTTATTATCTATTAACATGTAGGGCATATATGCATATGATTACTACAACTCTGCCTCAAGGCTAGATTAGGTGTCATTACCGCCTATTGAAGCATTTTACAATTCTCTTACGGACAGTCAGTGCACCACTGGTGACTATGAATTCGTCAAGAGGGTTTGGGCAAATAGAGGGTGTAAAAATAGGTTAGATTATTGTAAACTATACTTGGCCAGTGATGTAATCACTCTTCTGGACATTGTGTGCAAAAATACGGATAAAATCTATGGGGAATTTGGGTTAGATTTATGGTAATATTTTTCCACTCCTCATCTGGTGATGGACTTGATCCTTAAAATCAGCAAAGAAGAAATAGGTCTGATCACTGACGTGGCTCAGCATCTCTTTGTAGAGAGATCAATGAGGGGTGAGTATGTTTTTCACGGGGACCGTATCATGATAACTGATCCGACCGGACAGCACACCGATGAAAAGTCAGATGCAGTTTTTTGGATATGAACTCCCTTTACCCGTCGGAAATGTCTCACTGCTGTTCGCCGTATGGGAATTACAAATGGCTTAACAATCCATGTGCTTCAAATCTCCCCAATATTTCTAAAGTTGAGGAGAATGGGGCCCAGGGATGTTTTTTGAAATTGACGGTGAAATACCTATGGAAATCCATGAATCGGTAAAAGACTTTGTTTTTCCGTTCATAAATAGACCGGTGGGTAGGGACTCTCTGAGTCCCTACAATTTATCTTTAGTAGAGGATGGGAGTATGCACTGGGTGACTTCAAAGCAAAAACTTATTGCCGACCTAAACCCAAAACAGAATGTCGTTGTACATCACGTTCTATTGAAATGGATGGTGTCCAATGGTTTCAAATTCACAAAAATTCATAGAGCCCTCCAATTTGACCAAAAGCCTTATATGAAAACGTTTATTGACACCTTAGTCAGTAAACGTTCACACCTGAAAAAGAAATTTGAAAAAGAAGTCTATAAACTCATTTTGAACTCAGCCTTCGGTAAAATGTGCGAAAGCGTACGAAACAGAACTCGTTGTGACATTCCAACCAATCCCAAAGATTGTGCTCGAATCATTGCGGATCCAAGCTTCACATCGTTCACAATCCTAGACTCATATGTTGCTGCTACATCGTAAGAAAAGAAACATCATTTTAAATAAAAATATTGCAGGTGGGAGTGCAATAGCGGAAATATCTAAAAAAAATCATGTTGTCATTTTATTATAATGTTTGCAAGGTACAATGGCCAATTCAGGGACAAGTTCAAGTGTATTAAGGGGACATTGATTCACTCCTCTTAAAAGTTAAAACTGAAAATTTGTTGAATGATTTAGAAAAGGGAGAGTACATTAGCTCACGAATGGACTACACCTACTGGAATGAATCCCTATATCCAGAGCTAGTGGAACGCCAGGCCCCAAATCAACTGTTAATGTTAAAATCTGAAACGAGAAGCGATCTGATATCCAGTGGTGTTTTTCCTGGGCCGAAGGTATACTGTGTGGAAACGCAAAACAAGAATATCAAACAAATTTGCAAGGGGTTGCCTACACGCTTTGTAAAAAATAATATCGATATGAGTGTCTGTAAAAATTGTGTGGAACGTAGTTTAGTCCCAAGAGCGAAGGTCATGGCGATTCACTCTTTACAATTTAAAAACTACACAGTAACAGTAAAAGCTGAGAAAAACGCCATGTCGGCCATATCAGATAAAGTTTATGTACTTGAGGATGGTGTGAAGGTACTACCACATGGTCACTATTTAATTTCAGACCGAGTTGAATGTGTAGAGTATAGAAAACAACTCGGTCAGGAGAAATTAACTTAAATTCTTTAATAGTACAAGGTGGGTGGTGGTTGATGTTTTTGGGATTTTTTTTCTTTTTAATGAAAATTAATAAATTTTTAATTTGTGTTTGTGCAAGGCATAACTGTCACTTCTTCTTCATAATTTCTAGTATAGAGAGTTTTTTAATGTTCCCAGCCCGGCCCCGGCCCGCTGCAGCAGGCCTGCCGCGTTTCCCGGCCACCGCAGTGGCCCCCTCGGTCTCCGGCCGCCGTAGCGGCCGCCCCCGGGGGGTCAGGGACTCCCACTTTTGTTTTGTAAATAAAAGATGTGATATTATTTAAATAGAATTTTTTTCCTAGTATCTATGTAAAATAAATTTTTTAATTTTTTGTTATAAATGAAAAAAGTGTATTTATCAAATATAAAGTGCTTTTTTCCTAGTACTTATTTAAAATAAATGTTGTTTATGTTTTTCTTATAAATAAATAAAAGAAAATCTTAAGTATATTTATTAAATACAAAGTACTTTTTTCCTAGTGCCTATTTCTAATAAATTTTTATGTTTTTCTTATAAATAAATGAAAAAAAAATCTTATGTGTGTTTTTTGTTTGCTTTTTCTAATTGTATTATTTGTAAAGTGCTTCTTTTATGTTAATAATAAAAGAAAATATGATTCTTTATTGGTTTTGTTCTTATTATTCTTGAACGGAGTAGCAATAGGAAAATTATTTAGTCAATAGACTTCTATGGTCTACAGTTAGTTTTAGGTGAGCTGTTGAAGGTAACAGCAATATGTATCTATTTAAAAAACCATTCTTATTGTTTCTGTGTGGTTGATCAATGCCAGGCAAAACGACACTCTTAACTAAAATAATTAAAAATTGTGATAAAATGTTTATGGAAAAGCCGATATAAATCTACTATTGCTACACTATTTGGCAGGAGTCATACGATAAAATAAATGCTATTGCAACATCAGTGCAGATACAATTCATACAGGGACTTGATGTTTTCGACATTATTGAACCAAAATCTTGGCTGATTATTGACGATTTAGCTGAATCCATTGAACAATGGTCCCAGGAAATGCTACAATTGTTTACCGTTCGCTCTCATGATGAACAGATTTCCGTTACTCTAGTTCTACACAATCTCTTTCATCAGAGCAAATGTATACGAACACTTGCATTGAACTGTACCTACTATATCATCTACAGAGTTGTTCGTTACTCTAGCTCGCTAATAACTCTAAATAAACAAATATACCCCGGCGCCCCCAAGTTTCTAATTTCTGCATACAGTCAAGCAACTAATATACCCTACGGCTACATCCTATTGGATCTTAATCAAAATACACCCGAGGATTAACGTATAGTTACAGATATTTTTGACACTGAAATTACAGTATATCTCCCCGTGAAAAGTAAAAAGGATTTTAGTTGCCGTCATGACACTGAAGAAACTACATGAAAATAGACATTTATTTTCCGTTCTATTCACTTCAAAACCCCCACTCAGGAAAGCCATACTCAAACATGGTATTGACAAAGAATTTATTAATTTAATATTTTAACTTTGTTTAAATTTAACTGAGGGCAATGTACACATGCCAGAAGGTGTTAGACAACAGACAAAGCAACATCGTTCCATTGTACATGCATTGGCTTGTAAAAAGAAATGAAAAAATCTTTTAAAGGAAACGTCTTATTCAGCCGGACGGTAGCTTTTATGCAATTTTACTGCCAATAATTGCAGGACTTATAAACAGTTTTCTCTAGATGGCTAAAGCCTATAAATTGACCTCAATAGAACTCGTTTTTTCACCCGTGGAACACTTTCAGGACAATCTGAGTAAATTCATTGACAATGAGAATATTGAGGATGATAAAAAACTACTTTTACTTCAAGAGTCTCTTTGCCGAGTGGACAAACATAAGCCCTATCTAGCGAGAGCCAGTGGCAATGCGAGTGTCATTGATCACAAAAAAGAAACATCTCCCCAGGATTCTACTGCTACCCGTGGAACAAAATTAAAGAAGGAGGAATTGGATTCAATAGTGTCGAGCATTGGAAATCTAATGCCGCGCTCATATCGTGAACAAAGTAAACGATTCATAACATATCTCATGGAAAGCGGTCAAGATCATATTGAAGTTGATAGCAATGGGAAAGGGATTATAATTCAAGGCGAGAGCTATAATCTACTTGGTTTAATCTATGATATGGTTACAAATCGTAAAGGGCTTTTATCATTTAACAGTCATCTATACAACTTTCTAAATACATTAAACTTCCCCAAAAGCCTTATTATCAATAGACAAATTCTAAAAAATTTAAATGAACATACTCCATCATCATCAACAGCATTAAAACATGAAGAAGAAAAAGAAAATTTTAAATCAATCTTGGAAAATACTAGCACACCTAGTGGAAACATTGATTTGAAAATGAGGAGGAGTACACCGTTGATAGCTAGACAAAAGCGAAGACGTATCAGCTCAACGTCATCGCCATCATCGCCCACTAGTATATCTAAGGGTAGTGGACATTACACTACGTGTTTACGGTCAAAATGGTTGAAGTTCTGAAACGTTTTTATGAAAATATTGGTGAAGTGGGAAGTTTAAGTTCCCCCAACACCCTTTCCAAAGTTACTGGTGTTCACACTAAAAGTATACAAGACTATCTACAAAATGAAAAAAGTTACACTCTGCAGAGAAATCATAGGCCTTGTTCTAATCATTATCGAAAAACTAAGGCCTTTTCCCAACTGCATATAATGCAAACAGATATCCTAACTCTAAACGAGATTCAACGGCGTCACAATACACCGTAAAAGTAAATTCTACTTGCAATCAGTGTTTTTAGTCACTATGCGTATGTCGTTCCATTGCCCACAAAGAGAGGTGTTGAAGTTGCTCAGGCTATAGAAAGTATTCTCGAACATGATTCATATAAAAAAATTCAAACGGATTGCGCTATTGAATTTGTTAATCCAAATGTCGAAAAAGTACTAATGAATTATAATACAATGTTCTATCATAGTCATAGTCCTATAAAGGCTGCATTGGCCGAACGATTGATAAGAACTATTCGACTTTTAATTTCAAGATATTGCACATTGAAAAATACACCTGTTTTTATTCATGACTTAGATAAAATCATGTTGATTTATAATCAACGGCCCCATGGATTATTGTCCAACTCAACCCTAACGGAAGTTCATCATTTTGATCATGAAACATTTGATACTTTTCTTAAGCAATATTCCTATGAAATGATTGTAAAGAAAAAATTCAATGTTGGTGATACTGTTCGAATTAATATAACAACTAATGTTTTTGAAAAGGGCAATTACTTGTGGTCCACTGAACTATTTAAAGTGGCAAAAATCCTAGACACCAAACCCATAGCTTATCATCTACGAGACACGAAATATGAAGAGATTCTTGGCGGTTTTTATGACTATGAACTACAAAAAGTTAGAAACACTAGTGAAATCTATCAAATTGAAAATATATTAAAGACTCGTACTCGCAGGGGCGAGAAACAGTTACTTGTTCGGTGGCTAGGATACAATTTTGATTTTGATTCTTGGGTCGGTGTTGAAGATATTAACAATACCCAATTATTTTTATGTAACATTTTTGTCCAACGTCTCCGACCCTCTCTACAATGATTTGAATAAATAAGTGATTTTTGGACAAAACTCTCTCCCACCATTAAATTCGATGACGGAAAGTATGAAGTTGCTCTTGTCGACTGTATTCTCAAAAATCCCTAAGATATCCTGAGAAAGGATCGTGTGTATGAGATACAAATTATACCGTTCGATTGTTAACTCTTTGTCAAGTATGATTGGGTTAAAGAACTTAAATCTAGTGAATATCCACATGTCACATTGGAATATAAAGAATATGGTACTATGACGGATTTGTGTCGTACAATAAATAGAATAATCTCATATTGTAGGAATGGTACATTCCATTTTAATTATTCAATGAAGCACTATAGGATTTACATTACCTCACCTGTTGACACTGAAATGGTTCATGTCGATGATAATCTGAGAGATGTTCTTGGCTCTAAACAGAATATGATCAGTGGTAAAAACGCTGGCACTTTTAGCGGGATGGATCATGTTATTTTTGCTGATTATCCACCTGGTTTCGCCTCGGACTCTTGCATATTTCTTTATGCATCCTTTGTGGAAACATCGAGAGTTGGTAATTCAAATCTCCGCCTCCTACGAGTTATTAAACGAAAAACAACCCATGGACATGTTCATCACTATAATATAAAGCATCTTCAGTATGTTCCTGTAAACACTTCGTATTTGGAACTCTGTCAGTTAACACTAAGAAGTGATTTGGGTGATCCTCTAGCAATAACATAAGGTTTAGCTGTGATTACATGTCATTTTTGACCACTCGTCACTACCTAAAATGAACAATAGAAGAATTCCATTTATCTGTCCTGACATTGACTGCTATGTTGGTGCTCTGAGTCCACGTCAAATAGGTCATGGATTGGACTATTACAAGGGGCGTACTAAAATGTCTGGTTATGGTCTCGGTAGCTGGTTTGCTAGGCTATTTCGTTCTGCACTACTTCTTGGGAGAAAATATCTTGTACCTGCTGCATAAAATTTTGCAGCCTCAACACTACAGGACTGGGGGTCGGGTAAAAATTTCAAGGAGAGTGTTAAAGAAAATATTAGATCTTCAGCAAGAGCAGTTGGTGAGCAATTAAAATCTCAGCAAAATAGGAAGGGATTATAAAGGGTGCGTGGTCATCATTCACTCCTTAGTCTCTACCCAGGCGGGAAGCGAAGGACATCAGCAACGACTTTGAGGAATAAAGGGAAGAAGACCAATAAGAGAAGAAGAAAAAGATTGTTAGATCAAAGAAGGATTTCTTCTCTTAAGATGACCTATCTTCCCCACAAGGAATCACATCCATCAGTCAGCTCCTCATTGAATCTTCAATGCTCAAAATGTTGATGTCAGTGTTAAGTATGGCTACTATGAACAATTTCATCCTCAACAACCCCTCTCGGAAAATATACACTTTCAGGTATTTTCCAATGAAGACTATTTCATTGATTTATCATCAACATTTATTGATATAAATGTTGCGGTGAAGAAAAAGTCAGACCATACAACTGCCAGTGCTGCCAATGGCCTGTCCTATGAAAACTGTATCCTACAAAAGTTGTTCAAACAAACTAATGTATTTATTAATGGAACATTGGTGAGCACTAGTAATAATTTATCCAACTATGCAAGCTACATACAATTTATGATGATGACTCCAAACGCATATAAGAAGTTGAGGGGACAGTCATTGGGCTATGAATATGGATCAGGTGTTGATACTGACGGTGAGTTAACTGCTGCAGTGATCCACGAGTATCATTTAGTTGGAAAATTAAATCATTAGATCTTCAATATATCTCAATGGTTACTATTACCTTACAACGCCTGTCCCTGGGCCCTGGGGGATTATATTGACACCGGAGTTTTTGTTATGCTATCTTTGAACTATTTTTAAGAAAATGGCTATTTAAAAATATTCATCGGATGCATTTGGGAAAAAGGGCTTGGGGGGGGCCTGGTTACGCTCCGATCGCTTTTCACTCTTAAAAAGTGAACTAGAACTTTGAATTTCCAATCAAGGGAGCCCTCTCTGAAGTTTATACGAGCATTCCTTCCATAAGGATCATTTATACCCCTAGGTCATAACTTACAACGCCTGCCCCGGGGCCCTGGAGGGTTGTGTCGACAAAGGAGTTTTTGTTATATGATCTTTAAACTATTTTTAACAAAACGGGAATCTCAAAATTATTATCGGATGCATTTGGGAAAAAATGATGAGGAGGGGCTAGTTGCCCTCCGATCACTTTTTACTCTTAAACAGGGCACTAGTACTCTCGGTTTCTAATCAAATATCCCCCCTCTGAAGTTTATCTTTATTTGATTATTAGAGCCCGGGGCCCAGCAATCCCACATTATTCTTCGTCATATTTTTCTATAGTAGCTCTATAGTATCTATATTTTTCTATAATATTTTTGCATGAAAAACGCATTGTCACTCTTACACCTGGAGGTTTTCTAACGTATTTGACGTTCTCAAACCTACCAAAAATCGTTTTCTGTTCACAAAAGGAGAACCACCAGGATAATATATGTTCAAAGATAATTTGAGTCTCTTTATCTCCTGTTCCTCCATTAATCTCCATTAATCTCCATTAATCTCCTGTTCCTCCCTTTGAAAATAATTTAGTGAATGACTTATGGCAATTACCTCATAAGTATGAAAAGAAAAGTTTCTACCGTTAGGCGTAACAGCGAAAATATATGGATACTGTTCATTTGAGTTAGATTTATAGTTTGAACTAGACAGTGAAGTGACATTTTTGGGGGATTCAGAGGGTTCTAATCAACAATTCAACTGAAAAACTATTTTGTTTTCTGCAGTACCTTAATATTTGATAACTACACTACTCATTATGTTTTGTTACTATAACTCATTAAATATTTTGAAATTTGCCTTCGATTGCTTACGGGTGTTTAGGGGTAATTTATTTTTTCTGTTTCACGTCTGAGTCTAAAAAATGTATTATTCTAACAAACAGAATTCTGTTTAAATTAAATGAAAGTTCCCTTACTGTGTACTAGCAAAATGTGTTGTTTGTACTCTTCTAGACAAGTAGCTGAGATATCTGTCTAAACTAAAATAAATTTCTTATGGATAATCAGAAAAAAACAAGATACACTTGCTGCTGGAGCAGCAATTTGATTCTGATCTTTTTTCTTCTAGTTCACCAATCCGAGGTTAGTGCTAGACAGGGGCAAAGGGCAAACCTCTGTGGTTTTTACAAAAAGGGTAGACCTTAGACTGCAAAGTTTGGATTGATGTCATAATATTTTAGAAGGCTGTGTTTAATTTCTACCTGGGGCCAGAAAAAATGGTCTTCACCAGTATTTTAGCTATATTGTAGAATATGTGAATTGAATTGGAGTTCATGTTTGCACCAGAAGCTGTAGCCTAGTAAAGAGTAAACCACAGCCCATAGTAACCAAAAATTGAAAAAGAAGCTACAAAAACCCGCCTAAATCAGAAAAAATTGCCATTTGGCACTGAATTAGGAATAGTAACTATTGTCTTGGTTAATCTTAAAAGAAAGTTTATTGCAAAATCAAATTTATGGTAATTTTAAAAAAGAGCCTAAAATCCTTCAAAAATGGTGTCGGGTCGAAATAAAAGGTGCACCATTGGAATCAGCATGGTCGAAAACCCGATTGTAGGATAATTACAGTCCTCCACCTTGAACACCAAGGAAAATTACTTTTTTTGCATGGGTAGCACTGATGTGTCTCCTTTTTTCTTTTTCTTTTTTTTTCTTCATAGGGCTAGCGAGTGACCAGAACACCATAGAGAGATTTTTAATTGCTCATTAGAACGTAAATTGAATTTGCTAGTGCGATGTTTAAGTGACCAAAAAGATTGGAGGGAAGCTAGTCCTCCCTCCCCACAAGGTCCCCTCCTCCAAAGTTGACCAATCAAAATTTGGAGATACCCATTTTTTTCAACATAGCTCAAAGATCCTATAACTATGATTTTGGTGATGATACGGCCCTCCATTGTCCCTGGGGAAAGGGTTGTAGGCGGTATCGGGTATATCGGTATCGGACATGTCGGCATCGCGAGTACCGGTATCGGGCATATTGTTTTCGCGCGTAACGAGGTCAGGCATATTGGTATTAGGTATTTTAGTCAATCATGGTTTTTTACCTTCTATTACGGTTGCAGCAGTAGCTGCATTCTAATAAAGAGTAAACCATCGCCCATAGTAACCAAAATTTTTAAAAACATGTTTAAGAAATAAACTGCTAGACGATAAAAAATTTCAATCTGACACTAATTTAGGAACAGTAACTGTTATTTCGATTAATCTTAAAAGTAAAATTCTATTGCAAAAGCAAATTTATGGCGATTTTTAAAAAGAGCTGTAAGCCCCTCAAAAACGGCTTCAAACCAAAATAAAAATTGCACCATTGGAATCAGTGTGGCCAAAATACTGTATAGGGTAATTAGAATCCCCCACCGTGAACAACAAGGAAAATCATTTTTTTTCATCACTGATGTCTCCTTTTTTCTTTTTTTTTCTTTTTTACCAGGGCCAGGGGGTTACCTGATCGTCATAAACTGAATTTTAATGTCTTATTAGGACTGAAATAAAAATTGCTAGTGCTCTTTCTTATTTACCAAAAAGATTGGAGGGCAGCTATCCCCCCTCCCCAAAAGGCCCTCTTGACTAAAATCGTCCTATCCAAATTTTGAGATAGCCATTTTTGAAATTTAGTTGAAATCCAATAACTACACATTTGGTGATGACATGACCCTTCATAGTTGGAAAAATGCTGTAAATTACGCAATTATGGTCCTACAAAGTCCACAATATTAAATTAGATTAATAGAGTTCGTAGTTCAGTCGGTGGAGCTTGGATTTTGAATTAGGACGTCAAAGGTTCAAATCAATCCTGGTTTCCTGCCTTCTATATGATTGCTTGGAGAACCTGTCTTTGTTAAAGTTGACTACGGTAGTTCTTGACCAGCACTGCTTTTTCCTGTTACGCCTACAAATTACGACTAACCGCAAAATTTGAGCGATTATGAGCTTGACTTTTTTTTCTGATAAGGTTTGGAAAAAATGGCTTCACCTTTTCTTACATTCTCTTTTAGTACTTCGGAATAATAATTAAATTAAGTTATTCGAATTTGTCTGGTTATTGTTTCTTTTGTTTTCCACAGTCTCCGGAGAAAGGGTTGTAAGTTACTTGATTTTCACATTGTTCGCATTTAGCCTAGTTTTTGTTATTTGGAAATATTCGGACACATTTTTAGGGTCGAATTTTGCAGGGGGAGGGATTTTCCCCGGGAAGAGTTTTCCATGGGAGTGACAGTTTCTTGGGGAACTTTCCAACAGATGTTTTGTATGGAGGGGGAGATTTCCTGGTATTAGTTGAAAATCCGTCACAAATTACTCAAAAAAAAAATTCAGCTTGGATTAAGGAGCAACATTAAAACTAAAATCAAATGGAATTTTTTTTATGTGAGGAGGGCTGCCCCCCAGAAAAAATAAAAAGTATCATGGCAGTGTTGTTTCTGCATTAAATTCAAATTAAAAACAGGCAATGATTAATTTACTAAAACAAAGTTTTTCCAAGGGAAATAAAGAGCGAAATTAAAAATTAAAACGAAAATAAATTATTGCTTGACAGTCTATCTAGCATACAAAACTAGTACAACTAAACAGACTGATGATATTTCTCTATGTTTGGATAATTTAGAAAACTAGCATTTTACTGAAAACACTCGAAGACCAGCATAAAAAACAGGAATATGAATTTAGGAGTAAAAGGTAAGTGATTAGCCTGACAATAACAAAGTAATCTATTTACGCTTTTCATAGTCTTACAACCGCTGTGATAACAGTAAGGTTCCGTACACAATTGAAATTATGTTAAAACTTAAGCATAAAAATAAATATTATTTTACTAACCGCAAAGTCATTGAACAGCATACAAAAATAATGGATAGATTTATCAGGTAAAATCTTGGCCTCACCAGCTATAATACTAATAGTGAGTAATATACAATTTTAAATTGTAAAAAACACTTTACTATTACTCGAAATGAAGAATAAATAGACCAAAATATGAGCTCCAAACATCCGGTTATTTCCCTTTATACAACGTAAAATTTCAAGTTATAATACAAATTCTAAATTTAGTCTATAGTCCTAATACTATCAAAATGATTTCACTTTAGACTTGTCTATAGATTAATCCTGAAATGTCCTTTTCAGATCCAAAACTATATCCAATCATTGGACTGAGATCGTTGTGCTTAAATGATAACAAATTGAACAAAAAAAAAAAATTAAGCAACAATCCTAATATTCTTGATTTTCTTCAAAAAGTGTCCTCAATCGGTTCGCCCTTACTGTACCAAAACTCCTATATTGTTTTGTGTTTTCAGTAAAGCGCTAGTTTTTTTTTTTATAATCGTACAAACGCAGGAAAATATTATCAGTTGGTTTAGTTGCACTAGTTTTATCAAAGTATGCTGGATAGATTTTGAAGCAATAATTTTTGTTCGTTTTAATTTTCAACTTTGAACTTTACTTCTATCGGAAAAGCTTTGTTTTTTTAAAATTAATTCATAGTCTATAATAGAGACCACCATCTGAAGTTATGCATCCAAGATTTCTCTCCGATACTCCCAGTTCCCCGCAAAATTTTTCTCCGATCCTCAGAGAGGGGCATACGCCTCGTTTTTTTTTTTTTTATTCCCTGCCATTTGACAGGCTTTGCTGCTAGTTTTCATGTAATACACATATGGTTATATAAGAAACATATTAATTCCCTTGACCAACTTTTTGGTTTCATTAAATATCGTAAAATATCGACTAATCGATTGATAAGTATAAATCTTGGTGATTATGCTCTATGCTCATTTTCTTGTTAAACAAATACATTTCATCATGAGAATCTAGACAAAAGTTTTCTAGTACGTACTGTTTGAAGTTCAAGTTACGAAACCATGAACATAAAAAAGGAATCGCCATAAAACCTTAGACTCAAGCAGCATTACTACTGTAAATTATCTTACAGTCTGTTGTTTAATTCTTAATTTCCAGTGTAGAAAGTGTCTTGATACTATCAAGTACCACCAGTGGCAGTTCTGGCCTCTCTTGCGCCCGGGGCGAAATATTGATTGGCGCCCTTCTCCCCTTGTCTCCTAAAAACTGTCAGGCCAAATTTTTCATTTTCAAAATTTGTATTTACTAATAAAATTTTCCATTTATTTAAATCTGACTTTTCTTACTTTAGCATGTGCAAAATTATTATATGCAAAATCATTATGTGCAAAATCTCGACATCCTGTAAAGTAGGAAGCGATATGAAACAAAATATCACAAAAAAAAATATAAAATTAATTAAATTCGGTCTACTTACTTTTATTTTCAAGGAATGGTGCTGAAGATATGGAAAAGAAAATAAATTAAAATTTCGGATTCTATCTGCTTATACCTACTGCCAACTGCGCCCTCTACTTTATTTTAATAAGAAATGAAATTTCAAAAATCAAAATGATTATAACTGTTATATTACTTGTTTGAAATTTTGCACCCCTAAAATATCTGCACCTATGGCAAATACCCCTTCTGCCCCCTTCCTGAAACTGCCTCTGAGTGACACACATCCATTTTGCAGCACAACCTCAAAAGAAACCAGAGAAGGATTTCTATGGGAGCTAAAATCTACAAAATCTACAATTACAGATTTATATATCTTGTATTGCTTTTACGTTTTACATTCAAAAATTTTGCTTTATATTTCTATATTAATGAATTGTAAAATTGTAACACTCTATGATCGCACCTTAAAGCAGTGTTTTTTAAAATTTTTCCATGTCGTATGCCACTGACCCGGGCTGCAGACCCATGATCTAAAGACATAAATCAGATAAAAAGAAATAGCATCTATTGTCATGATCTAAGCAAAAAATTTAAGATCAGTCCACAGAATGAAACGGACAAAATATTAGCAAAAGGTGAAGTTGATTTTTTTTATGACATAATGTATCATGATTTTCTACTCGTCTAAAAATATAATTTCTCAAAACTTGTTCTTGGGTATATACAACTCTTAGAAACGTTTATCAACTTATACTACGGGATACCAACATTTATGATTTATGACCATATTGATGATTGCTGCGGTTAGACCTTAGATTCTAATGCACCTCCAGAAGTTAGACAAGACGTACAACAGGAATCTTTTGTTGTCCCAGAAGTTCCCAGCTGCAACGATGCTACTGTTGTTTCGAAGAAGCACGAAAATGTGTTATTTGTTGTTCGTACAAAGTGTGTTTTTAATTATTTCGCTGTGGTGGTTTTTTTCGGAGAGCCAATAGAATATTGACTTGGGGACTGTAGAATCACATATAGGTAGTGCTTGTTGGAGGTACCTCTTTTGCCATCTTCGTGAGGTGTTTATGAGGGTATTTCTGTGTAAGGTGCAAAAACTGTCCTTTTCGACCTTCTGGAGGGACAAGTGCCATTAAAACCAACCTTGGATCCCCCTTGGACAAATACACTGCTTGTTGTTGTAGTGGACTGTTATTAGTAAGTTGCAACCACCAGTTTATATTATATGACTATTCGTCAGATTGACTGAATCCGGGTTGCTCGAAGGAGATTCACCTTGGTACAATTTTGTTTTCCTTGGGTTTATGTCATCGGGTGAATAGCCACAACGTATCTAGCAAGGATTTCGGAAGCTATGGTAATCAAAAAGTTCGTTTAGAGAAGCAGTCCTAGATAACTGGCTTTCCTTCTTCAAGCATCTTAGAAAATCTCTGGTAAACCTTAGAAAACATTATCGGCATAGAAAACAAAAGCACAAGGAGGTCGCAAAAACACACGATGTCTGTGGTCTACCATAAATAAATATGTCCATGATTGTTACCAAGTAGGACTAAAAAAAAAAAAAAAAAATAAAGCATTAACTGGGTATGTAACTGATACAAATGCTTTAATTCCCTGTGTAATATCCTATTCAATTCCATCCAATATGAGCATGGAAACCGTGGCAGAAAAATTAACGCCTTTGCTGTGATGCCTAGGAAAGTCGTGGACCCGAATAGGAGTATACTACTGCTAGGTTCACTCACAGTCTAGCCACCAGTGTCTAGTGACCAGTGTCTGACCATGAGGTGTGATATTTTTGAACGCACAAAATAAGATTTCTGGCGAAAGAAAAGAACCTTTGAGGGGCAATCCGAGGCAAGAGAAGAAATCGGCTTCCCGTAGTAGTTTTGAGGATTCAGTGCCCTTTACCACTGAGGACTGGTGAGCAGTAAGTGACTCAATTCACTTTTGAGGTGCGAATGTTGCCTACCCAAACCAGTGTGAAGCTGACTGGTGGGGTTCTCCGGGCGGGGAAAACAAAGCTTGGCACCTTAACACTACCAAAGAAGGATCTTGCACTAAGGGGTAAAAAGAAAAGCAACCTGAGTCTCAACTTTTTTTGATGTGTGAGGAGGTAATTAGCCTTTGTAGGCAGAGCCCTGACGCATTTTTATGAGTCCAACTATAATACCAATAATAGCTTTTTTAGAAGTACTTTTTCCCCTGTTGACCGTCAAATTTTTCTTCGATCCTTAAGACAAGAGGCAACGTCATGAGAATAGCACCAGTTCTATACTTAACGTTTCACCAAATTACGTCCTTAGCTTAGAAAAATTTTAAAAAGCAAAAAAAAACATTTTTTGGCGGTCAAGTCCACAATGTTTCAGGAAATATGATGTTCTGTATTGTCACAAACCTTACAAACGACATAAGGCCTGAGAGGGTGTGGTAAAAACTAAGAAGTTTTCTGGTTTTTATACTCTGATATAATTTTGATCAATACGTTAAAGAAAACACACAAAATAAATTAAAACCAACAGAATTCAAAGATTATATCACATGTTTGGATGGTAGTGGTCTGGATTCTTCTGGGGATAGAAATAGCTATTGTAGAAATTCTGAAAGTTTCCTTGGTAACCTTCTCCTGTGAAGAACTGGGGGCTGTAGTAATTTGGGTAGTATAGTTGTTGTTTTGCTTTCTCAAATTTAGCTCGCTCCGCCTCTGGAGAATTTTCAGGAGTTTCTATTGGTAGTTTCTGTTGCAACTCGGTTCTCTGATTTCCGAAAAAATTTCCTGAAAAAAAAATAAGACATATAATCTCAGACATATTCGGTTTCGGGATGGTAGAGAAGGCCAATCCTACAAGAAAAATATTGCTTGATGGCACTGCGGCAAAGATACTGTAAAAAAAACTAATACGGAAGAGTGAAAAAATAGAAAATGTGTTTATGGTTTCTTTTACTATTATTGAGAGGTTGTTTTTTCCTTATAACAGCTCAATCTTTTCAGACATAAATGAATGAATTAGTTAATCAAACTTACCAAACAGAATTAATCCCGATTAACCAGAATCATACACAAAAGAAAATAAAAGAAAAAACCACCTAAAAGTGACCGATCATCAGCCACCCATCCCCTGAAAAAATACTGTATGTTAAACGCTAAAATTTTAGAAAATTCATAAAAAGGCTTGAAACATTTTTGTCTCGCCATATTATATTCAAGTAAAATGGAATTCATTGTAACGAAACCCCAAGTTTCAAATTAATTCTTAGACAAGAGCTACGCATATGTGACATTCAAATAACACATTTCTGCTACTTCTTTTATGTCACACATACCATTCGAAGAATTTGTTTCTTTTTAACAGAGGATAAAATTTATAAAGGTGAAAATAATTCATAGGCGAATTAATTCATTAGTAAAGATGAATCACAAAAAGCTACAAATAATTTCCATTACGATTATAATTATCTCAGCTTCCAACAATTCTCGAGTAACCAGCCTGCGTATTCATCCTGGAATCAGAAATTGGCAGAATGGAAAGATGGTGAATGGTGGGAAATATTAATACCCAGCCACTGAAGTGATGTAACAAAGGGGACAGACAGCGATGTACATATAAGATGCGAAGGTCAAGAAGGCGAAGAACCAGATAAATACAAGACCAATCCAAAGTGCCCATGCGACAGAGCAACAATAAATAACTCCCTCATTAGCTACATTATTATATGCACATTATTAAAGATTATGAATATATTTTCTCATTATATATACACCTTTGTCTCCAACAATTTTTGTGTGGCCAACCTGCATCTTCATCCTGGAATCAGAAACCAGTCGAAAATTGAAAAGTCGTAAATTGTTAGTAATGTTGTTGGATGTTTCACAACCACCCAGATGATGTAATAGAGGGAGCAAATAACGATTTGCATGCCAAAGACAAGGTAAAGGATGCGAAGAGCTGATAGTAAAAGCATTTAAATGAAGACCAATCCAAATAACCGAAAAAGCCGGGCAACAATAAATAATTTTTTAAGTCAGACAAAGAATGAGGCAGTAGCGGGGCCACAGGAAGCAAATGATGCAAGGAGGACTTCCATACGACGTGATACCCTTGTACTTCTATGGGCCTCCAGAAGAATGGTAGACAAGGGATCACGGTCGGTGGTTCCCTAGAAGATGACGTTGGGGTTCTATCCTTCAACGAGCTACGGTCTTTGGCTCAGGATTATCTGACAGGAAGATTAGCCATTGCTGGCCTACAGTACAGTAAGCGACTAGGCACATGAGGAACTAAGTCTAAGTAAGTAAAAAAAAAATCTTAAGAAAAGTATCCTTACTTCTGCTGAACACAAGAAGGTCATGAGCATATGCTAGACATGTGATGTCAAAAGATCCACAAAAATATGTCGAAGGTGGATGATTAATTAGCCGAGAGACGCATACTTCAAATGGAGTAGGTGATAGAACTCATCCTTGTCAGACCTATTTGGAAAACAGTACGTTTTTTAAGAACTGAACCGTTACCATGAACATTAAGAAAAGACGAAGAGTGGCAATGCTTCAGCAGGAAAATGATAGAGAAATTTATCCCTTTCAGACACAATAAATGAAATAATATAAAGTGGTTCATAGAAACATCCATTTAGAAATATCAAGAGCTCAATGGTCAATAGTCTGTTTTTTTTAGAGGCATCCAAAAAAGAGAAAAAAGTATCTGATCAACTTGGCCTTAACCCCAGGCAGAAAAACAAGTGGATTCTACCCAAAATCAACCTGTCAATCAAAATCAATTAATCAAAGGATACATTCTAAAACCTCACTCAGATTGCAAAATGCAGTAATAGATCGGTTGTAGGAACAATCAAGTACCTTTTTTAACAGCCTTTTTATGGTATGGTATGGTATGGTAACCTTTTTGTTACCATACAGCACAGAAAGCTATCAAGGACGATAGACGAGCTTTAAATTTTTCTGTAATAACAACTGAAGGTACAAAATCAAAATTCTGCAGTCTGGCTGAAGATGGACCACAGAAACCCGAAAATGAAACTCATTAGACGAAGATTTTAATCGCTTAAGAGTAATTTGAACGAACGATAAAGCCACAGAAATTACATGAAACTACTAAACCAAAAGCGGTAGATATTTATGAAAATACTGAGAAATATAACTGCGAACAGAGTAACTCAATTTTTAATCAATGATGATGATGATGATAACTTTTGATGAATGATATTCAGCCCAAGGTTAATCTTCTATAGGGCAAAAGCGGTGTAATATTTAACTTGTAAGTGTTGAGTTTCTTGGGTAGGGTTAAAGCATGCTTTTCAAATTATTTTAGCGAACATGGACAGCAGCGTAAGCCGTTACCAGAACACTCATAGCTTCTGTAGATGACCTTATAACAAAACACGTAGGGCAACTTAAGACTCCTTATAGAATAGTATCTTCTCAACCATATTATTCTTTTGAGATGTCGGCAGTTGGCAACCTTGCTCAGTAAAGTCATTGCTCTATTTCTCCACTTTGGTTCTTCTTCAGGCACAGGAAAAGTGAAGTTTTGTGGCAAGCCATGTATTAGTGCCAGAAGAGAGCCAGACACAAAAAAAGGGAAAATTGAGCTGACTTATAACACAGGCTAATAAAAATTATACCGACTAGTCACAAATTACGAGTGAAAAAGCAAGCTCTTTAAAAAGTGACCGCGCTTTCATCATTATAACCAATTTTTATCAATAAACCATGTAATAATTGGTCTCAGGCATTTTCACGCCAAGTTTTCAAAAATACCATTCATTTCCTGAAGAACTTGATAATAAAATGAAGAAAAAAGTCACAATTATAAGTTTTGTTAAAGTCACGAGCGTAATAATCCAAATTTAGTGCCGAGAACTCCTTGCCTGAAACAGTATATTCTAGCGGACTGGAATTGCTTTCCAAGTCTAGCCAATTTTTGTCTTCTCGCGAATACTGATCTGGCAACTTTTCGTTAGACACAGATAATGAAAATAAGTAACAGAAAGCTAAACTGGCTTCACTTTCTAGCTCGCAGAGAAAGGCCTAAATTTTCGTGATTTTTCTTTGCACTCTTGACAACACTGAATTGAAAAACTTGCTCTGGTATTTCACAACGGTTGTATCATCTATACTCTTTCTCAATCCAAAACGTTCAGCACTGGAGAATATTTCATCATTCCCTCATAAGTCACAAGTCGGGTAAAGTCCACTGGACACAATCTGAACTCTTATATTTGTCAAAAATTACGCAATAAGATTTCACCTGTTGTTCCTCATGCTATAATTTGATTTATATAGCTAGTTTTATCTATTCAGGTTCAAAAGCTAGATAACAGTTGAACGTGATCAAGTGTTACATTTATGACATTAATTTCGGCACAGATTCAACGCCATTCAGGCCATTTTTGTCATCATTGCACCCTGGATAAATGTAAATGTTTGTTGACATGATGCTTTTCTGCACTACTCCAGTGAAGCTGGTTCAAATTTTGTAATCTCTTTTTAATTGACTGATTCACAAGAAAAAACTCCATAAATACCAGCGGGGGAGACTTTTGCCTGTAGATAAATTCAAATATGGAAGTAACTGCAACAAATCAAAATCAAAAAATTAAAAAGTCATAAAAAAAATGTCCCCCCGAAGTTTTGTCATCATTGCACCCTGGATAAATGTAAATGTTTGTTGACGGGATGCTTTTATGCACTTCTCCAGTGAAGCTGGTTCAAATTTTGTAATCTCTTTTTAATTGACTAATTCACAAGAAAAAAATCCATAAATACCAGCGGGGGCTTTTGGCTGTTGATAAATTCAAATATGCAAGTAACTGCAACAAATCAAAATCAACAAATTAAAAAGTCATAAAAAAATGTCCCCCCGAAGCTTTGTCATCATTGCACCCTGGATAAATGTAAATGTTTGTTGACGTGATGCTTTTATGCACTACTCCAGTGAAGCTGGTTCAAATTTTGTAATCTCTTTTTAATTGACTGATTCACAAGAAAAAACTCCATAAATACCAGCGGGGGAGACTTTTGGCTGTTGATAAATTCAAATATGCAAGTAACTGCAACAAATCAAAATCAACAAAGTAAAAAGTCATAAAAAAAATGTCCCCCCGAAGCTTTGTCATCATTGCACCCTGGATAAATGTAAATGTTTGTTGACGGGATGCTTTTATGCACTTCTCCAGTGAAGCTGGTTCAAATTTTGTAATCTCTTTTTAATTGACTAATTCACAAGAAAAAAATCCATAAATACCAGCGGGGGCTTTTGGCTGTTGATAAATTCAAATATGCAAGTAACTGCAACAAATCAAAATCAACAAATTAAAAAGTCATAAAAAAATGTCCCCCCGAAGCTTTGTCATCATTGCACCCTGGATAAATGTAAATGTTTGTTGACGTGATGCTTTTATGCACTACTCCAGTGAAGCTGGTTCAAATTTTGTAATCTCTTTTTAATTGACTGATTCACAAGAAAAAACTGCATAAATACCATCGGGGGAGACTTTTGAACACTGAATTGAAAAACTTGCTCTGGTATTTCACAACGGTTGTATCATCTATACTCTTTCTCAATCCAAAACGTTCAGCACTGGAGAATATTTCATCATTCCCTCATACGTCAAAAGTCAGGTAAAGTCCACTGGACACAATCTGAACTCTTATATTTGTCAAAAATTACGCAATAAGATTTCACCTGTTCTTCCTCATGCTATAATTTGATTTATATAGCTAGTTTTATCTATTCAGGTTCAAAAGCTAGATAACAGTTGAACGTGATCAAGTGTTACATTTATGACATTAATTTCGGCACAGATTCAACGCCATTCAGGCCATTTTTGTCATCATTGCACCCTGGATAAATGTAAATGTTTGTTGACATGATGCTTTTCTGCACTACTCAAGTGAAGCTGGTTCAAATTTTGTAATCTCTTTTTAATTGACTGATTCACAAGAAACAAATCCATAAATACCAGCGGGGGAGACTTTTGGCTGTTGATAAATTCAAATATGCAAGCAACTGCAACAAATCAAAATCAACAAATTAAAAAGTCATAAAAAAAATGTCCCCCCGAAGCTTTGTCATCATTGCACCCTGGATAAATGTAAATGTTTGTTGACGTGATGCTTTTATGCACTACTCCAGTGAAGCTGGTTCAAATTTTGTAATCTCTTTTTAATTGACTGATTCACAAGAAAAAACTGCATAAATACCAGCGGGGGAGACTTTTGAACACTGAATTGAAAAACTTGCTCTGGTATTTCACAACGGTTGTATCATCTATACTCTTTCTCAATCCAAAACGTTCAGCACTGGAGAATATTTCATCATTCCCTCATACGTCACAAGTCGGGTAAAGTAAACTGGACACGATCTGAACTCTTATATTTGTCAAAAATTACGCAATAAGATTTCACCTGTTGTTCCTCATGCTATAATTTGATTTATATAGCTAGTTTTATCTATTCAGGTTCAAAAGCTAGATAACAGTTGAACGTGATCAAGTGTTACATTTATGACATTAATTTCGGCACAGATTCAACGCCATTCAGGCCATTTTTGTCATCATTGCACCCTGGATAAATGTAAATGTTTGTTGACATGATGCTTTTCTGCACTACTCCAGTGAAGCTGGTTCAAATTTTGTAATCTCTTTTTAATTGACTGATTCACAAGAAAAAACTCCATAAATACCAGCGGGGGAGACTTTTGCCTGTAGATAAATTCAAATATGGAAGTAACTGCAACAAATCAAAATCAACAAATTAAAAAGTCATAAAAAAATGTCCCCCCGAAGTTTTGTCATCATTGCACCCTGGATAAATGTAAATGTTTGTTGACGTGATGCTTTTATGCACTACTCCAGTGAAGCTGGTTCAAATTTTGTAATCTCTTTTTAATTGACTGATTCACAAGAAAAAACTCCATAAATACCAGCGGGGGCTTTTGGCTGTTGATAAATTCAAATATGCAAGTAACTGCAACAAATCAAAATCAACAAATTAAAAAGTCATAAAAAAATGTCCCCCCGAAGCTTTGTCATCATTGCACCCTGGATAAATGTAAATGTTTGTTGACGTGATGCTTTTATGCACTACTCCAGTGAAGCTGGTTCAAATTTTGTAATCTCTTTTTAATTGACTGATTCACAAGAAAAAACTCCATAAATACCAGCGGGGGAGACTTTTGGCTGTTGATAAATTCAAATATGCAAATAACTGCAACAAATCAAAATCAACAAATTAAAAAGTCATAAAAAAATGTCCCCCCGAAGCTTTGTCATCATTGCACCCTGGATAAATGTAAATGTTTGTTGACGTGATGCTTTTATGCACTACTCCAGTGAAGCTGGTTCAAATTTTGTAATCTCTTTTTAATTGACGGATTCACAAGAAAAAACTCCATAAATACCAGCGGGGGAGACTTTTGGCTGTTGATAAATTCAAATATGCAAGTAACTGCAACAAATCAAAATCAACAAATTAAAAAGTCATAAAAAAAATGTCCCCCCGAAGCTTTGTCATCATTGCACCCAGGATAGATGTAAATGTTTGTTGACGTGATGCTTTTATGCACTACTCCAGTGAAGCTGGTTCAAATTTTGTAATCTCTTTTCAATTGACTGATTCACAAGAAAAAACTGCATAAATACCAGCGGGGGAGACTTTTGGCTGTTGATAAATTCAAATATGCAAGTAACTGCAACAAATCAAAATCAACAAATTAAAAAGTCATAAAAAAATGTCCCCCCGAAGCTTTGTCATCATTGCACCCTGGATAAATGTAAAAGTTTGTTGACGTGATGCTTTTATGCACTACTTCAGTGAAGCTGGTTCAAATTTTGTAATCTCTTTTTAATTGACTGATTCACAAGAAAAAACTCCATAAATACCAGCGGGGGAGACTTTTGGCTGTTGATAAATTCAAATATGCAAATAACTGCAACAAATCAAAATCAACAAATTAAAAAGTCATAAAAAAATGTCCCCCCAAAGCTTTGTCATCATTGCACCCTGGATAAATGTAAAAGTTTGTTGACGTGATGCTTTTATGCACTACTTCAGTGAAGCTGGTTCAAATTTTGTAATCTCTTTTAATTGACTGATTCACAAGAAAAAACTCCATAAATACCAGCGGGGGAGACTTTTGGCTGTTGATAAATTCAAATATGCAAATAACTGCAACAAATCAAAATCAACAAATTAAAAAGTCATAAAAAAATGTCCCCCGAAGTTTTGTCATCATTGCACCCAGGATAAATGTAAATGTTTGTTGACGTGATGCTTTTATGCACTACTCCAGTGAAGCTGGTTCAAATTTTGTAATCTCTTTTTAATTGACTGATTCACAAGAAAAAACTCCATAAATACCAGCGGGGGAGACTTTTGGCTGTTGATAAATTCAAATATGCAAGTAACTGTAACAAATCAAAATCAACAAATTAAAAAGTCATAAAAAAATGTCCCCCCGAAGCTTTGTCATCATTGCACCCTGGATAAATGTAAATTTTTGTTGACGTGATGCTTTTATGCACTACTCCTGTGAAGCTGGTTCAAATTTTGTAATCTCTTTTTAATTGACTGATTCACAAGAAAAAACTCCATAAATACCAGCGAGGGAGACTTTTGGCTGTTGATAAATTCAAATATGCAAGTAACTGCAACAAATCAAAATCAACAAATTAAAAAGTCATGAAAAAAATGTCCCCCCGAAGCTTTGTCATCATTGCACCCTGGATAAATGTAAATGTTTGTTGACGTGATGCTTTTATGCACTACTCCAGTGAAGCTGGTTCAAATTTTGTAATCTCTTTTTAATTGACTGATTCACAAGAAAAAACTCCATAAATACCAGCGGGGGAGACTTTTGGCTGTTGATAAATTCAAATATGCAAATAACTGCAACAAATCAAAATCAACAAATTAAAAAGTCATAAAAAAATGTCCCCCCGAAGCTTTGTCATCATTGCACCCTGGATAAATGTAAATGTTTGTTGACGTGATGCTTTTATGCACTACTCCAGTGAAGCTGGTTCAAATTTTGTAATCTCTTTTTAATTGACGGATTCACAAGAAAAAACTCCATAAATACCAGCGGGGGAGACTTTTGGCTGTTGATAAATTCAAATATGCAAGTAACTGCAACAAATCAAAATCAACAAATTAAAAAGTCATAAAAAAAATGTCCCCCCGAAGCTTTGTCATCATTGCACCCAGGATAGATGTAAATGTTTGTTGACGTGATGCTTTTATGCACTACTCCAGTGAAGCTGGTTCAAATTTTGTAATCTCTTTTCAATTGACTGATTCACAAGAAAAAACTGCATAAATACCAGCGGGGGAGACTTTTGGCTGTTGATAAATTCAAATATGCAAGTAACTGCAACAAATCAAAATCAACAAATTAAAAAGTCATAAAAAATGTCCCCCCGAAGCTTTGTCATCATTGCACCCTGGATAAATGTAAAAGTTTGTTGACGTGATGCTTTTATGCACTACTTCAGTGAAGCTGGTTCAAATTTTGTAATCTCTTTTTAATTGACTGATTCACAAGAAAAAACTCCATAAATACCAGCGGGGGAGACTTTTGGCTGTTGATAAATTCAAATATGCAAATAACTGCAACAAATCAAAATCAACAAATTAAAAAGTCATAAAAAATGTCCCCCGAAGCTTTGTCATCATTGCACCCTGGATAAATGTAAAAGTTTGTTGACGTGATGCTTTTATGCACTACTTCAGTGAAGCTGGTTCAAATTTTGTAATCTCTTTTTAATTGACTGATTCACAAGAAAAAACTCCATAAATACCAGCGGGGGAGACTTTTGGCTGTTGATAAATTCAAATATGCAAATAACTGCAACAAATCAAAATCAACAAATTAAAAGTCATAAAAAAATGTCCCCCCGAAGTTTTGTCATCATTGCACCCAGGATAAATGTAAATGTTTGTTGACGTGATGCTTTTATGCACTACTCCAGTGAAGCTGGTTCAAATTTTGTAATCTCTTTTTAATTGACTGATTCACAAGAAAAAACTCCATAAATACCAGCGGGGGAGACTTTTGGCTGTTGATAAATTCAAATATGCAAGTAACTGTAACAAATCAAAATCAACAAATTAAAAAGTCATAAAAAAATGTCCCCCCGAAGCTTTGTCATCATTGCACCCTGGATAAATGTAAATGTTTGTTGACGTGATGCTTTTATGCACTACTCCTGTGAAGCTGGTTCAAATTTTGTAATCTCTTTTTAATTGACTGATTCACAAGAAAAAACTCCATAAATACCAGCGAGGGAGACTTTTGGCTGTTGATAAATTCAAATATGCAAGTAACTGCAACAAATCAAAATCAACAAATTAAAAAGTCATGAAAAAAATGTCCCCCCGAAGCTTTGTCATCATTGCACCCTGGATAAATGTAAATGTTTGTTGACGTGATGCTTTTATGCACTACTCCAGTGAAGCTGGTTCAAATTTTGTAATCTCTTTTTAATTGACTGATTCACAAGAAAAAACTCCATAAATACCAGCGGGGGAGACTTTTGGCTGTTGATAAATTCAAATATGCAAATAACTGCAACAAATCAAAATCAACAAATTAAAAAGTCATAAAAAAATGTCCCCCCGAAGCTTTGTCATCATTGCACCCTGGATAAATGTAAATGTTTGTTGACGTGATGCTTTTATGCACTACTCCAGTGAAGCTGGTTCAAATTTTGTAATCTCTTTTTAATTGACGGATTCACAAGAAAAACTCCATAAATACCAGCGGGGGAGACTTTTGGCTGTTGATAAATTCAAATATGCAAGTAACTGCAACAAATCAAAATCAACAAATTAAAAAGTCATAAAAAAATGTCCCCCCGAAGCTTTGTCATCATTGCACCCAGGATAGATGTAAATGTTTGTTGACGTGATGCTTTTATGCACTACTCCAGTGAAGCTGGTTCAAATTTTGTAATCTCTTTTCAATTGACTGATTCACAAGAAAAAACTGCATAAATACCAGCGGGGGAGACTTTTGGCTGTTGATAAATTCAAATATGCAAGTAACTGCAACAAATCAAAATCAACAAATTAAAAAGTCATAAAAAATGTCCCCCCGAAGCTTTGTCATCATTGCACCCTGGATAAATGTAAAAGTTTGTTGACGTGATGCTTTTATGCACTACTTCAGTGAAGCTGGTTCAAATTTTGTAATCTCTTTTTAATTGACTGATTCACAAGAAAAAACTCCATAAATACCAGCGGGGGAGACTTTTGGCTGTTGATAAATTCAAATATGCAAATAACTGCAACAAATCAAAATCAACAAATTAAAAAGTCATAAAAAAATGTCCCCCCGAAGCTTTGTCATCATTGCACCCTGGATAAATGTAAAAGTTTGTTGACGTGATGCTTTTATGCACTACTTCAGTGAAGCTGGTTCAAATTTTGTAATCTCTTTTTAATTGACTGATTCACAAGAAAAAACTCCATAAATACCAGCGGGGGAGACTTTTGGCTGTTGATAAATTCAAATATGCAAATAACTGCAACAAATCAAAATCAACAAATTAAAAAGTCATAAAAAAATGTCCCCCCGAAGTTTTGTCATCATTGCACCCAGGATAAATGTAAATGTTTGTTGACGTGATGCTTTTATGCACTACTCCAGTGAAGCTGGTTCAAATTTTGTAATCTCTTTTTAATTGACTGATTCACAAGAAAAAACTCCATAAATACCAGCGGGGGAGACTTTTGGCTGTTGATAAATTCAAATATGCAAGTAACTGTAACAAATCAAAATCAACAAATTAAAAAGTCATAAAAAAATGTCCCCCCGAAGCTTTGTCATCATTGCACCCTGGATAAATGTAAATGTTTGTTGACGTGATGCTTTTATGCACTACTCCTGTGAAGCTGGTTCAAATTTTGTAATCTCTTTTTAATTGACTGATTCACAAGAAAAAACTCCATAAATACCAGCGAGGGAGACTTTTGGCTGTTGATAAATTCAAATATGGAAGTAACTGCAACAAATCAAAATCAACAAATTAAAAAGTCATAAAAAAATGTCCCCCCGAAGTTTTGTCATCATTGCACCCTGGATAAATGTAAATGTTTGTTGACGTGATGCTTTTATGCACTACTCCTGTGAAGCTGGTTCAAATTTTGTAATCTCTTTTTAATTGACTGATTCACAAGAATAAAACTCCATAAATACCAGCGGGGTAGACTTTTGGCTGTTGATAAATTCAAATATGCAAGTAACTGCAACAAATCACAATCAACAAATTGAAAAGTCATAAAAAAAATTTCCCCCCGAAGCTTTGCCTAAGGACGGGCAATAAACCCAGAGGTGACAGTTTAACCTATTTGTGAAACATCAGCAAAGATAGGTAAGTGGCCTTATTATACCAGACCATTGACTTCAGCCGCTTTCTTCTTTGTTTATCGAAGAGAAGTCATTCCTATCTCGCTTCGGCAAATATCAGGTCCAAAGTCGATTTGGTTGGTAAGAGGGTGCTGCATAGTGAGGCGTAAGTCAAAATTTCAATTTGTTATTTGCAGCTTCTCGAGATATCTTCTGATGGCACTTGTGAGCCTTGCAAGACAAAAATTCTTAGTTTATTTGTCGACCTTACGTATAATTTTTCGAAGAGTTCGAACTGAGTTTGGGGTAGAAACTCAAAGTTGGGGTAGAAACACACCTGTTTATGCAACAGTGTTTCCACATCTACCGATTCTTCGGGACATCTACCATATTCTCAATCCATTTCCCAATAAAATAAGGTGACGAAACTATTTTCGGTAGAAAATCGTTACAGGTTCAGGGACATCTACCAAAAATCGTCGAGGTTTTACAGATTGTTTTCATTGAAAAGTGGAAACAGTGTTCTGCAAAAAAAAAAAATAGACAAGATAAAGTCGAAATTTGTTTGATACATTTCAACTAAAATTCAATTTACCTGGAAAATACCATTGTTGCATTTGCTGGTTCCAATGTGTCTCAGGCATCGTTGATCCAGATTGTGTTGGGTGTACTACAGAGTCTGGTGGTAAATACTGGTCAAGTTCATTATTATCCAATCGTAAAGCGTCTTCTATAGTCGCTGTATTCATATTAAAGCGGTAATCTGGACGAAAGCTTGTCTCTCCTGAAATTTAGGTAAGTTTAATAAAGTGCTAGCCGTCTTGTAAACTATGCTATAGTAGCGGCAGTAATGGAGGATGTTAATGGATGATCATCGTACATATTAACACAGATCATGGGGAAAGTAATGGTGATATTGATGGACATAGTAATAATAATGGTGGTGGTGGGAGGATGATGAAAGCGATAATGACTATGAAGATGATATAGAGCAACTACTCTACTAAAACTTAAATTATTATTGGTAAATTTATAGCGCAATTGCTTAAAAATTAAATAAAAGAAATTCATTCAATTAAATTGTAGTTAATCATAACTAATTAAATTTAACTTGTAAGCTTGGGTGCAAAGAGAAAAGCGGGAATTGTTACGGAGTTTCAGCTGAGTTTCGTGAATATATCTTTTGTAATCAATAAAATGTTCGATTTTTTTCGTTTCACTCAATAAAAAACATTTTTTTTTTTTTTTTTTTTTTTTTTTTGCCTAACTGACCTCCTACTAAGTAAAAAAGGCTCCACACTTGCGGCAGAGAATACAAGAATATCAATAAAAAAACCTTTTTTGGTATTTCGTTGAATAAATTTCATTGAAAACAACGAAATTACCCCCCCCCCTCGTGGATTTTGAAAGATATATTTTCCCCTTGCAAATCAATACCCCTACCCTGAATATAGTATATTTTACCCTCGATCCTTTTTCTAAGAAAATGTGAGATAGATTCTTTGGTGTTTAGTAAAAAAGACAACAAAGGATGTTTTCAGCAGTGATGGTGATGAAGATGATGATAAAAGGGGCCTACTTTGTAATGACAGTCGTGACTTTTTCATATAATGAATTATAAATGGGGGTTATTTCAAGAAATAGCACTGAACATTGAGCAAGGATAACTGAGCAGAGATTCGGCAGATGGTTTTGATAGCACAATACAAATTTGCTGAAAATTGGATCAGTAATATGCTGGTTACTATTAGGTTGTGCCCTGAGCGTTTGATCTTCATTGAGAAATTCAACCAGTTTTCCTAAAGTCGTTGATTACAGAGATATCAACATGGACAATCCAAAATGTGTTAGTTCGAAATTTTATTGGAAACAAAAAAAAATTAAAGTTTGAATTTTTTTCAGACGTTAGAATTTGAAAAAATAAAATGAGAGGCAAGGAGAGGAAAAAAAATTTAAAAAGTAAAAAAAAAAATACAGGGGAGAAAAAATTCACAGTTTTTTTTTTCACTTAACAACGAAAATTTTGTTGCAAAAAGAGGATATTTTTATAAATCAGAAATTTTGAGAAATTGTGACGTCAGAAGATCCATTTTTTAACAATATCTAATAGTGAGAACAGGGGATCCAGTGGATTTTCGAAAAAATGATTTTTTAACAAAAACCAAATAAGCTATGGGAAAACGGATTGGTCCAATCGATGGAACGTTCTGACTTTTAGAAATAGGCCAAGAATTACAGTTTGAAATCAAAATGCCAGAAGGTAGGAGTTACCTTCTGAATTATTACAGAAGGCAATACATGCTGATTACTATTTGTCTTATATGTTTTCTTAAATTTCTTTAACAAAGGAAAATTTTTGCATTTGCATTGTTCTTTTAACAAACCAAGCAAACCTAGAAACTATGTATCCAAAGTTCTATTCCTGTAATGTTTTCTTAAATTTAAGTCTCCTTTCAAACAGTTCGTGGTAACGAACTGTAGATAAGGAACGACCCGGCTCAATAGTAACCGAAACTCTAAAAAACGGAATTTTCATACCAGTAGATATATCAAAAGAATCGGATTATAATGCTGATTTCAAATATATAATTTTCAAAAAATTTAGTCTAACCCATCAAAAGTTACGAGCCTGAAAAAATTTACCTTATTTTCGAAAAAAGGGGGAAACACTCCCTAAAAATGATAAAATTTTAATAAAAATCAAATCATCAGATTCAGCGTAACAGAAAATCCTATTGTAGATGTTTCAATCTCCTATTTGCAAAAATGCGGAATTTTATATTTTTTGCCAGAATGCGTGTTTATTTATTTTTTTTTTCCCCAGGGCCATCGTATCGATCCAGTAGTCGTAAAATTCCCTGAGACGGAAATTAAAAGTTCTATTGCCCTTTTTAAGTGACCAAAAAAATTAGAGGGCACTTGGCCCCCTCCCACGCTCATTTCTTCCCAAAGTAACCCAATCAAAATTTTGGGATAGCCATTTTGTTCAGCATAGTCGAAAACCTAATAAATATGTCTTTGAGGATGACTTAGTCCCCTAGAGTTCCCGGGGAAAGGGCTACAAGTTATGAACTTTGCTCATTGTTTACATATAGTATTGGTTATTGGGAAGTACACAGACGTTTTCTGGAGGTATTTTTCAGGATGGGGGGGGGGGTCGGAGGAGGGTTTACGTGGGAAGATCTTTCCATGGAGGATGTTTCCTTGGCAGAAACGACATTTCTTTGAAGGAGGCGCAGTATTTCCCAGCATTATATAAAAAAGGATTAGAAATTAAATAAAAAAAAACAAATTTTATCAACTGAAAGTAAGGAGCAACATTAAAACTTAAAACGAACAGAAATTATTACATATATGAAGGGGTTCGCCCCCTAGTCAATACCTTGCTCTTTATGCTAAAGTTTGTTTTAGTACTTTCAAAAGAGCTATCTGTTCTAATTAACGGGCCTTTGTGATTCAGGGATTTGTGATTCGAACAAAATTCGAACTTTAGCGTAAAGAGTGAGGTATTGACTAGGGGACGAACCCCTTCATATATGTAATAATTTTTGTTCGTTTTAAGTTTTAATGTTGCTCCTTACTTCCAGTTGAAAAAGCTTGTTTTTTTGTTTAATCTCCTAAACAGATCTATAGTTGGCTTGGTTTTCCGATGCCATGAGACACACCGTGTCCACCCTTTTGGCATCAGCTGTGTTCGGAGAAATATATCGGATATTGACTCATCAATTATGTAGTATCTAAGACGTAGTATCAAGTATCAAGTATATAGTATCAAGTATCAAGTATGTAGTATCAAGTATATCTAAGACGCTCAAATCAACCAATAGCTTGGGATGGCCTCGGGTACCCCTGACTACATTTCTGTGTGTGCTATAGACCCTTTTCTACTTTTACAATTCAACACCTCTATTTTGTCAGGAAATAAAATACTCTGAAAGCCATTAGCATTAGTTTATTTTAAACTAAAAGCAATTGGCACTTAGAACTAAAAGCAAAAACTGAACTAAAAGCACTAAGCACTTAGAAATAGAACAATACCTTTGCGGCCCTGACATTACCCACTTATTAGCAGGATTCTCTGGATGTACCTCTGCATATGTTTCAGATCGGAACTAAGTCTTTATACTCTATCACAAGACAGGCTTTGGCAACACATAAGATTAGTTTAAAAGAATAATTCAAAATTAAATAAAACTGAAGACTAGCTAGTCCATAGCTGGCATTCTTTGTGGCAAAAAAGGGGGTAGGCCGTGCATTTTGGCCTCTGAACTAGGGTAGATCAAGCTAAAAAGGCAGCCATTGCTTATAGATAACATCTCGTTGTTATATTATGAGTGTTACTACACTTTAAAACGGCTTACCATTTTGAGGAACTTGACTGCAGTTACTTGGTCCAGGCTGGGTTACTGGGGAAAGAGGTGGGGTTGACGATGTACAGCTTGATTTTGAACTATTTGCTGGGGAAGGTGTAACATAGCCAATGTTTGATATAGGAGGTATGGACGAAGAGTTCAGTTCAAACGCGTGCTGCGGTTGCAGATGTTTATAGCAGCTGAAACAAAACATATATGAGGTAACAAAGACGGTATTCTACGTAAAGCTCATAATTGATAACGCTAATTGCCCAACAGATTGCCCAGTGTAACCCCTTAGCCCCTTCAATTTACTGCATAAATGATTATTACAGTTTCGTTGGATTAATTTTCATTCCAACTTCCACATTCACTCTTAGAAACCAAGTGACACTGCCAACCCATTGTGAATTTCAAGTTAAGCTTTGAAAGAAAATTAAATAAGCCATTCCTCTCTATCCCTCCCCCCCCCGTACAGGAAAAATTGATCTAGGTAATCGAAAATCACTTGCATGGGTACGTTATAGGGTAGACGCATAGCAGAGGAAATACATCAGGCAGGAAAAAAGAAATTCCACTCAGTGCTCTTTCCAAATACAATCATGGATGCCGTCAAAACTGCATCCCCCCCCTCCATAATGAGACCAGATATAAAATACGCTATGAACGGAAGCTTGCTTATTTTCTTTGTTTTTTTCTCAAATAGGCTTAATTTGACAGTACGAACTAACTTGTACTGAGAAATGACCACAAAAAATGGCAAACCCACAAAATCAGCCAAGCTTTATGTGTTTCAAAAAAGGCCACCATAGCGATTACCAAAAGTTGTAAACAAGACAGACCACCTGATCCACATGATTATTGGATTTAGTGACCCCTCTACTCCCACAATCAGGCACGTACGAAACGATTTTTTTTATTCCCATCATTTTCTGATACTTCTTACAGGATAAGGGCTTTGAAGACTTTGCCCCCCCCCCCCCGAAAAAAATTTCTGTGTGCTTGCCTGCCCACAATGAATTGTTCACTAAACGACCAGCAAAGATACAATAATCATTGCCGTCGCAATTGTGTCACAGACCTCCTCCTATGTAATAGGGTCAAATATAGCCTAGGCTATACACACAAATATTTTACTTGTTTTGTTTTCAATTTGCTCAATTTCGCATAGTATACTAACTTTTAATGAGAAAAAAGCACAAGAGATAATGACGAATTCGTGAAATCAGCCAAGACTGATGAGTTTCAAAACAGGCCACCATAGCCACCAACATAAGTTGTATGCAAGATAGACCGCATGGTCTATATGATTTTTGAACGAGGTGATGCCCAAAAAAGGGCTTTATTAACAAAAATAGTTGCATTAATTCAATCTAAGATTAAAAGTTAAATTTATGATTGTATTAATTTATCTTAGTGACAGAAAAATAAAATGTGTTTATCCAGAAGAGCTATCAATCATCCAGTTTCATTGTAAATGAAAAGCAATACTTGCTTATGCAAATAGCGGCATGTCAATCCAAAGCCTACTACATTGATAAATAATAAATGATACGTATTGTATTTTCCATTTAGAATGTGCAGATTACGAAAAATCAAGTCTTGTGACTTTGAAAAAAAAAATGCATATGGGTATTTTTCCCTTACTTGTGAAGACTTTGGCATCTAGGTCAGCAGAAATTGGGAGCTGATTAATCAAAAAGTACTCAATTCAGACAGATTGCCCATGGATGGTGATAATGATATCAAACTTCTGTTGCATAAATATTGAACTTTCAAACAATGTTTCAATATTGTCAGCAATACAAAGAATTAGTTTTGTTTGTTCAAAGGTTCAATAAATGATTCTGAAAAGATGCGAAGTGACATGCTTGGACGCAAATATCTTGGGATTAAGGGAAAGCTTTTCGGGTCTTATGGTTTCTCCTTGAGAAAAGGGTTTTCTACTTAAAACAAAAACATTTTACACCCAAATTTTGGGACTCATTCAGGCACGTACACGAGATATTAGGATAATTATGGTGGGGAGGGGGCGAAAAACAAAAAATATTTGATGATCTGAAACGGAAATGCTCAGAAATTTAGGAAAATATCATCTTTCACAAGAGGGAGGGGGGACGGGAAACCTTCTTCCTATTTCTCTGGATTCATTGTACAGTTGAAAAAAACTTCTTGTGTGGGGATCCTCCTACCAATATAATTAGCTGAATATTCTACATTTCAACGAAAAATAAAAAGGAAGGTGAATATTCTTGTATCTCGGAGGCTTTTTCTGATTATCTAGCCATTGTTTTTGGAGTTTTATGATTATTGGTGGCCCTTTCTGAATGGATTTTTGGATCTTACACTGTAGCAAGTTTTCCCATCATTTTGATAGCTGCATTTTGATTGTCAAATTTTGATTCAGTAAAAAATAATCAAAAAATAAAATAAATTAAAACATCACTTTGCTATCGGGCTATCTGCATTAAAAATTAATCTTCAATTAGGTTATTTGAGACTTTTTGAGAGTGTAGCCCCTGGGATTTTGCATATATATTAGAGAAAAACCGCGCAGAGAATGATTTAAAAAGCAAGATAGAAAAATTACAAAGATCTGACTAGTTGGCTGGGAAACAACCAAAGGCAACTGATAACATTTTTAGGAGGCAAAAGGAAAGTCAAGCCAGTACAGTTTTTTACTCGTTTTAAGAAAGGGTTAGACTCATATTCGATATATGGCTTATGCTTTCGTCATTAGTCTATAACATTTTTTTTATTTATTTATTAGATAGATTTATTTTCCATATAACAGTAAATTAATTACGCAACAATCTACAAATCCCCGCAAAGGCTCCATGGCCTGCAGGAGAGGGGTTATGAAAAGATCACATAGACATTAAAGATTTAAACTGTTAACATTTAAACATATAAATATAACATCAACATTTAAACGTATAAACACAAACATTTAAGCATAAACATTTAAACACTTAACATGTGAAGCATTTGATTCATACAATGAAAAAAAAACAATAAAAAACAAGGAGAGTTCATTAAATAAGCTTTATAAAACTGCGATGAATCATAACATCTATAAATATAATAATAATAATAAAAAAATGGATTACACTATATACGTCAAGGAAAAATTTATTACATAAAAAAAAAAATTACGAGTCTTTTGAAGGTGCCAAACGAGTGGCATTCTCGAGCAGAATCAGGATGGGTATTCTGTTTCAAATGACACGCAACAAAAGGATTAATATTGGATCTTATTGGTGGCGTATGCGGTTATGCTGTTGGTTATATTTTTTATTTATTTTAGTGCGTTCTTTGTTTGCAGTTAGAAGGGGGGGGGAGGGGTTAGCGCACTGAATGACCAATCTTCTAGGTGCTGATGCTTGTAAATTTTCATATTCATACATTTTTCAAATACATTTTTCAAATATTACAATGAACGACAAGCAAAGCAAAACCCTTGCTAACAGTATCCAAAAGTTTAAAATACCAAATTCTGAAAAAAATACGTACAATAAAATTACTGCTTTAAATCTATAAGGGATGTTAATTTTAAGATTGATGGCATAAGAAAATGTGTGCTATTTTGGAAAGGGTGGAAAGCAGCCACAAATATGGTGCAATCATGAATTGAAAATGTCAGAAATTGGTAAAGCAGAGATTTCAAGTAAGAACTCTAAAGGAATGCTCATGGATCTGTTTATATTTTTGTTCACCAGCGGTGATTCACCATATGAAATATATAAAGATTAATAAAAGCACCGTTGAGATTTCAGGTGGAACTTTTGCCTACAGCCACATCATAAGACCCTCTGGGTAATGTTTGCTAAGAGATTCTTGCGGCTCATCAAGAACAGAAGGGTTTTGAGACCCCCAGTTTCGTTTCGAGTGGCACTGTATTAAGTACTGACAGAACACAACTTCAATAAATGGAAAAATTATTGATGACATAAGAAAAGGCAATCGGTTTTTGGCTATTTCTTAGAGATTGTTTTGCCCAGTGACAGATTATGACGTGGCCCTACATATATATACCCCCCTCCTCCATGGCCCTATACAGGACTACAGACTACATGATAAAGGTCTGAAGCAACTGGCCAGTTAATATAAGCATAATTGAACCGTCTACTGCCTTGGATGCATCGGGGGTGGATCCAGGATTTTTTTGTTGTTGGGGGGGGGGTAAAATAGGTTGATCCGATAAAAAATTTAGGGGGGAGGGGCACAAAAAAGGTTGATCCGATAAACTTGCGTTAGGAGCAAGTTTAATTAACACAAACTTGAGTTAATTAAGTAAATTACATTACTTTAGACTACGCTGGGGGGGCGCGCGCCCCCTCACCCCCCTGGATCCACCACTGGGATACATACCATTTTCAAAAAAGTTTGTTAGAATACATAAGTTAAATAAAAAAATAAAATGAAAGTTGGGGGCAGTTTTGAAATTCCAAACAAACGTGAATTATCCCATGTGTAAATAAGGATTCATTCAGTGCCACCTTGTCTTGAAAAACATCCGACAGAAGGTTGTAGTAACACCGACCCCTAATGACCGTTATAACCTCTAAAGGCTTTTCAATTTGAATAAGCTTTCAGCACTTACCTGTAATTTGGAGGTCGTTGGGGGAATGGTACTGCATTTTGTGGAAACGAGACGGTGACTTTTGTCCTTTCTCCTGAAAAAGAATTTAACATTTTTTAAAATCTTGTTTCTCATATTAGTTAGAGATTATAGAAACACTAACAAATGACATTTATAACAACCCATAATCAAAAAGTATTGTACAAAATGTCTTTAATACTGACAGCGTCGGTTAGAATAACAACTGAGGTTGTAATTCATACCAATTCGGGCTGCTGATTCCAGGTAAATTCTAGTTAATTTTTTATTTGGTTTGGATATTTTGGATAAAGAACCATATTAAGTTTAAAGAAAAATGTTGTCAAAACGTGGATGCAGCGGTAGCAGAAACCTATTAAAGGTGAAAGCAAAGCGCAAATTTTACACTAAAACATACAGAAATAAAACTGGTATTCCGCTTGAAAACGTTTTTGTCCCTTGGACACATCTTGGATCTATTCATAACAGAAAACTATGATTTTTTAAGATGATTCATTTGGTTGTTTCCAAATTATGAATATTTTAAGGTCATTAACACGCTTCTGTCAGTGTTGTCACGATAAACTATGAAAATAAATATGCATAACAAATCAACAGAACTTGACAGCGTTTATCATCCGTAAATAATTTAAAAACTAACACTTTGTTGACTCCCAAAGACAAAAAACTTCAAAATAAAGCTACATCTTCTTAAGCTGTTTTGTGCTATTTAATTTTAGCTTATTTTTACTTGCTTTCATGGTTAATTTTTTTTTGTTTTGTTTTTTGATGTGTTACCTGCCATCACTAAAAAAAAATTTTTATTTTTTACTAAAAGTTGAATATTTGACTTTAATCTGATTCTTTAATATAAATATGGTTGCATAAGTTTCCATTCAAACAAGTCAAACTATCAGATTTTTATTTCACTACCCAGGGCACTTTAAGAAAATTTCTTGATCGAAAAAGCTTGACACAAAAAACGTTAGACGAACAATTTCTTCGAGTACACGACTTCTTCAACGTCGAAAAAAGATATATCTAGGTTTATTTTAATTGCAGTCGGTTTTAAAGGGTAGGAATAAGAAACATACTACTTGGATTGACGGTAGAAACTTGATTTAAAATTTGTGGTCCTTGGAGTACCCCTACTGAGTACACTATTACTGACAAAAGTGTAGCTAAAATTAATTAAACTTCATCTTGGCAAAGGACAAAATGGAAACATTTAGGAAGCAGAGCTTTATTTTATTTTTCTGGCACTTTTTTAGAGTCTAAATTAAAGCGATGAAACTTATGAAATAAACACGGTTTTGGAATTTAAATGTTGTTTTATAATATGTAACGTCAATACGTTTTACCATATTTAATTTTTCAATTTAATTTGTTAATTAATTTAGATTAGATTTTAATTTAATATAAAAAAAGTAATTTTTAACGTTTAATTTTTAAATGAATGAAAATTTATTTTCAATTTGATTTTAATTGTTGTTCTTGATAACAGATTCAATGTGTTATATAATTCTGTTAATAATAGTTAATGCCTCGAATATAAAATTCAGGCTGAAATAAAGCCTTTTCTTTAGGAGTTATTATTTTAAAAATGCATTCGCTCTTAGAAGGGGGTTAAACTTTAAATAGTTCCAGAAACTTAAAGCATACATTTCGAGTGGTTTCCCGTTGATCCACCACATAAGGTACTTCTTGTTGCGTCACTCACTCGGTCATACTTGCCCCTTTCAGCCACATCAAACCTCTTGACACCACGTTTGGTATATCAGCCACACATGTGCACGCCTTTAAAAGGCGGGAACCCATCTATATGCGATATTTTGGAAGCTTCTCTACTGTTTTAAAGTTGCTTTCACACCTTTTAGGAGGTGAAAATCATTCAGAGATGGATACGACTAGATTTATTCATACGCAATTTTGCAGAAAATAGACACATGGTACTAATCCCCATAAAGGCTCCATGGCCTTTTAAGGAGGGGAAAGAGACACGTGTCATTTAAACAATAACTAAAAAAAGATGTTAAAAGGTTATGAAATAAGGTTTATAAGATCAAAAATAAGCAGAAATTAATTAATCCTAGACAAAAAAATAAATGAAATTTAGAGAGGCCAAAGTTTTCCAAATTTTTTTAAAGAGGCCAAACGAGGCCACCTTCAACGTGATACAGACCACAGTGGTTGTTAAAAATTGAAACCTGACCTTACAGATGGAATGATAGGAATTTGAATTCCATTTATGTTACTAAGATCAAAGAGTATGGGCAACTTACCAAAGTGGTATCAGGTGCTAGGGTTGTAAAAAAAAACTATCGACACCATCTAGCGTTTGGCAAACATGGCATGTTTAAAAATTTTTTAATCGTATTCCTGATAGGTACTAACACTTGTCAAAATAATTCTTCTTAGTATTACACTAAAAACCACGAAAAGCTGCCGAGCGCTAGATGACACTGGGGTTTGTCGACGCTAGCTCCTTACTATTGCGCGTTATCCATGCTCTTTGACTAAGATGATAATAGTCTGGCTGGAGGTATAAAACGGTGAAACACTAATGGGCTGTTGAAAAACATGTAAAAGTGCTTCAACTAATGTTGGTTGATTACATGGTGAAAAAATGAAATGTATACCCATGCATTTAAGGTTATTTATTTTTATTGTTCTCTAAAATGGCCATACCATACCGAAAAATATTTTTCTGCAATTTTTTCAAATTGTCTTGGAGAGGAAAAACTAAAAATGAGCGAATGCAAACATTCAAAATACATGGTGTTCAGAGCCAAAAGTTGGAGTTTTTTTCAGTTTGTTATTTCTCTCTTTTTTGATAAGTTTAAATTTTGTTCTCAAAGAGAGGGTAAAGCGGCCAATAAGATTGGACCCCTGACACCTATTACTACTACTATTACTACTAACAACTCACCGCAGCACCAAGCTGCCTGAGGCCAACACAGCTACGTACGCTCCTCCTCCACCCCAACCTATTCAAAGCCTCCCTTTTTACACCCACCCACGAAGTTCCCATTCCCTTTAAATCTTTCTTTTATCGCCTTTCTTATAAAGTTGCTTAATTAAGGTTTTCCTAAAATCGTTAGGTACTTCCCCTTTTTCAAAAATCATACTCATAATCTTCAGTAACTTATTTCTAACCTCAGAGCCACCATATTTTAGAAACTCATTTACCACCCTATCAGCACCTGGAGCCTTATTATTCTTTAATCCTTTTAGTACTGTTGCTAATTCCTCCTCACAAACAAATCTTCCTTCACATCCAAGGTATCACAAACTTTTTCATTTTCCTCTATATTCTTTCCTGCAACTCTATCTCGGTTAAGCAATTTCTCAAAATGTTCGGCCCATCTCTCTTTAGTTTTTTCCTTATCGCTAATTGCGACCCCATTCCTATCTTTAACTGGGCCAAGTCCGGATTGACTACTCCCTCTCAATTTGTTAACGTACCAGTACAATATATTACTATAATGCCGTCTAGCTGCATCTTCCAGATCCTCGGCAATTTTATCCATGGCCTCCACTTCACACCTCCTTAGTTCATATTTTAATGCGCTCTCCACTTTCTTTACATTTCTTTTGTTTTCATACGATCTATCACTCAGATAATTCTTGTACAAGTCCTTTCTCCTTTCTATTAAACATAAAGCTTTTTCACTAATATTCTTAGCTGCAGTTCTAGCTTTCTTCCCTAATACACCTTCAGCAACTTCACAAATATTTTTCTAAAATTATTCCAACCATCTTCCACATTATCAAATTTTAAACTCTCAAGTTTAGTATTCAACTGTTCCTGGAAAGTTTCTCTCAAGTTCTCATCCTGGAGTCTACCAACATCATAACTTCCCGGGAGGTAGTTACCCTTCCGATATTTCAGCTTTAAATTAACCCTTGACACTACTAGATGGTGTTCTTTACTTTTAACATCAATAACAGCACTCCTATATACCCTAGTATCTTGTATTGATCCTGCCAGTCTTCGGTTTACTATAACATAATCAATAAGGTTTGCTGTCTTTTCATCACGTGAATACCATGTTAACTTATGAGCCATTTTATGACCAAACACCGTATTGGTTATAACTAGATTGTTATACCTACAAAATTGCAAAAGTCTGTATCCATTACTGTTTTCTTTTCCTACACCAAATTCACTTAGGCTGGGATACCATCTATCCCTATTTCTACCAACCTGGGCGTTAAAATCTCCCAGTAATAACATCATATTTCTACCTGGGACCCTGTCTATTTGCTCCTGTAACTGTAATTAAAATTCATCTGAGTCACTAGTATCTCCGTCAGTCGGTTCTACAGGGGCGTATACTATTATAACTGATACCCTGAACTTTCTAGTCATAAAATGAACAATTAGTATTGAAAAAAAAAATTAGTATTGAAAAGAAAAAAATTGAAGATAGACAGCTAATGTCCACCGACAGCATGTAAATAAAGTATATAAGTATTTTTTGGAAGGGGGTCTTTGAATGGGGGTCATGACCTTTGTCTTTGAGATAAGCATTTGTTTGTCAATTTGTCTTGCCAGCACATAAAAACAATATTATCTAGAAATTACAAAAAGAATTTTGAAGAGGGAGACGTGTCTGGCTTGAGGTCCAGAGATCCCATTGGTCCGCTCCAACCGTCAGGCATGGCTACAGAAACAAATTTAGTGAAATATATTACACTTAAAATCCTAAAATATCTGGAAGAAGACTAAAAATGCAATTAAAAATGTACTTATCTGACTTTTTCTAAATAAAAAAACCCTAATTTCCAGATTTAGCGATTAATCAGTGGTGATACTACTGGAATCGACTTTAAGGATTTGAGACAGAACATACATGACTATGGAGGCTTTCACGACTCGTATCGTGCTATCCAATGACTTTGGGTCATTGTCGAAAAGGAACTTACAGAAATAGAACACAGAAAGTTCCTTAAGTTTTTTACAATCTGTACGAGTCCACCTCTTTCTCGGTTAGATGTGTGGAGGTGGGTGATGATGAAGACAGAGGGGATAATATTGGTAAACCATCCAAAAATTTACTGTTACTCACAGCATAAATATTAAACAGCATCCAAAATTCCTATATTCTTCTTATCCTATAAAATAAAAATCAATCTAAACAACTGGGGTTTGAGACGTCAAATAGAGGTTAAGTCATTAAATCAAAGAGTAAGTGCTTAAAGGAAGTAGGTAAAGAAACGGCTATGGACTTCACAATCCGAAACAACGGTGCTGTTCTCTGTGTCACGACCCTACAGCCAGGAGGTCAACTGAGTTGTTCAGGACCAGCTATCTTTCGGTTCCTTACGCCTTTCATATATACCTTCCCCATGTATTTTTTTACTGCTGGGTCAATTCTGGCTAGGCTTATAGAGTTTTATCACTGATCCCTGTCCTTTGCAAAATAATTAGTGACACCAGGACTCGAACCCCAGTTCTGAAGGGCATGGACTTGCAAGTTCAGCGTGCAAACCGCTCGGCTTAGACTAAAGGAGGCAAAGACCTATTTGTTACGCTTATTCAGAAAGTATTTAAAACTTGCTCAAACATTACAAGAAAAAAATAAATGAATAAATAAAAAGAATAGATTACCGCTTGAGAATTTAGATTCCTTGCAGGATTTTTCCTCTTCTGCTCCCTTTGCAGTCTTTCGACGGCGTGGCTGGTATTTGTAATTTGGATGTTCCTTTTTGTGCAGCTCTCGCAGCTTTTCTGCTTGCTTCATGAAAGGGGCTTTTTCCTCTTCGCTCAGAACTCTGTAAATAAAATAGATTAGTTATTTCAAAAATTCCCCTGCAGAAAACAATTTAGAGACATTTTCAACTCGGCTGTGACAATGCAAAGGATTTTATGCTAAACAATTTAAAGTTTATAGGAAAGAAAAAAAAACTTGAACAAGATAGTTTCCGAATTCCTTCTGTTACGAAAATTTTAAACGTTCCATTTTTCTTCTGTTATAATAGTTCTAAGTGTCTTGAGAATCAAGGCGGGTAGAAGAATTTGAACAGGTTGAACTTGTTTGGTCTGGTTCCATTGATTAGGTAATAAGTCTGAAAAGATTGACTCCAAATTGAAAAGATTGTTCCAAATTGAAGTAAATTGAACAAAATTCAAGTAAACTCAACCAAATTGAACTAGCAGAGACAAAGTAAATTGAATCAATGGATGGAACTTGATTAGTTTGAGGAACTGGTCAGTAAGTTGAACTCAATGAAACTGCACCAGAATAAATTTAAGCCAACTTGAGCCAACTGAAAAAATGAACCAGTAGATAGAACTTGCTTAGTTTGAGCGAGTGTGTGGCAAAGTGAAGCTAAAAACAAATTTTACTCAGCGCACCTTTGATTTATGCAGCTGAAGTTGCCCCATCCCCTCCTTGAAACTAGATTTTGTTCATGGTTTGATCTGTTCTGTATGTTCCTACAAAATTGCAAAAACAGTAACTCTATGAACTTCGAAGTCCATATTCATTTTTTATGCAAAGGCAACAAATTCGAGCTAAAAATTTCTTTGCGAATAAACAAGAAGTAACCGTGATACTTTTCCACAGTCATAGCTACATGTGGTCAGGGGGACTTATTGGTGCCACCCTACAACCTAATTTTTATGATCTGTTCAGTTGTCAATAGTTTTACTCCCTTTATAAGTCAGGTCGTCATATTATACCAGTTGAGTTAGTTTAAGATCATAAGTCACTAACGTTAAGGATCTTTCACATTCCAAACATATGACTTTTAATGTAAGATTTTTAAACGTAGACTTTTAAGACGTAAAATTTTTAAACGTAAAAAACGTACGACTGTTTAATGCTAGGGTTGTTAAGTTTATTGTTACGCCTTTTACTTCTATCAAAAACTTTATCGAAGCGGTTGCCTTATACTGCAACATTATTTTATCTGACGAAAAACAACGTTTTGAAGTTCCTGATACAGTTAATATGAAATTTGATATTATGAATTTGTTAAGTGGAAATTCACACGACCATAGATATCTTAAAAAATGTAGAATAAATCATAAATTCCATTTTTAATGAAAGATACCTCCATATAGAGTTCTTCAGTTTTTGGTAGGTTTGTGAAAAATCAGCGAAAAATAAGCTAATACACATGGCACCAAACCTCTTAAGAGGTTGTAGCTTTTTTTTGCTTGTTTATTTAAATGATTCAACACACTAATACTGACGAAAATGTGGTAATATCCTACAAAATCCATAATTTTAAAACTGCCAAAAAACCTAGAAAATCGTAGTTTTCAGGTATGAATAGACCTAAGAGTGATCTAAAGGGGGGGAGGGAATAATTTAGTTTGATTTCTTGGTAATTTAAACCATCATAAAGCTTTCCAGGGGCCTTTCATTCACCACGGGCCTGCACGTGTTTGCTGGCTGTGAGCCAGTGGTGGATCCGGGGGGGGGCAAGGGGGTGCGTGCCCTCCTCCTACCGCAGTGTAAAGTAGTGTAATTTACTTAATTAACTCAAGTTTGCGTTAATTAAACTTGTTCCTAACGCAAGTTTATCGGATCAACCTATTTTGCCCCCCCCCCCCCCCCAAAAAAAATCCTGGATCCGCCCCTGCTCCTAATCTTAAGATCTCTTTATAAAAAGAATCAAATACAATATATTATGCAGATCTAAAAATCATTCAGTCAAATGCAGGGAGGTTCAAAGGGGGACCGGACTAAGCTGCCCCTGGTGCCATCGCTGGGGCCGCCATGGCTGGGAGGCGCCGTGGCTGGGAGCCGCCGTTGCTGGGGCTTTCTTTTATATATTTTTTAGACGGGAGGAGGGTGCCGTAATTAATTTTGCCCCGGTTGCCACGCACCCTAGAAGCAGTCCTGGTCAAATGCATAGGGTTAGGGAGCGTTGCGTACGCAACACCACCTTATCTGCATCTTAGATCACTGATTCCTTCACCACATACGGCACATTCCATGGCACAATCCAACCACGCCATCGAACATGGCTTTTGAATCTGGGTGGTCCTCGTGGGAACATCCTTTATGCGCAATCATTTATGCTTGATTCAGTATAATACTGAAAAAGTATTTAGTATATGCAAATAACCATTAAATAAAGGTACAGTTGGAGAAAAGCGACTTTTCATTGATTAATAAAGTTCTAGTAATACACAAAAGAAATTCAAAGGGGTTGCTCTGTAGCCAAAATACGAATCCAAAATAAATTTACAGACACTCTCTACCTCCAATCCTTCTCTTCTTGCAACGAATGAAAGTTAAAAAAAAAAAAAAAAAAATCCTATTTCAAAATATCCAGCTCAAATCCTTGAAAACACCCTGTTTAAAGAGGTGCAATCTGGGCTACCAAGAGAGGAAGACTTAAGACGATCTCTTTTTTTTTAATCAAAACATCCCTTCTCTGAGACTTTTGTGTTTTACATGTAGAGAAGAAATGCAGGTAGGAAAGGCGAACACGCTTTAATTTTGGCTTGCCGAAGACGTCCTCCACGCTGGAACAGAAATCTCCGATTTTCTGAAAGTCACTCACTTTCACCTTTGCTAAAATGATATTTAAAAAAAAGTACATAGGCTATGTGATTAAGTTCCATCAGCCTTACAACAATTTTGCTCGCATTTTGCTTATCTAGAATTTGATTTTAGAAATAATATGATGGTTCCAGTTGTTTTTTTTATATCCTAAATACAAAAAATACCTTTATTTCCTTTTATTTTGGAGAGGACCCAAGATTCGGGGGATGGAGGATAATTTTACAAAGCCTGAAGTAACTTGAAAAATTATATCAAGAATATATAGTGATTAAGGTAAAAATCGTAAAGTTTTGGAAATTTCACTTTAAAAATCCCCCCGATAGAGTTAATGAGGGAAGAACAGGGGGGTTGGGTATCCGAAATTCCTTTCGCTTGCCCCATCGAATATCTTGCATACTTTGCTCACTTTCGCTTTCCCTAAATGATATTTTAGCAGATATTTGCGATTCGTCACCCCTACAACAATTTTGGTTGCATTTTACGTATTTAAATTTAGTTATTGAATTAATATACAATTTTTTTTTGAATAAATATACTCATTCTGCTTTATTTAGGAGAGGACACAAGATTTGGGGTGGAGGAAAATTTAATAACTCATGGACAATTTAAAATGGACAAACATGGACACTTTAAAACATGGACAAACATAGACAGTTTAACAAAACATGCAAATAACTGGAAAAGTATTAAAAAAATACACACTGAATATGAAAAATCGCACAATTTTGGGATTTGGGGTGAAGAAGGAGTATTAAGGAACCCAAAGTCCCCCTTTGATGCAAACCTTCTTGATTGAATGTCTCGTGCATAACGGAGCCCAGTTTTACTACATATAAGATTAATTATGCCTGATGACAGATCAGTATTCACGCGCTCTTTACTCCAGAAACATATACAAATAAAAAAATCCTCATGGCTTTATTGTCATTCACAGCTCATCAATCGGCAATTAGAAAGCCCGGTAAGACTGGCCAGAAAGGCCTTTGTTTAAAAGTGGCAGCGCTCTTGTTTGCTTATTAAAGATTTGCCGAGACATTAATTTGGGGATCTGTTCTAACGGTCTGCTTTTAAAAGTTTCATGACGATTGCAGGAGATAAATAGTAGGAATTTATGCGTCACTGGACCTCCAACCTCAACTCGATTTTTAGAGGTGTTGATAAAATCCTTGTGGGTGTTCCACAGTCCAGACTTTTCCCCACTTTTACCTAAGGGCTGAACTATCCAAACACAAAATGATGTTTATTTATTTCGCATATTAGTTTGACAGCCCTTTCTTAGAAAGTGAATCGTTATAGCAGGCAAATATGAAGTATTTTTGATACTTCTGTATTATCCAGTATACACTCGAGAAGTGAAGTTAGGTTAATCCTAACAAAATACACCAAAATATGATGAAAATATAATACTTCAGTTTATATAATAATATAATTTGGGATATATATTTGCACATTAGGGGGGGGGAGTAAAAAAACCTAACCTTAAATTACCCCCACCCCAATGTACAAATATATAGCCCTAATTATATAAATCCAACGCATTCTGTCACTCGTCATTTGTCTTTGTGATTGTGAAACCGGTTTTGTTAGATCCTACCACAGTTTATAGAATTAGGTAAGATCTAACAAAACCGGTTTGTTCTATAAACTGTGGATCTTACATTCAGCAAACTTCTCGAGCGTATACTGGCTAATAAGGAAGTACCGTATTTTTTCCTTGAGGGGGGCGAGTAATAAAAACAAATTTAGTCTGATGATTTAAATAAGAAGTGCCAAGAAATTCAGGAAAATTTAGAATTGCAGGGGAATCCTGGCAGGCACGTACGCGGGAATTTTTTTCGGGGGGCCCAATTTGTTTCGGGGGGGGGGGGGGGGCAAATCCTTCAAACCCATTATTCTGTGAGAAAAATCAGAAAATTATGGGAAAATGAAAAAAATCGTGAGATTTCGGGAGGGGGGGCCCGGGCCCGGAGCCCCCCCCCCCCCCCCCCCCACTGCGTACGTCCCTGAATCCTGGCCCCCAAGGTTCCCTTTGCGTAGGCTACGCCACTGCTCTATACATGATAGTAAAAAAAAATGCTTAATTCTGCCCTAAAATTCTAATCCTTCTCGGGAAGAAGGGGGCTTAGAAAACCTAGGACAAATATTAAGCCCACTGTACAACTTCATAGACCAAAGTTTTCACTACTTTTATTTGGGAGCGGGACTGTCCGAGTACAAAATGATTTTTATTTATTTCGTATAATGGTTTGTTTTTCTTTTTAAAAATTATTGTTTACACCAAAAGTCAAATCCTCTCTCCCAAATCCTCCTTAAGTAACCAGAACAAATTATAAAATTATAGGCTAAGTTTTAAATTAATGTGGGGTGTAGAAACCCCTAGAAAACTTTTTATGTCGAAACTTTTCGCCGCTTTTGTGGACTGGACAATCCAAGTTCAAAATGATGTTTACATATTTTGTATAATACTATGACTGCCTTTTTTCTAAAAATTGGATTGTTTTTTCTAAAAATTGGACACCGAGAACGTCTATGTAATTTAGGCTCAAATTCATTATATCATACCAGGGTTGCCAGAAGGGACACACTTTTTCATATTGGGCACTTTTTGAGGTGATTGTGCACTGGATTCTTAGAATCATTGTATTTATTAATCATATTTACGTTGGAACTATTGGACCCTGGGTAAATTTTTGTTTGAAAAAGGATGCTTTCCGTGCAATTGTGCTTTATGTGTTTTCCCCCCATCAGGTATATGGTAACACTGCGCCTAAACTAAGCATAAAAAGGATCAAGTTGCATTTGTAATCTAACTCAGATTATACCACCCTGGAATGTTTATCAGGTTATGACCCCTTTATGCCCAATACCACCTTCAGGTGCAGAGACCATCTTCCTTCCAAAGATTAATAGCAGATGTGTTGTCGGAACATTCTATGTGTGTCTACCCGAATGGAAAATTATAGGTGGGTTGGCTTAGACAAACGACAAAAAAAAAAAAAAAAAAAAAAAAAAAAAAAAAAAAAAAAAATCAAATTACAGTCGATTATAATTTAGATATGCACTTTTGCATAGGGATGGTCTTGGAGCTCTTAGCTCCTGTATATGTCAAAGTCTCTTGTATATTCTCCTATATTTTTCGCATAGTTTACCTGTTTTCATGTGTTATTTAGTTAACCCCCCCCCCCCACCCACCCAAATAAAACAATATAGAAGACTGAATCTACATACTAATAATTATCAGTATATATGGACAAAATCACAAGATACTCCTAAAATGTTCGGTGAAGAAAAAATGAATTCGGTGAAGAAGAAGATGAAAATTGTTTCCTACTCTTGACAGATAAGCACTTGAATTAGGCCTTGACCCTGCTCACCCATCCAATCACCTAGGAAAAACAGTACACCAAACACAATCAACCAAAATGAAGGGCTAGTAGACATGCATAATCGTCATCAGTAAATGTAAGCCATCATAAACATCATAAACTATGTTTATATTGTATTTAATTAGGTGTTTTATAATAATTAAATTTTTTAACATTTATTATAATTTAAAGGTTTGAATTAAATAAATCATTATTGATAATTGAACATGTTTTGTATAGTTTTTCTATTTAAAAAAAGAAAGTGTCATTTAAAGCTGATCTCTCTTTCGAAAGTTTTCTTCCATTCTCTTCTTTAATCTAATTTTTTTAATTGTTTCTAATTTTGCCATCTTAATTTTTTATTGAATTAAAGCTGTTTTATATTAGATTTATGTTTAACACTTAATTTACTTTTACAATCTCAAATTGATTTTTCTTTTTTATATTTAATTTATTTGTCGTTCGTACTTAAATTTATTTCTTCTCATTCATTTTTACAGCTCAATTAAATATACCAATTGAAAAAGTTACTGTATATCAGAATTTGGGAGTAAACTCGTTTTTGAGATCTTCCTAGAAAGGCAAAAAATTTTTTTAAGTAGACACTGCCCGTTCTCGCCACCCAATCAACGCCACAGAAAAACTAACTTCGGTGCGACGGTGTCAATTAAGTTTTTTTTTTTCAAATGCCAAATGATCAGGAAAATTTTTATACTCAAATATTCACCAGAGTTACCAACAAATATAACCAAATTTATAATAACAGTTAATTTAAATAATCGTAATTAAATCTAAAGTCGAGATAAAAGGATTTTTTATAAGTGTGCATTGCCGTCCCTCATCAAAAAAATTACATCCATCGAAAATATAAAACTTCGGCGTGATAAAATGAATTGAATTTACTCTTCCAGAGCTTGAAATAGCAAAAAGCCTTTTATTGTTATTGCTGCTTACTTTGGTGCGTTTTTTCCTCTTTTTATGTCTGAATCGACTTTATTCCAAAAAAGATGGGCCATACCTCTCCAAAGAACAGCCAAAATATTAATAACGAAATAAAATATATTTTTTTTTAAATTAAGGGTATAAAAGCTTAAGTAAGCCCCTTTGAACGGGGATCTGCTAAAACTTCTGCACACACCAAGGGACAGGAGGCCGACTGAGGCTCATACAGCCGTGCAGGCTCCCCTTAGCACAAAAATATTCAAAGCTTCAGGGTTTACCTCAACCCACTCCTTTAGGGACGACCTACTTTTTATTTGGCCACAGTTAGATGGCAAAAAATACTGTCATAACATAATTGTTTTTAATATAATAATTTGTATTAAGATAAGATAAGATTTATTCATAATCAATAAATCCTAAAAGAAAATACATTGGGCTAATCCCCCAAAGGCTCCTAGGCCTGTAATAGAGGGGGAATACATACCGTTTAAATCAAACACTAAATCAATAGAAAAACATTGAAATAGGCCTACATTGAATAATCCAATCAATACATACAATTCAATCACAACACTCCTAATCCCCCTCGAAAGGCTCCATGGCCAGGGATACAAGGGGGAATGAGAAAAAAAAGAAAGAAAATACAATATATCCAAACAACCATAAAAAAGAAATCAATCGCCAAACAACATATAAAACTAAAGAGAGACCATACCTGAGGCCTGGGAGTCATGGTGCATTATGGTGTGAGAGTTAATTTTTCGATTATAATGAATGAAATTCTTTTGCATAAAATGCTGATTGTACCCAAATAATGTTACACGATTAAACTGGTACGATTGATTAAACGATTTAGACTGAAAACTATTAGATTTGATACTAACATCACCAACAGCAACTGAAAGAAGCAACTTCAAATTCTTGAACACTTTATTAACAAAATAGTTTCAACCAATTTCTTATTTAATTCGGTTTATGGTGATTTTAAATATTAAAGCTTTTTTTTCAAGTTTTGAAAAAAATTTGTTTGCATTAAACTTGTACTTTAAAGATAAGCCTATATAATGGTAAACATTTTCCATTCGAAAACCTTTAATTGGAAAACTTTTTTCATTAGTCAGTTTTTTTTTCAGAACATATTTTTAAATTTTAAGTTACTCTAACGTTTCTAGGTTATACTAAATAAAATAATGCTAGGTTTATAGAAAATAATGGGATCCGGCTATACCTCAAACCATGATGCCGTCTTATTATGATTGCAGTGTCAGATGCAACCTAGTAAAGAACGAACTCTAGCCCAAAGTAACCGAAAGTTTAACAACACGTTTTCAAAAAGACTGGAAAGTGAAGAAGAACCGCCATTCGGAACTGATTCAGGAGCGGTAACTATCATTTTGATTAATCTTATTGGTAAAAGTTTTTTGCAAAAAAGAGTACAGAAATTCAGAAAAATAGCCTGAAACTCCACATAAATGTTGTGTTATCGAAAAGAAAACTACCCCATCGGAATCACCAAGCCGAAAACCTACTTTTAGAAGAATTAAAGTTCTCCATGTTGAGGAACAAGGAATATTAATTTTTTGTGTCGGAAGCAGCGATGTCTCTTTGTTTTATTTATTTTTTTAAGGAAAAATGGCTAAATTGGAAAGAGCCTCTTGCAATCATGCCTTTTATTACTGACAAAGTATTGACAAGGTTAGTTCTAATCCTGCAAAACTGAAGTAAAGGCAACTTAAACGTTACAGACGTTGTTGATAAATCGGCCAAAAAAAATTAGGAATCCCAGCAACATTTTGATTTTTTTTTTTCGGTTCGAGAAAGGTAAACAAAGGTGTTGCGATGAAAGATAGGAAGATTTCTACATAATACATTTCTTCTCTTTTTTTTATTAAGACTGTAGGCTACGCAATATTAATCATGACTATTAATATGGGTGGACGCGCAAAATGAATCCCTGAGGCCACAAAGGCCCATTCTTTCGAAATCCTTAACCATAGCCATAAACCGAAACACTCGTGACCCTTTTTTGGCCTGAACAGTGTTATTTTCTAAAATAAGCTGATTTTAAATATGAAATCGAATGTTGTAGTTTATTGTTTTGTTCGTATTCTCAAAAGGTGTTTTATAACCGTATTTTTTGCTATTGTATTAAGGTAAACATTTGGGTTTTGTAACAAAGAAAGTTTTTTTTTTGAAGTTTCGTAATATTAGCGTCACCATGAAAAGGATTTTCTATGAAAAAAGAACACCCTGCAAAATGTCTGGGCAGATGTTGGATATAGGTAGTTGATTGCATAATGCCCCAAAAATTAAGTTTGTCTAGTTTTAGCAGCTAAGTTTGAGGATTAAATGACAGTGTAAAGATTTTAAATTCCTTGGTTTGGAAGTGTGGGTGGAAGGGTATTAAGGAAGCTGCTTCACGAAAATGTAGGGGTGGAGACAAAAAAAAATAATTCATTTTCCAAAATCTAGGACGAGGGTATTTTTTTCGGTTCTTTTTGATGAAAATACTAAAAAAATATTTTTCAATTAAAATACCAAATGAAAGTATTTTTCCAAATCTAAGGTGGGGAGTAAAAAATATAGGGAGAGCAGGGAGTGCCAATCGTGATCCTTGTCTAATACTCTCCCAGAGACCGGAGGAGTTCAGCGCAAAACGTTATTGGGCGTTTTTTTTTGTCTCATTCGAGTCAAAAGTGACCTGATTATGTGAGATACCTAATCTGGGTGTTAGGCAAAAGGAAGGGTTTTCACCTTCTTCTAAGTGTCACAAACTATCATGTTTTTGTGTATTTTTTTTTCGCTAGGGAAGGGGGAGGGGGTGTAAAGCGCTCCTTTGCTCGCCTATGCACCCTCTTGCTCATCTTGTTAGTTTAGATAATCTGCGGTGCTGTATTTGATCATTTCTCGCATTTAACTCAATGCTCTAATAAAACTTATCAACAAAACACTAGACTGTCATTAATAAGGAAAAAAAACTATGTCTGTTTTAGTAGTGGTACCAGATGCCTAGAAAAGGCCAGCTTCTGATTAACAAACGAACATTTGATTGCTATTTTATCACAAAGAATTATCTACATTCTTTATATGAAAACAAGGAGAAGCGAAAAGCGGCAATAAGCCGGAGGAGGGAAATAAGCCTGGCGTACCTGGGGAGGGAAAATCCCAAGTTCAAACGAATTTACTGTCAATGTTTTGTTTATGCTATAATTCATTTGTTTTTGCATTATTAAGAATTTTGATACCCCCTCCCTGAATGAATTTAGTGTCGAAAATCAATTAGTGGAGGAGATAGTGATGAAAAATTAATGGAAGTGCCAAGGTCAAAACCATTGGCATTTAGGTTTAATCTTCTCCTTTTACATTGTACACAGGGTCATATGCATGATTTTTGTTGGGGGGGGGGGAAGTTTTGTTTACGGGGTACCAAATTTTTTTACTAAATGGAACAAAAATTTGTTTACATGTATTTTTTTATATTTTTTGCAAGTCGGAGAAAAATTTCCTAGGAGGGGGGGACTCAAATTGGATAAACCCCCTAGATACGGCCCTGGTTGTTGGTCAACTCTATCCTGCCTTCTTTCCTTTTGGCTTATAGACCGGGGAATGTTTGGCTTATACAACGTGACTCATAAAACCTAAATATACCCAAATAGACACTTAACTTTCGGTAATAACTTGGTAATTGTTATTTGAATAAATTAAATATTCTAGCTAATTATTCTGCCATTGCTCTTGTAGCTTCCTATGGGCCAAGTAAATTTAGTTGTGCCGTTTTGTAAGCCTATGTTGACTCAGAAATGCTTCCCGTCTCTACTTATTTATCAAGGTACTTAGCTGAGCAAGTGATGATAATTTGAAAGTGATCATGGTATAATTTCCACTTGAAAAGAGAGAAGACACACCAAAGACAAATACAGGAGTCTAAGTTGCAACTTCCGTGGCCGTCCCTACACTTGAGTGACATACCCCACTTCCATTTTTAGTACGAAGATGTTACCTCAATCGAAGCAAAGAGCACTTAGAGTTAAGCACATATTTTGGATGAGATTGACATTTTTCCTGCAGTTGACAGTTTTTTAAGTTTTGCAGCTAAGAAATTTGAATAGTAATTTTGCATAATATGTTAAAATAGTAAAAAAAAACTGAGAATTCAATTTTCAACAAAAGATATAAAGTAGTTTCTGAAGTATAGCAGGCACCAAATTAAACAAAATAAACTTGAGCCGAAAATCAGCGAAAAATAAGCCAAATCATATGGTACCAAACAGCTCAAGAAGATTTAGCTTTCCTTTGAAGGTGTAATAGTCTTTGAAAATCAACAGATTTTCATATTTCAAATTTTAAAGATGAAACAATATTTTCAAATTTAACTAATTAATTTAGCTAGTTTATTTTCACAGTTCAATGTGGAAGCACTGACAAGAGCGTGGTTCTACCCTAAAGGCTTCAAAAATTGTGAGACGATAAAAAAAATTTGAAATTCAACAGATTGTTTTGTTTGAAATTTTAAAGAAGAAACACAGTTGTCAAATTTAAGCAGTTAATTTAGCTAGTTTGTTTTCACAGTTCAACGTGGACTGACGAGAGTGTAGTTCTATCCTAAAAACTTCAAGATTTTGAGACAAGGAAAAGAAAATCTTAGAAAATCGCTTCCCGAAGATGGATCCAGGGGACGCAAATTTTTTATTTCAATATCCATTGTCCTTTAACAGTTTATCAGCACAGAAGTCAGAAATATAAAGTTACCTTTTTTAGGTTAATGCCAAAAATGAGTTTTAGGGTTTGCATTTTCAAGTTTTTTAAGGGTATTTCCTTCAGACAAATCTATTTTTATGGGATTATCACCCGCACACCTCCCCCTTTCCTACAGGTAAGTATGTGATTGTAATACCTTAAGCAACCAAACGCTCAAAATTTCCCTTTGTTTTAGTTTTTTTGTAATATCTAAAATATAGTATGTAAGTTTAGTAAAACCCAAAATATTCAGCTTATATAAAATACTAAGAAAATTATGTGGAAAATCGTTAATGCTCCAATTTTAGAACAGACCACAGTACAGCAAATTATAAAATTCCGAAAACTACAGAATATATTTGCAAGGAGCTACAATATAGCAAATAGAACAAAAAGATATATTGTACAATGTTAAATTTCGAGTTCCTAAAAAAAGTTTCAAAAAATCAAAAAAATAAAAGAATTAGCATCTTCATATAATAGTTTTTTATGGCTGTACTTCCAAAAACAACGAAAAAGAACATCTTAGTTTCAAGTTCGTCAACTGATATTTTCTTCTTTTCAGTAGCTTTACAGCCTCGGACATAATAACTCAATAAACCTAGAAAATCTTAATCAGTACTACAACAGATCTAGATCGGTACGGAAAATTGTGTGACAATCTATCAAGAACCCTAAAGTTATATATTACTTTACTTGGGTTATTTTTGTTCTTCAGAAAAGAAAGTACTCGAACCACATAGTTACAGTCAACACAGAAGGACTATGGAACGTTAAAAGTATCGAACATAATTGTTAATCATATCGAACATGATTAATTAATATCGAACATTAATTGTTTTGAACATAATTTGGCCTTGTTTGGCCTGTTTTCGTCATGTAGTTTCTTGAGGTCATCTAATATTTCTAAAAACAATTTCCACTGGTAAATAGGATGCTTTTTCGTTAAAAGCTGAGGATAATAAACTCAGACGTGTTAATTCAGAAAAACTAGAGGAGGGGGAGTATATTTTTCTATATTTCCATATAATTTAGTCAATAAAATACCAAAAAAGGGGTTTTCAATGAAAATACTCCCCAAAAAGGATTTCGAAAAATAACGGGGGATAAGAAAATCTAGGAGGCAAAAGCTTCACTCCCCCTTCTCTATTTAATGGCACTGAATGAACTAAACGGAAATCAGGCTTGACATCCATTTTTTCAGAAACCAGTAACTGCTGATGCATTTCTGCCAATGCATGAAATTGAAAATAGTTTAATTTTTTTTTTTATCTCGAGATTCTGCTATATTATGGTGTAGATAATCTAAAAATGTCCAGAAATGGGCTTAGTCCATCTGTGGACCATCTTAGTCCATCTGAACCTTCTACATTATACTTGATTTGGAAAGTTTTTCAGCTGCAGAGAACGGTATTCGTAGTAATCATCTCGTAAATATACTCGTAAATATCGTATTACTCATATTACAGCAAATATCGTAATAATCATCTCGTAAACATACTCGTAAATAACGTAATACTATAAATGTCGTATTATATCGTGATAATAATACTCGTAAGTATCGTAATAATCAGCAGTGTGGTATAGCAATTGAATGGTATCAGGTATCGTGATTTATGCTATTGTGATGTAGCCCACTCTTTGAATATATAGCTAAACTATATATATTGAATATAAATATATAATATGAATGAAATATGAATTACAGAAAAAAGAAGAAATAACAGTAGCGTCAATTCATGAAAATGTAAGGGGTTGGTGGCAAAATTTATGGTAGTGCGCATTTCTTCTTTTTTTTTTAAATAAGAATACCGATAAGCAATTTATAAAATGAGAATGCCGAAAACAAGTATTTTCTAAATTTGTAAGGGGGGTAGAACATCTTGGGGTGGGCGAATGCCCTATTTTCTAATTGATGCCCCAGAAGAAAATGTAAGAAATTTGTGTTTAATACTTGAGCTCAAATTAGCTTCGCTCTTTTGATGGTTCACTAGGTTGTTACTATTTAGTTTTTCCTTACTATCTAGCTTTTTTATGTTTTCTTGTTTCTTGATTTTTGTGCATTTTGAAGGCTAATGATAACTTTCGGAAATCCTCACAGATAAATCACTCGGTTTTCTCTTGCTATCCTTTCCAAAATAAGTTGCTTACTTGAAAATACAACTGTTCATTTTTTATCGGTATTGCTGAAGGAAAGGAGTTGTGTACAGGAGGAGAGTGCGTAGCTATATGAGCGTCAAGCAGCTTTTTGCTGGAATATGTTGTTGATATAGATATTGTTAGATACATTCACGGCAAGCATGGAATCAGGACAATTTTACCTTGACAATTATAAATGATTATGACAAGACTTTAGCATGAAAATTTATTACGAAACATCATACTACGTCATTTATTACGTCATATTACGTCATTTACGATGAGGATTTAATGTCATAACACTAAGACACTTTGGTGTAATATTGTTACAAACCGTTCTTCTCAACACACAAAAAATGTCAAAAATATAACAATCTGAAATAAAAGAAGCAAAAACATATCTAGAAAACGAATAATCAAAAAGAAAAAAAAATCAAGAATGTTTATTCTTTATCACTCACAGTAGAAATTATCACTTAGAAATTATCATTTTTAATTTTAAAAATTTTTTATAAGAAATCTGATAATCTATAAACAAGAAATAAAAAAGTCTATAAAAATCTCATAGTCTAAAAGAAAAAAGAAGCAGAAAATCAATAACACTTTTCTTTATCATTCACAGTAGAAATTATCACGTAGCCTGATCTCATTCCGAATAAAAAAAAAATAAAAAAACCTTATAATCTAAAAAAACGAAAAAAAAAAAGAAAATCGGTACCCTTGCATTTTGCGGGCATCGCTATATACTGTATGTCAAACGGGAAGTACTACCGTCACCTGACAAAACCCGTCAAACGGCTATTTCAGAGACCTAAATTGATTGCAAAGCGTTGTTTCTCATGGATTTTACAATATTTAAACGATTGTTTTTTGGGGTTTAGGGGGAAAAAGGTACCTAGGTTTAGGGCGGAAAGGTTACGTATTTAATATATGCTATGCTTTACCCCCCCCCCTAATTTGCAAACATGTAGCCCAAATTTGTTTCCCAACTATTATATATTCATCCTATTTTATTTCATTTCATTAGCATTATCCAAACTTGACTTCTTCGCGGTGCCCGCTTAATGCACAAATGCCAGAAAATCTAATAATCTAAAAGAAAATAGAAAAAATAAATCAAGAACGTTTTCATTTTTCATTCACAGTAGAAATTATCACGCAGCATGATCCAAGTTGAATTAGAAAAAAAAGTAAAAAAATCTAGTAATCTAAAAAAAGGAAAAAAGTCTAAAAAAGTCTAATAATCTACAAAAAAGGAAAAAAATAAATCAAGAACGCTTCCATTTTTCATCCACTGTAGAAATTATCACGTAGCATAATCCCATTTTGAATTTCAAATTTCCGTGCATCAGTTTTTGCGGCATTTTTCTTAGGGTGATCAGATAACTGACATAACAAATTCTATCGGCAAAGTTTCGCAAAGGGTGAGCTTAAGCCATTTGGCAATTTTTCTTGATCAAGTTACTTAAAAGCGGTGGCAGATAAAGAGAAAACGTAAGGTATTGTAGTTCGAATATATATTTAGTTTAATTACAGTGAGTGCTTTCCCGAAGAGAGAGAACGAGACTGCCTGACTATTGAGGTAATAAAAAGCTAAATAACATTTTATAATCGATGATTAGCTATATTGGTCTTTCTCAAATGTAAGACAGGGGTAAAGTACTCCGATTAATTTTTAAATTTACTAGTTTACCAGTGGCGCGTTGCTGCAATCTCAAAAGAAAGGATAATCTTCCTGGAAACTATCCTCCGAAAAATTTTCCCCTGCGGAAAACTCCCCCTCGAAGATGCAAAACTCACCTCCTCCCCGTCCCCCAGTCAACCTCCCAAAAAATTCCCCTTCTTTGTGGAGTTGAGTTCATAAATCGAAAAATACGATAATAAACTGAATCGATAAACAAAAACATCAATTTTTTTTAATGTCATACTTTGCACAATAGAGGTGAAAGAATGGGAGACTTTAGCTCAGACTAAGTTTTTTACACATAATTCATATACCTAATTAACTAATTGTGATTATATGTGCAAAGAGTTGGAAAAAGATATTCAAATCAACTTCATTTTAATAAGGAAAATTCCCCCCCCCCGTGGAAATCCCCCAAAAATCGCCACTGGAAAATTTTTATAAAACGTAAAGTAATCATAGCCGTATCCAGGATTTTCTTCGTGGAGGGGGGGGGGTTCAACAGAAAAAAATTTCAGGGGAGGGGGGCTTACAAAAATATCCAAAAAACCACATACAATATTTGTTTATATTCATTTTCGTTACGTTTTTACGAGCCGTGACAAACATTTCGGGGTGGAATTTTAACCCCCTCCGAAGTGGATACGGACTTGAAAGCAAAGATACTATTTTTAAATTTAAAAGTATTTAAATATTTTAAAAAATTTAATGAAAAATTGTATTATTTCGGATTTTTGCTAAATGATACAGTCCATAATTAACCAATAATAGTAATATTATCTAATAATATCATTACTAGAAAAAAATTTCCTCCGCTCCATTGTCTTGAAAGTATATATTTTTTCATAGTTATTGCTTTTCTTCTTTTTTTATGTGTTTTACTCCACAGTATTTTTGTTATTATTGGGCTATAAATACAATAATAACGATATTTAACTAACCCGTTAATTAAATATCAAAGACATGATATTCACAATAATATGACCGGAAGAAACTGTCTATTATTTGTGTTGAGGGGTCTCCAATTTCAGTCAGCACGAAAAGTATTAAGAGGGCCTTGGGAGAGATTGTAAATTAAAAACCTTTAAAAGAGCATACTTAAGAACTTATTAAAGATTCTCGGTGATCAGAGGAACAGTGTAGTAAAGCGTGCAGGACACAAACACACACGCAAAGACGTATATTTGGTTTTATATGTAGGCCTATAGATATTTTGTTTGTAATTTGCTGATTTCTAAGCATTTCTCAAAATCCTCCACCCCCCGCTAATTTCAACCGTTCACTATATATATACAAACTCTGTGTGTGTGCCTAACGTCACAATGTATTCGGAGCTAATATCTCATGATGATCGCAGGATGATATTGTCATTGATCATCAGGATGTCATCAGGATGTCAGGATGTCATCAGGATATTGTCATCAGGATGATATTGTCCTTGTCATTGACAAAAAGACGAACCTACAATATTTTGTTTTAATCTCTGTCAAAACGAATTAGGTATCACCAGACCAGGGTTTCCACCCATAGGGATTTATCCCTATTTCCAGGGGCGGATTCAGGATTGTTTTTTTTGGGGGGGGGGCGCACAATAGGTTAATCCGATAAAAAAAAATAGGGGGGGGGGGCGCAAAATAGGTTGATCCGAAAATTTGCGTTAGGAGCAAGTTTATTTAACGCAAAGTTGAGTTAATTAAGTAAATTACACTACTTTAGACTACGCTATGTGGGGTGCAGCCCCCTCGCCTTCCTGGATTGACCACTGCCTATTTCTAGTGATTTTTTTATATTGCCTAGAAAATTCACTAAATCACCACATAAATCGATTATTGAAGAGAATCATTAAATCAACCAAAAAATCACTAACATCTAGAATTGTTTTACCACCGGGTGGGAACCCTGCACTAGAACACAGAGAAACAATTTACATATTAAAAATGTCTTTTCAATTGTTTTATTTAACCAAATTCATACGAAAAAGACATTACCCCCCCCCCCCCTCCCCCGGTGACTCAGAAACTCTTCATCCCATTTGTTGGTTTAAATTGTCTCACAAAAAAAGTATTTGGGTTTAAAAACTGTGAACTTTTTGTCTCTCCCGGAAATTTCATTTTCTTACCAGTCTAAATATTTTGCATAGAATTGGTTAATCCGACCCATTACTAGCCTGGTTTTACAAAGAAGAGGTTATTTTTCTCTCCAGAAATGACGAACGATGCAACTTGCTTACGAAATATGTAGAAAAAAATATTGGTCTTATTAGATAAAAAAAAACAAGTTTTTTTAACTAAAAGTAAGGAGCGACATTCAAACTTAAAACGAACAGAAATTATTCCGGATATGAAAGAGGCTGTCCCATCCTCAGCGCCTCGGTCTTTACGCTAAAGTTTTTTATTGTTTTAAAAAATAGAGTTGTGAGAGAGTCAAACTTTAGCGCAAAGAGCGAGGCGTTGAGGAAGGAACAGCCCCTTTCATATACGGAATAACTTCTGTTCATTCTAAGTTTTAATGTCTGTCCTTACTTTCAGTTAGAAAACTTGTTTTTGTTTATTTAATTTCTGAACATTTTTAAATTAATGCAGGTTTTGATTTTGGCTCACCGTAAATGAATAATTAAAACAAAATTTGTATGTTAATTTTACTTTTTTGGCTAAATGGCTTTCTCGAAAGTTGTTTAATTTTCTTTACGAACATTTTATTAGTCATAAATATACGTAACTTCGAATTAACTTACGTAACGAACTTCTATGTTTGTATATTTTTATTACGTATATTAGGGGGTTCGCCCCCCTAGTCGATACCTCGCTCTTTCGGCTAAAGTTCGAATTGTTTTCAAATTCTTTAAGAATGACCCCTTAATCACAAAGACCGTTAATTAGAAAAAAATAGCTCTTATGATAGTACAAAAAAAACTTTAGTGTAAAGAGCGAGGTATTGACTAAAGGGTGAAACCAATCATATACGAGCAGTTAATAGTTTATGTTTGTTTTAAGTTTTGTTGTTGAAAAGTTTTCAATTGAAAAGTTTTTCAGTTGAAAACTTGTTTTTTTTATTTAGTTTCTGATCGTCTTTTTAAATAATGCCGGGAAATCAGACACCCCCTTCATAGCAATGTCCCTTCCCCCATGAAAATGTCTTCCATGGAAAGATATTCCCCACGTATACCTCGATCCATCCCCCCTCACTACCAGAAAAAATCCCCTCTGAAAACATCTGTATAATTCCCAATAACCCATACTATGTGTAAACATTGGACAAAGTTCATAACTTGCAGCCCTTCCCCCGGGGACTGTGGGGGATTTAGTCATCCTCGAAGACATATTTATTATATTTTTCGACTGTGCTGTACAAAATGGCTATCTCAAAATTTTGATCGGGTGACTTCGGGAAAAAAATGAGCGTGGGAGGGGGCCTAGTTGCCCTCCATTTTTTAGTCACTTAAAAAGGCCACTAGAACTTTTAATTTCCGTCGGAATGAGCCCTCCCGCGGTATTCTAGGACCACTGGGTCGATACTATCACCCCTCGGGGAAAAAACGAGAAAAAAAAAACATAAAATAAACATGCATCAGTGATCTTTCTTCTGGCAAAAAACACAAAATTCCACATTTTTTGCCGATAGGTGCTTGAAACATCTACAGCAGGGTTCTCTGATATGCTGAATCTGATGGTGTATTTTTCATTAAGGTTCTAAGCCTTTTGGGGGGTTTTCTCCCTTTTTTTGAAATTAAGGCAAATTTTCTTAGGAGCGTAACTTTTGGTGGGTAATACTAAACTCATATATTTGAAATCGGCTTAAAAATTTTATTCTTTTGATGTATCTATTGGTATCAAAATTCCTTTTTTTCAGAGTTTTGGTTACTATTGAGCCGGGTCGCTCGGTACCACAGTTTATATAACTATATGAACTGTGCTCGGTACTTACAGTTCGTTACCACGAACTGTTTGATTATTTTTAATATAGCTATGACCAGCCATAGACAGTATTTAATGCTTTTATAACACAGTAATATCTCTTTTTCACGTTTACCTACTATTTATTATTGTATTTTCTGTATTTTGTTATTTATCATTGTATGACTGTATTTTGTGTATTATTATATTTACTATTTATAATTGCATTTATTTTATATTTTGTTATTTATTATAGTATTTTTGCTATGGGATCCCCAGGATCCATTTCCGGTCCAGAGAAATTCTGACAATCCTATGGTCTGGGCCCAACTTAAAAGGCATGTCACTTACGTTTCGTAAAAATGGTTTCAAACTTGTGAGATTAAATATTCATAATATAATATCGTAACTGAAATTTCGGTGGGGGGGGGAGCCTACACAAATAGTGTTCGATCCTGGATACAAACCTGTCATCATGCATAAATTGCAGTCATATTTCAAACAAAACAACCAATGAGACTTTTCGCTTTTATTACTGGCTCAAAAGTTGGCAGCAACTTTTAATGAAACAAAGGCTAATGCAACAAAGGCAATACAACGAAGGTTAATGCATGGGTTAATGCAACACAGGCTAAAAAAACATCGCTATTTTGCTCCCACTTTCTGGCGTACATCTAAGGAATAATTTTACTGGCTTGTATAAATACACATAAAATAAACCAATAAATAAACCACCGGATAATTTTAACGCGGAAGTACAGGGCATAGGGACACCAATTCACGAAAATATTGGGAGGGTAAAAACTTTTTTGCTATTTTTTAAATGAAGATAAAAGAGAAATTTAATCTAGGGATGAGACAAATTTTGTTTTTTCGATTTTTACAATAAAAATTCCAACTAAGGTATTTTTCATTGTATGGGAGGGGGTGAATCCTGTTTTTGAATAGTTGAAAATAAGGACTTTGAGAGGGTGTTCATTATCTTCACAATTTTTGGGGGTTTCCCAATTATCACCAAAAAAGAAAATCGGATATTCTAAAATATCTCCGATAATTAGCGCTCTTAAATACACGATTGTTAAACTACAAAAATAGTAGCAATTTTCATGATAATTCGGAGAACCCAAAATTCACTCGGGAAAATTTGGGGAAATCGTGAAAAATTCGAGGATAATTGGAAGGACTGGTTTCTGGTTCTGAAAGGGCACTGGGGCAAAAAATAGATTTCTTATATTTTTGAACGCCAGATAAAAACTTCCATGTAAAAATAATTTGTTTACTAATAAAAAAAAAAATACGAGTGATTTCTTGTTTTTTCTATATTCTGTGAAAAGTATGCAATGTAGCACATCTTCTTTTGAATTACTCCCACCTTACTGCCCTCTCATGCTTTTCACTAGAAATAAAAGAGCGCTTATGGAATGACTGCTTCAAAAACTTGAATTTACTTCGAGCCACAGGATGGGCTCCAGTGTTGCCAACGCTTTGAGATAAAGTGGCAACACTCATGGGCTCTGCTCCTTATACAGGCTTGAGTATTCCTTCCTCCTCAAATGGCGACACTAGCAGTAGAAGTTAAATGGACCTTCTAGTTGAAAATTCAAATATTTCCCTTGTTTAATACTAATTTATGATACCTAGGCCTCTTAATTAAAATAAGAAGTATTTTCTTTTGTATTTATCAAAATTAAGGCAATTATACCGAAGACATAGTTATTATATTTTTCGACCGTGCTTAACAAAATGGCTATCTCAAAATTTTGATCGGGTGACTTTGGGGAAAAATGAGCGTGAGAGGGGGCATAGCGAAGACATAGTCAGATCAATTAATAATTTCTTTGGTTGTAATTGTCTTACAAACTAGCGAGACAAAAAAGAAAGAAAATGTAGAGAAGTTTAAAAAAAACATTGAAACTAAGAGAGAGAAAGCTGAAAAAAAAGAAGGAATTTTTTATTTTTGAGAAGTAAATTTTTTTAGCAGCGTACAATTAATAAAACTCAAATTATTTGAACCCAGGAATATTATTAGGACAAAAGTTGTAACTAAGACGCAATTGCAACGTAGAGGTGTCAAAGCGTGCTTAAGACTTATTTCAGATAATTAATTGGTTATAAGTAACAATTAAAATGGATGCTAAGGTAGCACTTAGCATAATAGGGTTTGGGGTTCAATACAAGCTACCACAATTTTTCCATCACGTGGAAAAACATTCGGCAACTGGAACGTTGATTCGGCCCCCTTTGCAACATCGACGGTTCTGGGTGATCTTTATTTGATCCTTTTTAACAGTTAACATATAACTGAAAAAAAATGTTCGTCCATGATTTTCATATTTAACTCCAAACTCTCTACCAAGGTCTTTGAAAACTCAACATTGTGAAGCTGGGGATACTGCTTGATAAACTGACGTCCTGTTTTTTAAGCCACTACCATAAAGGCATTCAGAGGCAGCTTTACATGGCTACTTTGTTTTTTGGCAATATTTAGGCCCTATATTTTGGGCTCCCGAATCCCAGATAAAACGAAATTTGGCTCCGTTTCAAGTAACATTTTTGGGGAACCAAACTGAAGAAAAGTCATCTGCGATTTTTAGATTCACCTCCATAATCTGCTCAAGGTCTTTGAAAGCTCTGCAATGTAAAATTGGTGATAATGTTTAGCAAGCTGACGTCTTATTTTTTGATCCCGTACCACGAGGGTATTGAGGGACTATTTTGTATTTGGCTTGTTGCAAATATTAGGGCTCCATATTTAGGGGGAGGACTGGGTCCCAAATAAAAGATGGCTTGTTTTGGGCTCCTTTTTGGAGGAGCCAAATTGAAAAATGGTTATTCAGGACTTTGCAACAAACCTCCATACTCTTCCCAAGGTCTTTGAAAGCTCTGCGTTGTGAAGTTGGGGATGCTACTCCGAAAGCTGACGTCTTTCTTTTGAGCCAGGGAGGCATTGATGGACCATTTTGCATGGTAACTTGGCTTGTCGCCAATACTAGAGCCCATTTTTTTGGGTGACTACAGGGTCCCAAATAAAAACTGCCTCATTTTGGACTCCTTTTTTAAAGAGCAAAATTCAGAAATGAATATTGAGGACTTTGAGACTTACCTCCATACTCTCCCCAAGGTCTTTGAAAGCTCTGCATTGTGAAGTTGGGGATACTGCTCTGCAAGCTGACGTCTTGCTTCTTGGGCCCATACCATGAAAGCGTTCATGGGCCGCTTTACATGGTTGCTTTGCTTGTCAGCAACATTTCTTCATAAAAAAATAAAAATTACTTTAATGCTACATATTCTATTTCTGCTATAAAATATCATATAATAAATAAATTTTCGTCATTTTTTTATTTGATAATTTTATAATTATAATAGATTTTTTAATTATCTTAGCTAGGTTTACTTATCAATTATTGTAATAATTCTAAATTACTTACTTTATAGTTTACGAAGTTTATATAAATATTTAATGATCGTAATGTTCAGAGCAATGAACTGTAAGTAAGGAGCGACTCGGTCAAATGCTAGCCAAAACTGTAAAAAAGAAACTTTGATAACAATCAACATATATACGAATTGGTATTTTATGCTGCTTCCAAATACACACAACTCACTAAGTTTAATGTTACCCATCAAAATCTTAGAACTGAGAAAATTTGCCTGATTTTGGAAAGGAGAGAAATGATTTGAATGAAAAGCACATCATCCAGTTCAGTATATCAGAAAACCCTATTGTACAAGTTTCAAGACTGGATTTACAAAAATGTGAAATTTTGTATTTTTTCCAGAAAAACGATCCCGGATGTTCGTCTATTTTTTTTTCCTCGGGGGTGATCATATCGAACCAATGGTCGCAGAACATTGGGAGAAGACTCACTCAAATGGAAATTAAAAGTCCCAGTGTCATTTTTAAGATATCAAAAAGATTGTAGTGTAACAATCCCCCAAACACATCTAATCGGAATTTCTAGAGAGCCATTTCATTCAGCATAATTGAAAGGTCTGATATCTATTATTCTGGAGATGACAAGACCCCCAGCAGTCTCTGAGGAAAGGGTTGTAAGCTATGAAATTTGCCCATTGTCTACATAAAGTATTTGTTATTTGGAAATGCACGAAAGTTGTTCGAGGAGGTGGGGGATTTCTTCCGAGGGGAGATTTTCCGGGAAAACTTTCCAAGGAAGGGGGAGGGATTTTCCAGTTTGATTTGAAAAACGGTCGGAAATTGAATAAAAAGAAATAAAATTTTAACTGAAAGTAAGGAGCAACATTAAAACTTAAAACAAGTAGAAATTATTCCGTGTATGAGGGGTTTACCCCCTCCTTAATCCCTTACTCTTTACGGTAAAGTTTAATATTTGATCCAAATTCTTTAAGAGCGACTACTTAAACTCTATAAGGCCGTTGGTTTTGAATAAGAAGCTTTTTTAAAGCACTAAAATACTTTGACCGATTGAGGAGAGGGTATTCCCCTTCATATACGGAATAATTTCTATTTATTTGAAGTTTTAATCATACTCCTTACTTTTAGTTGAAAAACTTTTTTTTTGCAATAAAATTTGGGTTGCAAGTTCTGATCATTTTGGGTTGTTTTTCAACTTCTTACTAAAGCAATTCAATTCTCTGAACTTATACAACTCTGAGCTAGCAATTATCATTTAATTTATATGTGATATTTAGTTGATAATTAGTTACTCCCTGCTTTAATTTTCCTGAATTGTAATTTAATTGATATAAAATTTATTTAACGATAATGAGCTTCATTGGAATTTCAAAGCTACTGACTAATTTATCTGCCGTTTGATTGCTTGTTCTTATTTGTAATATTAAAAAAAAAAAATTGGCTAAATATTTGAAAACTATTGAATGTTACAGAAACAGATTACAAAACCACGAGGTTTCTGATAGACTAGAAGCCTTTGGCCTTCTATATTTAAGTATATACGTATGTAATATAAGGATGAAAGTATGTAAGTCACAAAGTATAATCATCTACGGAACAAGTACTGACAAAACCTATCCTCTCCACACAGAAAAAGTGACCCTTTGTTACACAATTTACACAGACCCTTAGGTTATTTATAAGATCCTTAGTTACACAATTCAATACAAATTTTCGGGTAACTCGTCGCCTGAATCACGCTCTAGCATAGTTTATTGGCTGGGAGCAAAGTACTTTGGCTCGGAGCGATTAAGTAGTACAACATTTTGCCTCTAGAGGCGCTGAGGTACGCGGGGTCACTTTTGGAGAGTTTTGCCCGTACTTGTTCCGTAGATGATTATACTTTGGTAAGTCAGTACTACATTTATTGCAGTACTGATAATTCCGTGGTGTTTTGCAAAAAGAACCCAAATCCACTTTTTTCCGAAAGTTAGTTAAGCATTTGGTTCGAAATAACTCGAAGATATCTATCGATTGGTCAATTCAAAATGGGCTTATCTTTAATTCTGACCAAGTTATAAATTGTTTAAAAAGGGCATAAAGGTCGTAAGTTCCGTATCTTCTAAGTAATGAGCAATTCAGGAATTTGGATGTTTCCACCGAAACCGATTGGAAAGTTAACTAGGAATCAGTATTTAAAGTTTCAAGTTTCTTAAACTCTGATTTGTGATTTTTTCATTGTGCGTTTTTATTTTCATTTTGCTCCCCTTATAATTAGGCAAAGTGGACTTACGCCCTTTTTGCAAAACTCCACGGTATTATTCATTTAAACACTCTATAAGCACAAAATAAGATAAGAGGGGAAAAAAGAAAGAAAACAAATAGGGTAAACGAAGAAATAGGGAAAACAAATAGAAAAGCAAGTAACCGAAAAAAAAACATGTCAAAACAAGACCACAAATAAATATTATAGCTCAAAACTGCTCATATCTGGGAAGGACAGTTAATTATGAAGTGTCGAAGTTTCTTCGAGTGTAACGAATGAACTTTGAAGAGGATGCAGGAACGTAATCCCTGATTGGAACTTGCTAAAACTTAGAGGTAAAAACCAGAGGAGGTCAGGGTTGGATCCAGGATTTTGTTTTTTTTTTTTTGGGGGGGGGGGGCGCAAAATAGGTTAACTCGATAAACTTTCGTTAGGAGCAAGTTTATTTAACGCAAACTTGCGTTAATTAAGTAAATTACTCTAATTTAGAGTACGAGGAGAGCACGAGGAGGCTTGGAGCAAATCAGATTCTAATTGTTACAAAAACAAATAAAGCAAAATAAAGCGTTAAAAACAAAATGGCACTTCCAGCACAAAAAAGGATATACATTAATATTTAGGTCAACCATATAGGGCTATACGGAAAGCAGGTCGTCCATGTTTGGGATGGAAGGATGTCGTTAAGCAAGATTTAAGGGAAATAAAAATTCCTGAGAGGGTATAAAGAGGGAGGCTTTGAATAGATTGGGATGTAGGAGGAGAGTCCTTACCTGTGTTGGCCTCAAGTGGCTTGGTACTGCAGTGAGCTGTTAGTAGTAGTAGTAGCAGTAGCATTTAGGATTACACATGAATAGTTTAATGTTGGTACACAAACCTTTTCAAAACAAAAAACAGTTGAGAAAGTTAAAAATAAGTTGAGAAATCATCAAATGAAAAATATTTTAGTATTTTACACTTTAATATAAAAATAAATTATCAAAACTCAAGTGCAAAAGACCTCATCAACTAAAAAAATACTTTGATGTCGTCAAACAAACTCAACCAAAAACTGAGAATTATTCCCTAGTAAAGTTAAGTTAAAATATTTAAACTTAAAATTATAATATTAGATTTTTAAAAATTTTCAAATAATACATATAAGGTTCAATTAGACTGCGTAAAAACCATTTCCTCTCATTCTTAAAAGGGCAATGATACTTAGAAAAAAACTAAACATTAAATATTTGGTTGGATTATCATTCAAGGTCCGTCGGCTACTTAAAAACGCGTCATTATCTCGACTGAAATTTTTGGACACAGAAACTTTCATCCTCAGAGTTTTATTGCTGCTTTTAAAACTGTTGAATAATATACTTTCTATTTAGGAGGTTAGTTTTCATTTTTAGTTTTCAGACTTTTTAAAAATCCCTCTGTTAGTCCATATCCTTTCTTGAAACGTGTAACTCATTTTTTTTTATTCCAAGAATCTCCATATTTGGCGCTCTTTCCTCGACGAGGAACCCCAAATGGACAAAGGGGGGGGGGAGGGTACACCACTAATTGGTCTCCTCCCTTTCAAGATAAAAACACACGATATCACAAATCCTGTTATAATCAGAACAAAATATGATATTTTATTTTAGCTTAACAGACTTTTCAATCCATTGCCAGTGGCGGATCCAGGGGGGAGGCAAGGGGGGCGCACGCCCCTAGAGTAGTCTAAAGTAGTATAATTTAGTTAATTAACTCAAGTTTGCGTTAATTAAACTTGCTCCTAACGCAAGTTTATCGGATCAACCTTTTTGCGCCCTTCCCCTAATTTTTTTTATCGGATCAACCTATTTTGCGCCCCCTCTATTTTTTTTTATCGGATCAACCTATTTTGCACCCCCCTAAATTTTTATCGGATTAAACAATTTTGCGCCCCCCCTAAATTTTTTTATCGGATTAATCTATTTTGCGCCCCCCCCCCCTAATTTTTTTTATCGGATCAACCTATTTTGCGCCCCCCATTATTTTTTTTATCGAATCAACCTGTTTTGTCCCCCCCCCTAAGAAAAATCCTGGATCCTCCCCTGTCCATTGCCCTATAAATCTGTCAGAGACATGTTTGCCTTCTCCCTCTATCGAAAGCGTTGATGGGGATGTGCTTCAATAGCAATATAGTTGGTATTAATATAGTTGGCAATATAGTTGGTATAAAAAAACAAGCATATTATCTGGCAACCTAAAAAAACATTTGCAACTGAATTACCTATCTGACAACGTCGGCGACTTATTTGGTATCTATAGCTAGCCCTTGCAAAAAAGAGACAAACAGAGGTAAAATAACACAAAAGGTGTCTCTAGAGATCAAATTGTCCCTGGATGCAATAAGGAGCCTAAAAGATCCTAATGGAGCATCCACCACCCAGTATCTACCTCCCACAGCCTGAGCAGGTAAGGCAGTTAAGGCCGTGAATTTAACCGTAGTATAGTCATAAGCTATTGCTATGGCTATACTTAGCAATATTTGACTATACTTTGGTATTTTTTAAAGGCTGATTTAAATCTATACGCAGTTTTTGACACGCATATTTATTATATTATTATTCTGTCTTATAAACTGCGTCTATTTTTATGATTAATCTCTCTTATTCTTTTTAATAAACATAATGATTGATTTTTTCTTTAAATTAGTTGATTTTTCTTTGGAGTTGTTTATTATAGGGTGGTGTTAAATATCTTATTTCATACTGGATTGTAGAGGTCACCATTTTTTCTTTCTTTCCTTTTTGTTTTATTTTTCAAGTTTGCGGAGTTGTTTTTTAAACACCAACTTTTCGTATGAATCATTTTGTTTTGACTACCAGTAATTAATTTAAAGCTAGTTCACACACGTGTTTCCCCTTTTAATTATGAGATTGGGTTTATATGGGGACTCGATGCAGGCAAGTATCCAAAAGTTTTTTTTTCGGGGGAGTGGAAGTTTTTTCGGGGTAGGGAGGAGTTTTTTTCGGGGGAGGGGGGATTAAATAAAGATTTTTATTCGATAATTAAAATAAGAAATTCGCAAAAATTTGGTGAACACAGGATGTCGGAGTGGCCTGTGGTGAAAGAAACCCAAGCGTTGCGTGTACTGTGCCCCATGCGACAGAAATGTGCCACTTGTGTGGCACAGTTCTGTTGTTTTAATGTATTATAATTTAGATTTTCAATCTGTCGTCTTCACTTTTTACTGCGAACCCTGCATCTAACTCCTTAAAAAGTCTTTGTTTCAATAATTCATTATTACTAATAATCACGTAAATTGAAAACAAAGCTAATTATTTTTTAACACCTTTTTAGTAGATAAAGAGATGTATTTTAAACAAATAACAAAAATCATTCAACAAATAACATCACTAATCTCCACAAAGCCTCCATGGTTTGTAAAGAGGAGGATTAGGAAACAAAATTCATAGCTTTGGTGTTACCATATGGAGTTACCGAAATCCATATGGTATCTTCAGGGCAACTATTGAGTTACCGTGGCGCAAATTTACGCCCTTGAAAATTGCAAAACTTGAAAACAAAATGGTTTATGCATTAATGCTTTCTGAGTTACCATAATATCTTATTACCATAACATCTTTTTTTAGTTATACCAAAAACCTTTGGAGCTGTTATATTCAAGATGTTCGTAGTATTGTTAGTGTTGGTAGGTAGTGTTGGAAAATAGGTAGAAGAGGTAGGTAGAGGGTTGCGGTAGATAGAGGGTAGAGGTAGCTGCAAAATAATCGCTTGTCAAATTTTCAGAGAAACCAAGTTATAGACACTTGATAAAACATAGTAAAAGTAAATCTTTAGGCTGCAACTTTAAACTGCAACAGAATTAAGTACAACACATAAACTACAACAAAACTACATAGGATTGCAAAAACAGTAGTGACATTCTTAAGTTACCCCCCCCCCATTCCTGCGTCCATACCAGGTCATTCTAAGGTCATATTGTCCTCATTTTCATTCAGCACTCCTAAATTCTCATTCATAAGTTCTCATTTTAATTGAACCCGACGCCGTCTTTTCTGTTTGAAGATATGACTTGTAGGGTAATTTCATTATCTTATTAGACATTTTTATAATTTATTCTTTGAAGTATAAAGGACATCAAAATAAATTATTTTTCTGTCACTTAGAATTTTACTAAGCATGCCACTTACTCCTTCCTAGAAAAGGGATTTTCTTGAATTTGTTTCTCGGTTGTTTCAAAACTAGGAAGTTTTTAAGGCATTTAGGTACCACATCTGAGAACCGTGAATATGAATAAGAAAAATAACGTTTGACAACGTTTACAATAAAAATTACAACGTTTTTCCCGTCACATTTGAGTACTGTGAAAATAAATAAGCAAAATACGTTCGACAGCGTTGAAAACGTTTAACCATAAACTTGACAACGTTTTCCGTCCGGTAGATTCAAACATTAGCGGTTTGTTTATTCCCATATGTGTGATATGGTAAATATGGAATAAGTTCGATATCTTGAATATGTTCAATATCAAATATTCCATGTTCGATGCCATAAGATTTAGCTTCATTTTTACAGATAATTCATCAAAAAATTTTCGGCACCCGCTACTGCTAAAAACTTGCACTTGCCCATTGGACTTCCTGACTGAAGGGCCATGAAATGGCGATTACCATTGACGTTTCAGACTCTGGAGCTCAGTGAAACATGCTCTACCATTTATGTTTACTACCAAAAACTGTATAGCTACTTATTCAGGTTTTTTCATTAAAATTTGAATTACCTAATTTTTCAAAATTTTATTAGCTGTCTATGTTTCCAGCCAGTTCAAAAAAAAAAAAAAATCAGATTTCATTTTCCTCATCACTTTAGAAGCGGCATCGCAAATTAATTTTGTAAAGAATTAAAAACTGTGTTGTAAACTAAGCACAAAATTCTAATGGATGTCACAATTGAAGCGGTAAGATTAAGATTTCAATTAAAATTTGGAACTTTAGTTCTTAAATTGAGAAAGTCAGTTTTGAATAATCATGTCGGCAAACTCACGTCAAGTCACAAGATAGACTTTTAAATGGATCAAAACTGGAAAACTTGTCAAAAATTTGCTTTTGTAAAGTAAACTATCTACTAATAGTCTACTAATATCTACTAATACTAATAAGGTCGTATCCAGAAAGGGGGAGGAGGTCTGAACATGCTCCTTGAAATTTATGTTGGACTAAAAAAAACGCAACAAAATGCATGTAAACAATTTTTGATGTTATCTTTTTTTAGTTTTTTTGTGGCACCCCTCCCCCCTCCCCAAGAAAAAAGGATCCTGGATACGTCTTTGCTAATAGTTCTGAGATGATTTCCACTCTTAACGATTCATTAATTAATAGAATGAAAAACATTATTATCTAATCGCTACTTTTAAATAAGCAATAAGTTGATGCTGCTAACACAAATTTGCTGAATCGGAATGGCAAGTGTATTTTACTATAATAAGCATTTTAACAAATACCCATAGTGGGACCTCTGGACTCATGACACTTTCTTCTGCCGAATATTAAATTATATTTTTGATTTTCTCCTATTCACCTAAATTGCTCGTATAATTAACAGTTTTATTTTTGCTCAAAACCATATTTATTAGTTACAACTTAACAAGAAAATCATAAAATAAGAAATAATTCGTAAAATCCGTTAGAAATCGTAAAATTAGAAAAATATGACTTAGGCTTTTCTCGGTATTTGTGTACTATCTGTAACACACGCGAAAAGTGAAGTTTGGTTAATGCTAATGAAATAAAGCAAAATAGAATGAAAATATAATAATTTAGAAACAAATTTTGGCTATATATTTGCCCATTAGCGGATGGTGGGGGTAAAGCATAGCATATATTAAATACGTAACCTAACCTAACCTAGGTACCTTTCCCCCCTAAACCTCCAAAAAACAATAGTTTAAATATTGTAAACGCAATGACAAACCACGGTTTCCAGTCAAATTCTCTATTGAAAGGAACCCTTTTGACTAGTTTCTTAAGCATCTTCCCTATATAATATGGTGCGTGTGTTACATATATTACATAAGTACCCTTTTTTTTGCTTGACACTACTGATTTGCGATTTTTACCCTAATCGGCTCATATAAAGAGAGAACTGTCATATAGTGACAGTAATTACTAAAATATAATCTTAAATTAACTAGAATCAGAATTATATAACAAATTCGTAAGAAATTTTAAGATTAGAAAAGCAGGACTTTGCAGTTTTTCACTAGGCACTACCGCTTTGCGAATTTTAACCCTAATCGATTCATTTAATTAAAGAAAAGACAGCTACAAGGACGATATATTACTACAATGTTGTCTTACTTTAATTAGAATCAGAATTACATCGTAAATTCGTAAGAAATCGTAAAACTAGAAAAACAAGACTTAGACGTTTTTTTCCTTAGCATTACTGATTTGGGACTTTTGATCCCTATCGGCTCATATAAAGACAGGGCAGCTACAGGGACACTAAATTACTAAATTGTTTTCTTTCTTTAATGAAAACTAGAATTAAATCGCAAAATTCGTAAGAGATCTTAAAATTAGAAATTTTGGCTTAGTTATTCGCTCGACACAACTGATTTGCGGCTTTTGATCCTAATTGTCTTATAAAAAGGCAGGACAGCTATACGGAAGACATGTTACTAAAAAAATTTCTAACTTTAATTTACAACAGAATTGAAATTAAGTCATAAAATTCATAAGAAATCGCAAAATTAAAAAAAAACACAATCTAGCTGTTTTTACCTTAACACTACTGGTTTGCGACTTTTTATCTTAATTGGCTCATATAAAAACAGAAGAGCTACAAAAACAATATATTACTAAAATATTTTCTTACTTTAATTAAAATCAAAACTACATCGTAAAATTGATAAGAAATCATAAACTTAGAAAAACTCAACTTATTCGTTTTTCGCTTGACACTACTGGTTTGCGACTTTTGATCCCAGTCGGCTCATACAAAGACTGGACAGTTACAAGGACAATATATTACTAAAATGTGTCCTTACTTTCCTGCGACAGGAACCTGGCTCCAATCATATCCTTTCAAAACCTTTGCTACTACATCACCCAGATCAGGTTGGGAATTCTTCCTTTTTTCCATTACTGAAAAACACTTATCGAAAAACAGTGGTGTCCTTTGTTTTGGGGACACTATGAAACAAGTCCTATTGTATTTTAGTGAATACACTTATTTGTTCTCAATTTGAATTGGGTGTTAATCCAAAGAGGTACTAATGAATATAGCTTTTGTCCTGGAATCATGTATTTACCTCTAATAATCTTACTGATGGTTAAGGGCGTGGTTAAAGAATTTCTGCCAATGAGCTTAGAATTCTACTAGTTTTGCAATCTCTGTGAAACTAGTAACTCTTGTTCCTGTGTGATTTGATTTTAGATGCTTTTATATTACGGTTCAAGTGATTAATGCAGCGGGAGGCAATGGGCATCTAGCTCCAATCCCATAAAATGTATGAAAGCATACATACTGCGGACTTTTTACCATGCAATAGGTATATACAGCTATGACAGCAGGCACGTCAACTGGGGAGTGTAATTGACCCCCCCCCCCCTGATTTTGAAAAGTACTTTTTTGGGAATTTCATTGGTAAAATCTAAAAGAAAAACAAAGCCACCCCCTCCCACACTAGATGGTGAAAAATATGTCCTTCCATCAAGGTTGTATCCAGGATATTTTTTTTGTGTGTGTGTGGGGGGTGTTCATGAAAGATTTTTTTGCGCGGGGGGGGGGGTCAAAAACATTTAAAAACACATCAAAAATTGTTTATATTCATTTTTGTTGCGTTTTTGCGAGCCCGACAAAATTTTTTTTTTGGGGGGGGGGTCATAACCCCTCCCCCTCCCCCTCTGTAGGACCTTGTCCCCATAAATTTTTGTGAATCGACACCCAAATTTGGTTATAGTTATCCGTCATGGGTGCCATCAAAGGAACTGGATGTTCACCCCTATCCTTCCCCATTGAAAGCAAAAATAAATAGAAAACATAAACTTTTTTACTATTCAGAAGGGATTCGACGTTGTTACTAAAAAAAATTTGTCTAAGCAACTTTTAGTAGCTGACTCTACCCCAAAAATTTGTCGGTCTTCATCATAGATGTATTATTTTAAACATATTAATAAGTCTATCTCCTGCACCCATGCCCTTTTCATCTTAAAACTCTAAGCCTTACAATTTGTTGTAATTGAAGTGTTAGTTTGAGTAGTTTAGTAGCAGTAGTAGTTGTGGTAGCGTTAGTAAAAGTAACAGTTGTAGTAGTGGCATGCATGCATTACCTTTTTGTCAATTGATCTTCCCTTTAAGCATTCCCTGAGAGTTCCAGCTTAATACCCAAATCCATCCTTGATATACGACTTTTTGACAAACTGCATGCAAATAGTGTGTTTTGATTTAGTTCAAATTCCCCCTCAATATTCTGTCAAATTTTCCCCTACATCGCGTAGCCTTAATTGTACTAACATCATAGTAGTAGTGGTGGTAGTAGGAACAGTAGTAGCAGTAATAGTGTATTATTAGTAGTAGTAGTAACACGAGTATTAAGAGCAGTAGTAGCAGATACATGTTGACTATTGGCTAGTTGAACATCCTGCGCATGATGCCCCAGAAGTTTCATCTTCATACAGTGAGCCGTTAAAAAAATACTGCTGAAACGTGTGCAGTGGCAATTTGTATGTACAGAGTAAGTTTTGATTTAGTTCAAATTCCCCCTCAATATTCTGTCAAATTTTCCCCTACATCGCGTAGCCTTAATTGTACTAACATCATAGTAGTAGTGGTGGTAGTAGGAACAGTAGTAGCAGTAATAGTGTATTATTAGTAGTAGTAGTAACACGAGTATTAAGAGCAGTAAAAGCAGATACATGTTGCCTATTGGCTAGTTGAACATCCTGCGCATGATGCCCCAGAAGTTTCATCTTGATACAGTGAGCTGTTAAAAAAAATACTGGTGAAACGCGTGCGTTAGCAATTTGTATGTACAGAGTAAGTTTTGATTTAGTTCAAATTCCCCTCAATATTCTGTCAAATTTTCCCCTACATCGCGTAGCCTTAATTGTACTAACATCATAGTAGTAGTGGTGGTAGTAGGAACAGTAGTAGCAGTAATAGTGCATTATTAGTAGTAGTAGTAACACGAGTATTAAGAGCAGTAGTAGCAGATACATGTTGCCTATTGGCTAGTTGAACATCCTGCGCATGATGCCCCAGAAGTTTCATCTTGATACAGTGAGCCGTTAAAAAAAATACTGGTGAAACGCGTGCATTAGCAATTTGTATGTACAGAGTAAGTTTTGATTTAGTTCAATTTCCCCCTCAATATTCTGTCAAATTTTCCCCTACATCGCGTAGCCTTAATTGTACTAACATCATAGTAGTAGTGGTGGTAGTAGGAACAGTAGTAGCAGTAATAGTGTATTATTAGTAGTAGTAGTAACACGAGTATTAAGAGCAGTAGTAGCAGATACATGTTGCCTATTGGCTAGTTGAACATCCTGCGCATGATGCCCCAGAAGTTTCATCTTGATACAGTGAGCCGTTAAAAAAAATACTGGTGAAACGCGTGCATTAGCAATTTGTATGTACAGAGTAAGTTTTGATTTAGTTCAAATTCCCCCTCAATATTCTGTCAAATTTTTCCCTACATCGCGTAGCCTTAATTGTACTAACATCATAGTAGTAGTGGTGGTAGTAGGAACAGTAGTAGCAGTAATAGTGTATTATTAGTAGTAGTAGTAACACGAGTATTAAGAGTAGTAGTAGCAGATACATGTTGCCTATTGGCTAGTTGAACATCCTGCGCATGATGCCCCAGAAGTTTCATCTTGATACAGTGAGCCGTTAAAAAAAATACTGGTGAAACGCGTGCATTAGCAATTTGTATGTACAGAGTAAGTTTTGATTTAGTTCAATTTCCCCCTCAATATTCTGTCAAATTTTTCCCTACATCGCGTAGCCTTAATTGTACTAGCATCATAGTAGTAGTGGTGGTAGTAGGAACAGTAGTAGCAGTAATAGTGTATTATTAGCAGTAGTAGTAACACGAGTATTAAGAGCAGTAGTAGCAGATACATATTGCCTATTGGCTAGTTGAACATCCTGCGCATGATGCCCCAGAAGTTTCATCTTGATACAGTAAGCCGTTAAAAAAAATACTGGTGAAACGCGTGCATTAGCAATTTGTATGTACAGAGTAAGTTTTGATTTAGTTCAAATTCCCCCTCAATATTCTGTCAAATTTTCCCCTACATCGCGTAGCCTTAATTGTACTAACATCATAGTAGTAGTGGTGGTAGTAGGAACAGTAGTAGCAGTAATAGTGTATTATTAGCAGTAGTAGTAACACGAGTATTAAGAGCAGTAGTAGCAGATACATATTGCCTATTGGCTAGTTGAACATCCTGCGCATGATGCCTCAGAAGTTTCATCTTGATACAGTGAGCCGTTAAAAAAAATACTGGTGAAACGCGTGCATTAGCAATTTGTATGTACAGAGTAAGTTTTGATTTAGTTCAAATTCCCCCTCAATATTCTGTCAAATTTTCCCCTACATCGCGTAGCCTTAATTGTACTAACATCATAGTAGTAGTGGTGGTAGTAGGAACAGTAGTAGCAGTAATAGTGTATTATTAGTAGTAGTAGTAACACGAGTATTAAGAGCAGTAGTAGCAGATACATGTTGACTATTGGCTAGTTGAACATCCTGCGCATGATGCCCCAGAAGTTTCATCTTGATACAGTGAGCCGTTAAAAAAAATACTGGTGAAAAGCGTGCATTAGCAATTTGTATGTACAGAGTAAGTTTTGATTTAGTTCAATTTCCCCCTCAATATTCTGTCAAATTTTCCCCTACATCGCGTAGCCTTAATTGTACTAACATCATAGTAGTAGTGGTGGTAGTAGGAACAGTAGTAGCAGTAATAGTGTATTATTAGTAGTAGTAGTAACACGAGTAGTAAGAGCAGTAGTAGCAGATACATGTTGCCTATTGGCTAGTTGAACATCCTGCGCATGATGCCTCAGAAGTTTCATCTTGATACAGTGAGCCGTTAAAAAAAATACTGGTGAAACGCGTGCATTAGCAATTTGTATGTACAGAGTAAGTTTTGATTTAGTTCAAATTCCCCCTCAATATTCTGTCAAATTTTCCCCTACATCGCGTAGCCTTAATTGTACTAACATCATAGTAGTAGTGGTGGTAGTAGGAACAGTAGTAGCAGTAATAGTGTATTATTAGTAGTAGTAGTAACACGAGTATTAAGAGCAGTAGTAGCAGATACATGTTGCCTATTGGCTAGTTAAACATCCTGCGCATGATGCCCCAGAAGTTTCATCTTGATACAGAGAGCCGTTAAAAAAAATACTGGTGAAACGCGTGCATTAGCAATTTGTATGTACAGAGTGAGTTTTGATTTAGTTCAAATTCCCCCTCAATATTCTGTCAAATTTTCCCCTACATAGCGTAGCCTTAATTGTACTAACATCATAGTAGTAGTGGTGGTAGTAGGAACAGTAGTAGCAGTAATAGTGTATTATTAGCAGTAGTAGTAACACGAGTATTAAGAGCAGTAGTAGCAGATACATATTGCCTATTGGCTAGTTGAACATCCTGCGCATGATGCCCCAGAAGTTTCATCTTGATACAGTGAGCCGTTAAAAAAAATACTGGTGAAACGCGTGCATTAGCAATTTGTATGTACAGAGTAAGTTTTGATTTAGTTCAAATTCCCCCTCAATATTCTGTCAAATTTTCCCCTACATCGCGTAGCCTTAATTGTACTAACATCATAGTAGTAGTGGTGGTAGTAGGGACAGTAGTAGCAGTAATAGTGTATTATTAGTAGTAGTAGTAACACGAGTATTAAGAGTAGTAGTAGCAGATACATGTTGCCTATTGGCTAGTTGAACATCCTGCGCATGATGCCCCAGAAGTTTCATCTTGATACAGTGAGCCGTTAAAAAAAATACTGGTGAAACGCGTGCATTAGCAATTTGTATGTACAGAGTAAGTTTTGATTTAGTTCAAATTCCCCCTCAATATTCTGTCAAATTTTCCCCTACATCGCGTAGCCTTAATTGTACTAACATCATAGTAGTAGTGGTGGTAGTAGGAACAGTAGTAGCAGTAATAGTGTATTATTAGTAGTAGTAGTAACACGAGTATTAAGAGCAGTAGTAGCAGATACATGTTGACTATTGGCTAGTTGAACATCCTGCGCATGATGCCCCAGAAGTTTCATCTTGATACAGTGAGCCGTTAAAAAAAATACTGGTGAAACGCGTGCATTAGCAATTTGTATGTACAGAGTAAGTTTTGATTTAGTTCAATTTCCCCCTCAATATTCTGTCAAATTTTCCCCTACATCGCGTAGCCTTAATTGTACTAACATCATAGTAGTAGTGGTGGTAGTAGGAACAGTAGTAGCAGTAATAGTGTATTATTAGTAGTAGTAGTAACACGAGTATTAAGAGCAGTAGTAGCAGATACATGTTGCCTATTGGCTAGTTGAACATCCTGCGCATGATGCCTCAGAAGTTTCATCTTGATACAGTGAGCCGTTAAAAAAAATACTGGTGAAACGCGTGCATTAGCAATTTGTATGTACAGAGTAAGTTTTGATTTAGTTCAAATTCCCCCTCAATATTCTGTCAAATTTTCCCCTACATCGCGTAGCCTTAATTGTACTAACATCATAGTAGTAGTGGTGGTAGTAGGAACAGTAGTAGCAGTAATAGTGTATTATTAGTAGTAGTAGTAACACGAGTATTAAGAGCAGTAGTAGCAGATACATGTTGCCTATTGGCTAGTTGAACATCCAGCGCATGATGCCCCAGAAGTTTCATCTTGATACAGTGAGCCTTTAAAAAAAATACTGGTGAAACGCGTGCATTAGCAATTTGTATGTACAGAGTAAGTTTTGATTTAGTTCAATTTCCCCCTCAATATTCTGTCAAATTTTCCCCTACATCGCGTAGCCTTAATTGTACTAACATCATAGTAGTAGTGGTGGTAGTAGGAACAGTAGTAGCAGTAATAGTGTATTATTAGTAGTAGTAGTAACACGAGTATTAAGAGCAGTAGTAGCAGATACATGTTGCCTATTGGCTAGTTGAACATCCTGCGCATGATGCCCCAGAAGTTTCATCTTGATACAGTGAGCCGTTAAAAAAAATACTGGTGAAACGCGTGCATTAGCAATTTGTATGTACAGAGTAAGTTTTGATTTAGTTCGAATTCCCCCTCAATATTCTGTCAAATTTTTCCCTACATCGCGTAGCCTTAATTGTACTAACATCATAGTAGTAGTGGTGGTAGTAGGAACAGTAGTAGCAGTAATAGTGTATTATTAGTAGTAGTAGTAACACGAGTATTAAGAGCAGTAGTAGCAGATACATGTTGACTATTGGCTAGTTGAACATCCTGCGCATGATGCCCCAGAAGTTTCATCTTCATACACTGAGCCGTTAAAAAAATACTGCTGAAACGTGTGCATTGGCAATTTGTATGTACAGAGTAAGTTTTGATTTAGTTCAAATTCCCCCTCAATATTCTGTCAAATTTTCCCCTACGTCGCGTAGCCTTAATTGTACTAACATCATAGCAGTAGTGGTGGTAGTAGGAACAGTAGTAGCAGTAATAGTTTATTATTAGTTGTAGTAGTAACACGAGTATTAAGAGCAGTAGTAGCAGATCCATGCTGCCTATTGGCTAGTTGAACATCCTGCGAATGATGCCCCAGAAGTTTCATCTTGATACAGTGAGCCGTTAAAAAAAATACTGGTGAAACGCGTGCATTAGCAATTTGTATGTACAGAGTAAGTTTTGATTTAGTTCAAATTCCCCCTCAATATTCTGTCAAATTTTCCCCTACATCGCGTAGCCTTAATTGTACTAACATCATAGTAGTAGTGGTGGTAGTAGGAACAGTAGTAGCAGTAATAGTGTATTATTAGTAGTAGTAGTAACACGAGTATTAAGAGCAGTAGTAGCAGATACATGTTGCCTATTGGCTAGTTGAACATCCTGCGCATGATGCCCCAGAAGTTTCATCTTGATACAGTGAGCCGTTAAAAAAAATACTGGTGAAACGCGTGCATTAGCAATTTGTATGTACAGAGTAAGTTTTGATTTAGTTCAAATTCCCCCTCAATATTCTGTCAAATTTTCCCCTACGTCGCGTAGCCTTAATTGTACTAACATCATAGAAGTAGTGGTGGTAGTAGGAACAGTAGTAGCAGTAATAGTGTATTATTAGTAGTAGTAGTAACACGAGTATTAAGAGCAGCAGTAGCAGATACATGTTGCGTATTGGCTAGTTGAACATCCTGCGCATGATGCCCCAGAAGTTTCATCTTGATACAATAAGCCGTTAAAAAAATACTGCTGAAACGCGTGCATTAGCAATTTGTATGTACAGAGTAAGTTTTGATTTAGTTCAATTTTCCCCTGAACGTTTCTTCCGTTGTTCATTTCAACCTCCTCAATCTTAGTAGTACTCGCTGCAGATCCAGTAGTTTTAGCTGTAGTATTAGTGGTAGTAGCAGTAGTAGCGTGTAAATATTGCCTTTTTGGTCAATTGATCATCTTCCTTCTTATTTCCTGAAAGTTGCAAATTAATATACTCAGTCATTCCTGAGCTCTGCCCTTTTGAGAGGCCATACACACATAGCATGTTTGTACATTCCCAGAAAGGCTCATCTGAATGCCCTTCGTCTTTTTAGAAAGTAAAGTTCAAACATGCACACATTCCTCAATGACATATACTATATGTAAACAATAAATGAGTTTCCCAACTTACAGCCCTTGCACTGAGGGCTGTGGGGAGGGATTGGCATCCCCAAAGGCATAATTACAGGGTCTTTCAACAACGTTGAAAAAAATTGATGTCTCAAAACTTTGTTTGGACGTTTCTTTTGAGAAATTATGTGCGTGCGGAGGGGGGTTGCTCTCAAATCACTTTGACTCTTAAAAAGAGCACTTAAACTTCCAATTTCCAATTAAATACCTCCCATCCAAAGTTTATACAGCCACGTATTCCGTAAAAACCTTAAATGTCCCCAGGGCACAACTTAAAACCCTTTCCTCAGGGCTCTGGAGGGTCGTGTCGAGCCTGGAGGCACTTTATATGTTCTTTGGACTGTTTTGAACAATTTGGCTATCTCATAATTTTGATCAGATGCGTTTGAGGAAAAGAGAGCGTCAAGAAGGGTAGGGCTAGTTGTCCAGTGGCCCTCTATCACTTTTGATTCTTACAAAGGAACTAGAGCTTTCAAATTCCAATTAAATGAGCCTCCTCTAAATTCTATACGACCACACCTTCCATAGAAACCTTATTTATTCCCAGGGATTAACTTAGAACCCCTTCCCCCAGGTTCTTAGGGGTTTTTCAACTCCGAAGGCCTTGTTATATAATCTTTAGACTATTTTGAAGACAATGGCTATCTCAAAATTTTTGACAGGTGCATTTTGGGAAAAGAAGACGTGGGGAGAGGGTTAGGTACCCTTTGATTACTTTTTACTCTTAAAAAGGGTACTAACATGTCTATAATAGGCAACTAGTAGAACGTTTAGTCATTTCCGTGAGGGCTGTGAGTAGTAAGGCATCTATATATTAAAAATACACATGCACTTTCACAAGCCTGAGGCATGGATATGTGTGTAGTTTAACCGGTACCTTGGGTTACCACGGGTCAGTCACCTATTACAATGAACAGTACTTGCCCTACCAGACGGGTTTTCTAATGTGACACCCATTTTTTGGAGGTCAAACAGAGAGAGAGCGGCGGTCACACTAACTTGATTAGTAGTTGGATTCGGATATAAGGAGTAATTTTCATTGTAGCTCATATTAGTAAGAGAATTGAATTCAGAGAGAGAATAGTTTATTTGAGAGGATATTAGTGGAGAAAAAAATGAGTGGTGCATTTACGTTATTGGAGATTAATGATGGAACCGACAGCAGCAGCAGCAACGATATACGAGTACCCAATGTAGCTGTGGAAATAACCGCTGACTGTAGACTATGTCTTGAATGGGACATTATGTATATGAGATACGTGATATCATTAAGCAGGTTTAAGCAGTAGGAGCAACTATGTTTTGCTGGAAAAGTGAATATTCTCCATATAAATAAACTTCGGTCAGCATTAGATGTCCTATCGAAATATATTGATGAGAACAAAATGCATCAGTGAATATTATTATTGTAATTATGTTCAATAAAAATGTTTCTAAATCAAGGGTATTTTTCTTTCTTTCTATAGTAGACTAGCGTATATTTTCTAGAGTACAAAAAGAAATTCTGGTTAGTCTGAAGTTGGTTGTGAGAGAGTTAGGACTCTAAAAAATGGATAGATTCGAGAAAGAGCGAATAATGAGGAATCTAGTTCTTATGGAAAAACGTTTGATTCTAGAAGATGATTTTCTAGAGTTGTCTATTCAAAGGAAGATATTTTCTCGGGGAATGCTTGTTGATATAATGAAAACTGATTCTCCATGATTAGACTATTGTATGAAGCTTCTACATCGTGGTCCAAATGCATTTACACAATTTATTGATATATTGATCACGACACGGCAAAATGATATTGTGGATATGCTTTTAAACATTAGTTTTGAAATTTAGGACTTTTTCATGAGAAAGATGGTGCTCAAGGATGATTTACTCCTCTCTCTCTCTCTCTCTATCTCAGACAATTTTTGTTGTTGCTAGCTCAGTTTCATTGTGGTAGTGAGAGTGTCAACACATGACAAAATGTTCCATACATGTCCGTTATGTATGTACTCACTGGGCAGCTGGTCATCATCATGTGAGAATTGCACAATGATTGAGGAGCATGATGAAAAGTGTAGATTATGCAACCCGTGTAAATTGCATAGAGGATATGCTGTACAAATTAAATGTTGTAATTCCTGTCTTGAAGAGGTGTGTGACTCGCATCCTAGAGGCCACCTATGCTCCAATTGTCATTATGATAAATGTAATCAGTGGGAGAGTACATATCCCGGTATGATTGGAAAGAATCCTAACCGTGATTTTAGTTTATTGCTACGAGATTGGTACCGTCGTGGTTTTAGATTGTTCTGAGAGGAGGAACCGGGTCAACGATTCAACTGTTGGAATAACAAAAGAATATGGTTTCTACGTCATCGTTGTGAAGACACTGGGTGTTATGATTATAAGCCCACTGATTTTTATTTGGCTGTGACGGAATGTGATTCGACACTTGAGGACACTGTTTGTGAAATTGCTTCAAATAAGCAAATTGAAACATGTGAATTCTATAGAATGAATGAGAATAGTATCATTGACTATACAAAGAGATATGACAAGAGTGAAGTCACACTCTACTGTAGAAAATGTGACCCTGACATTGTACTACATCAGGATCAGTACACTGTGAATTCAGATAATCTACCTGCACTAGTTGTTGTCGACAAATACCTAGTAGTGGATGAAATCTAAAGAGTAGAAAAGTCGTTTTATCATGTATATAAATTTTTTTTTATTAATAAACAATTTCACATACATCTTTAGAACATTTTATTCTTAGGGCACTAAAATCAATATTAAATACACTTGTAAGTACATTCTCCACTAGAAAGTCGTTCAATCGAGGTAAGTCAACGTAGATGTCGAGAAACTGCTTGTAGGTGTAGCCACGACATTTGAACATGAAAAAGAGTAGTGCATGAAAGTCACATGTCTTAGTCGTTAAATCCTGTACTCTTCGTTGATTTTGAATAATGGTTTTCCCCCTGCTTTCAATAAAGTTGCTGATGTATGGTGCGTAGAATTTATATGATAGACCAAGAGGATCAAAAAATTCAATATTCTTCGCTGTTTGAAAGATGCATAGCCAATGACCGGTCTTCAAAGTCGATGGACTGCTATTAACAATGATTAGGGTATTGTTAACACTTGGAATTTTTTCAATGAAGTCCGAAGGTATGCAATAGGACTTGTACTGGGACATGTATGGATCCATACTAAGTACGTTGATTATTTGGTTTGCGTTCATGGTGCTAGGTCTAGTAGAACACTGCCGTCGGGGGTGATTTCACAATAGGTTTCAAATTGACTCATTGATATTAGCGTGATACTCTCGGTCAGGGCATTGGCAAATGTACACTCGAAACGTACATTCCCTGTTCGTACTATGGTCATATCCTGTGTGCCTGACAAATCCAAAACAATAACCCCATGATTTTTTGAAAACATTGAATCGGTTATTCCATTTTCAAATAGTTGAGAGTCATGATCTAGGGATTGCATAGTCAACTCGTACAGAGTTCTATAGGATTTTTTGTCAAATGATAAAGTGTACAGTGGAATACCATTCACTTTGCACACAAGGCTAGATAGACCAAAAAAATTAAAATCATGGGGGGATTCAGTCCAGGATCCAACGGCACTGCCACTCTTCACAAAGGCCAAAGCCAATTTTGATGGGATTTCTCCATTGATAAATGATGAATCGCTATAGCTACGAGAGCCGGTGGCAATGTGACGTTGATTAGTGATCGTATGAGGAACAAGAAGTTTAATGTTGTTGCCATTGGCTCTTAGCTTTTCCACTGCCAATGCAACAGAGCTCATAACCTGTTGTTTTCGGACGTGGAGAATTGCCGATGTGATAATAACATTTGCATCGGGTGCTGCAGGAAGTGTTTTTCTCAAAATGAAATTTGATGGGGCCATCTGTAACTTTATGTCAATCTTGACATTGGGGGGTAGCCATTGGGATATATTGAATATCTCATGATTTAATTTTCCAACTAGATGATACTCCTGGGTCACTGCAGTAGTCAACTCACCGTCAGTATCAACACCTAACCGATATTCATAGCCTAATGATTGTAATCTCAACTCCTTGTAAGCCTTTGGTGTCGTCATCATAAATTGTATGTAGATTGCATAGTTTGAATAATTTTTGCTAGTGCTCACCAATGTTCCATTAATAAATACATTAATTTGTTTGAATAGGTTGTGTAGAATACAGTTTTCATAGGAGAGACCATCGCCGGCATTTGGAGTTGTATTATCTGACTTTTTCTTCACCACAACATTTAAATCAATAAATTTTGACGACAAATCAATGAAATAGTCTTCATTGGAAAATATTTGAAAGTGTATATTTTCCGAGAGGGGTTGTTGGGGGTGAAACTGTTCATAGTAGCCATACTTGACACTGACATCAACATTTTCAGCATTGAATAGATTCAATGAGGAACTGATTGATGGATATGATTCCTTGTGGGGGAGATAAGTCATCTTAAGAGAAAAAATCCTTCTTTGATCTAACAATCTTTTTCTTTTTTTTCTTCTTCTGCTTATTGGTCTTCCTTGTTTTATTCCTCAAAGTCCTTGTTGATGTCCTTTGCTTCCTGCCTGGGTGGAGACTGATAAGTGAATGACGCGAACGCATCCTTTTCAATCCCTCCCCATTTTGTCGAGATTTTAGTTGCTCACCAACGGCTCTTGCTGAAGATCTAATATTCTCCTTAACACTCTCCTTGAAATTCTTGCCCGACCCCCAGTCCTGTAGTATGGAGGCAGCAAAATTTGATGCAGCAGGTACAAGATATTTTCTGGCAAGGGGTAGTGCAGAACGAAATAGCCTAGCAAACCAGCTACCAAGACCATAGCCAGACATTGTAGTAAGCCCCTTGTAGTAGTCCAATCCATTGCCTATTTGACGTGGACTCAAAGCACCAACATAACAATCGATATCGGGACAGACAAATGGAATTCTCCTGTTGTTCATTTTAGGTGATTGTGCTGTCGTTGACAATGGGTTAAAAATGACATGTAATCACTGCTAAGCCTTTTGTTATTGCTAGAGGATCACCCAATTCACTTCTTAGTGTTAACTGACAGAGTTCCAAATACGAAGTGTTTACAGGAACATACTGAAGATGCTTTATATTATAGTGATGAACAAGTTCATGAGTTGTTTTTCGTTCAAGAAAACGTAGGAGGGGGACATTTGAATTACCGACTCTCGATGTTTCCACAAAGGATGCATAGAGAAATATGCAAGAGTCCGAGGCAAAACCAGGTGGATAATCAGCAAAAATAACTTGATTCATCCCGTAAATGGTGTCAGCATTTTCCCCATTGATCATATTCTGTTTAAAGCCAAGAACGTCTCTCAGATTATCATTGAGAATAATTATTTCAGTGTCAGGAGGTGAGGTAATGTAAATCCTATCATGTTCCAATGAATAATTAAAATGGAATTTACCATTCCTACGATATGAGATTTTTCTATTGATTGCACGACACAAATCTCCCATATTATCATATTCAATATATTTCAATTTGGCATGTGGATATTCACTAGATTTAAGTGCTTCAACCCATTCATAGTCGACATAGTTCAACCCTTTCATAGTCCAATCGAGTGGTATAACTTTTATATCTTACACACGATCCTTTCTCAGGATGTCATAGGTATTTTTGAGAATACAGTCGAAAAGAGCCACTTCATATGCACCGTCAAATTTGATGGTAGGGGAGAGTTTTGTCCAAAATCACTTGTCGTATTTAAGTCATTGTAGAGAGGATCGGAAACGTTGGACATGAATGTTACATAGAAATCATTGGGCATTGTCAATATCTTCAACACCGATCCAAGAATCAAAATCAGAGTTGTATCCTAGCCACCGAACAAGTAACTGTTTCTTACCCCTGCGAGTACGTGTCTTTAATATCTTTTCAATTTGATAGATTTCACTAGCATTTTTAACTTTTTGTAGTTCATAGTCATAAAAGCCGCCGAGAATCTCTTCATCTTTGGTATCACGCAGGTGATAAGTTATGTGTTTAGTGTCTAGGATTTTTGCCACTTTAAAAAGTTCTGTGGACCAAAAGTAATTCCCCTTTTCAAAAACATTAGTTGTTCTATTAATTCGAACAGTATCACCAACATTGAATTTATTTTTCATCTTCTTGACCGCCGATTCATTGGAATACTGTTTAAGAAAGGTGTCAATTGTATCATGATCAGAATGATGAACTTCCGTTGGCGTAGAGTTGGACAATGATCGATGAGGTCGTTGATTATAAATCAACATGATTTTATCTAAATCATGAATAAAAGCCGATGGATTTTTCAATGTACAATATCTTGAAATTAAAAGTCGAATAGTTCTTATCAATTGTTCGGCCAATGCAGCCTTTATAGGACTATGACTATGATAGAGCAGTGTACTATATTTCTCAAGTACTTTTGCAACATGGGGATTAACAAATTCAGTACCGCGATCCGTTTGAATTTTTTTATATGAATCCTGTTCGACAATACTTTCAATGGCCTGAGCAACTTCAACACCTCTCTTTGATCGTAATGGAATTGCATATGCATAGCGACTATAAACACTGATTGCAAGTAGAATGTACTTGTACGGTGTATTGTGACGTCTTTGAAGCTCATCTAGAGTCAGGAGATCTGCTTGCATTATATACAATGGGTAAAAGGCTTTAGTTTTTCGATATTGATTGGCACGAAGTCTATGATTTCTATGCAGAGTGTAACTTGATTCATTTTGTAGATAGTCTTGTACACTTTTAGTGTGAACACCAGTGACTTTGGAAAGAGTGGTGGGGGAACTTAAACTCCCCGCCTCACCAATATTTTCATAAACACCTTTCAGAACTTCAACCATTTTGAACGTAAACACGTTGTGTAACGTCCGCTACCCATTTGTATACTGGCTGTTGGTGGTGGTGATGGTGACGTTGACTTGATACGTCTTCGCTTTTGTCTAGCTATCAGTGGTGTGCTAGTATTTTCCAAAATTGATTTAAAATCTTCTTCTTCAAGTTCATTTTTTAATGATGTCAATGTTGTTGATGATGATGATGCATGTTCATTTATTTTTTTTAGAATTTGTCTATTGCCAATAAGACTTTTGGGGAAGTTTAATGTATTTAGAAAGTTGTATAGATGAGTGTCAAATGATAATAGTCCTTTACGATTTGTAACCATATCATAGATTAAATCAAGTAGATTATAGCTATTGCCCTGAATTATAATGCCTTTTCCATTGCTCTCAACTTGAATGTGATCTTGACCACTTTCCAAGAGATAGGTTAGGAGTCGTTTACTTTGTTCACGATATGAGTGGGGCATTAGATTTCCAATTTTCGATACAATTGAATCCAATTCCTCCTTCTTCAATTGTGTTCCAGTAGCAGAATCCTGAGGAGATGATTCTTTTTTGGGATCAGCAGCAGCAGCAGCAGCCGTGGGCTTCGACCGATAGGACTCCGATAGGACTCCGCGAAGTGCATCTTGAAGTAGAAGCAGTTTTTTATCATCCTCAATATTTTCATTGTCAAGGAATTTACTCAGATTGTTCTCAATGTGTTCGACGGGTGAGAGAGCGAGTTCTATTGGAGTCAATTTATAGGGTTTTGCCATTCTCTGTCTAGAGAAAACTGTTTACAAGTCCTGCAATTATTGGCAGTAAAAGTGTGAAAAGCTACCACCCGCCTGAAGAAGTCGTTTCCTTTTAAATTTTTTTCTTTTCTTTTTAGAGGCCAATGTACGTACAATGGAACGATGTTGCTTCGCCTGTTGCTTAACTACTTCTGGCACTTGAACATTACCCTCGGTCAAATTTAAACAAAGTTCGGATATTAGATTAATGAAATCGTTGTCAATACCGTGTTTGAGTATTGCTTTCCTAAGCGGAGGTTTTGAAGAGCTTAGAACTGAAAACAAATGTCTATGTTCATGAAGTTTCTTCAGTGTCATGATAGCAACTAATAGGTCTTTTTAGTGTTCACGGGGAAATGTACTGTAATTTCATCGTCAAAAATATCTGTGACTACACGCAGATCCTCGGGTGTATTTTGATTAAGATCCAATAGGATGTAGCCGTAGGGTTTATTAGTTGCCTGATTGTATGCTGAGAGCAGAAATTTGGGGGGCGCCTGGATAGATTTGTTTATTGAGAGTTATTAGCGAGCTAGAATCACGAACAACTCTGTAGATGATATAGTAGGTGCAGTTCAATGCAAGTGTTCACATACATTTGCTCTGATGAAAGAGATTGTGTAGAACCAGAGTAACGGAAATCTGTTCATGATGAGAGCGAACAGTGAACAGTTGTAGCATTTCTTGAGACCATTGTTCAATAGATTCAGCCAGATCGTCAATGATCAACCAACAGTTTTGTTCAATAATACTGAAAACATCAAGTCCCTGTATGAATTGTATCTGCACCAACCCCGTCGTGGCAGCAATTGCTTTTATTTTATCATATGACTCCTGCCAAATACTGTAACAATAGTAGATTTTTTTCGGCTTTTCCACAAACATTTTATCACAATTTTTAATTATTTTAGTTAAGAGTGTTGTTTTGCCCGACATTGACGGTCCACACAGAAACGATCTGAATGGTGTTTTAAATTGATACATGTTCCCTTCAAGAGTTCACCTAGACAACTAACTGTAGACTATGGCTGTCTAATGACTAAATAATTTCCCTATTATTACTCCGTTCAAGAATAATAATTAGAAGAAGAAGAAGACGAATAAAGAATAATATTTTCTTTTATTATATACATAAAAAAGGTAACAATACTTTTAAAAAACATACTTCATTGAAAAAAGCACATTAAACATGAATAAAAAAAATACAATTTTTTTTAATTTATTTATAATAAAAAAAGTACAACATTTACATAACCACTAGAAAAAAAAACACTTAAATAAATACACTTTTTTTTATTTATAAAAAAAATACAACATTTATTGGACTAATGCACTTGTGAAATAATATCATACACTTTTACTTACAACATTTTAAATTTTGGGGTCCCCCCTCCCCCCGGGGGGCAGCCGCTGTGGCTGCCGGGGGCGGGAAGTGCCGGGCGCCGGAAGCGGGGGCCCGCTGAGGCGGGCCCGGGCCGGGGCTGGCATTAAATACTGGAAATTGATCTGCCTTGCACACACACACACATTGAAAATTGTTTGTGATAAAGAAAAAAAAGAATTAAAAAAAAAACACCTAATTACCCAAAAAACCCTCCCACCCAATTTATACTTTTTTTAATGAATTTAAGTTAATTTTTCTAGACCGAGTTGTTTTCTGTACTCTGTACATTCAACTCGGTCTGAAATTAAATAATGACCGTGTGGTAGTACCTTCACACCATCCTCAAGTACATAGACTTTGTCCGATATGGCCGACATGGCGTTTTTCTCAACTCTAACTGTTTAGTTTTTAAATTGTAAAGAGCGAATTGCCATGACTTTCGCCCTTGGCACTAAACTACGTTCCACACAGTTTCTATACACACTCATGTCGAAATTATTTTTTACAAAGTATGTAGGTACCCCCTTGCAAACTTGTTTGATATCCTTACCGTGCGTTTCCACACAGTATACCTTCGGTCCAGGAAACACACCACTGGATATCAGATCGCTACCCGTTTCAGATTTTAACATTAACAATTGATTTGGGGCCTGGCGTTTCACTAGCTCCGGGTAGAGGGATTCGTCCCAGTTAGTGTAGTCCATTCGTGAGCTAGTGTACTCGCCATTTTCCAAATCATTCAATAGATTTTCAGTTTTGACTTTTAACAGGAGTGAATCAGTGTCCCCGTAGTACAATTGAACTTGTCCCTCAATCGGCCACTGTACCTTGCATACATTATAATAAAATGACAACATGAGTTTCTTGGATATTTCAGTTATTGCACTTCCGCCTGCAATATTTTTATTTAATACAATGTTTCTTTTCTTGCGATGTAGGAGCACCATATTAGAGTCTATGATTGTGAACGATGTGAAGTTTGGATCCGCAATGATTCGAGCACAATCTTTGGGGTTGGTTACAATGTCACATCGACTTCTGTGTCGTACACTCTCACACATTTTACCGAAAGCTGAGTTCAAAATGAGTTTATAGACTTCTTTTTCAACTTTCGTTTTCCCTTGTGAACGCTTACTGACAAAGGTGTCAATAAGCGTTTTCATGTAAGGCTTTTGATCAAATTGGAGGGCTCTATGAATCTTTGTGACCTTGAAACCATTGGAAACCATCCATTTCAATAGCACGTGATGAACAACGATATTCTGTTTCGGGTTGAGGTCGGCAATTAGTTTTTGTTTTGAAGGTACCCAGTGCATACTCCCGTCCTCTACTAAAGATAAATTGTAGGAGCTCAGAGAGTCCCTACCCACCGGTCTATTTATGCACGGAAAAACAAAGTCTTTTACCGAGTCATGGATTTCCATGGGTATTTCACCGTCAATTTCAAAAAACCATCCCTGTGCCCCATTCTCCTCAACACTGGCAATGTCGGGGAAATTCGAAGCACAGGGATTGTTAAGCCATTTATAATTGCCACACGGCAAACAGTAGTGAGACATAGCCGATGGGTAAAGAGAATTCATATCCAAAAAAAACTGCGTCCGACTTTTCATCGGTGTGCTGTCCACTCGGATCAGTTTTCATGATACGATCCCCGTGAAAAACATACCCACCCCTCATTGATCTCTCTACAAACAGATGCTGATCCACATCGGCGATCAGACCTATTTCTTCTTTGCTGATTTTAAGTATCAAGTCCATCACCAAATGGGGAGTGGAAAAATAATAACCTAAATCCAACCCAAATTCCCCATAGATTTTATCCGTATTTTTGCACACAATGTCCAGAAGAGTGAGTACGTCACTGATCAAGTAAAGTTTACAATAATCTCACCCATTTTTACATCCGCCCTTTGCCCAAACCCTCTTAGCAAATTCGTAGTCGCTAGTGGTGCACTCACTCTCAGTAAGAGAATTGTAAAAAGCTTCAATGGGCGGTAGTGACACCTCATCTAGCCTCGAGCCAGAGTTGTAATAATCATATGGATATATACCCTTACACGTTAATAAATCATACATTTCATCATCGGGGAAGCGCTGTTTGAGGAGGGGGAAGCTATCAAAATTGTCACTTTTCTGCACCTGAATCAATTGACTTAAAGATTTGGGGAAGAAGCTGAAAGAGTCTAAAAAACGGATTTTATTCAGGCACGTGTTACCCTTGTCAACTGTTTTCCACATGAATTCTAGCAGCAGTAGCTTCTCCGATGATTTGGGTATGATATTATATGAAAAAGAACCATCTATCCATGCGTCATCTACAACTCCTCCCTTGGCAATGCGGGCCAACGCCGGAAGAACAAACTTTAAGTCGTAATTGGAATTGTGTATAAAAACAGGTACGAAATATTGTTGTCTAACGTTTAAATTGCATGACTGGTGTGCTACCCCTCTAAAGTTACTCCCTCCCGATGTAATTTCCTGCCACAAATAATCATGGTCGATCACCTTCCTCCTCCCCCCATTCCCAACACCATCATCAAATTGTCCCTTGCAAACCCAACACATTTTACGATTTTTAATGGCCACTATGTCATCTGGTGATAGGAGCATAGGATAGTTTGTATAACGAAGGCGCGAAATTGCACCGTTCGCTGTTTTGATTAGACTGACCAATGCCGAGCGCATGCAGTCTTCACCGTCACTCAATATCTCAACTACATCCAACACTTGCATGGTATTATTGGAATGTCGTTGCGCGTGAGCGTAAGAGACCCCTATGGCTTCATGTATTTTAACACGATTTGAATTTGACGGATCGCACACGTCTGTCAGCTTAGCCTCGCAGTCCAAAGCGATCTTATTGCTCTGCAGGAGCGTGTTTTGAAAATTTTTAAAACGTAAGATCGCTCTATCTCCGCTTACCGTCTCCACAGCCTGGTATCCATGACGTTTACAGTGTTTCATGTGATGCTTTAACTTTAAATCAGTCCAAAATCTTGAGAGACATGTTGGACAGTAATAACGTACACCACCACATTTTTTACCCTCACTTAGAACCCTACTAATATCAGTAATCGGATTGAAATGACCAATTGAATCGGAGTCTGTGGGTGGGGTGTATAGAAGCCACACCCAATGTTCTACTGATTCAATTGAAGGAGCCCGCACTGGAAATAATACACCCTTCTTATCGGAACGCTGACCCTCTTCAAATTCTGTTTCATACTGTAACACCGTGACACCAATCTTTAAATGTGCATTAGCCCGCTCAAAAATATCTATTCCTTTTAGTGTCACGGGAAATTGACCATTTAAACAATTAAAATTTACTTTGGAGAACTTTGAACCCTCCCTACCATCAACTGCCATTTTATCCAACTTCTTCTTAGTGGCATCTATTTGAAGTGGTCTGTATGCTGCAATTAAAAATGCATACTTGAAACACTGCAGCCTCGTATCGAAACAGATTCGTTGTATCCCCCTACACCCCTCTAAATCTGAATGATATTTTAAAACTATAGCCCTCTCCCCATGCCCACCTCTTACAATAAAATCCTTTTTAAACCTACAAATATTAACATTTAAACTTTCAATAAATAAAACCACAGATCCACTACCCCCCTCGTTATAATTTTCCCACTTACTTTGAATACTATTAGCCCAATTTAGAAAAACCTCCCCATAATTTGATAAATGCGGGTGTATTGCCAACATCTCTGTGTGCAAGTATTTCGAATACATCTCACCCGCACTTTCATTAAAAAAAAATATTTTTAGTGCTATTGATGCTTTTAAACTGACCCCAACTCCCCAAAGCCCCATTTGTTGTTCAAGAATAGCTCGAATCTTATCAGTATATGAATGTGTAATGGCCAGGGGATCTGTTATTATATCCCCCGACACTAAAGAGTTGAAGGGGTCACCGAATTTGGCGCTGTAGACCAATGTGTGGTGCAAGGCAGAGTTGGACAGAAAAAAAATCCGGAAGAGGGGATACTGTTGCTGTTGTATTACTACTACTATCTATAACATTAAGTGGAATGGTGGAGGGTGACAGGGAATTGTCAATAACACCACCACTCCCAGTCTGTTCAATCACATTGGGGGGATATGGCATGAGGTAGTCCCCTAGTACATTTTCCAAGGTATTTGGGGACAATTGGTCGAGCCAGCCTGTATTGTCCTGTGATGGAATTTCGTTATGAGGACCCAGTTCAGATGCACTAGTAACATCACCTAAATGTTCACGCATAAAACTATCTGTCCACTCCGGATCCTCAAGCATGTCAATATCACAGCTTAAGTCATCTAGGCTAGCCATTTCCCCAAAAACATCATTAAGGAACCCCCTATGCCACTCCAAATCCTCTAGAACTAGTGTAGGTTCATCACTGAACTCCGTTGGTGGTGACAGAATTGGTCCTGTAAATACACTTGGTTCATCACTCAATGGTGTCGGTGGTGGTGCTATATCATTAATCTGTAGAAAAAAAAGTTTTATTTTTTATGTAAAATAACCATTATTTTTATAAAGTTAATAAACTATGTCAATTTCTCATAGTCATTGTCCCACCACCTGAACAATTAAAAGAAGAAGAAAAAAAAAGTTACATTGCCATATGTCTTTCATTATGACAACTGAACATGTTAAAAAATATATATTGAAATGTAGTCTTATTCTTAGAGGGTAAGTTAGAACAAGAGAATGATAAAAAAAACTAATGGTTTTATTCCAAAAATTTTCAGAATAAAAACGCAAAATATGGGTCCAATTCTAGTGCTTGACCCTCTTCAATATAACTCTCAATGAAATTCGACCATCGTTCAACTGACGCAGTATGCTGTATGAACACTTGCTCCTCAGCTTCGGTTAATGGACACGAATCCCATACGTCGGTTGGTGGTGTAACTCTCTCAACAATCCGAATTTTCCTATGTCTTTTGGCAACGGATTTGTTTGAAGTTGTGGACGTAGTTGACCTGGACTAAATAAATCATTGTAAGAGAGAAGAACTTTTTTTTTCTCCATCCATATCAACAATTAAAGTGCAATTAAAATGCTGGATGGTCCTTTATAGAGCCCCCCCTGGGAGGACCCTTGGGAATCGGGAGCTTCCTTCGAGGTAGGAGGATCGATGCCCTTTCAAGTTGGGATATCGGACTTCACAACACTGTTCAAATAGAACAGCCTCAAATTCTTTCTCGAAAACATCTTTTAAAATGTCCCTAAGTGTTTCAATGAAATAATTGCTTGAAATGAGTTCGCCCAAATAATGTTTCTTGACAACACTGTGAAGACATAATTGGAGATTATTAAAAAACCTTCTTCCTATGTTAATATATATCTTATCGGAGATATACATCCTGTTACAAGAACCCCACTTAAAATTCAAATTATACCTATCGAGCGGATTAAAATTCATGTGTAGCGATGGGAGATTTTGATAAGCGGATATGCACAAAAGCTTAGTGCAAAAACATATCCCAGTTTAAGAATGGTTGTCAACTGTGAAATAGCGAATTGTCTGTTTTCATATAGTTAGTTTGTTTAAAGGAATATTGGATTATTGCATTAGAAGACGTCTTGGTTAGAAGAGAAGTTACAAGGTAAGGTTTTTTAGAAATGCATGATGAGCTATTTCAGTGTTATAAGCATTCCTTTATATACTGCTAATTTGGTTAATGAAAGAAAATAAAATAGGATTCTTATAGAATAGTTTAGAAACAAATTTAAGTTTTACTCATCAAAAGTTACGCGCCTGAGAAAATTTACCTTATTTTTGAAAATAGGGAAAGAAAAAATTATGTATATACTTACAAATTCTGACTGGGCTTCTACACCTGAAGGCCCTGGCAAAACATGAAGGGGGTCAAGCTCACAATCTTGAGTAGGCTGGGCTGAGGCATTATGAGAAGCAGTCCATTCTCTTTTCAACTTCCTTCCAGCTTGCATAGAGCTAACACTGGCGTGAGAGGGCCCTGGCACTATAAGTTCGGTGGTCGTTGGCTGGTCCAGATCGTGTGTAATTCTACCAGCATATTTGATAATAGATGGCCTTGCGGCTTGCATTAATGCAGCTTCGCCCATCTCGGTTTCTTTTCAAAAGGGGGGTTATTGCACGTATCCTCTTCCTTTAAAAAAAAGGCAAAATTTAGCATGAAAAAAACAACCCCCCTTTTTCCATTTTGTTGGATAAATGCTTAAGAGGTCAAATTTTGCCCTTCTCTTGTTTAAATGCAAAAAGTTTATCGCTCATTAAGGCGTGATGCATATAATGGCTTAAAGGTGCTCCTATTATTAATTTCTTTACCTTCCTTCTTCTTACTGCTAAATAAAAACGAACAGAAATTATAACGTATGTGAGGGGGTTCTCCCCCAAGTCAATACCTCGCTCTTTACGCTACAATTTTTTTTTTTTTTTTAGTGCTTTCAAAAGAGCTATCTATTCTAATTAAACGGCCTTTGTGATTCAGGGGTTTGTGAATCAAAATTTTTTTTAACTTTTAACGTAAAGAGTGTGGTATTGACTAAGGGGGAACCCTCCCCCTCATATACGTAATAACATATACGTAATAAAAAAAATAAAAATAAAAAAAACAAGCGATACGGCTCAATAGTAATCCAAACTTTTAAAAACGGAATTTTGATGTCAATAAATGTATCAAAAGAATGTGTTTATAACACTGATTCTAAATATATAAATTTTTATTAAGTTTAGTATTACACATCAAAGGCTACGAGCCTGAGAAAATTTATCCAATTTTTTAAAGAGGGGGGAAACACCCCCTACAAGTGAATGAATTTTAATGAAAATCACACCGTCAGATTCAGCAGATCAGAAAACCCTATTACATAGGTTTCAAGCTCATATCTGCAAAAATCTGCAACTTTGTATTTTTTGCCAGAAGAAAAATATACGAATATAGAAGTTAGTTCCGTAAGTTAATTTGTAAAGACATCCATTTAGCAAAAGAAAAGTAAAATTTTTATGCAAATAAAAGCTGCATTAACTAAAAAACGATCAGAAATTAAAAAAAAAACAAGTTTTTTAAACTGAAAGTAAGGAGCGACATTAAAACTTAAAACGAACAGAAATTATTCCCTATATGAACGGGAGTGTCCCCTCCTCAAGTCCTCGCTCTTTACGCTAAAGTTTGACCATGTCTTGCAACTTTATTTTTTTAAACAATAAAAAACTTTAGCGTAAAGAGCGAATCCTTATGATGATGATTTCAAATATATCAGTTTCATCAAGTTTAGCTATACCGGTCAAAAGTTACGCGCCTGAGAAAAATTTGCCTTGTTTTCGAAAAAAGGGGGAAACACCCTCTAAAACTCATAGAACTTTAATGAGAATCACACCATCAGAAAACCTTACCATAGAAGTTAAAAGCTCCTATCTGCAAAACTGTGGAATTTTGTATTTTTTCCCAGAAGAAAGATCACGGATGCATGTTTAGGCCTACTTTTTTTTTGTTGTTTTTTTTTCCTTGGGGTGATCGTATCGACCCAGTAGTCCTAGAATATCCCGGGGAGCTCATTTGAACGGAAATTAAAAGTTCTAGTGTCCTTTTTAAGTGACCAAAAAAAAAAAAAATGGAGGGCAACTAGGCCCCCTCCCACGCTAATTTTTTCCCAAAGTCATCCGCCGCGACATCGGAATTAGAAAACCCCGTTTATAGCAAGAGCCTGTGAAATTTCACTCCCAAAACTCTCACTCTCTTTGTAACACGCAAGCTTTTCATTCAAACCAGAAAAATACAAGATGTTTGGAAAAAGCTTGTTTCTGAGTGATAAAGAACTGTTTTTCAAAACAATTAAAACTTGTAAACATACCTATGGAGGAGAGATTTTATTTACATAATAGAAAAAAGCGTGCTTTGCCGTTTCTATCGAATATACTCGTCATATTCTTAAGATTCTGTATTGTTTGAGGGGAGGGGGGCTAAGTCCCTCTGAAATTTGAATTTACTAGTAAAACGTTTTTCTTTAATTTTTTTTTGGAAATAAAAGAATGAAAAGTGTACTCACATTGAAAATTGACGAATCCATTGTTTTCAAAATTAATAATATATAGTGTACTATAAACAATGTCTTAAAGCATAATGGAAATTGGAATGCAGTGTATGGACATTATATAGGGTTTTTTAATTGAGTACATTATAGCTCGCCAAGTTTTTTAAAAAACTGACTAATCAAGTTATCATATGGAGTGAGCACCAGCTTTCTCTAAGCGATTGACACACAAAAAATGAGTGTCACAATAGAAAAACTGTCTGCCAAGCCATGTAGGGTTCATAGTAATAGGTAACTGACCCTGGTAACCCAAATACTTGAAAATCCACACACATATCCATGCCTCAGGGTTGTGAAAGTGCATGTGTATTTTTAATATATAGATGCCTTACTACTGCTGTGAGGGGAGTACCATCCTCAAATACATAATTACTGGACCTTTCATCAATGCTGAACAAAATGAATATCTCAAAATTTTGATTGTATGTTTTCGGCAAAATGATGGGCGTGGGAGGAAGGGGTACTGGCTGCCCTCCAGTCAATTTCGACTATCAAAAAGGGCACTATAACTTTCCGTTTACAATCGAATGAGCATCTTTCGAAGTTTCAATGACAGACCTTTTTACAGGAAGTGCCCTGGTCTGAAAGCAAAAAAAATATAAAAATAATACATTGTGCCAACATTGTTCTTTACTTAGGCAGAGCTATTGCGCCGTCTATGATTTCTGTTCGATTTGGGTTTCATTTACTTATTGCTGGCGATTAGTGGTAGTCTTACGTATGGTTGATTAATATGTTTTATTTCCACTCATTTTTGGGTTAAAGGTGTTCTTACTTTTCTTTGAAAAACATATTTTGTGGACAAAATTTTTAATTAATAAAAAAAAAAAGAAGGACAAAAGCGCAAACCCGAAATCACCCACTTCGCTATATAAGAATATAAGAATAACGAGTATATAAGAATTTACTCCGGCTAACTACAACCGTAACCCCCAAAAAAGATTTTCCAGTAACAAAGGAAATTTGGTCTTAGTGGCAGTTCCAAAATACTCACTGTTTCTGCTTTTATATTTGGATTATATGCGTTTTAATTATTTCAAGTCATTTTTTGTACTAAAAATTTTAGTATGGTAAAAAAGAAAATATTTTATACAAAATATAATGAATTGCGAAATGCATATCTAAACTATTTTTTGTATCAGTATTTATACGAAACGACGTGTTGTTTAAAAATATTTTGATATCAAATGACAATAAATTTCTCCCGAAGCACTTTTTCATATTACATTGAAAGTAAAATATTGATCATTAATAATTTTGGAAAAGCTGCTGACCAAAGTATAATCATCTACGTTACAAGTACTGACAAAACTCTCCAAAAGTGACCTCAGTGCCTCTCAAAGTATAAACACATACAACAAGTACTGACAAAACTCTTTAAAAGTGACCCCACGTACCTCAGCGCCTCTAGAGGAAAAATGCTGTACTACTTAATCGCTCCGAGCCAATAAGTTAAATTTAATACAGCTTTTACGGAACAAGTATAATCACCTACGGAACTTGTGCATTTATCCCCCAGCTTCGCATAGGTATGGAATCGTCTCCGGAGACGCGGACAAAGGGTCACTTTTTTTGGGTGGAGAGGACAGGTTTTGTCAGTACTTGTTGTATGTGTTTATACTTTGCTGCTGACGTACTGAAAAGTGCCACTGGTTACGACTCGACACGGCTAAGAACGGGGCTGTGTGTAGGCCTACAGTCTGCACAGAAGCAGTGAAAATGAAAATGTCCCTTCCAAAGACTTCTCGTGATAAAGACGCCTTTGACATACTCGTAACAAAAGGGTCCAGCAACGGGGCAAAGACGCTCGATCGCTTTAAGTCGCACGAAGCTTCGGTTTTTCACAAAGCAACTATCGCAACCAAAGACTCTTTGCACTGCGGTAATGATGTGAGTCAAGAGCTAAGTGCACAAGCAAGAATCCCACGACTCTCGCAAAGCTCTGAAACTCAAACTCTCGTCTTTGAAGTACCTTGCCTCACACGGAATACCTATAAGAGGTAAGCAAGAAGAGTCTTCGAACTTCCAACGCCTTCTTGAACTAAGGGCAAATGATGTTCCAGTTTTAGAAAAGTGGCTTGCCAGACCAGAAAAGTACAACTAGGCGTCACATTACATTCAAAATGAAATATTAAAGGATATGTGCCATGCTACGCTTTACCTCCTCATAGATCAAGTGAAAAAGTACAAATATTTTGTAGTGATGCTTGACGAAACCATTGATGTTTCCTGTATTAATTATAAAAAACCTTTCCCCACAAAAACAGGTTTTAAAAGAAAAGGAAAGAACTCCATTAAACCAAAAACGAGCAAAAATAAAACCAAATAATCTACCAAGCGTAAAACTACCACAAATGCACTTTACTGAAAAAATATAAATGTTTTTACTTTCATAACTTTAATAAATCAAATAATATTAACATTTTGATTACTAAATATCCCTATATGTATATTAAAATGACAATTCACATTTATTTGTATTTTTTTCAGTAAAGTGCAAATTATGTTCTGGCCTTGGGAAAGCATAAGGGTTTTGAGCCCACTCATGTTAATTTCTGCTCGTTTTGAGTTTGACTCGGTTATTTATTGTAATTTCTGTTTGTTTTGGGTTTCATTTATTTATCGATGCTGATTTGTGGTAGTTTCACGCTTGGTAGATTATTTGATTTTATTTTTGATCTATTTTGGTTTAATGGAGTTCGTTACTTTTCTTTGAAAAGCTTATTTTGTGGGAAAAGTTTTTTCAATTAATTTCTGTTCGTTTTATTTAGTCTTTTACATAGTCTTTTTAGGGAATTAAATAAAAAAAAACAAGTTTTTTAAACTGAAAGTAAGGAGCGACATTAAAACTTAAAACGAACAGAAATTATTCTGTATATGAAAGGGGCTGTCCCCTCCTCAACGCCTCGCTCTTTACGCTAAAGTTTTTTATTGTTTTAAAAAATAAAGTTGTGAGACAGAGTCAAACTTTAGCGTAAAGAGCGAGGCGTTGAGGAGGGGACAGCCCCTTTCATATACAGAATAATTTCTGTTCGTTTTAAGTTTTAATGTCGCTCCTTACTTTCAGTTTAAAAAACTTGTTTTTTTTATTTAATTTCTGATCGTTTTTTAGTTAATGCAGCTTTTATTTGCATAAAAATTTTAATTTTCTTTTGCTAAATGGATGTCTTTACAAATTAACTTACGTAACTAACTTCTATATTCGTATATTTTTCTTCTGGCAAAAAATACAAAGTTGCAGATTTTTGCAGATATGAGCTTGAAACCTATGTAATAGGGTTTTCTGATACGCTGAATCTGACGGTGTGATTTTCATTAAAATTCTTTCACTTGTAGGGGATGTTTCCCCCCTCTTTAAAAAAACGAGTAAATTTTCTCAGGCTCGTAGCCTTTGATGAGTAATACTAAACTTAATAAAATTTATATATTTAGGATCAGCATTATAAACACATTCTTTTGATACATTTATTGACATCAAAATTTCGTTTTTAAAAGTTTCGATTACTATTGAGCCGTATCGCTTGTTTTTTTATTGTTTTTTTTTATTACGTATATGTTATTACTTATATGAAGGGGTTCTCCCCTTAGTCAATACCACGCTCTTTACGTTAAAAGTTAAAAAAAATTTTGATTCACAAACCCCTGAATCACAAAGGCCGTTTAATTAGAATAGATAGCTCTTTTGAAAGCACTAAAAAAAACTGTAGCGTAAAGAGCGAGGTATTGACTTGGGGGAGAACCCCCTCACATACGTTATAATTTCTGTTCGTTTTAAGTTCTAATATTCCTTCTTACATTTCAGTTGAAAAAACTTGTTTTTTTTATTTAATTTCTGATCGTTTCTTAAATAATGCTTGGAAATCCGGCGCCCCCTTCATAGAAATGTCCCTTACCCCAAAGAAACATCCTCCACGGAAATATTCTCCAGAGTAACCCCCTGCTCTAGCCCCCCCCCCCCCCTCCAGAAAAAATCCTTCCTGAAAATGGTTGTATACTTCCCAATAACCAATAAATAATGCTGGCAAGTCCGGCGCCCCCTTCATGGCAGTTTCCCTTCCCCATGAAAACTTCCTTCATGGAAAGATCCTTCCATATAGCCCCCGACCCTCTCCTTCCCCCACCTACCAGAAAAAATCTTTTCTGAAAAAGTCTGTATACTTCCCAATAACCAATACTATATGTTAACATTGAGTAAAGTTCATAACTTTCAGCCCTCCCCCTGGGGACTTTGGGGGATCAAGTCATCCTAAAAGACATTTTTATCATATTTTCGACCATGCTGAATAAAATGGCTATCTCAAAATTTTGATCGGGAGACTTTGGGAAAAAAATGAGCGTGGGAGGGGGCCTAGTTGCCCTCCATTTTTTTGGTCACTTAAAAAGGGCACTAGAACTTTTAATTTCCGTTCCAATGAGCCCTCCCACGATATTCTAGGACCACTGGGTCGATACGATCACCCCTGGGGAAAAAAAAAAAAAAAAACAAACAAACAAACAAACAAATAAACACGCATCCGTGATCTTTCTTCTGGCAAAAAATGGAAAATTCCACATTTTTGTAGATAGGAGCTTGAAACCTCTACAGTAGGGTTCTCTGATACGCTGAATATGATGGTGTGATTTTCATTAAGGTTCTATAACTTTTAGGGGGTCTTTCCCCCTTTTTTCGAAAATCAGCCAAATTTTCTCAGGCACGTAACTTTTGATGGGTAGCACTAAACTTGATGAAAGTTATATATTTGAAATCAGCATTGAAATCTGATTCTTTTGATATATCTATTGGTATTAAAAACCCGTTTTCTAGAGTTTCGGTTACCATTGAGCCGGGTCGCTCCTTACTTACAGTTCGTTACCACGAACTGTTTGAAAAGAAAATAATACTTTAAATCTTTTCGCATTTTTTAAGACTTTATAGTTTGGCCTACTATTTGTCTGCTGGAGAAAAATTTTCAGCAATGTTTAACATCATACATCCTTTTAAAAATCTGGATATATATAGTAGTGTTTAATTTAGTTTCATACCTCCTCTAGTTAACCTGAAATAGAAAACTTGATAACATTCACAAAAAAAATCTGTTTACTTTCTTTGATAGCTTGGATACACTTAAGCTATTTTGATTTGGTTCAATTTTAAGAGCAGTGCATTTTAATTTAATCTTAAGGCAACTTTTAGTTTTCAAACATAATGTGCAAATGGGAGGGTGGGCGAGGGAAGGGGACTAGTTGCCGTCCAATCACTTTCGACTATTAAAAAGGGCATTAGTCCTTTCTATTTTCAATCGAATGATCCCTTTTGCAGTTCTTACGACAACTCCTTCGATTCAAAGTGCCCTGGTCTAAACAAAAAAAAAAAAAAAAAAAAAAAAAACAACTTTTTGAGTTTCTACGAAAACGCTTTCTATAAACACCTTATATGCCCCTGGGGTATAACTTACAACCCTTGCCCTGAGGGCTGTGAGGGGGTTGTTATCCTCAAAGACCTAATTTCCAGAACTTTCAACTACGTTAAACAAATCGGCTATCTCAAAATTTTGATTGGATGTATTTAGGGAAATGGTGGGTGTGAGAGGGGTTTAGTTGCCCTTCAATCACTTTTTTCCATTTAAAAAGGCACTAGCCCTTTCAATTACCAATCAAATGAGCCCTTTCGAAGTATCTACGACAAAAATTTCTGTAAAAGCCTTATATACCCCCATGGCATAACTTACAACCTTTGTCCTGAAGGTTTTTTTTTGGGGAGGGGGGAGGGTTGTCATCCTCAAAGACCTAATTTCCAGAACTTTCAACTACCTTGAACAAAATGAATATCTTAAAATTTTGATTGGATGTATTTGGAAAAATGGTGGACGTGAGATGGGGTTAGTCGCTCTTCAATCACTTTCGGCTATTAAAAAGGGCTTTACCCCTTTCAATTTCAAATCGAATGACCCCTTTTTGAAGTTTCTACGACAACTCTTTTTATTAGAACCTCATATGCCCCCAGGGCATAAATTAAAACACTTGCCCTGAGGGCTATGGGGGTTGTCATCCACAAACACATAATTTCCAGAACTTTCAACTACGTTGCAAAAATGGGCTATCTCAAAATTTTGATTGTATATGTTTGGGGAAATGGTGGGCATGAGAGGGAGATTAGTTGTCCTCCAATTACTTTCGACTATTGAAAAGGGCACTAGCCATTTCAATTTCCAATCGAATAAGCTTTTTTTGAAGTTTCTACGACCACGCTTTCTATAAAAACCTTTTATGCCCCAAGGGAGTAACCTACAACCCTTACCCTGAAGACTATGTGGGGAGTGTCCTGCTCAAAGGTATAATTTCCAGAACTTTCAACTACGTTGAACAAAATGGCTATCTCAAAATTTTGATTGGATGTGTCTTGGGAAACGGTCGGCGTGGAAGGGGTGTTAGTTGCCTTCCAAGCACTTTCGACTATTAAAAAGGGCACTAGCCCTTTGAGTTTCCAATCGAATGCACCCTTTTTCAAGTTTCTACGACAGAGCTTTCAATAGAACCCTCATATGCCACAAAGGCATAACTTGTAACACTTGCCCTGAGGGCTCTGAGGGGAGGGGGTGCTATCCCCAAAGAGCTAATTTGCAGAACTTTCAACTACGTTGAAAGTCTATCTCAAATTTTGATTTGAGCTATCTCAAAATTTTGATTGGAAATGTTTGGATAAATGATGGGCATGAGAGGGGGGTAAGTTGCCCTCCTAATAGCACTAGGCCTTTGAATTTCCAATCGAATGGAAATTCATGTTTCTACAACAAAGCTTTCAATGAAAACCGTATATGACCCCAGGGCATAACTTATAACCCTTGCCCTGAAGACTGTGGGGGAGTGTCCTGCTCAAAGGTATAATTTCCAGAACTTCCAGCTACGTTGAACAAAATGGGTATCTCAAAATTTTGATTGGATGTGCTTGGGGAAATGGTTGGCGTGGACAAGGTGTTAGTTGCCTTCCAGTTACTTTCGACTATTAAAAAGAGCACTAGCCATTTCAATTTCCAATCGAATGAGCCCTCTTTGAAGTTTCTACGACAACGCTTTCTATAAAAGCCTTATTTGCCCCCAGGGCATAACTTAACCTTGAGGAATGTAACCAGGGCATAACCCTTGCCTTGAGGAATGTAGGGGGTCGTCATCCTCAGAGACCTAATTTCCAGAACTTTCAACTACGTTGAACGAAATGGCTATTGCAAAATTTGATTGGATGTGCTTGGAGAAAAGGTGGGCGTGAGAGGGGGGTTAGTTGCCCTCCAATCATTTTTGACTATAAGAAGGGCATTAATCCTTTGAATTTCCAATCGAATGAGCCCTTTTTGAAGTTTCTACCCCAACGCTTTCTATAAGAACTTTATATACCCCCAGAGCATAACTTACAATCCTTGCCTTGAGAGCTCTGGGGGAGTGTCCTCTTCAAAAACATAATTTCTATATGGAAATCAACTATGCTGAACAAAATGGCTGTCTCAAAATTTTTATTGGACGTGTTTTGAGAAATAGTAGGCGTGGAAGGGGTGTTGGTTGCCTTCCGATCACTTTCGACTATTAAAAAGGGCACACTTCACCCCAATTTCCAATCGAATGAGCCCTTTTCGAAGTTTCTACGAAAACTTCTTCGATACAAAGTGTCCTGGTCTAAAGGAAAAAGAATAATAAATAATACATTGTGCCAACATCGGTCTTATATGTCCCCGGGGCATAACTTAAAGCCCTTGCCCTGAGAGCTGTGGGGGAGTGTCCTCCTGATAAACATAATTTCTATCTGCAAATCAACTACGCTGAACAAATTCTCAAATTTTGATTGGATGTGTTTGGGGAAATGGTGGGCTTGGAAGGGGTATTAGTTGCCTTCCAATCACTTCCGACAATTAAAAAGGGCACTAGCCGTTCCAATTTCCAATTGAATTAGCCCTTTTCCAAGTTTCTATGACAACTCCTTCGATAGGAAGTGTCCTGGTATGGAAGTAAAAATAAATAATACATTGTGCCAACATCGTTCTTTACTTAGGCAGCGCTATTGCGCAGCCTATGAAAAAACGGATTTCCGTTTGTCTTAGAACTGTTGACGACAACCTTGACATAAGCAAAACGTTTTTTGGATTTTATATAACACAAAACACAAAGAGTGAAGCAAAATTTTAGTGCTGAATGGATTTCCTTTGTCGTTTCGGTCTTTCGTTACAAAATTGTCGTGAACAATGCTACGACGTCACTGCTACCATGTCTGGGAGCGAAAGGGGTCTACAGTCTTTGATGAAGGCCCAGGAGGGAAGAGCCTTATATGTACGTTGCCGTGCTCACAGTCTCAACCTGGCTGCTCACGATGCGGTGGAAACTAAAATTAATATGATGAATGTTATGAACATGGTTCAGAGATTTATCGCTTTTGTTAGAGGTTCCCCGAAACGGTTGTTAAATTTCAATAACGTAAAGCTGGATGAAGGGGTAGCACTCCAAACATTCTGTCCACCTAGGTGGATCTTAAGAAAGCCATCTATCACGGCAATCACTAGCAATTATTCCGAAATAATTCGCTGGCTAGAGGACTTCATTAATCACCCATAGAACCGTAAACAGACAGCCGAAGCTGATGGATTTCTTAAGACATTTACCTACTTTGATACATTCTTCAAGCTAGAAATTCTTCGCATTATCTTTACTGCAGTAGAAGACTCTAATACTGCACTTCAAAAAGCGAAGGTTCACTTTAGAGAGGCAGAGAAAATAATTGATTGCATCCGTAAAGTCTTGGAAGGTATGAGGAATGAGCATCGCTTTAAACTGCTATGGGAGGCAGCTGTCTCATGTGCAAACATTCTGGGTCTCAATGAACCAAAGCTCTCGAGAAAACGCAAAGCTCCCAGTCGTTTTGATGGAAGCGGTGCTCATTACAATCCGTCTAAGCCTGAAGATACTTATAGCCAAGTTTTCTATGAAGCTATCGATTGCGTACTGATGGGCTTGACTACAAGATTTGAACCAATCCAAACAACTCAACATCTCTCTAAAGTAAAAGAGTTCATCATAGCTGTATCTGACGTTTCGTACGTGCAAAAATTCTAAAAGACGATTTTGAGGACTACGCCAAGTTACAGCTGCACTGAGACATACTCCTTGATCAAGCTAAAGCGAACAAAAAAGAGATCCAGAAATTTGATGCTGTTGTCAGTTTTCTGAAAGAAAATGATTCCCTTACTTCAGCGAAGTTCAACCAGGACTGATAAAAAGTAAGTTAAAACAAGGCGATTCAATGAGATGAAAGAAAAATAATTTCTTTACAAGGAGATTAAAATTTCATCTCATTGAATCGCCTTGTTTTAACTTACTTTTCATCAGTCCTGGTTGAACTTCAATGAAGTAAGGATGCTAGGACTGCTTTGAAAAATTTTTAATTTTTGGTTTTATTGGTCGCATGTTGTTGTGAGTCTTTTTTCTTTTATATATTTTTGTCTTGGTGAGGACGGCCCTTGGACATAGGGCCGAAATATTCATTCAAATTATCTCCACTGTCTTGTAAAAAGATTTCCCTATTGTTCTTCGTGCTTTTGTTGTTTAAAAATGATAAGTAATTAAACTAGACGATATATTTTTTTCAACTGAATGTAAGGAGCAACATTAAAACTAAAAACAAGTAGAAATTATGGTACTTGTCTGTTATAGTGACCTCACTCAAGACTTACACAGTGTAAAACTCGAGAACAAACCGGTTTTATCTGTCTGTATTAAGAGACAATTAGCTTACGCTCAGTGGAAAACAAGTGGCGGGTGACAGAATACATTACTTTTGTATAATTAGGGCTGTATATTTACAAATTAGGGCCGGGGTAAACTATTTGGACTGTGTGAACTTAGAAAACAATTCTTACTTCATAATATACAGAATAACTGTAGCTAACACCTTTGGTACATAGACTCGCTTTACTTTACCCCTACTCCCCCCCCCCTAGTGTGCAAATATATAAACCAATTTTTTTTCTTGAGTATTATATTTTCATCATTTTTTGGTATTTTTCATTAGGATTAGCCTAACTTCAATTCTTGAGTGGTGTCGCTATATATAAGTTCCGAAATTATTCCCTTTATGAGGGGACTGCCTCCTCCTCAATACTCTGCTCTTTATGCTAAAGTTAAACCTTTTGTAAAAATTCTTGAAGAACGACTCCTGAAACACAAGGATCATTTAATCAGAATAAACAAGTTTTTTATAAGCGCTTAAGAACTTAAGCTTGTAGAGAGGTATATTGAGGCGGAGGTAGCCCCCTCATATACGGAACAATTTCTGTTCATTTTAAGCTTTAATGTTGCTTCTTACTTTCACTAAGGAGATTAATTTAATTTAACTTTTAGTAAAATTACTTTGTTTAAGGCACTAGGCTGATAAGTAAAATATTTGCTATTTGAACCACGTTTCTTACTATTTTGAATTCTCGCGAGTTCCGTATATTAACCTATCCTGCCATCTGTCTTTAGAAGTTGAGAGCAAACATTTGCCCCTTTTTCCGTACAGTGACATTATTTGGTATAAACTCAGTGATAAAAGTCATTCCGCGGTATAAATGTACTGATTAAGTCACTTCGCGGTATAACTGTGTTATATTAACGATAATAAATTATTTCATCCCTCTCTATAAGAATGTAATGATTTAGAGAAGTACAAAAATACAGGAAAATAAAATATAAATGAAAGTGCTAACAAGAAAAACTCCGAAGAAAAATAACATTTCAGCTACATAGTCAACACGATTAAGCTCTATAGTTAAATGGAAAGTCAACAATATTTTCTCGACGCTTACGGAACCTGTGCACAAGCTGGTCCGTTTTCGGAGAACTATCAAAAACGCCATATCTACTCGAAACCCACTGGTTGCGAGTCCAAATCGGCAACTGCGGAAAATATTTGCAAAAACAGAAGAACAGAGATTTAATTTCTTCCTTTTAGATATTGTGAAAAAAAACTCCACAAAGGGACAAAGAATAAGACATATGGGGCAAAAAAGCATTGTAAGCTTTCCGAGGGTTATTTTGTGAATCTGGCCTTTGATTAGAGCAAACAGCTCGCAGGATTTTCTAGGCCATTCTTTCAACGCAGAGATAACAAGTATTTTAGTAGTTGTAATGTTTGATCCAAACGGGAAACCTAAATAATTCAGAGGAGACAATGCTGAAATATTTTCTGTGCCAATATTGATTGTAATGGGAGGTTGTTGAGACGAACCGTAGACGAGAAACTCAATTTAGAGTTGGCAAATTGGAGCTCTATCTCAATGAAATCAGCACAATGTATCACTTGGAAATTTTATGCGGTATTTGTCTCAAAATTACGGTATTATACCTTATAATACGGTATAAGCAGCAACAAAGCTCCAAAGATAAGACGATTTTCCTTGTAGTTTTATCCCCATATAATTTTCCCTTTTCTGTCACAATAATTTAAAAAAACATTTTTCACAAAAAAAAATTCAAAGAAAAGTAAAGAGCTCTATAAAACCAAAAATGAGCAGAAATAAAGTCAAATAATCTTCCAAGCGTAAAATTACCACAAATAACTATCAACAAAAAAATTGAAACCCAAAAGGAATAGAAATTGCAATAAATAAACGAATCAAACTCAAAAAGACCAAAATTTAACATGAGTAGGGCTGACAACCCCCATGTCTTCTCAAGACCAGAATATAATTTGCACTTTACTGGAAAAATAGCCGTGAATTGTCAGTTAATACGCGTATACTGATGTTATGTCCTTGAAGTTTTAGTTATTTTTGTTTATTAAAGTCAAAAGGTGAAAACATTTGAATTATGTTTTGTTTTCGTAAAGTGTAAATTATGCTATGGTCTTAAGAAGGCACAAGGGTTGTCAGCCCTACTCATGTTAATTTTTGCTCGTTTTGAATTTAGTTTCTGTTTCTTTCGGGTTTGTGTTCAATATATGGGTTCGTGTTCAAATAGGATTTGCTCCTTAAGATGGGATCTATCTGTCACACTCGGCACATTTTATGGCAGGTGATACTTTTTATGCCATGCCTTTTAGAAGCCCTAAGTAGCACCATTAATTTCGTTGGAGTGGCCACCCTGACTGATATGTTGCTCTTTTTTAATAGACAGTAGTTTATTTTTCTTTTACCTGAGCCCAAGTAATTCCAAATCTGGGTTTTCACGATTTTTATTTATGTAATAGTAGTTCCTTTTCGTTGTCTCATTCTTTATTGTTCGAAGTTTGCAAAAAATAATATTGCAAAATGCTCTCAGATTATAATGTTTGTTGTCAAACTTTGACTAAGCCAAGATTTAATCTGACCAAACCCATGATCGGAGATGTCGATTCATTGCATATAAAAACAAGGTTACCAACTGCCGACGTAAAAAAAGAGTGCAAATCAAGGCCAAAAAAGAGTGCAAGCTGTTAAAAAAGGGTGCCAGTCAAAATATTTGTGCGCGCGCGGCTTTGGCCGAGCGCCTAGCTCCTTTCACGGTTCTTACCACTCTCAATTACAATAATTATCCGTTATGCTTCGATCAATAAACATTTTACCTTCTAATTTTTAAAATGCATTTTAAATAAAGTTAGGAGGACTCTCTACCTAAATCAATCTCTAAATAATGGGTTTAATAATGATTATCATTCTTTTTTAGCTCTGTTTGAAATTTGCACTTGTTTATTGTGATTGCTTGGATCTTTAATTGAACTATAGTTGACTTCATCAAATGTATAGATAAAGTTTAGTCTCCATTTTATCCAAATGTTCTGAAAGGAATATAAGGCGTCCAAGTAACTAGTCATGGACTATAGCCGACTTCACTGTAGTCAAGTCAAATACCGTACCCTAGCAGCAAAAAAAAAACAAAAAAAAAAAAAAACGGTGAAAACATTCTTAGTCACTTAAAATAGTTCTTCTTCTTCTTCTACTGGATTTTCTCCTTCTTTCCTTTTCTTATAAATTGATGTCAAATTTTTATATGAAATAAGTAGTTTTCTGGGACATTCCCAGAAAGTGGATAGCTGCTTGTTCGGCGAATGTACTGTTTTGCTTTGAGTACATTAGGTTTGAGCGCATTAATGAATATCAATAAATGCGAATGAGACAAGAGTTCTGTGAAACGGTATTTTAGAACATGGGAATCAGAGAAAAAGGTCTTTCTGGATTATTTATCCCAACATTTGTCTGGTCTGGTCTGTCTGGTCGCATGTCTCTCTCTCTCTCTCTCTCTCTCTCTCTCTCTCTCTCTCTCTCTCTCTCTCTCTCTCTCTCTCTCTCTCTCTCTCTCTCTCTCTCTCTCTCTCTCGAAGAGCAAATTTGAATTTTCTACTATAGAAAAACCACATCAATAGCTTGAAAAAATGTCTAAGAATACAAGCGACATAACACTTTATTTTGATACATTTGCATAGTCGAAAATCAGTGGAAAAATCACGAAAATCTTGTGATTGTAAAAGGAGGATGGGCATTATTATACCTCTCTGTGCATGATTATACACACTCTGTGCATGCACACTCTGTGCATGATTGCTTATAAATATCAGCAGTGAAGGTTCTTTAAGGAAGCAGAACCAAAACGGATTTGTCATCCTTCAAAACAGTACACAAAATTACGTGCAGGTTCTTACTCATATTAAATAAAAAAAACAAGTTTTTTTAACAGAAAGTAAGGAACGACGTTAAAACTTAAAACGAACAGAAATTATTCCGTATATGAAAGGAGCTGTCCCCTCCTCAACGCCTCGCTCTTTACGCTAAAGTTTGACTTTCTCACAACTCTATTTTTTTAAACAATAAAAAACTTAATTTTTCGTAAGCATAGTGTTTAAATAATAAATTTCAGAATCATAAGCTCCATAGCACCCTATAAAACAATAAAGGTTAAAATACAACCGACACACAATGGACAGTATGCAAGTCTAAAAATAGGCAAGTTGAAACAATAATATATTTGTTTACACTCTCTTGCTATGTAAGAAAGGGATCATTTTTTACATTAGAAACATCAGGGAATAAATTCATCTGTTGAGTAGTAGGAAGGCCATTCTCTCGCAAATGAATATTAAATTTGTATTCAAGATGCAATTCTGACTATAGAGGTAAGTTTGAACTTTACCAACAACCCCCACCCCCAATGTGCAATCATATACCATGAATTAGTATATAGGGGTGGGGTGAAGTGAATTTGCGCCAAAAGGGATTATTATTTTTGGAAAGAGCATAAGAAAAGGCATCGAGTAGTATGTTCACTTTATTCATAGGTCAATAATATGAACTGCTCAATATTTACCCATTTTTCATTGTCATTTTCAATTGGCTCCAATACTTTTGGCCCTAGATTCATTTCTGAAAGTGTCATTCACCTAACTCAACTACTTTCCAAGATAGCAAGAAGTGTCTAAACTATAATTTTAGGCTACCTCGTATTTTCCTAACGTACCCTATTATGTCATTTAAAATAGTACATAGGCCCAAAGTCTTTGCATAATTTTATCAGTTTGAGAGTAGACTTTGAAAAGGTTTGCTTTGATTGTTTCTTCTCCATCCCCTTACTACACGCTGCATACTCACTTTTCCATTTCCAAGAAATATGGTTTTGCCGCAACAGCTTTTAACTTCGTTCTATACAATGTTGAATCTACGACATTTTTACTTGTCATTTATGCTTTGGTCTACTTCTTCGTAAATGATTGAAAATACCAGAAAGACGCCTGGGGGAGGCTCAGGCGAGATTATACTGGCTAACTGTTCTATCTTTTGCACTTAAATAGTTTTAATTGAAGTTTTTTATTTCGCTAATACTTTTTCTATCACCATTTCATAAAAGAACAAATAATGCGCAAGAAACTGAAAATCTGGTCCGTGGAGTGCAATGATAAAAAGAGTTCATTTCACACAAAAAGTCTGCAAGATAGCAACCATAACTTACTTAAGAATTTCGAAACCAATATAAGGGAATATATCTAGAGTGATACATGAAATTACTAGCTGAAACCTGAATTCAGAGTTACCGTCTTTCAAGACAATTCAGCTATTCAAAAATTGTAAGAAATTTTGAGTGTAACATTTTGGATAATAATATTTCGCCAGAGTTTTATAACCAATTGAGGTAAAAGTTATTGCAAATATACATAGTTTTTTTTAGAAATATTAGTAATAACAAATAGTTAAAATGTATATTTAACAATAAAACAATATTGTAGAAAATGTTTTTCATAATATAATACGAAATATTTTAGCACGTGAAAAGACTTCTAATATGTAAAACCCGTATAACCAAACATAAAAGCAGAAACAAGAAGTGTTTCGGAATTGCCATAAAAACTTAATTCCTTTGATGTGTGTATTGTTAAATAAAATCTCTTTTTGGGGGATCTCGGTTGCGATTAGTTGGAGTAAATTCTTACATAAACTCATCAGAACGAACTATGTGATTCTTCTTGGGTTAGCACTTTTGTCTTTCTTTTTTTTTTATATAGCAATTGCTCCGTCTACAATAGTTTAGTCAAAATGAAATCTTACGTTCAAAATTATTTGATGTTAGTTTGATCAAAGATAACGTTAAATTGCATAAAAATTATCAGTAAAAATAAAAGATTGAAAACGAAAAAAAAAGAAAAGGAGGAAAATAAAAAGATTTCGAGATATGAAGGCCAATGCTAGTCAATATTATACACAGAATTATTTTGGTCCTTGAAAAAATCGTTTTATCAAACTCTCTTATAAATCAATACCCTGATTCTGGCAATCATGATTAGGTTAATTCTTTATGCATTGTATTTTGAAGCACAGTCCTGATCAACTGGAAAATTTGTTTTTCAATGAAGTTTTCACAAAATGTTTGATTTTCTGTCTTGGCTGGTTGTGAAATTAAGTGAAAAAATATTTTTTATTCGGATACTCTTAAAACATTTTACACAGGTCGCTTTTTTCAAACGGTTCTTTATCACGAACTGTTTGATCCAGAATTTTCTTCTGCTTGTTTTCTTTGAAGTACTAAAAAACGTTATAGTGAAAAGTGAGGTATTTAGGAGGGGGTAACCCAAATCATATACAGAAAAATTTCGGTTCGTTTTAAGTTTTAATTTTGTTCTTTCTTTCAGCTGAAAAGTTTTTTTTAATTTGTTACTTCTGAAGGATAAGCTAATACTTCTGAAGGATAAGCTAATACTTCTGAAGGATACTTCTGAAGGATAAGCTTTTAATTTGTAACCTGAAGGATAAGCTAAGGTCAAGGACAAGGTGCCATAAGTTGAAACTTAATTTTCATGATAAGGAAATACATTCTCAGTTTGCCCTGGCACAGGAGAGGAGGCTAACAGAACTAACTGTAGAACCAGAGGTCTCCTATCGTTTTGCCAATTATAAATATGTAAAATTCATTAATTTTATTGTTACCCATCAAAGCAACTAGCTTGAAACAATTTGTCATATTTTCGGAAAAGAGCGGAAATATCCCTAAGAAGTCAGGTTATCTGAATGAAAATCACACTGTCTGATTCAGCATATTTTAGAACCACAGCCTACTATTAAAAATGAACCTCATATCTACAAAAATGGAATTTGAAAAACAAATCTTTTTTTAGAAGGAGAATTTTTGTCAGAAGGCCTTATCAGCAATGTCTAAGGTACGGCTGAGGGTATTAAGGTGAGATTTTGGGGAATGTTGAGGGGCATGTCAAACTAAACCAAAAGATATTATGTGTATACAGGTTAACACAATGGCGTATCTGTAATATTTTAAGAATGGCTGAGGGTATTAAGTTTAAACATTTAGGGCATGTTGTGGAGGATTTTAAAAAGTTGTCAGAGGGCAATCAGTCCCCCTTCTATTCTCGGTTTAGCGTCCCTCCCTCCATATATATCTGATAAAAAACGGAGAACAGCCATATTTCTCGAATTAGTTGAAAAGTCAAATAACTATGCCTCCAGGGAAGACATAGCCCCCCACAGCCCCTGGGGTGTTATAAGTCATACAAGCTGCCTATTGCTAATATGTGTTCTCATATAAGCTAATATAGGGACTTGCTAAAATTCTCTAAGATAGGAAATAACATAAGCCTCGAGATATTGTCTTTATTGAATAATGGCGAAAGGCACATAAAACTAAGACAAAGGTAAGACACCGACTAACTTTAAAAATAAGCACTCGAGCCTAATTCTTCTGGATCAGAAGTTCCGGGGATTTGTTAGTAGGCAATGTACACTAGAAGACTGGGAACGGGGTTGTTTCCACTTATGGCTATGGTCACAAAGATCCAGTAAGGACAGTTTCGGGTATAAATAAGTAGAACCCTAGGAAGATTAGAGCCTTAGGAAGATAATTAGAGTTGACCCTCCCAGATAGACTTTACAAACTCATGTAAGAGGTTAACCTTGAAGTGAGCAGAAATTAATATTAATATATAATGCGTGAGCCACACCATAGCCACACCCGCCGATAAAAGGTTACAATACGAATGACTTTTTTTATTGTTAGGGAACCAAATTGTTCCTGATTATTGCCTCCTAATGCTGTAGCTATGTATCTTCTGTCAGATTCATCTGACAGTAAGAAAAATTGCTGTTCCAAGCTTGCATCTTTTCCAGCTTCAAAAATTTATGCCTTAAATCTTAATTCTGATTGGTCAATAACAAATTTTATGCCTGAAAGTTGAACAATGACCAACTCAAGCAATTAGGAATGGGATGCATGATTGCCACTGTAGGCGTGTGTCATTTTGATTCTATCCAAAAGGATTGTTAAAATATAACCCGGGTATAAATGAAACCTGTAGGAATAAGAACTTGAGCAGGGTAGGGGCTGCAAGGTTTTGCCTCTAGACCCTTTTCTTAACAACATCCCCTTCAATATTCTGTCATTTTAAATTAATTTAGCAAGCTATAAACGTTAGTTACCATAGTCAGTTTGTGATGGTAACTAAATAAATAAAAAACAAGTTTTTTTTTAACAAAAGTAAATTAAAGAACGCAAAGAGCAAAGGTAAAGAGTGAAGCAATGTCCCAAGCAGAGCAAAAAAAGTTACAAGAAATAATAATGAACAATGGACTAAAGACTAAAATTAACAGATATCAGACTTAATAAGAAATGAAACCGACAATGAACTTATAATGTACTCAAAGTAAAACTGATGCTGAAGTAAAACTCAAAGGCAATTTTTTACTAAACTTTTTTTGCTCAAGCTAAACTTTTTTATTATATTAAAAAGTAGAACTGAGACAAAGAGTCAAACTTTAGCGCAAAGAGCAAGCTGTTGAGGAGGGGACAGCCCCTTTCATATACGGAACAATTTCTGTTCGTTTTAAGTTTTAATGTCGCTCCTTGCTTTCAGCTAAAAAACTTGTTTTTAATTTAATTTCTGAATGTGTTTCAACTTAAACAGGTTTGAATTTGGTGCACCGTAAGTAGAGATGACCCTATTGATACAAGGGGGAGTCCATATATGGGCATAGAACCACGTGGTTTATGGACTTTGTCAGTGAGAATTTGAAAAACAGGAATTTTGTCACATTTATGGATGGTTTTATGGACTTTGTCAGTGAGAATGAAAAAACAGAAAGTTTGTCACATTTATGGATGGTTTTATGGATGGTTATGTGTGTTGATTATTTGATGGTTTTATGGATTTTGTCAGTGAGAATGGAAAAACAGGAACTTTGACACTTCCTTCTTGTTCAAGCCAGATGTTATGATCCGAAAATAGTATCTGTTGTTGTTATTCGAGCCAGATGTTATGAGGTTCCCGGAAACAGTTAATGACACTTCCTTCCTGTTCGAGGCGGATGTTATGATCCGGGAAACAGTATTTGTTATTGTTGTTTCCAAGCCAAATGTTACGAGTTCCCGGGAAACAGTTAACTAATGTATGACAGATGACGTCAAGTTAATTAATGACTTTACATTTCCAAAGAGAAAAGTCTCCGAGAAACAGTTAAATCACAGATGATGTCATGATTGATTGATTGACATGGAAGGGGAATTAATTTGTTGTTCTAAAGAGAATTGATTCATGAAAGGGAAATTAATTTGGACTTCTAACAAGAGAATCGTTTCCGATGCAGAATCGTTTCCTTTTCTTAGCGCGCGAAAAGGTTTCCAAATAATTGAAATAAGCCAGCGCGGGGATGCCAAACAAAAGGAACATGCTGAAATTACGTTTAGGGATTATTTGGGCGAAACCGTTTTAGACATTTTAGGGAATTATTTCGGCGAAACAGATAGAGACATTTTAAGAGATGATTTTTGAAGAGATTTTGGAAGAGGTTTTGAGTGTGGTCGTTATAATACACAAGTTTCATTTGAACAGTGTTGCGAGGTCCTCTACCCCAACCCAAAGGGCCCCGATTGCTCTACCCCAACCCAAAGGGCCCCGATTGCTCTACCCCAACCCAAAGGGCCCCCGATCCCTCTACCCCAACCCCGAAGGAAGCCACCGGTCTTCAAAGGTCCACTGGGCTCCCAAAGGGCCCCCGGCTCTCAAGGTTCCCCCAGACCCCCCCCCCCCCGGGGCCCAAAGGGCCCCTCCCCCCTTTGGCCCCCCAAAGGAGCCCCTCTCCCTCCATCTCCTCCCTCCTCCTCCTCCTCCCATCCCCTCCTCCTCCTACACTCCTCCTCCTCCTCCCCTCCTCCTCCTCCCTCCCTCCTCCTCCTCCCCTCCTCCCCTTCCCTCCCCTATTTCTTATACTTTTTTTGTGCACTGAGACACAGAACGACCCCCTCCCCCCGGCCCCTCCCCCTCCAAAGGTCTGATTTTTCAAAGTTCATTTTGAATTTCTTTCGTTGAAATGCGAGAGTTGGAATATTTCAGTAGTGTTTCGTTGTGGTTTACATTGACACAGTTACATTTTCTTGATTTTTCAAAGTTCATTTTGAATTTTTTTTGTTGGAATGCAAGAGTTGGAATGTTTCAGTAGTGTTTGGTTGTGGTTTACCTTGCCACAGTTACATTTTCTTGATTTTTCAAAGTTCATTTTGAATTTCTTTCGTTGAAATGCAAGAGTTGGAATATTTCAGTAGTGTTTGGTTGTGGTTTACCTTGTCACAGTTACATTTTCTTGATTTTTCAAAGTTCATTTTGAATTTCTTTCGTTGAAATGCAAGAGTTGGAATATTTCAGTAGTGTTTGGTTGTGGTTTACCTTGTCACAGTTACATTTTCTTGATTTTTCAAAGTTCATTTTGAATTTCTTTCGTTGAAATGCAAGAGTTGGAATATTTCAGTAGTGTTTCGTTGTGGTTTACCTTGTCACAGTTACATTTTCCTGATTTTTCAAAGTTCATTTTGAATTTCCTTCGTTGAAATGCAAGAGTTGGAATATTCCACTAGTGTTTGGTAGTGGTTTACCTTGTCACAGTTACATTTTCGTGATTTTTCAAAGTTCATTTTGAATTTCTTTCGTTGAAATGCAAGAGTTGGAATATTTCAGTAGTGTTTGGTTGTGGTTTACCTTGTCACACTTACATTTTCTTAATTTTCCAAAGTTCATTTTGAATTTCTTTCGTTGAAATGCAAGAGTTGGAATATTTCAGTAGTGTTTGGTTATGGTTTACATTGTCACAGTTACATTTTCTTAATTTTTCAAAGTTCATTTTGAATTTTTTTTCGTTGAAATGCAAGAGTTGGAATATTTCACTAGTGTTTGGTTGTGGTTTACCTTGTCACAGTTACATTTTCTTAATTTTTCAAAGTTCATTTTGAATTTCTTTCGTTGAAATGCAAGAGTTGGAATATTTCAGTAGTGTTTCGTTGTGGTTTACCTTGTCACAGTTACATTTTCTTGATTTTTCAAAGTTCATTTTGAATTTCTTTTGTTGAAATCCAAGAGTTGGAATATTTCAGTAGTGTTTGGCTGTGGTTTACCTAGTCACATTTACATTTTCTTGATTTTTCAAAGTTCATTTGAATTTCTTTCGTTGAAATGCAAGAGTTGGAATATTTCAGTAGTGTTTGGTTGTGGTTTACCTTGTCACACTTACATTTTCTTGATTTTTCAAAGTTCATTTTGAATTTCTTTCGTTGAAATGCAAGAGTTGGAATATTTTTGTAGTGTTTGGTTGTGGTTTACCTTGTCACAGTTACATTTTCTTAATTTTTCAAAGTTCATTTGAATTTCCTTCGTTGAAATGCAAGAGTTGGAATATTTCACTAGTGTTTGGTAGTGGTTTGCCTTGTCACAGTTACATTTTCTTGATTTTTCAAAGTTCATTTTGAATTTTTTCGTTGAAATGCAAGAGTTGGAATATTTCAGTAGTGTTTGGTTGTGGTTTACCTTGTCAGAGTTACATTTTCTTGATTTTTCAAAGTTCATTTTGAATTTCTTTCGTTGAAATGCAAGAGTTGGAATATTTCAGTAGTGTTTGGTTGTGGTTCACCCTGTCACAGTTACATTTTCTTGATTTTTCAAAGTTCATTTTGAATTTCTTTCATTGAAATGTAAGAGTTGGAATATTTCAGTAGTGTTTGGTTGTGGTTTACCTAGTCACAGTTATATTTTCTTGATTTTTGAAAGTTCATTTGAATTTCTTTCGTTGAAATGCAAGAGTTGGAATATTTCAGTAGTGTTTGGTTGTGGTTTACCTTGTCACACTTACATTTTCTTGATTTTTCAAAGTTCATTTTGAATTTCTTTCGTTGAAATGCAAGAGTTGGAATATTTTAGTAGTGTTTGGTTGTGGTTTACCTTGTCACAGTTACATTTTCTTAATTTTTCAAAGTTCATTTTGAATTTCCTTCGTTGAAATGCAAGAGTTGGAATATTCCACTAGTGTTTGGTAGTGGTTTACCTTGTCACAGTTACATTTTCTTGATTTTTCAAAGTTCATTTTGAATTTCTTTCGTTGAAATGCAAGAGTTGGAATATTTCAGTAGTGTTTGGTTGTGGTTTACTTTGTCAGAGTTACATTTTCTTGATTTTTCAAAGTTCATTTTGAATTTCCTTCGTTGAAATGCAAGAGTTGGAATATTTCAGTAGTGTTTGGTTGTGGTTTACCTTGTCACAGTTACATTTTCCTGATTTTTCAAAGTTCATTTTGAATTTCTTTCGTTGAAATGCAAGAGCTGGAATATTTCAGTAGTGTTTGGTTGTGGTTTACCTAGTCACAGTTACATTTTCTTGATTTTTCAAAGTTCATTTTGAATTTCTTTCATTGAAATGCAAGAGCTGGAATATTCCAGTAGTGTTTGGTTGTGGTTTACCGTGTCACAGTCACATTTTCTTGATTTTTCAAAGTTCATTTTGAATTTCTTTCATTGAAATGCAAGAGCTGGAATATTTCAGTAGTGTTTGGTTGTGGTTTACCGTGTCACAGTCACATTTTCTTAATTTTTCAAAGTTCATTTTGAATTTCTTTCGTTGAAATGCAAGAGTTGGAATATTTCAGTAGTGTTTGGTTATGGTTTACCTTGTCACAGTTACATTTTCCTGATTTTTCAAAGTTCATTTTGAATTTTTTTTCGTTGAAATACAAGAGTTGGAATATTTCACTAGTGCTTCGTTGTGGTTTACCTTGTCACAGTTACATTTTCATAATTTTTCAAAGTTCATTTGAATTTCTTTCGTTGAAATGCAAGAGTTGGAATATTTCAGTAAAGTTTCGTTGTGGTTTGCCTTGTCACAGTTACATTTTCTTGATTTTTCAAAGTTCATTTTGAATTTCTTTTGTTGAAATCCAAGAGTTGGAATATTTCAGTAGTGTTTGGTTGTGGTTTACCTTGTCACAGTTACATTTTCTTAATTTTTCAAAGTTCATTTTGAATTTCTTTCGTTGAAATGCAAGAGTTGGAATATTTCAGTAGTGTTTCGTTGTGGTTTACCTTGTCACAGTTACATTTCTTGATTTTTCAAAGTTCATTTTGAATTTCTTTCATTGAAATGTAAGAGTTGGAATATTTCAGTAGCGTTTGGTTGTGGTTTACCTTTGTCATGGTTACATTTTCTTGATTTTTCAAAGTTTATTTGAATTTCTTTCGTTGAAATGCAAGAGTTGGAATATTTTAGTAGTGTTTGGTTGTGGTTTACCTTGTCACACTTACATTTTCTTAATTTTTCAAAGTTCATTTTGAATTTCCTTCGTTGAAATGCAAGAGTTGGAATATTTCACTAGTGTTTGGTAGCGGTTTGCCTTGTCACAGTTACATTTTCTTGATTTTTCAAAGTTCATTTTGAATTTTTTCGTTGAAATGCATGAGTTGGAATATTTCAGTAGTGTTTGGTTGTGGTTTACCTTGTCAGAGTTACATTTTCTTGATTTTTCAAAGTTTATTTTGGATTTCTTTCCTTGAAACGCAAGAGTTGCAATATTTCAGTAGTGTTTGGTTGTGGTTTACCTAGTCACAGTTACATTTTCTTGATTTTTCAAAGTTCATTTTGAATTTCTTTCATTGAAATGTAAGAGTTGGAATATTTCAGTAGTGTTTGGTTGTGGTTTACCTAGTCACAGTTACATTTTCTTGATTTTTCAAAGTTCATTTCAATTTCTTTCGTTGAAATGCAAGAGTTGGAATATTTCAGTAGTGTTTGGTTGCGGTTTACCTTGTCACACTTACATTTTCTTGATTTTTCAAAGTTCATTTTTGAATTTCTTTCGTTGAAATGCAAGAGTTGGAATATTTTAGTAGTGTTTGGTTGTGGTTTACCTTGTCACAGTTACATTTTCTTAATTTTTCAAAGTTCATTTTGAATTTCCTTCTTTGAAATGCAAGAGTTGGAATATTTCACTAGTGTTTGGTAGTGGTTTACCTTGTCACAGTTACATTTTCCTGATTTTTCAAAGTTCATTTTGAATTTCTTTCGTTGAAATGCAAGAGTTGGAATATTTCAGTAGTGTTTGGTTGTGGTTTACCTTGTCAGAGTTACATTTTCTTGATTTTTCAAAGTTCATTTTGAACTTCCTTCGTTGAAATGCAAGAGTTGGAATATTTCAGTTGTGTTTCGTTGTGGTTTACCTTGTCACAGTTACATTTTCTTGATTTTTCAAAGTTCATTTTGAATTTCTTTCGTTGAAATGCGAGAGTTGGAATATTTCGGTAGTGTTTGGTTGTGGTTTACCTTGTCGCAGTTACATTTTCTTGATTTTTCAAAGTTCATTTGAATTTCTTTCGTTGAAATGCAAGAGCTGGAATATTTCAGTAGTGTTTGGTTGTGGTTTACCGTGTCACAGTCACATTTTCTTGATTTTTCAAAGTTCATTTCGAATTTTTTTCGTTGAAATGCAAGAGTTGGAATATTTCAGTAGTGTTTGGTTGTGGTTTACCTTGTCACAGTTACATTTTCCTGATTTTTCAAAGTTCATTTTGAATTTCTTTCATTGAAATGCAAGAGTTGGAATATTTCAGTAGTGTTTGGTTGTGGTTTACCTTGTCACAGTTACATTTTCTTGATTTTTCAAAGTTTATTTTGAATTTTTTTCATTGAAATGCAAGAGTTGTAATATTTCAGTAGTGTTTGGTTGTGGTTTACCTTGTCAGAGTTACATTCTCTCGATTTTTCAAAGTTCATTTGAATTTCTTTCGTTGAAATGCAAGAGTTGGAATATTTCAGTATTGTTTGGTTGTGGTTCACCTTGTCACAGTTACATTTTCTTGATTTTTCAAAGTTCATTTTGAACTTCTTTCGTTGAAATGCAAGAGTTGGAATATTTCAGTAGAGTTTGGTTGTGGTTTACCTTTGTCATGGTTACATTTTCTAAATTTTTCAAAGTTCATTTTGAATTTCTTTTGTTGAAATGCAAGAGTTGGAATATTTCAGTAGTGTTTGCTTATGGTTTACCTTGTCACAGTTACATTTTCTTGATTTTTCAAAGTTCATCTGAATTTCTTTCCTTGAAATGTAAGAGTTGGAATATTTCAGTAGTGTTTGGCTGTGGTTTACCTTATCACAGTTACATTTTCTTGATTTCTCAAAGTTTATTTTGAATTTCTTTCATTGAAATGCAAGAGTTGGAATATTTCAATAGTGTTTGGTTGTGGTTTACCTTGTCACAGTTACATTTTCTTGATTTTTCAAAGTTCATTTTGAATTTCTTTCATTGAAATGCAAGAGTTGGAATATTTCAGTAGTATTTGGTTGTGGTTTACCTTGTCACAGTTACATTTTCTTAATTTTTCAAAGTTCATTTTGAATTTCTTTCGTTGAAATGCAAGAGTTGGAATATTTCAGAAGTGTTTGGTTGTGGTTTACCTTGTCACACTTACTTTTTCATGATTTTTCAAAGATCATTTTGAATTTCTTTCGTTGAAATGCAACAGTTGGAGTATTTTAGTAGTGTTTGGTTGTGGTTTACCTTGTCACAGTTACATTTTCTTGATTTTTCCAAGTTCATTTTGAATTTCTTTCGTTGAAATGCAAGAGTTGGAATATTTCAGTAGTGTTTGGATGTGGTTTACCATGTCACACTTACATTTTCTTGATTTTTCAAAGTTCATTTTGAATTTCTTTCGTTGAAAAGCAAGAGTTGGAATATTTCAGTAGTGTTTGGTTGTGGCTTACCTTGTCACAGTTACACTTTCTTGATTTTTCAAGGTTCATTTTGAATTTCTTTTGTTGAAATGCAAGAGTTGGAATATTTCAGTAGTGTTTGCTAGTGGTTTACCTTGTCACAGTTACATTTTCTTGATTTTTCAAAGTTCATCTGAATTTCTTTCCTTGAAATCCCCCCCCCCTCCAAACTCAAAATTTCTAGGAACGTATTTTCATCATATTTAAATATTTACCTACGTACGCATCACTTAGGTTAGATTAGATTAGAGACGGACAAAAAGTTAGGTGTATGGTTAAGTTAGGTTAGATTATGTTAGGTTAGGTTAATTTAGGTTAGACTAGGTTAGCCTACGTACGCGCGCGTACGTAGGCTAACCTAGTCTAACCTAAATTAACCTAACCTAACATAATCTAACCTAACTTAACCATACACCTAACTTTTTGTCCGTCTCTAATCTAATCTAACCTAAGTGATGCGTACGTAGGTAAATATTTAAATATGATGAAAATACGTTCCTAGAAATTTTGAGTTTGGAGGGGGGGGGGATTTCAAGGAAAGAAATTCAGATGAACTTTGAAAAATCAAGAAAATGTAACTGTGACAAGGTAAACCACTAGCAAACACTACTGAAATATTCCAACTCTTGCATTTCAACAAAAGAAATTCAAAATGAACTTTGAAAAATCAAGAAAGTGTAACTGTGACAAGGTAAGCCACAACCAAACACTACTGAAATATTCCAACTCTTGCTTTTCAACGAAAGAAATTCAAAATGAACTTTGAAAAATCAAGAAAATGTAAGTGTGACATGGTAAACCACATCCAAACACTACTGAAATATTCCAACTCTTGCATTTCAACGAAAGAAATTCAAAATGAACTTGGAAAAATCAAGAAAATGTAACTGTGACAAGGTAAACCACAACCAAACACTACTAAAATACTCCAACTGTTGCATTTCAACGAAAGAAATTCAAAATGATCTTTGAAAAATCATGAAAATGTAAGTGTGACAAGGTAAACCACAACCAAACACTTCTGAAATATTCCAACTCTTGCATTTCAACGAAAGAAATTCAAAATGAACTTTGAAAAATTAAGAAAATGTAAGTGTGACAAGGTAAACCACAACCAAAAACTACTAAAATATTCCAACTCTTGCATTTCAATGAAAGAAATTCAAAATGAACTTTGAAAAATCAAGAAAATGTAACTGTGACAAGGTAAACCACAACCAAACACTATTGAAATATTCCAACTCTTGCATTTCAATGAAAGAAATTCAAAATAAACTTTGAGAAATCAAGAAAATGTAACTGTGATAAGGTAAACCACAGCCAAACACTACTGAAATATTCCAACTCTTACATTTCAAGGAAAGAAATTCAGATGAACTTTGAAAAATCAAGAAAATGTAACTGTGACAAGGTAAACCATAAGCAAACACTACTGAAATATTCCAACTCTTGCATTTCAACAAAAGAAATTCAAAATGAACTTTGAAAAATTTAGAAAATGTAACCATGACAAAGGTAAACCACAACCAAACTCTACTGAAATATTCCAACTCTTGCATTTCAACGAAAGAAGTTCAAAATGAACTCTGAAAAATCAAGAAAATGTAACTGTGACAAGGTGAACCACAACCAAACAATACTGAAATATTCCAACTATTGCATTTCAACGAAAGAAATTCAAATGAACTTTGAAAAATCGAGAGAATGTAACTCTGACAAGGTAAACCACAACCAAACACTACTGAAATATTACAACTCTTGCATTTCAATGAAAAAAATTCAAAATAAACTTTGAAAAATCAAGAAAATGTAACTGTGACAAGGTAAACCACAACCAAACACTACTGAAATATTCCAACTCTTGCATTTCAATGAAAGAAATTCAAAATGAACTTTGAAAAATCAGGAAAATGTAACTGTGACAAGGTAAACCACAACCAAACACTACTGAAATATTCCAACTCTTGCATTTCAACGAAAAAAATTCGAAATGAACTTTGAAAAATCAAGAAAATGTGACTGTGACACGGTAAACCACAACCAAACACTACTGAAATATTCCAGCTCTTGCATTTCAACGAAAGAAATTCAAAATGAACTTTGAAAAATCAAGAAAATGTAACTGCGACAAGGTAAACCACAACCAAACACTACCGAAATATTCCAACTCTCGCATTTCAACGAAAGAAATTCAAAATGAACTTTGAAAAATCAAGAAAATGTAACTGTGACAAGGTAAACCACAACGAAACACAACTGAAATATTCCAACTCTTGCATTTCAACGAAGGAAGTTCAAAATGAACTTTGAAAAATCAAGAAAATGTAACTCTGACAAGGTAAACCACAACCAAACACTACTGAAATATTCCAACTCTTGCATTTCAACGAAAGAAATTCAAAATGAACTTTGAAAAATCAGGAAAATGTAACTGTGACAAGGTAAACCACTACCAAACACTAGTGAAATATTCCAACTCTTGCATTTCAAAGAAGGAAATTCAAAATGAACTTTGAAAAATTAAGAAAATGTAACTGTGACAAGGTAAACCACAACCAAACACTACTAAAATATTCCAACTCTTGCATTTCAACGAAAGAAATTCAAAAATGAACTTTGAAAAATCAAGAAAATGTAAGTGTGACAAGGTAAACCGCAACCAAACACTACTGAAATATTCCAACTCTTGCATTTCAACGAAAGAAATTGAAATGAACTTTGAAAAATCAAGAAAATGTAACTGTGACTAGGTAAACCACAACCAAACACTACTGAAATATTCCAACTCTTACATTTCAATGAAAGAAATTCAAAATGAACTTTGAAAAATCAAGAAAATGTAACTGTGACTAGGTAAACCACAACCAAACACTACTGAAATATTGCAACTCTTGCGTTTCAAGGAAAGAAATCCAAAATAAACTTTGAAAAATCAAGAAAATGTAACTCTGACAAGGTAAACCACAACCAAACACTACTGAAATATTCCAACTCATGCATTTCAACGAAAAAATTCAAAATGAACTTTGAAAAATCAAGAAAATGTAACTGTGACAAGGCAAACCGCTACCAAACACTAGTGAAATATTCCAACTCTTGCATTTCAACGAAGGAAATTCAAAATGAACTTTGAAAAATTAAGAAAATGTAAGTGTGACAAGGTAAACCACAACCAAACACTACTAAAATATTCCAACTCTTGCATTTCAACGAAAGAAATTCAAATAAACTTTGAAAAATCAAGAAAATGTAACCATGACAAAGGTAAACCACAACCAAACACTACTGAAATATTCCAACTCTTACATTTCAATGAAAGAAATTCAAAATGAACTTTGAAAAATCAAGAAAATGTAACTGTGACAAGGTAAACCACAACGAAACACTACTGAAATATTCCAACTCTTGCATTTCAACGAAGGAAATTCAAAATGAACTTTGAAAAATTAAGAAAATGTAACTGTGACAAGGTAAACCACAACCAAACACTACTGAAATATTCCAACTCTTGGATTTCAACAAAAGAAATTCAAAATGAACTTTGAAAAATCAAGAAAATGTAACTGTGACAAGGCAAACCACAACGAAACTTTACTGAAATATTCCAACTCTTGCATTTCAACGAAAGAAATTCAAATGAACTTTGAAAAATTATGAAAATGTAACTGTGACAAGGTAAACCACAACGAAGCACTAGTGAAATATTCCAACTCTTGTATTTCAACGAAAAAAAATTCAAAATGAACTTTGAAAAATCAGGAAAATGTAACTGTGACAAGGTAAACCATAACCAAACACTACTGAAATATTCTAACTCTTGCATTTCAACGAAAGAAATTCAAAATGAACTTTGAAAAATCAAGAAAATGTAACTGTGACAAGGTAAACCACAACCAAACACTACTGAAATATTCCAACTCTTGCATTTCAACGAAAGAAATTCGAAATGAACTTTGAAAAATCAAGAAAATGTGACTGTGACACGGTAAACCACAACCAAACACTACTGAAATATTCCAGCTCTTGCATTTCAATGAAAGAAATTCAAAATGAACTTTGAAAAATCAAGAAAATGTAACTGTGACTAGGTAAACCACAACCAAACACTACTGAAATATTCCAGCTCTTGCATTTCAACGAAAGAAATTCAAAATGAACTTTGAAAAATCAGGAAAATGTAACTGTGACAAGGTAAACCACAACCAAACACTACTGAAATATTCCAACTCTTGCATTTCAACGAAGGAAATTCAAAATGAACTTTGAAAAATCAAGAAAATGTAACTCTGACAAAGTAAACCACAACCAAACACTACTGAAATATTCCAACTCTTGCATTTCAACGAAAGAAATTCAAAATGAACTTTGAAAAATCAAGAAAATGTAACTGTGACAAGGTAAACCACTACCAAACACTAGTGGAATATTCCAACTCTTGCATTTCAACGAAGGAAATTCAAAATGAACTTTGAAAAATTAAGAAAATGTAACTGTGACAAGGTAAACCACAACCAAACACTACTAAAATATTCCAACTCTTGCATTTCAACGAAAGAAATTCAAAATGAACTTTGAAAAATCAAGAAAATGTAAGTGTGACAAGGTAAACCACAACCAAACACTACTGAAATATTCCAACTCTTGCATTTCAACGAAAGAAATTCAAATGAACTTTCAAAAATCAAGAAAATATAACTGTGACTAGGTAAACCACAACCAAACACTACTGAAATATTCCAACTCTTACATTTCAATGAAAGAAATTCAAAATGAACTTTGAAAAATCAAGAAAATGTAACTGTGACAGGGTGAACCACAACCAAACACTACTGAAATATTCCAACTCTTGCATTTCAACGAAAGAAATTCAAAATGAACTTTGAAAAATCAAGAAAATGTAACTGTGACAAGGTAAACCACAACCAAACACTACTGAAATATTCCAACTCTTGCATTTCAACGAAAAAATTCAAAATGAACTTTGAAAAATCAAGAAAATGTAACTGTGACAAGGCAAACCACTACCAAACACTAGTGAAATATTCCAGCTCTTGCATTTCAACGAAGGAAATTCAAAATGAACTTTGAAAAATTAAGAAAATGTAACTGTGACAAGGTAAACCACAACCAAACAATACAAAAATATTCCAACTCTTGCATTTCAACGAAAGAAATTCAAAATGAACTTTGAAAAATCAAGAAAATGTAAGTTTGACAAGGTAAACCACAACCAAACACTACTGAAATATTCCAACTCTTGCATTTCAACGAAAGAAATTCAAATGAACTTTGAAAAATCAAGAAAATGTAAATGTGACTAGGTAAACCACAGCCAAACACTACTGAAATATTCCAACTCTTGGATTTCAACAAAAGAAATTCAAAATGAACTTTGAAAAATCAAGAAAATGTAACTGTGACAAGGTAAACCACAACGAAACACTACTGAAATATTCCAACTCTTGCATTTCAACGAAAGAAATTCAAAATGAACTTTGAAAAATTAAGAAAATGTAACTGTGACAAGGTAAACCACAACCAAACACTAGTGAAATATTCCAACTCTTGCATTTCAACGAAAAAAAATTCAAAATGAACTTTGAAAAATTAAGAAAATGTAACTGTGACAAGGTAAACCATAACCAAACACTACTGAAATATTCCAACTCTTGCATTTCAACGAAAGAAATTCAAAATGAACTTTGAAAAATTAAGAAAATGTAAGTGTGACAAGGTAAACCACAACCAAACACTACTGAAATATTCCAACTCTTGCATTTCAACGAAAGAAATTCAAAATGAACTTTGAAAAATCACGAAAATGTAACTGTGACAAGGTAAACCACTACCAAACACTAGTGGAATATTCCAACTCTTGCATTTCAACGAAGGAAATTCAAAATGAACTTTGAAAAATCAGGAAAATGTAACTGTGACAAGGTAAACCACAACGAAACACTACTGAAATATTCCAACTCTTGCATTTCAACGAAAGAAATTCAAAATGAACTTTGAAAAATCAAGAAAATGTAACTGTGACAAGGTAAACCACAACCAAACACTACTGAAATATTCCAACTCTTGCATTTCAACGAAAGAAATTCAAAATGAACTTTGAAAAATCAAGAAAATGTAACTGTGACAAGGTAAACCACAACCAAACACTACTGAAATATTCCAACTCTTGCATTTCAACGAAAGAAATTCAAAATGAACTTTGAAAAATCAAGAAAATGTAACTGTGGCAAGGTAAACCACAACCAAACACTACTGAAACATTCCAACTCTTGCATTCCAACAAAAAAATTCAAAATGAACTTTGAAAAATCAAGAAAATGTAACTGTGTCAATGTAAACCACAACGAAACACTACTGAAATATTCCAACTCTCGCATTTCAACGAAAGAAATTCAAAATGAACTTTGAAAAATCAGACCTTTGGAGGGGGAGGGGCCGGGGGGAGGGGGTCGTTCTGTGTCTCAGTGCACAAAAAAAGTATAAGAAATAGGGGAGGGAAGGGAGGGGAGGAGGGGAGGAGGAGGAGGGAGGGAGGAGGAGGAGGGGAGGAGGAGGAGGAGTGTAGGAGGAGGAGGGGATGGGAGGAGGAGGAGGAGGGAGGAGATGGAGGGAGAGGGGCTCCTTTGGGGGGCCAAAGGGGGGAGGGGCCCTTTGGGCCCCGGGGGGGGGGGGGGGGTCTGGGGGAACCTTGAGAGCCGGGGGCCCTTTGGGAGCCCAGTGGACCTTTGAAGACCGGTGGCTTCCTTCGGGGTTGGGGTAGAGGGATCGGGGGCCATTTGGGTTGGGGTAGAGCAATCGGGGCCCTTTGGGTTGGGGTAGAGCAATCGGGGCCCTTTGGGTTGGGGTAGAGGACCTCACAACACTGTTCAAATGGAACTTGTGTATTATAACGACCAAACTCAAAACCTCTTCCAAAATCTCTTCAAAAATCATCTCTTAAAATGTCTCTATCTGTTTCGCCGAAATAATTCCCTAAAATGTCTAAAACGGTTTCGCCCAAATAATCCCTAAACGTAATTTCAGCATGTTCCTTTTGTTTGGCATCCCCGCACTGGCTTATTTCAATTATTTGGAAACCTTTTCGCGCGCTAAGAAAAGGAAACGATTCTGCATCGGAAACGATTCTCTTGTTAGAAGTCCAAATTAATTTCCCTTTCATGAATCAATTCTCTTTAGAACAACAAATTAATTCCCCTTCCATGTCAATCAATCAATCATGAAATCATCTGTGATTTAACTGTTTCTCGGAGACTTTTCTCTTTGGAAATGTAAAGTCATTAATTAACTTGACGTCATCTGTCATACATTAATTAACTGTTTCCCGGGAACTCGTAACATTTGGCTTGGAAACAACAATAACAAATACTGTTTCCCGGATCATAACATCCGCCTCGAACAGGAAGGAAGTGTCATTAACTGTTTCCGGGAACCTCATAACATCTGGCTCGAATAACAACAACAGATACTATTTTCGGATCATAACATCTGGCTTGAACAAGAAGGAAGTGTCAAAGTTCCTGTTTTTCCATTCTCACTGACAAAATCCATAAAACCATCAAATAATCAACACACATAACCATCCATAAAACCATCCATAAATGTGACAAACTTTCTGTTTTTTCATTCTCACTGACAAAGTCCATAAAACCATCCATAAATGTGACAAAATTCCTGTTTTTCAAATTCTCACTGACAAAGTCCATAAACCACGTGGTTCTATGCCCATATATGGACTCCCCCTTGTATCAATAGGGTCATCTCTACTACCGTATATAAAAAATTAAAACGAAATTTGAAAATTTATGCTGGCAAAGTTTTCCTCCATTTAAAATTTCCCCTGGAAAGTTCCCCTCCAGAAACTACCCTCACTACGTCAAAGTCTCCCTGTATAAAATAACCACTTCCCCACCAAAAAAGCTCCCTTGAAAAGATATCTGTATACTTCCCAATAACCTATAATATACGTAAACAATAGGCAAACTTATATTAACATCACAAGCTCCAAAAAATCTCCTAGTAGTATTTGTTCACGTCCAACCTATCTATATTTCCTGGTGACACAGTTGAACCCCTCCAACCTCTAAAAATTTTGTCTTGGAAGCAAAGCAAAAGTGATGTTTGGATTTAAACAAAATCTTAGAACTGTGACTGAGCAGTACCTATATTTAGGTTTAAGCCAACTGAAAAGAGGACAGAGATTAATTTGTACTTCCTCCCTTCCGAGATTACCTTCAACATTTACCCATATGTTAACAAAAAGTTATAAAATATTATCATCCCTCCCCCTCCGAATGAAAAGTTTCTCTCACGCACAATTCCCTGTGGAGAATATCTCCCGGTGATAATTCTCCCATGGAACATTTTTCCCGGTGATAGTTCCCCCCAAGGAGAATCTCTCCAATGAGTAGCCCCCTTCACGGAAAATTTCCCCAGGACTCGGCTGAAAATTTCCCCAGGACAAGTCCCCCAGAACATCTCCACTTACTACTTTTTTCTTACTACTTGTTGCAAGTTCAAGCCGCATCCAGGCTCGCGTGGCACCCAGCAGACGACGACATGTTTCTTTCCATATATTTCACTCGAGGGTGGCAGGCTCCACAATTTCAAGCAAGTGACGGTTCCAGCGTCACCCAAATTTTCAAAAGGCCCCAAAAGGCTCTAGAACAGCCTTGACTGTCGCAAGCCATGTTTTCTTTTGTCCTCCTGCTTTCTTCTTCCATGCTGGTAGTGGAAAGCATTTTAGGCATTTTTTGGTAATAAGCTCTTTTGATCTCCGCATGGTGTGTCCAAACCACCTAAGACACCTCATTTTGACAACATCAGAAACAAGTGGGTGATCTCTGCCTCTTTTCCTGACCTCTTTGTTCGAGACTCGGTCTGAGAGGTGAATGCCTAGTATATATAGGACGGGCTCACTTCCACACCTTTATACTTGTCGAGGGCCACGAGAATCCGATCAATGATGAAGTTGAATAAGGTTGGTTACAGAACACATCCTTGACAAATACCTTGCTCAATCAGGACCACATCCGAAAGCTCACTATCAACTCTAACTTGGGCCTTGGTGCCATCGTAGCATGCCTTCAACAGTCTGAGGATCGTCTCAGGGACTCCGCCTTCTCTCATTACGACCCATATGACGTCCCGATGGACCAAATCAAAGGCCGTGATGAAATCGATGAAGATTTGGATTGTCTCCTGTTGGTGTTTGGAGCAATTTTCTAGGACCTGTCGTAAGCTTAAGATCTGATCACAGCAGCCAATGCCTGGTCTAAATCCTGCTTGGTTGGGTCACCTTCGGGAATTTCTAGTGTCTCGGAACCTATTTAGAAGTATAATTGCGATCATCTTTGCATCTTTGCAGGATGAGGGATATGCCACGGTAGTTTTTATATTCCGTTCGGTCTTTTTTTTTGAAGATAGGGACAATTATCAATGTCTTCCACTCATCGTAAATGTATTCATTGTCCTATACATCCGTAACAAGTTCACGGAGCTCATCTGCGACCGACTCAGGCAGAGCTTTCAGCAGCTCAGCAGAGGTGCCATCTATTCCAGGATTTTTGTGGTTTCTTAGCAGTTTGATTGCCTGGACTACTTCCTCTCTAGTAGGTGGGTCTGTAGACATATTTTCATACGAATGGTTTTCTGGTGGGTTGAGTGAGCTTAGGGGGTATTGGTTTCCGCTGCTAGTAATTCCCGGTCTCAGCAATTCTTGGAAGTGTGCTCGCCACCTTTCGCTACGTTTTTCCCTAGTTGTGAGCAGTTTCCTGTCTTTCGCTTTAAGCTGGGGGATGGTAGATTGCTTTCTCTTCCCGGCACATTCTCCAAGAAACTGGTAAAGTTTCCTTGGATCATTTTTCGAGGTGGCTTTTTCCATCTCATCGGCCATGGTTGACCAGTAGGCCTTTCTGTCGGCTCTAGCAGAACTATGGCATTCCTGACGCACCGATTTAAATGCAGCGGAATTTTTGCTGGTTATCTCCTTCTTCTTTGCAGAGAGTCTTAGCGTTTTTTCAGAGATCCATTTTTTGGCTTTTCGTTTAACAGCTCGAAAATGTTTGTTGCGGTTTCCTTCTGGTGGCCTTTGAACTTGCTCCATTTTCTCTCTATCTTCGAAGCGGAGCATCCTGATGAGCTGAAACTCTGATGAATACCTTTGGCGTCGTCTTGTAGGTTGGCGAAGCGGTTGGAAAGTTCAAGGACAAAGCTTTCTCGGTATTTATCTATTTTCAATTTAGCTACATCTATTTTCTGACTTAGCATGAGCACCTTCTTTGTACTGTGTCTGAACCTTAGCCTGGTCCTTAGCAAGAAATGGTCGGATCCAATTTTTGATCCTGTGTCAGCACCTCTGTGCACCCTTGAGTCTAACATCATGGTCTTCCGCCTTCGTGATATAAGCATGTAATCAATTTGAGCTTTCACTCCTCCGTCGCGGGATTCTCAGGTATATTTTTGACAGGGCTTGTGTCTAAACCAAGTATTAGCCACAGTAAGGTTGTTCTGCATTGCGAACAGGAGTAGTCTGTTTCCATTAGAGCACCTTTCATCGAGCCAATGATTGTCAATCGCCTGTTCAAAGTCATTCAGCCTGCCACCAATCCTTGCATTAAAATAACCTCCAATCACGAGTATGTCTTTTCGGGGGATCCTGTCAATGATCATCTGAATTTCACTGTAAAACTGATCTTTTAGGTGTTCAGGTGCATATCTGGCTGGGGCGTATACGCTAAGGACGGTCATGTTGTTAATTTGGCCTTTAAATCTTGCCGATACAATCCTGCTAGATACAGCCTTATATTCGAGGAGCCCAGTTAGTAGTATAGCATCTATACATACTGAATACACGACTGAATATACGTAATATTCCGACCAAATGGTATCATAGGCAGCGCGATAGCGCTGCCTAAGTAAAGAACGATGTGGGCACAATGTATTATTTATTTATTTTTTTCTTTCTTCTCCATACCCGGGCACTTCGTATCGAAGAAGTTGTCGTTAAAACTTCGAAAAGGGCTCATTCGATTGGAAATTGGAATGGCTAGTGCCATTTTTAATAGTCGAAAGTGATTGGAGGGTAACTAGCCCACCCCCACGTCCATCATTCCCCCAAATACATCCGATCAAAATATTGAAATAGCCATTTTGTTCACCGTAGTTGATTTCCAAATAGAAAATATCTTTTTGAGGAGGACACTCCCCCACAACTCTCGGGGCAAGGGTTTTAAGATATGCCCTGGGGGAATATAAGGTTTTTATAGAAGGTGCTGTTGTAGAAACTTCAAAAAAGGCTCATTCGATTGGAAATTCAAAGGGCTAGTGCCCTTTTTAATAGTCAAAAGTGATTGGAGTGCAACTAGCCCCCCCCCACGCCCATCCTTCCCCCAAACACATCCAATAAAAATTTTGAGATAGCCATTTCGTTCAGCGTAGTTGATTTCCAGATAGAAAATATGTTTTGAGGAGGACCCTTCCCTAAAACCGTCGGGGCAAGGGTTTTGAGTTATTCCCCGGGGGACATATAAGGTTTTTATAGAAGGCGTTGCCGTAGAAACTTCAAAAAAGGCTCATTCGATTGGAAATTCAAAGGGATAGTGCCCTTTTTAATAGTCAAAAGTGATTGGAGGGCAACTAGCCCCCCGACCATCATTCTCCCAAACGCATGCAATCAAAATATTTGAGATAGCCATTTCCTTCAGCGTAGTTGATTTCCAGATAGAAAATATGTTTTGAGGAGAACACTCCCCCACAACCCTCGGGGCAATGGTAGTAATTTATGCCTTAGGGGCATATAAGGTTCTTATAGAAGGCGTTGTCGTAGAAACTTCAAAAAAGCCTCATTCGATTGGAAATTCAAAGGGCTAGTGCCCTTTTTAATAGTCGAAAGTGATTGAAGGGCAACTAGCCCCCCTCTCACGCCCACCTTTTCCCCAAACACATCCAATAAAAATTTTGAGATTGTCATTTTATTCAACGTAGTTTTAAGTTCTGTAAATTAGCCCTCAGGACAAGGGTTGTAAGTTATGCCCTGGGGGCATATAAAATTTTTATAGAACGCGTTGTCGTAGAAACTTCAAAAAGGGCTCATTCAATTAGAAATTGAAACGGCTAGTGCGCTTTTTAATCGTCAAAAGTAATTGGAAGGCAGCTAACACCCCTTCCACGCCCACCATTTCCCCAAGCACATCCAATCAAAGTTTTGAGATAGCCATTTTGTACTACGCAGTTAAAGTTCAGGAAATTATACTTTTGAGCAGGACATTCCCCCCACAGTCTTCAGGGCAAGGGTTATAAGCTATGCCCTGGGGTTATACAAGTTTTTATTGAAATATTTGTCATAGAAACTTGAAAAAGGGCTCATTCGATTGGAAATTCAAAGGTCTACTGGCCTTTTTAATAGTCGAAAGTGATTTGAGTCGAAAGTTCTGGAAATTAGGTTTTGTAGGATGATAACCCCATCAGAGCCCTCCGTGCAAGGGTTGTAAGTTATGCCCTGAGGGCATATAAGGTTTATATAGAAAGTTGTTATAAATATTTCAAAAGGGGCTCATTTGATTGGAAATTGAAATTGCCCTTTTTAATAGTTGAAAGTGAGTGGAGAGTAATTAACCCCCCCCCCTCTCAAACCCACCATTTCCCCAAACTTATTCAATCAAAGTGTAGAGATAGCCATTCTGTTCAACGTTGTTGAAAGTTCTGGAAATTATGTATTTAAGGATGACAAACTCCCCAGAGTCCCCAGGGCAAAGGTTGTAAGTTATGCCCTGGGGGTATATAAGTTTTTTTAATGATAGAGTTATCGTAAAAACTTCAAAAGGGGCTCATTCAAATGCAAATTGAGAGGGCTAGTGCCCTTTGTAATAGTTGAAAGTGATTGGACGGTAACTAACTCCCCTATTACGCGCACCATTCCCCCAAACACATCCAATCATAATTTTCAGATAGCCATTTTGCTTAGCGTAAGTTCTGGAAATTAGGTCTGTGAGGATGACGGCCCCCTCACAGCTCCCAGGACAAGGGTTGTAAGTTATGCCCTGGGGGCTTATAAAGTATTTATAGAATGCGTTGTCGTGGAAACTTCAAAAAGAGCTCATTCGATTAGAAATTGAAATGGCTTGTGCCCTTTTTAATAGTCGAAAATACTTGGAAGGCAACTAACACCCCTTCCACGTCCACCGTTTCCCCAAACACATTCAATCAAAATTTTGAGATAGCCATTTTGTTCCACACAGTTAAAGTTCAGGAAATTATACCTTTGATCAGGACACTCCCCCCACAGTCTTCAGGGCAAGGGTTATAATTTATGCCATGTGGGCATATAAGTTTTTATTGAAATCTTTGTCGTAGAAACTTGAAAAAGTGCTCATTCGATTGGAAATTCAAAGGTCTAGTGACCTTTTAATAGTCGAAAGTGATTTGAGGGCAACTAGCCCCCCCCCCTCTCGCCCGCCTTTTCCCCAAACACATCCAATCAAAATTTTTAGATAACCATTTTGTTCAGTGTTGTGGATTTCCAGATAGAAATTATGTTTTTGAGGAGGACACTCCCCAACAGCCCTCAGGACAAGGGTTGTAAGTTATGCCCTGGGGGCTTATAAAGTATTTATAGAACGCGTTGTCGTGGAAACTTCAAAAAGAGCTCATTCGATTAGAAATTGAAATGACTTGTGCCCTTTTTAATAGTCGAAAATATTTGGAAGGCAACTAACACCCCTTCCACGCCCACCATTTCCCCAAACACATTCAATCAAAATTTTGAGATAGCCATTTTGTTCCACACAGTTAAAGTTCAAGAAATTATACCTTTGATCAGGACACTCCCCCCATAGTCTTCAGGGCAAGGATTATAATTTATGCCATGGGGACATATAAGTTTTTATTGAAATCTTTGTCGTAGAAACTTGAAAAAGTGCACATTCGATTGGAAATTCAAAGGTCTAATGACCTTTTTAATAGTCGAAAGTGGTTTGAGGGCAACTAGCCCCCCCCCTCTCGCCCGCCTTTTCCCCAAACACATCCAATCAAAATTTTTAGATAACCATTTTGTTCAGTGTTGTTGATTTCCAGATAGAAATTATGTTTTTGAGGAGGACACTCCCCAACAGCCCTCAGGGAAAGGGTTGTAAGTTATGCCCTGGGGGTATATTAGGTTTTTACAGAACGCACCGTCGTAGAAACTTCAAAAAGGGCTTATTCGATTGGAAATTGAAATGGCTAGTGCCCTTTTTAATAGTGTAAAGTGATTGGAAGGCAACTAACTCCCCTTCCACGCCCACCATTTCCCCAAACATATCCAATCAAAATTTTTAGATAGCCATTTTGTTCCACGCAGTTTAAAGTTCCGGAAATTACACCTTTGAGCAGGAGACTCCGCCCACAGTCTTCAGGGCAAAGGTTGTAAGTTATGCCCTGGGGGCATATAAAGGTTTTTACAGAAGGCGCTGTCGTAGAAACTTCAAAAAAGGCTTGTTTGATTGGAAATTCAAAGGGCTAGTGCCCTTTTTAATGGTTGAAAGTGATTGGAGGGCAACTAACCCCCCTCTCACGCCCACCTTTCCCCCAAACATATCCAATCAAAATTTTGAGATAGCCATTTTATTCAACGTAGTTTTAAGCTCTGTAAATTAGGTCTTTGAGGATGACAACCCCCTCACAGGACAAGGGTTGTAAGTTATGCCCTGGGGGCATATAAAGTTTTTATAGAACGTGTTGTCGTAGAAACTTCAAAAAGGGCTCATTCGATTAGAAGTTGAAATGGCTAGTGTCCCTTTTTAGCAGTCGAAAGCAATTTGCAAGGCAACTAACACCCCTTTCACGCCCACCATTTCCCCAAAAACATCCAATAAAAATTTTGAGATAGCCATGTTGTTCCACGCAGTTAAAGTTCAGGAAATTATACCTTTTGAGCAGGACACTCCCCCTACAGTCTTCAGGGCAAGGGTTATAAGTCATGCCCTGGAGGCATATAAGTTTTTATTGAAATCTTTGTCGTAGAAACTTGAAAAAGGGCTCATTCGATTGGAAATTCAAAAGTCTAAGCCCTTTTAAATAGTCGAAATTGATTTGAGGGCAACTAGTCCCCCTCTCTCACCCACCTTTTCCCCAAACACATCCAATCAAAATTTTTAGATAGCATTTTGTTTAGTGTCGTGCATTTCCAGATAGAAATTATGATTTTTAGGAGGACACTCCCCCAAAGCCCTCAGGACAAGGGTTGTAAGTTATGGCCTGCAGACATATAAGGTATTTATAGAACGTGTCGTCGTAGAAACTTCAAAAAGGGCTTATTCGATTGGAAATTGAAAGGGCTAGTGCTTTTTTAATAGTCGAAAGTGATTGGAAGGCAATTAACACCCCTTCCACGCCCACCATTTCTCCAATCATATCCAATCAAAATTTTTAGATAGCCATTTTCTTCCACGTAGTTTAAAGTTCAGGAAATTATACCTTTGTGCAGGACACTCCCTCCACAGTCTTTAGGGCAAGGGTTATAAGTTATGCCCTGAGGGCATATAAGGTTTTTACTGCAACCTTTGTCGTAAAAACTTGAAAAAGGGCTCATTCATTGGAAATTCAAAGGGCTAGTGCCCTTTTTAATAGTCGAAAGTGATTTGAGGGCAACTAACCCCCCTCTCACGCCCACCTTTTCCCCAAACACATCCAGTCAAATATTTTAGATAGCCAATTTATTCAACGTAGTTGAAAGTTTTGGAAATTAGGTCTTTAAGGATGACAACCAATCCCCCCCCCCAAAACCCTCAGGGCAAGAGTTGTAAGTTATGCCCTGGGAGCATGTAGGGTTTTTATAGAAAGCGATGTTGTAAAATCATCAAAAAGGGCTCATTTAATTGAAAATTGAAAGGGCTAGTGCCCTTTTAATAGTCGAAAATGATTGAAGGGCAAATAACCCCTCTCACCCATTATTTCCCCAAACACATCCAATCAAAATTTTGAGATATCTATTTTGTTCAACGTAGTCAAAATTTCTAGAAATTAGGTCTTTAGGATGATAACCCCATCATAGCCCTCAGTGCAAGGGTTGTAAGTTATGCCCTGGGGCCATATAATGTTTATATTGAAAGTTGTTGTAGAAATTTCAAAAGGGGCTCATTTGATTGGAAATTGAAATTGCCCTTTTTAATTGTCGAAAGTGAGTGGAGAGCAATTAACCCCCCTCTCACGCCCACCATTTCCCCAAACACATTCAATCAAAGTTTAGAGATACCCATTTTTTTCAACGTAGTTGAAAGTTCTGGAAATTACTTATTTAAGGATGACAAACCCCCCAGAATCCCCATGGCAAAGGTTGTAAGTTCAGCCCTGGGGCATATAAGGTTTTTAATGATAGAGTTCTCGTAAAAGCTTCAAAAGGGGCTCGTTCAATTGGAAATTGAGAGGGCTAGTTTGTTCAAATTAGTAGAAAGTTCTGGAAATTAGGTCTTTGAGGATGACAAACCCCTCCCCAGCCCTCAGGACGAGGGTTGTATGTTACCCCCTGGGGGCGTATAAGGTTTTTATTGAAAGCGTTGTCGTAGAAACTTCAAAAGGGCTCATATGATTGGAAATTCAAAGGGCTAGTGCCTTTTTTAATAGTTGAAAGTGATTGTAGAAAGACTAACGCCCCTTTCACGCCCACCATTTTCCCAGACACATCCAATCAAAATTTTGAGATCGCCATTTTGTTTAACGTAGTAGAAAGTTCTGCAAAATTAGGTCTTAGAGGATGACAACCACCCTCGCAGTCCTTAGGATAAGGGTGTTTATAGGAAGGTGTTTATAAGGTGTTTATAGGAAGTGTTGCCATAGAAACTCCAAAAGGGCTCATTCGATTGGAAATCGAAAGGCCTAGTGCCCTTTTTAATAGTCGAAAGTGATTGGAAGGCTTGAGATTTATAAAGTAAAGATCGATGTTGGTATAATGTATTATTTTTTTGGTTGTTGTTGTTGTTTAGAACAGAAATTACCCAAAACGAACAAATATTACAACAAATAACCGAGTCAAACACAAAACGAGCAGAAATTAACATAAGTTAAGCTCAAAACCCCTATGACTTTCCAAGGCCCGAACATAATTTTCACTTTACTGAAAAAATACAAATGAATGTTCATTGTCAGTTTAATATACATATACTGATATTTAGTAATCAAAATGTTAATATTATTTGATTTATTAAAGTTATAAAAGTAAAAAAAATTATATTTTTTCAGTAAAGCGCAAATTGTGTTCTTGCCTTGGGAAGTCAGAGGGGTTTTGAGCCCAACTTATGTTCATTTCTGCTCGTTTTGAGTATGACTCGGTTATTTATTGTAATTTCTGTTCGTTTTGGGTTTCATTTATTTATCGATTCTGATTTGTGGTAGTTTCACGCTTGGTAGATTATTTGATTTTATTTTTCCTTATTTTTTGTTTAATGGAGTTCATTACTTTTCTTTGAAAAACTTATTTTGTGGAAAAAGTTTTTTTTTAATTAGTACTATACAAAGCTTACAGCCTAAGGGACTAAACCATGTCAACAGATACTAATTACACATTATTTATTCATCATTAGTACTTGCACGATGCCATAGCTATGAGGCCATGGCAACGATACATAGCAAACAGATTTAATATAAGGACGGATTTTTAATGCTATTCATATTAGTAAGAGAAAAGAATTCAGAGATAGAACAGTTTGTTTATGTTTTTTTGTTTGACGAGATATGTATTAGCAAAAATAAGTGCTATGTTTACACTATTAGAAGCTGATAGTGGAGCTGGTAGCAGCAATGATACAAAGCCAAGAGTACAAACGTAGCAGTAGAAATTACAAGGGGATCTCGACTAAGCCTTGAATGGGATGATATTTATGCAAGATATGTGATATGATTGAGCAAATTCAAATTGGAGGAGCAGTTAGGCTTTGCAGCGAAACTTGATATAGTGCATATAAATAGACTTCAAGCTGCTTTAAATACAATTGTGAAATATATTGAGGAGAGTAAGTTGTATCAGTAACTGAGTTATTATTATTGTTACAATTTCATAGATAATAAATATGTTTCTTAATCGAAGATGTTACATATTTTATAGTAGGTTACTGAATATTCTTCAAGTAAAAATAATTCTAGTTCGTCTGAAGACAGTTGTGAGAGTTTTGGGATTGAAAAATGGATGGATTTGATAAACTGAAAATTATACGGAATCTTATGATTATGGAAAAATGTTTGATTCTAGATGATGATTTGTTGGAGTTATCTTTTCAAAGGAAAACATTTTCTCAAAGAATACTTAACGATATAATGAGAAATTATTCTCCATCTTTGGACTATTGTATGAAACTTTTATGTCATGGTCCAAACGCATTTATGCAATTTACTGACATTGAATTGAAACAAAACAAAATGATATTGTGGATTTGCTTTTGAACACTACCTTAGAAATTTAAGACCCTACCAAAATAATTTTTCATGAGAATAAAAAAATCCAGAATTTAGAAAATCCTGTTCAAACCGGTTTTATGATATCATTCGAATACTCCTCTCTCTCTCTCTCTCTTAATCTCTCTCTCGCTCTCTCTCTCTCTCTCTCTCTCTCTCTCTCTCTCTCTCTCTCTCTCTCTCTCTCTCTCTCTCTCTCTCTCTCTCTCTCCTCTCTCTCTCTCTCTCTCTCTCTCTCTCCCTCTCTATCTCTCTCTCTCTCTCTCTCCCTCTCTATCTATCTCTCTCTCTCTCTCTCTCTCTCTCTCCTCTCTCTCTCTCTCTCTCTCCTCTCTCTCTCTCTCTCTCTCTCTCTCTCTCTCTCTCTCTCTCTCTCTCTCTCCTCTCTCTCTCTCTCTCTCTCTCTCTCTCTCCTCTCTCTCTCTCTCTCTCTCTCTCTCTCTCTCTCTCTCTCTCTCTCTCTCTCTCTCTCTCTCTCTCTCTCTCTCTCTCTCTCTCTCTCTCTCTCAACTTATCGATCGCATGTCAGTTTTATTTTGGTGGTGAGAGTGTCAACGCTGGAAAAATGTTCTACACATATCAGCTATGCATGTATACACTGGGTAGCTGGTCGTCATGTGAGAATTGTACAATTATTGAAGAGTATGATGAAAAGTGTAGATTGTGCAACCCGTGTAAATTGCATAGAGAATATGCCGCACAAATTAAAGGCTGTAATTCCTGTCTTGAAGACATTTGTGACTCTCACCCTAGAGGATACCTCTGCTCCAATTTTCACTATGATGAATGCGATTGGTGGGAGAATACCTATCCTGGTATCATTGGAAAGAACCCTAAATGAGATTTTAGTTTATTTCTAAGAGACTGGTATCGTTGTGGTTTTAATTTGTTTTGGGAGGATGATTCAGTCCTAAGACTCAACTGTTGGAATAACAAAAAAAAGGTTTCTATGTCATAGTTGTTAAGACAATGGCTACTATGGTTTTAAACCTACTGATTTTTATTTGGCTGTTACAAAATGTGATTCACCATTTGAAAACACTATATGTGATATTGCTTCAAATAAGCAAATTGAAACCCATTAATTTTACAAAATGAATGAAAATAGTATCATTGACTTCACAAAAAGATACAATAAGAGTGAAGTTAAATTGTAGTGTATAAAATGTCATCCTGCCTTTGAAGCACATCAAGAACAATATACAGTAAATTTAGATGATCTAGCAGCATTTGAAGTTTTTGACGACTACCTATATATATAAGAAGAAATATAAACAGGGAAAAAAGTCATTTTAAAAAGTCATGAAAATATTCCAGAATTCAAAATTAAGGAATCACGGAAGTGAAACGAGCAAGATTTCAACAAGACAAGTTTTGATAAGAGTGCGTCCCTGGAGACCAAATGACAACCCTGTGTATTTAAAGGATTGTATTTTTCCGGTCGTGCAACCTGAAATGCAGGTATTGACCCAATTTATAGTAAAAGTGATTTAATGGCGAACATTAAACCGATGGAGAAGATGACTAGTGTTGACAACTGTGTTAAAAAATATTCTAGTAGTTTCGACGAGGCTAGCAACAATTCCGAAGTAAGAAATGTCACTTGTAAATTTCATCTTAATAATAAGTTTGATAGAGGATTTTCTTGTAAGTTTGTCCATACATGTATACATTTTTCAAATTCAGGTTCCTGTCAAAACCTAAATTGTAATCTTCCCAACCTTAGACCCTGCCAAACATTTAACAGTGGAGTTTGTTTCAGTCCTAAGCTTACATTCATACACATCCGTAAATCACCCTCGAATCAGAGTCCCCGTTTTTTAGCCCCTAGTTTTCCCCAAAAATACAGAAAAAACACTACTTTTTTCTCTACCAACGCTGAATTCTCCGCGCCCAACTATAGTTCCTCCTTTCAAGGACTTTCGACGCCAATCACTAACCCACGTGTCATCCCTTGCAAATAAAGTCCACTCTTTAGACCAAACCTCCTCCCACGTAAAACCTATGTCAACAAATCAAATCCACACTTTCAAAAAGATCCCTTCCCTCTTGATGTCCCCCCTAGTCATCCCCAATTCATCACTAGGAATACGCAACTCCTCTATACACCTACCAACCCTCATCACACAAGAATTACCCAGGTATGAATTATTTGGAAACATATACAAATAGTCTTACTATACCGCTTTCCCGCCCCCAAAACTGTCCTAGCCTTACAGAACATAACAATCCAAACAACACTACCCACAACAACCCACCTTCAAAATAATAAATTTAAGTCATATGAAAAATATTTTGACGCTTCACGTTACAATTTCCCAAAAATTTATTTAAGTAATGCCAAAAGCTTGAATTTCGACAAACTTAAGGAAGTAAGTATAACTGCGGGACTGTTGGATCTTGAAATTATTTCCATCATGGAAGTGTATAACCAAAATTTATCTTAAATAAATTTAAATGGCTACCATAAATTTATCAAATTGAGGTCCCATGACCATCCTCTGGGGAAAAAAGGGTGGTATTTTGCTGTTTTTTAGAGATTATTTATGCCCAAGATCAATTCCTACAACAGATTTTAATGAGTTTGAAGACATTCTTTCGATATGCAAGGTTTTCCCTCGAAGGTTTTCCGAAGGTTTTCCCTCGTCCATTAAATATTATTATGGTTGGATTTTTCTATTTTGCTCCCAATCAACACCCACAATCAAAATAGAATTTTATAGAAAAACTAAATGGCAGCATTGATCGAATTCAACTAAATTATCTTTACGCCTGAATCTTTTTATCAGGAGATAAAAATGATTTATCATTAGACTCAACTTACCGTAACTTTAATCTCAAACAAATGTTACATTTCCCAACGACGAAGGGAGGCACCTAGCTAGATGTTATTTAACTAATATAAAACAATACTATAAAAATCGATCTTCTTCCTACACTCGGTGGCAGCTTATATTATTCAATTAAAATAATCCCAGATTTTGAGGCCAAACACAATTATAAGGTAACCGAAATTTGCTCCAGACCAGTAACAGATAAAGGCTTATTTGAATTCGGTTACTGGATAACAAGCGAAACTTTGAGCGAAACTATAAACTCAGATGATGTTAATTACAAGGTCTTACGGCTCCATGGACTCCTAACTAAACGCTCCATTGGATTGTTTCCGAAAAAAAGAGCAAAAAGCGTTTCACTGACGAGCCGTACTTCAGTCATAACCTTAAAAAAAAACTCTTGAAAAAAAATGCCTCAAAGAAGGAAAAATTCTAGAGGCAAACAAATTAAGGAGAAATTTAAGGAAGCAACTTCGTAAGGCTGCATCAAATTTCTACAAAAACAAAATAAATCATTTATGCAGTACTAATCCAAAAAATAGTATGAGGAAATAAAACTTATTTGTGGCAAAGAACCTAAACAACTAAACTTTAACTTAAACGAGCATACTATAAAAACCACGAACGACCTAAACCATCACCTTAGTTGGATTTCTCAACATTAGCTACCCCTGAATCTGGAAAGAATTTCCTCCCACACCTCTGAAGACAATTTACCAATAATTACAAAATCTGAGATTAAAAATAAAATCCAAAAATTAAAAAGAACAAGTATCTGCCCCCTAGATATTCCGATTGTACTCGTAAAAGCTTTTTCTGGTAAAATCTCAGAGCCACTTGTTGATATTTTCAACAAGATCACAAAAACAGTTGAATTCCCGGCTCTTTGAAAACAAGGCTACGTAACTCCAGTTCCTAAAAAGGTGCCGTGGTCGATTTTGACAAAGTTAGACCAATAACATTAACACCGCTTTTTCAAAGCTGTATGAATAATTTTTGTCTGACTGGCTCAAGGTCTCAATTGAAGAACGTAATAAAATTCAAAAATTTGGGAACGTTCCAAAAGAGTCAACGTCCCCACTATCTAGTAAATATGTATGATAGATAACTGAAAAACCTAGAGATACGAAATACCTAGGCTAATCTCATCTCAGTTGACCTAGAAAAAGCTTTTGATTATGCTGACCATAATGTTTTAGCTAATAAACTTTCTGATTATTTCCAAATCAACCCTTCTCTGGTAAAAATTCCTTCATCATTTTTAATCCAACGATCTTAAGTGGTCAATTACATGAATGCTTATTCTGAACCTATATCAGTGTATAACGTAATATCCCAAGGAAGTATAACTGGACCCATCTTGTTCAGCGTTACGGTAAACAATTTGGCAGAAGATTTCCCCTTACGATAGAAATTTTAGGATGATATGACTCTACTAGAGGTCATCAGGTAAAATATAAAAAGTATTTCACTTGAAATCGTTGAAGATTTTGCAACTGAAGCCCTCAAAAATAAAATGCATGTAAACCCATTGAAATCTACAATACTAACAATCAATTTTCTAACCACAACATCCTCATTTACGTCTTTTCTTCCAAGTGAAATTATGTCACCAAAAATAAATCTTCTAGGCGTAACTATAAATTCCGATCTTAAATGGGAAAACCCATATTACAAATATAACCAAGCAAGCCAATATTTCTCTAGCTTTTCTTAAGCAATTGGCAAAATATCAATGCCCTGCTTCTCATATTTTGAAATTTTACATGTCCTTTATTCACCCAACTCTTGAATATGCTTGCCCTCTATGGCACTTCTCACTAAATAAAAATCAAACCAAAACGTTGGAATCCATCCAGAAAAGGGCTTAAAAAATAATCACATGGGAAGGGAAGTTGCCTTACTCCTACTTCTTACAAAATTTCAAAATCAAAACCCTGGAAAATAGACGACATGATCTGTGCCTCCCTTTTGGTGGTAATGCGAAAACCAACATCCAAACTAAAGACCTTTTTCTGCCTCCCCATAATCCTGAACGGAAGCCTCTCCCAAGAAAGGCGAAAATCCCATTCCCATTCTAGAACCCGTAAAGACTAAAACAAACAGATATTTAGTCAGCTTTATGCTAGCCTTCACTCAAATCCTCAACACCTCTGAACGAATTCTTTTTTCTACTCTTTCGACACTCTTGTTTTTTTTGTTTTTTTTATGACTTATTATATTATATGTCATTTTATTACGCTAAATATTTTACTTTTAATAAATTTACGTTTAAATTTACATTTTTAATTTACATACGTAAATTTAAGTTTAAATTTACATTTTTTAAAATTTATGTTTCATATTTTAACGCAGTAACACCAATCTTTAAATTTTCATTAGCCCGCTGAAAAACATGTATCCCCTTGAGTGTTCCTGGATATTGACCATTTAAAAAAATGAAATATACTTTAGGAAACTCTGCACCCATACCATTCCTATTAGCTGCTAACTTGTCCAACTTTATATTAAAAGTATCACTTTGCAGGGGTCGGTGGGCTGTGATAAGAAATGCATATTTGAAACACTGTAATCCTGTACCGAAACAGATTCATCGTATACCTTTACATCCTTCCAAATATGAGTTATATTTTAAAACTATAGATTTTTCTCCTGCCTCTTCCTTAAAATAAAATCTTTTTTAAATTTACATATATTTATATTTTAATTTTCAATAAATAAAATCACTGCCTCTCTACCCCCTCATTATAATTATCTAATTTAGTCACTAGACTATTTACCCACTCCATAAATACACCCTCATAATTTTTCAAATGTGGATGAATTGGTATCATCTCAGTATTTACATACTTCGAATAAACCTCACTTACATTTTCATTTAAATAAAACAACTTTAATGCTATTGACACTTTTAAGCTCTTCCATTCCCGAATCTAATATTCAAGAAGGGTTCGAATCTTGCCCACATAGGAATGTACAACGTATAAGGGGTCTTTTACAATGTCCCCGCTATTAATGAATTAAATTGGTCCCCAAATATGGCTGTATAAACATATATATTATGCCAAGTAGAGTTTGATAAATAAAATTCAGGTAATATAATTTTCGTTAGTGGGGCTTCCAACCCAGCACCAAACTGTCCGCCTTTAACCTTAATAAGAGGGATGGGGTGTCGATTAAAATCACCAAGCTCGCTGAGCATAACTTCCAATGTATCGATACTGAGTTGTTCAGCTCTAGCAACTTTATTTATTGGAATATTTTGATCTTCAACTGTACTTAGCTGAGCTGGTGTGATGTTCATTAGAATAGTGGGGGGATTTTCATTTAGCTCTCTAGATCAATCACCTAGATATTCACGCGTATTTGGGCTCAGCTGGTCACTCCGAGCAAAATTGTCTTCTGATACACCCTGATCTTCAAATGCATCTGGTTGGACAGAACTGGCATCCAAACCCTCTTCAAATGCACTTGGGATCATTTGAAATAGTGGGGGATTTCCATAAATCTTTCTAGAAAAATCCTCTAGAATTCTACAGGTGTTTGGGCTGAGCTCGTCAACCCAAGCAAAATAGTTATCTGGCACACATTGATTTTCAAATGTATCTGGTTGGGCAAAACTGGCAACCCAACCCTGTTCAACAGCACTTGGGAGAATATCATTTAAAATAATGAGGGTGTATTATTTTTATCTCCAAAATATTCCTTCAAAAAGTTATTTGTCTATTAAGGGTCCTCATCCTCGTCATTGTCAGAGGGAAAGTAATCTAGGTAATCAACTCCTCCAAAACATTCTTTCAAAAATTTTCGTACCATTCTAGGTCATTGTCGACAGATGGTAAGTCAATACATTGAGCATTGTCTTGAAATTCTGATGGTGATGTGAATATTGTTGTACCCTCAAAGAGATTACATGACCCTTGAGTTGACGATGGTAATTCATCGATGTTAATATACAATAATAGAATTTATTTTCTTTTTGAAATTGCTTATACTTACTTGTACTTGTAGCAGGACTCAAGCATCTCCGCTCTCCCTGGCTTCCAGTAGCTTCGTCGTTGTAGTAAGCCAAGAGTCTTTGTCGTTTGCGAGTGGCTCAATCAGATCGAGCCAGGACTTTTCCTATCTTTGTCCATACTTCTTGAAGCCACCGATTGGGTCTAGGTCAGCCTTGATACAGGCGAGCCACGGTTTCTTTTGTCCCCAATGTCGCTTTTTCCATCCCGAAAGAGTTGTACATCTGAGGGCTTTATTGACAAAGGTGTGGTGTGGACGGCGAACTGTATGGCCGAACCATCGGAGTCTTCTTTGTTTAATTATAGTGTCCAAATCAGAACGCTGATAGCAGATTTTGCGGAGTTCGACATTGCTGACACGTTCACGGAGTTTAGTGCCAATGATTCTCCTTAAACATGAATGATCAAATACGTTGAGGGCTTGAATGTCGGACGCTTTCATAGTCCATGTCTCACAGCCGTATAGTAAGACAGACCAAACAAGGGCCTGGTAAATCCTTATTCTTGTCTTCAGACGAACATTTTTCTGGTTCCATAGAGAGTGATTTAGCTGGGTAAAGACTCCAGTTGCTGAAGCAATTCTTGACTGTATTTCTGATGTGATCCTCCTATAGGGTCTACCAGAAAGCCTAGGTACTTAAATTCATGTATCTCGTCTATGGGCGACTGTTCTAGTAAAATTGGGGGGTCGCGGCTTCCATGTCTTCAATGATTTTCTCCCAGTACTGGTTCTTATCATTCTTAGCCGACTGGTGGCATTCTCTTCTCAAGCGTTTGAACAACTCCGATTTTCTGTCCGATATCTGTTGCTTGTGCTCAGCCAACTGAATTGTGCGCGTTGACATTCACTTTTTGGGTAGTCTTTTGTGGTATCCTATCGTAGCTTCCACAGCCTCGTGGATTGTATTGCGTATGATCAACCACTCTTCATCCAAACTTTGAGTTTGCTCGTCATTCGCTTGCACTTGGAGAGCTTCAAAGTGGTTAGACAGCTTTAAGCAGAATGCCTGTCGTATATTAGGATCATCGAAGCGATTGGTATCAAATCTTCATGGAGGGCGTGCTGCAAGTCGTAACTTTAGATCTAACTTGACTAGAAGATGATCCGACCCATGTTTCGAGCCAGTATCTGCTCCATTGTACGATCTACTTTTCGTAGGCATTGATTTCCAACGGCAGGACATGAGGATGTAATCAATCTGGCTTTTTGCTCTACCATCTCTTGAATACCATTTGGCTCTGTGGCTGTGCTTGTGTTTGAATAAGGCATTGGTAATGACCAAATCATTCGTCATGGCAAAGTGAAGAAGTCTTGATCCCCTGCTACATCTAGCTCCAAGACCGAAGTGGCCAATGGCAGTCTTAGTATTGGATACTTTTCCCCCCATTCTGGCGTTAAAATCGCCTGCAATAAAGATGAGGTCTCATTTTGGGACTTTCTTAAGAGTACAAGTTACAACTTGGTAAAAAAGATCTGCTTCGCTCTCCGGTGCGTCTCTGGTTGGAGCATAAACTACAATAGCTGATTTGTTGAATAGGTAGCCTTTGAATCGCGCTCTTGCTACTCTATGTGAGATAGCTCCCACTCTAGAAGTGACTCGCTGATAGGGGGCTTAAAATGATGCCCACTCCACCATACGCAGATCCATCAAGGCACCCAGAGTTGAAAAAGGAGAAAGAAGCGTCGTCCTCAGGAGTTCTAATCTCTGAGCCTTCCACGATGCCGTTGATTCGAGTTTCTGAAACGCACATTATGTCTATGTTCTAACGCAACAATTCCTCAGCGATAAACGACTGGGTCGTTAGGCATTTCATTGAGCATACGTTCCAGCACCCTACACTGAGGGGTTGTCTATGTTTCCGAAGTAGTACCTTAGCTTGAAAATTTTTCGGAGAAAACGCTGATAAAACCTTCAACGCAACAATTGCCGGGGATGCCGTAGTATGGGTTGGACTCTTTATATTGACTTGTATTTGGACGTTTCCTGGAAATATATTTAACCGTGCAGGTCTCTGCGGTTTGGCCTAGCAAGAATTGGGATAGGCAATTCCGGCCGTTTCCACCTGACTGCCACGATGAGGAAACCGCAGTAGGATTTCTCCTATGTTTAACTAGGTACTGAAGACTAGACTAACCTGATGGGGGGACCACTCTTCCCAAACCATCAGGATCATCCAGACTTTTTAAACCCAACCTAGTTCACAAGAGCTTTTAGTCCGGAATTGCTACTGTTTTATAAAGTCAAAAAAATGGATTATTAATGAGCTCTGTTTTCATTTAAAACAGGTGCATAAGTAAAAGAAGAAGAAATTTTTTTGGGCCCCACCCCTCCCTTATTTTTTTCTACAATTAGCCATGGCTTAATGCATGCCCAAAACTGCTTGATTTTAATTCAAATTAGGCCTATTAGCACAAAAGAAGATTTGATTAGTGATGAAAAGCATAGCATAAAATTTAACATATCTAGAAACTAAAACAGCCAACACAGGTCCTATTTTTTTTTTTTTTTGTTAGTCTATCATAACCTAGATTCACCTTCCTCTGTTTTTGGTGGAGTAAAAAAACGCTGAAGTATTGGGCATTATCGATTTTTTGGTGTTGTATCAACAAATTTACTTACAATTATGTCAGCAGGTTCATCTTCGTTGGAGGGGTCCATAGCTTGACTAACATGGGGCTTGGGGTCTGAATGAAGAACATCATTGGCTCTCTGGTGGTGTGTAGATTGGCTAGCAGCCTAATTTTTACGCTCATTGGGCTTAGATGAGTCTGCATTCTCAACGTATTGAGGTTGGATTTTGTTGAGCCTTCATACATAATGACTGAAGGTCTTGAAATGTTCATAGAAGTGACCATATCTTCAAATTGTATGGCTGATTTTGTTGCGACGCCATCATACATATTTGTCCTTTTTTGGAGAGGATCTTACTCAGAATTTTTCTTTAAATATCAATTAAATTTTAGTTTTTTCATTAAATAAAACGGTTAAAAATACATATCAGTTTCAGTATGTAATGTGCGTAAAAGTAATAATGAATTAAAAAAAATCAGTTCATTTCCAGTACCAGTTAGACCCCCCCCCCCCTCACTCAATCTTCCTCAAAGGCCAATTCATTCCCACTACAATCCCAGTTTAACTCAATCCTATTGAAATCAGTCCGGTTACAAGACACAGAAAAGCAGTGTATACTATTGGAATCCAAGCCTAGCGATTGATACGTTAAAAGTTCATTCGAAATAAAAGAAATAATGAATAAAAAAATAAATTTGATCCGATTGCAGTAACACATAGACACCCCCTCCCTGCCACCCCATACCAAATCTTCCTCAAAAGCTAATTAATTTCCACTACAATCTCAATTTAGCTCAATCCCATTGAAATCACTCCGGTTTAAAAGACACAGAAAAGCAGTGTACACTATTGGAATCCTAGCCTATCGGTTGATTCCTTAAAATATCATTCGAAGTAAAATTAATAAAACAAGAATTTCGATCCGTTTCCAGCATCAAATAGACCCTCCCCACAACCCCCTTACCCAATCTTTGTTAATTTTCAAACATTGACTTATGCTACAACCTCTCGAATATTTAAACATTCGGTCCTCTTTCAGTATCACATAGACCATCCCCTTCCCCCTACCCACCATCCTTCCAATTTTCATTCAGTTTTAAATATTGACTTATGCTTCAAGCATTTAAAATCTCGAAAATAATCTCTTTTAACTCCTCTTTATGCTAAAGTTTTTATTGTTTAAAAAACTAGAGTTGTGAGAGAGTCAAACTTTAGCGTAAAGAGCGAGGCGTTGAGGAAAGGACAGCCCCTTTCATATACGGAATAATTTCTGTTCGTTTTAAGTTTTAATGTCGCTCCTTACTTTCACTTAAAAAAACTTATTTTTTTTTTTTAATTATCACAGGAAAATCATAGTTATGAAGCTTCTCAAGGTAAAATTAAATGCTAAGATTGGCCGGAAAATGACACAAACAAATAATTACATATATCGGCCATTATTTAAAAAAATTCAAACTTTAGCAAAAAAAGTGAGGTATTGACGAGGGGAAAACTTCCTCATATAGTTAATATGTGGGGGTTCGCCCCCTGGCCAATACCCTGCTCTTTACGTTAAAGTTCAAATTTTGTTCCAATTCTTTAAGAATGACCCCTGAATCACAAAGGCCGTTTAATTAGAATAAATAGCTCTTTTGGAATTACTAAAAACACTTTAGCGTAAAGAGCGAGGTATTGAGGAGGGGACGAACCCCCTCATATACGTAAAAATTTCTCTTCGTTTTAAGTTTTAATGTTACTCCTTATTTTCAGTTGAAAAAACTTGTTTTTTTTATTTAGTTTCTGATTGTTTTTTAAATAATGGCGGGAAATCCAATGCCCGCTTCATGGAAATTCTCTTCCCCCATGAAAAATTCTTCCATGATAAGATGATCCTCCCCTGTAACCCAATTCCCCTCGACCTCCCCCCCCCCCCCCCCTCCCCACCAAAAGAATCCTCCCCTGAAAACGTCTGTATACTTACCAATAACCAATACTATATAAAAATAATGGGCAAAGTTCATATCTCGCAACCCTTTTCCTGGGGAATGTGGGGGATTAGGTCGTCCTCAAAGACATAGTTATTAGATGTTTTGAATATGCTGAACAAAATGGCAATCTAGAAATTTTGATCCGGTGACTTTGGAAAAAAATGAGCGTGAGAGGGGGCCTAGTTGCCCTCCAATATTTTTGGTCACTTAAAAAGGACACTAGAAACTTTAATTTCCGTTCAAATGAGCCATCTCACAAAATTCTAGGACCACTGGGTCAGTACGATGACCCCTGGAAAAAAAAAACAAATAAACGCGCATCCGTGATCTTTCTTCTGGCAAAAAATACAAAATTCCACATTTGTGCAGATAGGAGCTTAAACCTCTACAGTATGGTTCTCTGATATGCTGAATCTGATGGTGTGATTTTCATTAAGATTCTATGGGTTTTAGGGGGTGTTTTCTCCTTTTTTTGAAAATAAGTTAAATTTTGTCAGACTCGTAACTTTGGATGGGTTGGACTAAACTTGATAAGACTTATATATTTAAAATCAGCATGAAAATTCAATTCTTTTTATGTATCTATTTGTATCAAAAATCCATTTTTTAGAGTTTCGGTTACTATTGAGCCAGGTCACTCCTTATATAAAGTTCGTTACCACGAACTGTTTGATTAAACAAAAAAAAAGTTTTTTCCCCTGAAATTAAGGAGCAAGACCAAAACTTAAAACGAACAGAAATCGTTCCACACATGAGGTGGGTCTGCTCTTCACGCCAATGTTTTTAGCACTTTGACAAAAATATCTTATTCCAACTAAACAGCCCTTGTGTTTCAAGAGTCGTTTATAAAGAACTGGGATAAAAAGCCAAACTTTAGCGTAAATAGCAAATTATTTAGATGAGGGCAGCTCCCCACACATACTGAATAATGATTGTTCGTCTTAAGTTATAATGTTACTCTTTACTTTCAGTTTAGAAACTTGTTGTTTTATTATTTATTTAGAACTAAAGCCGGTACCTCTTATAGTCAAATGTTTTTTCATTTTGTTTGTCTTTGTACATGGCTCTAGTTACTGATTCAATTAAATTTTGATATGGATCCACTATCTTTAGTCAAATACATTACTAAATGTCAACAACTTATCAAAATAGTGCTCGCTTTGCTTATTTTTTATAGAATGAACGAATACCAGGGACTTTTCGCAAGCGAAAAAAAAATACATGGTCAAAAATTCCTCTTCCTAATGAAAAATTAAACAAAAAACAAGTTTTTGAATTAAAAGTAGGGAGCAAAATTAAAAGTTAAAACAAACATATTATGTATGTGAAATTATTACGTATATTAAGGGTGTTGCCCCTCCTCAGTACCCAACACTTTACAAAAATTGAATATAAAATTAAACCCGTTGTTCTCTCTTAATTGTTTATAAATAGAAAAGCAATGTGGTTTAAGAAATTATTTGACTTCTTGTTCCAATTATTTAAGAAGGACTCCTGAAACTTAAGAGCCATTGAATTCGAATAACAATGTTTTTAAAGTTTAAAGAAAAACTTTAGCACAAAGAGAGGGGTCCTGAGGAAGAGGCAACCCCCGTCATATACATAATAATACCTGATCAATTGAAGTTTTATTGTAGCTCCTTACTTTCAGTTCAAGTACTTTTTTCTTTATTGAATTTCTGAAGGTTTTTTTTAACAGTGCTAAGAAATTCATCTCCACCTCTACAGAGATATCCCTCCTCCCCACTTAAAGGTCCTCTGGACAATTCAATACCGGTGAAAATTTACCTCGTACAATTACTCTTAACATCTCTGCACGTAAAGTAAGATAAATAAAAACAATTTAGTTTCGCAATCCTTGCAAATTTCTCCAGTGTAAAGTTTTCCTTTAAAGTTTACCCCACCTTAGAAAACTCCCTCTCCTTGGGAAATTTTCCCCGTGAAAAATCCTCACATCAGAAAATTCATCTCCCCCCCCCACCAGAAAAATGTATGCAAACTTCCAAATAACAAATAGTATATGCACATAATGGGCAAATCTTATAACTTGAAGACCTTCCGCCCAGGGGCTGTGGGGAATCATGTTATCATCAGAGGTATAGTTGTTGAACCTTTCAACTATACTGAGCAAAATAGCGATGTCAAAATTTTGATCTGACAATTTTTTGGGAAAATGGGCGTGAAAGGTGGGGATAGTTGCCCTCAAATTTTTTTCACTTAAATAGGGCACAAGAACTTTTAATTTCCGATAGAATGAGCCCCCTCCTGATGTTTTAGGACTGTTGGTTCGATACAATCACCCCTGGGAAAAAAAATGAAAAAAACACGCGTCCCTGATCTACCTTCTGGTAAAAAAAATACAAATTCTATATTTTTGTAGATTGAAGCTTGATTGTTTTACTTTTAGGAGGTGGTTTTCCCTTTTTTTAAAATCAGGCAAATTTTCTCAGTCTCTTAACCTTTGATGGGTCATACTAAACGTACTGAATATTATATATTTGGAAGCAGTATGATAATCCAATTCCTTTGATGTATCTATTTATATCGAAATTCCGCTTTTTAGAGACTCAGTTGCTATTGAGCATTGTTGCTCCTTACTTACAGTTCGTTACCATGAACTGTTTGATAACAATACACGGAATTATTGTCTTATTGAACAAACGATATTTTTTAAAGTACACTATTTCAACATGGAAGGATTTTTCTACAAGATGGGTTATACAAGGAGGTGAGGGAAAAGGGGTTGGGCCTTTTAGGGGTAGGTTGCCGTGCCAAGCTAAAAAAAATCATCAATATTTTTACAATATTTTCTGTTATTACTTCGTGTTGCTGTTTTTTCGTATGATTTGCATTTTCTTAATTTCTTAAGTTTAAAAATGCCTTTGCTGATCTCTGCGGCCATGTCCGGGGGAGGGGGTTAACCCGGTTTCACTGCCCTCCCCCTATTTTTTCGTTTAATCCATACAAGAGTAAAAAACTACATATAAACAAATTGATCTAAGTCCACAGGATTATCTTTTGAGCCCCCTCTCCCGAGCAAAAAACATGGATACGGCCCTGGTAATCCCCTTCATGTCCTAGCAATCGCCGTAATTTTTAATTATTTAGCCCCATTCTTGATTTTCTCGTCCCAGAGAGGGTAAAACGTATTACAAATCCCTTTGTATTCTATGCACGCATATACAGAGGATTCATTTTTTCTATTCAGGTTTTCATAAACCTCAAGCTCCCCCTTCCTACACATCTAGCAAAAATCCCTCACATCTTTACCTTCTTTTTGCCACACTATAAGCGTTTTCAACGAAGCACGATACAATAGTTGTCAACGTAATAGCGTTAACATAGTAAAGAATGAGATGCCTTGAATATGTATTTTGCTTGTTTCCTATTTTTTTATGGCTAATTTGTATGACTCACAGGGTCAGCATGACCCTCGCAGTCCTAGGGCTAAGGGCCCTGAATTATTTAAATTGACCGTTATTTACAAATAGTTTTTCAAGACTTTGGCGGATTGTTCCCTCGGTAAAGATGAACAAATGTTTTGCTGGGAGGGACAACGTTTGGGGGCCGAAAATTGGAAAACACACTCTTGAGTCTAACTGAATAGAAACTTAAATTCGGAAGTCCCGAGGCCAAAAACTCCCTAATAAACAAAAAATAGTCTTGGGTCAGGGGCCCCCCAAAAACCAGTGCCGGGAACGATAAAAATTAAAATCATTAGTCTCGTTAAACTTAAAACTAGCAGAAAGTATTACAAATAAGCGTAGGGCTACCGAACCCTAAATCCTTTAAACACCAGAGGGGCATCTTAATAATTAATATTATCTTTATCTTAAACCCTAGTTTCATTAGTCTGACCTGACATGCAGTAAACCTTTATCTTTGTCTTCTTTCTTGTAAATAAATGAAACGTGAAACGTGAACAAAATCAATTCTTCAATCACTTAATGTTTTTCGTTTCAAATTATTGCTTCAATAAACTAAAGAAATTGCTGCAAAATTTATCAATGTCCATTTTAGAAATTTTATCATGAAATACAACCAAAAGGATATTTTTAAAAATAAAGTATCCTTATAAATTATTAACGTTAAATTGAAAGTGACATGTGTAGTATTTATATATATATATATTTTGTTCTTTCCTAGTGTCATGAATATTTTTTTTTCTTTTTTTTGACAATTAAAACTATACTGTTCAAAATGCTCAATGTTTTCAGAAAAGCAAAAATTACACTCAGGCTTATAATAGAGTTTTCACGAGAAGTGGAGAAGCGAACTTTAATTTGAAGTAGTGATCCTTTGTCTACCTTGACTATCATAGCAATATTAATTTCTTGTTGCATTGTTGTCAATGTTATTACGGTAAAATATAAACTGCTCGAAATACAATGCGTTTTCAGCAAAGCGTAGAAGATGATCTTACCCCTCGATAGTTTAGGGGCATGGTAAACCGTAAACCTCCTCTTATTTGTGGTAATTTCAGTTCCTTTTTAGATTCTATTTTTTTTTATTTCAGAATGTTCAGAGTCACTTCTGTCTTTTTAAGTCTCAATTATAATGATATAAATTTGTTTCTAGTCATTTTTCAGAAAATTCTTTTTTTGGAAAGTGTCTTTTTTAGATAATTTCTGTTTTTTTTTAGTTGATGGTTTTTTTCTTTTGGTTAGTTGTAGGAATATTTGTAAAAATTTTGCAGTTTTTTTACTTGAGAAGTAAAATGTTTGAATGTAATCCAGATACTGGATAAAATTGAAATATTCAGTCAAAATATTCAACCACAGACTTATACAATAATTTTTTTTAATATTGTTCTGCTGTAAAATTTCAGGTGGCTAGGAGGGTATTTTTTTTTATACGGACTAAATATTTATGTTATTCTTTTTTTCTATAGGATTAAAACCATCCTGTAGACGCCTTTGAGTATAGAAGGTAGGTAGTCGCTAGGTTAGTAAAAGATGTATTAGATAGTCAAGAAATAAAGAAGTGGCAAAATGAAAAATATGGCCCGCCGTTATTGAAATAGTACAAGAAGGCTGAATAAGTATGGGAGGGGGAGAACTATAGTTAAAAGTAGGTTAAAAGCGTTGAAATTTAAGGGGATAATTTCATTAAGAGGTAATTTTTTACCGCTCGACCATAGAAGGAAACATTTAATGGGGATGGGTAAGGGTTGAAATTGGTCGTTATTTTTTCCGATGCGTGGAGAGAATGATGAAGATTTATTACATTTTTTTATTGATTATTTAGAGTTAGGAGGTTTGAGAAGTGAACTATTTGGGGCCGAAAGTGGTGATGAGGAGCGGTTTGTTGGGGTTTCGGAAAATAAAAATTTTATCAGTATAAGAAATTGTTATAGATTTTTCCATGTGGGCGTGGCGCATCGAGAAAACATTTGGAATAGGGGCATTGTGTGTATGTGTGTGTGTATGTGCATACATGTTCTGCTTGCCATGATTCGGCTGTTTTGCTTCTTTTTCTGTTTTTTTTTTTAGTAAATAAATATCATAACATATACACTTGTCTTAATTTACAATTGTATTAAAAGAATATTTTCATATTCTACTCATATTGTGTTGAAACTACTAGTCTACTTAAAAAAAATTAAAACTATATAAGTACGTACATTCCAAATTAATACAAATCGTTCATTCCAAACCAACACAACCAGAATTGTTTCCTTAATTAATTCTTTTTTTTGTCTTAACGAAAGTTACCTAACCCTTTTCTACATATTATAAAATTTTCAAACGGGTCAGCAATAAAAAAAAAATCGAGTTTTACACGAAAAATTGATACAATCAAATTTTTTCCCCATATTTCTTTTTCTCATTATAAGCTCCCTTGGTCCAGTATAGGCCTACTTACCCTGAAAATTTCCCGTTCATAAGAAAAAAAGTTTTCGGCCTATTTTAGGGTGTCGAAAATTTTTCAAATTTTGCAATGGGTATCAGGACCAACTCATTTTTATGCAATGTATTGTCTCCTCTTGTGTTAGTTCAAATTCCAAATCACAATTTCTTACTCAATAAGACTAGTTCGAAAATTAAGGTTGTCCTGGTCCTGTCTTCGTATAACTTTAAAGTCGAGAGAAAAATAATTGAACAAAATACCCAACTGGGGTTTCCCAAATGTATATTCGGAGATAAAATATTGACACTTTTTTGGCTTCATTTGGCCCTACACATCTTTTAGCATTAAGATTATTTTCACTAAGTGGTACCCGCTTAAAGCAAGCCGGGAGAAGGAGCCTTTGGGGCTGAGCCTTCTTGAGAAAAAAAAAATATCATTATTGCCGCCCCCCGGAAAAATATTGCGTGCGTGTTTGTCTCCTTAAGCTCTTTTAGAATGGCATTTTGACAAGGCGGGTACGTTCCCAAGGGCAGGGGCTCCGTGTTGTTTTTTTTTTGCAGACGCGTCACGTTGAGGGGGGGGGTGGGGTTGAAGGAATTCCACCCCAAATTTTTTCAGCCATCGGTAAAAAATTTGAGTCGGTAAAATAGTGGTGCGAAGTACCTCTATTGTACTAGCTTTTTTTTTGGTGCTGATGGAAGTTTTTGACCTGAAATCAATGAAAGAAGTTCCGTCTCAGTCGGTAAAAAACAAATAAATAAGTAATTTTAAGGGGAATGTCACCCAAATCAGTCAGTAAAAATGACAAGCCATTCGTTAAAATCCATTACCCCTCCTCCAATCATTTTGACTAGTAACGCCTCTGATCACTTGTTCTATCATGACTTATTGAGGTTTCACAGTATTCATCATTTTCATCATTTCAGATAATTAGTTTAATTGTGCCGTCTTTCCAAAGTGAATTTTTCCAACATTTACATCAACTCACAGAAATTAAGGGGGGGGGGCATTTTTTTCCAAATCTAGGGTGACGGATTATATTCTCATTCCTTTGGATGTTTTTAATGGATTCACCAAAAAAGACATCTTGAATGAAAATACCACTGCAAAAAGGCATTTCTCAAATCCTAAAAGGGTAACATGCCCCCCCCCCCCAAATTGACACCACCGTCTCTAACATATTTGTAAGCGCCTGCGGGGACGCTCAAAGTCTGGAAAGGAATTTTTTTTTTTTTTGGTGTTCTAGATGATTTATGCTTCACAATCGTGAATATACACAGCAACGTATTAGTTTCTTGACAAGAATATTAAAAATACAAAATAAAACCTTTTACAGCAACAATGTCGATTAGGTTTCTCAACGGAGAGATCCCAAATTTTAGTAAGATTCTAAATCCTCTTTGGTAAAAACCCAAGAAAGATTCCAACCAATAAAATTTTATCTTCGAAATTGAGCAGACCTATAACATCACAAATATTTTGGCAGCAAATGCGACTATTTAACAGTCAATTGTGACGGAAGTACATCATTTGATAGATGGATTGTTTCTTCTGTCGCATAGGATATCAAAGAAGGCCTTTATGCGGAACAGTGAAGAATTAGCAGGGAAATGTCAACTTCGGTTCTGAATATCTACCAATAAGCATAGGGTTAGAAATAAATGCACTTGATATTCACCATATTATATAACGGTGCGTTTACGATGACTGACAAAGCAACGGAAACTTCGTTCCTTCGTATAGTTCAGAGAAACCGGTATTCAGGATTTTTTTTTTGGGGGGGGGAGATAAAAATTAAAATCACGGGGTTTATAAAGAAAGGTACTGGTGCATTATACGGACACTTCTATATACTAGCGAGAGACGAAACCCGCCAGACGGGTTATTTTCAAGAGACCGCTATTGAGAAATAGAATGCAAAGCGTAGTTTTCATTGCATTTACGATACTTAAACTGTTGTTTTTGGAGTTTATGGGAGGGGAGAAAAGGTACCTAGGTTAGGTTAGGCTAGGTTAAGTTACGTATTTAATATATGGTATGCTCTACCCCCCCCCCCCCTCCCCTAATGTGCAAATATATAGCCCAAATTTGTTTTTAAACTATTATATATTCATCCTATTTTATTTTATTTCATTAGCATTAACCAAACATGACTTCTTTAGAAGTGTCCGTATAATGCACCAGTACCTAAAAAAATTGTTTAAATGCAATTTGTTACTTTTTTATTAGTTGAACTAACATTTGGGGGGGGGGCTCATACCCAGTAGCCCTCCAAGTTGTAGCCTTGAGTCTAGACTTTCAAGAGGCATTAAAAATCATTCGGTGGTAGGAATAGATTTCAGTCTTTCTCCGGGGAGGAGTAGGCCATGAGCAAAATGTCTTTTAAGGAGACAAACTGAACAAAAAAACAAGGGCGGATCCAGGATTTTTTTTTTTTGGGGGGGGACTAATTTCTGACTCAGTTTTCGACTAATTTTACTGATTTTTACCTAGGTTTTACTAATTTTCAACTTATTTTCGACTCGGTCAAAAATTTCGGGGGGGGGGGGTCAAACCGGGTACCCCCCCCCTGGATACGGCCTTGCCAAAAAAAGGTTTTTTTTTTAGAAGACTCTCCAATGCTTTCTTCCTATATGCAGTTTCCCTCCTACTTGACAACCCATTTTGAGAGAAGTAAACCTTTAATTAGGATCCTTTTGTGTATTTATGCATATAGGCTATACGTAAATGTATGCGTGTATCACTAGAATGGCCATATTTAGGAATTTCTCAGTTTTAATCTAATATTGTTTATTCTAATCTAACATCTAATATTGTATGTGTATTTAATAAAGAATAAAACTTATCTTACCTTATCTTGACCCCCCCTCCAAAAAAATCCGAATCGTACAAAAGTAGCAAAAATACATTTAATGCATGTCTACGGGAAGATTGTCTTGTAACCCCCCCCCCCCCTCCCGAATCAAAAATCCTGGATACGATCCTGATAATTATGCATGGAGGCAAATACATATTTTTGGCAAAGGTGAAAGGACCCTGAGTCAAAAGGAATTTTTTCCCCCATGTATGTTTACTAACATACATACTATGTACATTGATACTAAGTACATTGAAGGTCAAATGGTTGAATTGGTTTAGCTGAATTTGACATAATCATTTACATCTTAAAATCGTGAGAAATCCGACTTTCAATCTAGATGAAAAAGACTTCTATGTGCAGTTTTTGGTGTTACTAGGAAAATAAAATATTTTTTTTTTTTTTAGAAAGCAAAAAGGAATGTGGGTGAAAAATCAACAGAAAAGGCTAAAAACATATAGCTCCAAACAATTTGGCAACACTGAAAAAATTGGGATGCTGCCATAAAATCTTCATAATCTTGATAAAGCCCAAAGAAAAACCTTATAAAATCACGCTTTTCAGGTATAAACAGAAGAGCTTATTGGGCAAAAAGTGCTTGCACCAAGGGCGGATCCAGGATTTTTTTAGGGGGGGGGGGTACTAATTTTTGACTTTTTCGGGGGGGGGGGGGTAGGGTTACTAATTTTTGACTCAGTTTTCGACTAATTTTATTGATTTTTACCTAGGTTTTACTAATTTTCGACTTATTTTCGACTCGATCATAAATTTCGGGGGGGGGGGGTCAAACTGGGTAGCCCCCCCCCCCTTGGATACGGCCTTGGCCTGCACAACGTTTAGAGATGCTCACTTTTTAGTTAAGCCAAAAAAGTTTGGTTTCAGGACACAATTATAACTTTGAACTGAGAGATGAAATAAAATTAATTGATATAAAAATTTCAGGAATTATTATAGCTTCAATTGACAAATTAGATTTTTTTGTTAAGACCCCAAAAAAGTTACTGCATTTCATACAACTATATCTACATACTTTTTATAATGTTAAAAAATCATGTTTTGATCTTCGTATGCAAGATGATGTTTATAATATTTACTACAGTGTTATAGGAAAATGCAATTTTTCGTAAGAAAATTGATTCTATTTAAAAAAATTCAGAAAAAAGGAAAGAAAAGGAGACAAGAAAAAAAAATCAAAAGACAAAACCCACACACACAACAGCGGCCAATAAAGGAAAAGGTACAGAGAAAGCACATGAGGGCGAAGTAAACGACATGGACGCAATAGATGTAATCAATGATTATGAAAATCTACAAAAAATTGTTCTAGAAAAATTACAAAAAGAGAAACTATTAAATTTCTAATAGGATACAAATTCCCTGAATGGACTGCAGTGCTTATAAACTGCCTAAGCAAGGCTACCAATAGGTCTCATTTTAACAATAAGACTTTTTTTAACAGCTGCTTACACAAAATTCTACAGCCAAAAAATTGGAAAAGAAATTGAAACTTTCAGAAAAGACGCAATTATTTTCAAGGCCGAAGAAATTCAGAGACTGGAAAAATAAAATTAGGCGAAATAAGACTAAACAAAATAAAATGTGAATTTTATGAAGCCTCTGAATTTTTTTAATTTTTTTTGAATTTTTTTTGAATTTTTTTTAATTTTTTTTGAATTTTTTTCTGGCCTCAGATTTTTTTTAGATTTTTTCCGATGATACGGAAAAAAATCTAAAAAAAAAAAAAATACTTTCCCTGGTTAATGAGATGGCATTGCAGGAAAATAAAAATGAATCAAATGGAACAGTGTCAAAAATATTATGCCAAGAACAATACCCTCTGTGCCTTAGTCCGTGCATTAGAAAAAAAATGTCGCACAAAACACGAAGCAAATCACCAGCCGGATGGCCTTATTGTTTTTTTTCATCATCAACCATGGGTTTGATAAAAAAAAACCTGGTCATCAGAAGAAAAAATGACTTCAGAGAGAATAAAATGCAAAAAATCTTTTTGTGTAAAAAGACTTGCAAACTTCAACTGCATTTCAGCTCCGAATGAATTTTTTTAAAATTTAATAACGAAAAAATTAAGTATCACGATTTTGCAAATAAAATCCCGCAAAAAATTTGCAAAAAATGGTCCACTCTGACCACATGTTCCCTTCCTTTTATTTCTTGTAAAAATTATATTGTATTTAAATATACTAAGGATTTAGCAAAAAGATATAAATACAAAAAAAAGTAAATTTCTTCATAGAGAAGAAATAAATACCGAATTTTTGGAATCAATCGAAAAATAAATAAAAATCTAATTACGGAATAAGTCTTCTAGTCTGCCATAGCAAAGAGTGAAGAAGAAGTCTGTCGTAATTTATGTAACAAAAAAAGATAACCCTAGAAAGCGAGATTGAACCACACTTTTCATATAGCCTACTTTTTGAAATACAGTGAGTCAGTCGGGTACTCAAAGCATTTGGATACCCAAACTACTACAAACAGGTCGCCACAGCACCAAGCCGCCAGAGGCCAACAAAGCTACGCACACTTCAAGTCCATCTCAATCTATTCAAAGCCTTTCTCTTTACACAATCCCATCAGGAAGTTCGCCTTTCCTTTATATTTTATATTTACGTCATCCTCAATCCCCAACCTCGGATGACCTGCTTTCTGAGTGCCTCAAGGAAAATTCACATTTTGCTCTCAGTGAACCACTAGTCAATTTACGATGGTATACGTTGAGATGTGGTAATTTTTGTTTGTTCACAGGGCTCTTATTTTGCTTTTGACCTATATAGATGTGCAGGTTATCTGATGTGCCGATTGTATTTTTTCCTCATGTTACCCAAGATAGCACTGTAATAGGGCATTATAAGGTTATAATAGCGTTCGTTATGTTTGGGCTAGTGATTGTGCCGGTTAAGGCTGTACGTTCTGTCGAAAACCTGACGATTATGGGGAACACAAAACTTGATAACCCTGGATAAGTAAGAAATGCCGAATCTTCGGGTTAAGCTATCAACCCTTCAAAATTTTTTAGAGCATTTGTAACATATTTTTAGCCTTCTTCATTGGCTGGTATTTTCAGGCAAGTTAGTAGTCAAGTTAGAATGTTCACAGTGTTTATAAGGCTAATGAAGCGAATTTGATTTTGTCATTATTGGTCATTATAAAACATCTTGAAAATTGAAAAATTTAGTCTAAACTGGGCTTCAAAATTCAAAAAGTATTTCAAATTTTGCCAATGACGGGCCTTTCTATCTTCCCTATCTTTCTATCTTTCTACCTTTCTATCTTTCTGATATACTATTCAAAATCTAATAGTCCAGTGAAAATACGGTTTAGATCCGACATTTGTGCAATACAAATTTATTTGTATTGCGGCCCTGCAGAGTGTGCATTTGAGAGGCCTTCTTCCTCCTCCACGTATATTTATGGCCCCTGGGTGAGGGTGCCCTAGTTTCTATTATGGACACCCAGAAGCAAGCTCCCCCATGGTCTACGCCTTATATGGAGGTGCCGTACATATTTGTAGGGCGCTCCCCTATCCACCTCCCGGAAACGCGCTGAGTCTCCTGGTTGAGTTCACTACTGAGCAGTAGACTCAGTTGATACAAAAATTTCGTTTTTTTAGAGTTTTGTTTGCTATTGAGCAACGCTGCTCCTTACTTACAGTTCATTACCAAGTATTGTTTGATTGTTATGTCCTCAGTTTTAACTGAGCTTAATTTATGAATTAGTTAAAAGCCACTAAACTGCAACTTTTAGCCTGCCTTAAAAAGCTGTAATTTTAACTCTAGACTTTTTTATCTGATCTATCTAGTTAACATCTAGGTCTTCAACTGGGCCAATGGATTTAAAAATGTAGATTGTAGCTCAGCTGCTCAAATGTGACTATTTTCCTTGCCGAATAGAGAGAAGGCTATGCAACGTTTTCAGTCTCCTTTGGTTTTCACCTTCACAAACCCACTACTAGGCAGTGCAATGTCTATTAGGACCAAAGGAAATTTCATTAGCAACACAAAAAAAGGTAGCGAAATAATATTCCTAAAAGCTGAAACGATAAATCACTTTCTAAATGACAGTAATGACATTATTACTGTCTTTCTAAAAAGACAGTAATAATTATAACAAATGACGGTATGCTGTTGTTGTTGATAATAATAAACAAATTGAATAGTACGCGTATTCAATAGTTTCAAAAAATGTCGTTTCTTGCGAATTCTACAGCCGTTTTCCCAAATTATAAATCAAATAAAATGACTATTTAACAATTTTATTAAGTAGCGTAAAGTGCGAGGTACTGAGGAAAGGGAAAACCCCTCATATACATATTAATTTCTGTTCATTTTAAGTTTTACTTACTTTCAGTTGAAAAAACTTGTTTCTTATTGAATGAAATAAAAAAAAATATTTTTTTAAACTTAAAGTAAGGAGCAACATTAAAACTTAAAACGAACAGAAATTATTCCATAAATGAAAGGGGCTGTCCTCTCCTCAACGCCTCGCTCTTTACGCTAAAGTTAGACTCTGTCTCACAACTTTATTTTTTAAAACAATAAAAAACTTTAGCGTAAAGAGCGAGGCGTTGAGAATTGGACAGCCCCTTTCATATACAGAATAATTTCTGTTCGTTTTAAGTTTTAATGTTGCTCCTTGCTTTCAGTTAAAAAAACTTGTTTTTTTATTTAATTTTTGAACGTTTTTGAATTAATGCAGGTATTGATTTTGGCTCACCGTACATGAATAATGAAAAATAAATTTGCATACTAATTTTACTTTTTGAGGAATTGGAAAGAGAATTGACCGAGGCGTATTTGCTGGGAAAACGGCTGGAAAAAACGGCTGGAAATTAGCTGAGCTCAAGCAGTCAACTAATGAAACAGTATATCAGTTTTATATGAGAGTTGAGAGTGAAGCGAAAGCTTACGGGTTTGAATTTGGAACTCCAGCTGTTTTTCCCGAAGGGATAGCTTTGTATTGTTTTGTTGAGGGCTTAAAGGTGAATATAAAGAGGTATCTATTAGAGCATGAGCAGGAGTATAGTATTTGAAAGAAGCGTATAAGGTTGCAAAACGCTATGAATCCATAGAAAATGCAGTTTTAGAAGAGAAACAGGAATTTTTATCGGCTGCCGTAGGGTTTGGCATGAGAATGACAGGGCAAGATGAGGAACTCCTTCGAGGCTAGCACGACGTAAAACGAGGTCAGGGAATAAGAGGTAGGTCAGTTGGTAGGGGATACAGAGTTAGAGGAAGAGGTCAGAATAGAAGTTATAGTGGAGATAAGTGATCGAAAATTCACATTTGGAACCATGAGAGAACTACAAGAAAAAAGTTTGAAACCATCTAGAGTTGGGTCACTCCTTCGAGACCTTGTGAAGTAATTCTGAATAATATAGAATTTTCTGTGCATAGTTTTTTTTTCTCTTTTAGTTGGTATCGGGTGGCTTAAACAAGGAAACTCATAGATAACCAATTCTATATGTAAACATTGGGTAAAGTTCATAACTTTCAGCCCTCTCCCCCGGATATGGGGGATTAAGTCTTTCTAAAAGACATATTTGTTATATTTTCAACCATGCGGAACAAAATGGCCATTTCAAAATTTTGATGGGGTGACTTTGGGAAAAAATGAGCATGGGAGGGGGCCTAGTTGCCCTCCATTTTTTTGTCACTTAAAAAGGGCACTAGAACTTTTAATTTCCGTTTGAATGAGACCTACCACTACATTCTAGGACTGCCGGTTCAATACGATCACCTCTGGGAAAAAAAACAAACCAATAAACACGCATCCGTGATCTTTCTTCTGACAAAAAATAAAAAAATTCCACATTTTTGCGGATAGGAGCTTGTAACCTGTACAGTAGTGTTCTCTGATACGCTGAATCTGATAGTGTGATTTTCATTAAGGTTCTATAAATTTTAGGGGGGGGGGTCTTTTTTCAAAAATCAGGCAAATTTTCTCAGGCGCTTAACCTTTGATGGGTAAAAGTAAACTCGATGAAACTTGTATTTCTTAAATCAGCATTACATTCTAATTCTTTTGATGTATCTATTGGTATCAAAACTCTGTTTTGTAGAGTTTCGGTTACTATTGAGCCGGGTCGCTCCTTATTTACAGTTCGTTACCACGAACTGTTTGATTTCTGATCGTTTTTAAATAATGCCGGGAAACCCAGCTCCCTCCTTTAATTTAGAATTCTTTGCCCCAACGGAAAATTCTTCCATGGAAAGTTTTTCTGACGTAAAATACCCCCACCAGAAGAATTTCCCCCAAAACATCCCATTATAGCTGAAAATCTTCCCAGGAAAATTTCTCGCGGACGATTCCGGCTGAAACTTTTTCTTAGTGCAATTTCATTTGAAAAAGACTGTTATTTCTGATAGCTTTTAAAATAATGCCGAAAATCCTCTCTCTGTAGAACGTTCTTCCCTAAAATATCCCCAAACCCAATTAGAAAGTTGTTCCCGTAGAAAATTTCCTCTGGAGAAATTATCCCTTGAAAAACACCCCCATGAGAATTTTTCTCGTTGAAAATTCCCCATACCCATGGAACACACTCTAGACAATTCTAACCCGGCAAAAATTTCCTCCCGAATATTTTCCCTTAACATCTCCACATGAAAAACTGAGTCGCCAAAGACAAATAAAAAGAATTTGTATAGAAATTAGGGCAAATTTCCCACTGTAAAAATTTCCCTGGAAAGATCACCCTCTGAAAACTTCCTTCCCCACACAAAATCCTCCCCGTAAAAAATCCCCCCATCAGAAAATTCACCCACTCACCCCACGCTGAAAAATATCTGTATACTTTCCAGTAAAAATACTTACGTAAGCAATAGAGAAATTCCATGAGTTATAGAATATAGACCTTTCCCCAGGGGCTGTGGGGGCAACGTCATCTTCAAAGCCGTATTTACTGGACTTTTAACTATGCTGAACAAAATGGCTGTTTCAAAAATTTGATCGGACTACTTTGGGGGAAAAGAGGCGTGGGAGGGGGCCTAGTTGCCTTCCAATCTTTTTGGTCACTTAAAATGAGCACTACAATTTTTAATTTCCGTTTGAATGAGTTCTTTTCCAATATTCTAGGACTAATGGTTCGATGTGATCACCCACGGGGAAAAAAGCAACAACAAAAAAATACGAATAAACACGCATCCGTAATCTTTCTTCGGGCAAAAATACAAAATTCTGCATTTTTGCAAGGCTTGAAACTTCTGCAACAGGATTCTCAGGTATGCTGAGTTTGATGATGTAATTTTTATTAACATTCCTTGAGTTTTAGGGAGTCTTTCCCCTCTCTTCAAAAATCAGGCAAATTTTCTCCGTCTCGTAGTTTTTCATTTGTAACACTAAACTTAATGAGTCTCATGAATTTGGAATCAACATAATAAGCCAATTACTTTGATATATTGATGTTAAATTCTGTTTTTATTTTTTCGGTTACAACTGAGCCAAGTCACTCCTTACTTACAGTTCGTTACCACAAACTTTTTGAAACATTTTTTTCTTCTTTTTCTTCTTCTTCTTTTTTTGCAGCTTCTTCTTTTTTCTTTGCTTCTTTTGCTTGCAGCTTCTTCTTTTTTTTTCTTCTTCTTTTTTTGGGGTTAGAAAATTTAAAAGTTGGCTTCCAAAAGTGGGGATTAAGGAAGGAGCAGCCGTCAAATGGGAATATGAGTTACGAGTACGTGAGATGACGTCTTCAATAAGCCATTGCCTGTTTCTGGCCTGGCCCTGATGCCCCTTAATTATGATTGAGCTGTATTTTCATATTTCATCATCATGATCGTTTTCATGAAGTTTCCGTAACACTATTAAAATAACCTTGAAGTTGCAAGGGGAAAAAACCATTCTGGAAAAAGAAAACCAATTCAACTAAAATTCAAAAACAAAATATCAAGTACCAACGAGAAACATAAAATAAATTAAACTATGCTGTCTACCACTGCCTGGAGACGGTGCTGTTTGTTGCACAACGGCTGGAAGGTCATACTCTGGCAAATGATCAATCTCAGTTTAAGAAAACTGCTCACATTAGAACCCCGTGCCTGATTCCAACTGTCAAACAATATTGGCCGCAATGTCTTAGCCATTCTAACGAAGCGTTACGCGGATGGCTCAAATTTCAAACGCGTGTGTTAAGCCGTGTGTGACAGACGGAGAGTTGCGTTTTCCTAATAAAGACTTGTACTAATTACGAAATTAATTGGGTCCTCTTTGCTCTTCACCGACATCCACCGACTTTACAGAGAGGAAAATGATTCTTCTCGGTGAGAATCATCTTAGTTTGCCAAATTAGGACGAACATTTCTTCAAGACTAAAATCCAAGGAACAATGAAATATGCAGAGGGTGAGGGCTTTGGGATCCTCTCCCACAGAAATCCATAGTTTTCTGAATTTCTGGACAGTTTATAATCAAATATATCACATATTTTTGTTTTTCATAAGGCCCTCAAGTAGTTTTTATAATTGACTCCCCCACAAGAAAATTTCCGCTTACGCACCTGTGATGGGACACAAATGCGACCCCCTTGTTTTTAACTTGTAACAAAACAACAACATCAAAATACGCCAGTATCATCAGTTTTTGAAGGGAGGACAGGGGAAATTTTCCCCCAAGAATTTTATGCTCTCCCCCTAGATTTTCAAAAACACCTTTTTTTAGTATTTTCATTGTGAAACTGGTAAAGTAACAAAACCCCCCTCGTATGCTCTGAAAAATATATTTTGCCCCCCCCCCCCCCTCTACATTTCTATGAATTGATGCACCTGAAACTAGTCACTTCAGATTCTGCAGATCTGTAGCCTAACCTAGCGTTTTCTTATAAAAGTAAAAATTTGATTGGTTTTACATCTTTTGGGGATTTTGGGCTATTTCAATTAGTATCTTCAGATAGGTGTGACTTTTGCTAACTGAAAGTAAGGAGCGAAATTAAAATTTATAACGAATAACAATTATTGCATATATGAGAGGGGCTGGGCCATCCTTAATGCTTTGCTCTTTACAAAAATATTTGACTGTTTGTCTCAATTTCTTAAGAAAGACTTCAGAACACAATGGCCGTTTAATTAAAATAATAAGCTTTTTTAAAAGTTCTAAAACAAATTAGCGCAAAGAGCAAGGTATTGAGGAGTGGGTAATCCCCCTCATAAACATAATAATTTTTTTTTCGTTTTAACTTTTGAAGTTTTCAGTTGAAAAACTTGTTTTTTTTTTAATTTCTGATCGTTTTAAAATAATGTCGAGATATTCGGCTCCCCCTCCATGGAAGATTCCTCCTACGTAAAATTCCCCTCTCGTTGGGAAAATTATTCCCAGAAAACTCTATTCTATCTAAAAAATCACCCCAAAAAATTTCTTGCGGACGAGTCCGGCTGAAGCACACTTTCAGTTGAAAAATACTTTAATTTCGGAATGTTTTTAAAATCCCACCGACAGTCCCACCTCCGTGGAAAATGCTTGCCGCAAATACCCTCCTCCCACCTCCGCCACTTAGTAAAACTTGCTCCCGCAGAAAATCCCCTTTGATGAATTTATCCTGTGGAATACTCCCCCATGGAGAATTTTCCCGTGGAAAAAAAACCTTAGTACGGACAGATACTCTAGACACTTTCAGCTCGGTAGAAATTTTCCCCGGACAATTTTCCTTAGCATTTCTAAATGAAAAATTGAATCGGCAAAGAAAAAGTAAGATAAATAAAAGAATTTCGTACAGGAATTCTGTCAAATTTCCCCAGTATAAAATTTCCACTGGAAAGTTCAACCCCCGGAAACTTTTCTCTCAACAAAAAATTCTCCCCGTGGAAAATCCCCAGCAGAAAGTTTACCTCCCCCCTGAAAAATATCTGTATACTTCCCAATAACCAATAGTATATGTAAACAATGGGTAAATTTCATGACTTGCAGTCCTTTCCCCAGGAGCTTTGAGGGGTTATGTTCTCTTCAAAGACATAGTTACTGGACTTTTCAACTATGCTGAACAAAATAGATATCTCAAAATTTTGATCAGACAACTTTGAAGAAATAAGGGGGTGGGAGGGATGATAGCTGTCCTCCATTCTTTTTGGTCACCTAAAAACGGCCACCTAAAAAATGAGCTCTTTTCCATTATTCTAGGACTGTTGGTTCGATGCAATCATCCCTAAAAAAAAAAAAAAAAAAAAAAAAAAATAAAATAAACAAACAAATAGGAACACATCTGTGATCTTTGTTCTGGTAAAAAAAATTTACAAATTTCCCCATTTTTGCCGATAGGAGCTTGAAACCTCTACAATGGGGTCCCTGGATACACTCAATCCGAGGTGTTATTTTCATTAAGATTTCTAGACATTTACTGGGTGCTATTATATACATTAGGGGGTAGTTTCCTCGATCTTTGCGCTAAAGTTCGATTTTTATTTTATTTTAATTTTTTTCTAGAACTACTGCTGGAACACAAAGGTCGTTGAACTGGAAAAGAAAATTTTGTAAAGTAGCCTACCGTACTAAAAACCTTTAACGTAACGAGCGAGGGATCCAAAAGGGGTTATTTCCTTTCATATACGGAATAATTTCTGTTCGTTTTCAGTTTTAAGGCTTTTACTTACTTTCAGTTGAATTTTTTGTTTTTAATTTCTGATCGTTTCTCAAATCATGCTGCAAAATTAGCCCCTTCCCACTGCTGAACGTTCCCTCCATTCCCCTGAAAAATTTCCCTATTTTTCGCCATAACAAATTCTATATGTAAAAAATTGGCAAGTTGCATAACCTACATCCCTTTCAACTGGGACTGTGGGGGGTTATGTCATCCCTAGAGGCATAGTTTTGGACCTTTCAACCATACTGAACAAAATGGCTATCTTGAAGTTTTGATCAGATGTCTTTTGATAAAAAGGGGGGTTGGAGGGAGATGGTTGTCTTCCAATATTTTTAGTCACTTAATAAAGGTACTATAGCTTTATATCCGTTTGAATGAGCCCTCATCCGATCTTTTAGGTCCATTGGTTCGATACGATTAGCCCTGAGAAAAAAAATTCCCATGCCAATGTTTCCAAATCAAGTGAAAAGGACAATTAAACTGAAAAATGAGCCTTATAGAACCATAAAGGGAAAAATATCCAAAAAAAAGGACGCGTTTCTGTGGATGCTTGAATTATGAATAGAATAGAATCTATTTGTGCTAAAAGCCCATAGGCGATGGCAAAAATATAAAACAAAGAACAATTACACAGAAATTATAAAAGTCCTAACTTAATCCTTCAGAAACCTTGCTTTACAATTCAAAGGAGTCGTCCCAAGCTTCTAACACCCATCAAAGCCTCACACTGTCACCAACCACTCAAATCAAATCCCTAATACCAAACACTAAACAGTCACTTAGCATTTAACTTTCACACATCAAATAATAGGCACTCTCATTTAAACCTATGAAGGCTTAGTTTTGACAAGATTTTTGAAGAAGCTAAATTTCAGCTGAGGGGGGGGGGGAAACTGGGGTCTATGAGGAGGAGCAGTTGCCCCTTACCCCATAGCAAATTACAACCCTGACGTCAATTCACAAAATGTAAGTGAAGGGGGCAAAATATATATTTTTTAAGCGACATTTTGTTACAATTTACTGTTTTTTTTTTATTTTTTAATTAAAATATACGAAAGAGTAGCCATATTCTTCAGAGTCCAGAAAGGACAAAAAAAAATAAAAAAATCGAAGTATTTGCAAAAATTTACCAAACAGTTTTACCAAACTGAATTATATTTCTGATTAGACTGTATTTGTTCCGGATTCATTCCCATGACAGACAATCGGAAGATGTAATGATTTATCAATTACAACGGGTTATCAAAAATTGAGCTAGAGGGAGTGAAATACTTCCATATGGACGATTCAGGTCAATGGCCAAAGGGCTGCCGACAAAAGCCGGCGATAATATTGTGTTAGAATAATAAGTCTTCCCGGAACATAGCGATAAAGGTTTAGATATTATATTTTGTTCATGGTTGCCAATTTATCTTACTCTGAAAATGCCAAAAAAAATTTAGAAAAAATTGCTGTTATCATGCTTGTTAAACAGCTGCCGACAAAAGCTAGTGATAATACTTGGGCTATAGGAAATACTCTTTCAGGAAAAGAAATGATTGTCGCTATGGTATTTTAAGGTCTAGGCAGGAATACCAATTCAATAGAATGCAGAGAGCAGATTTTTTCATTTTTTTAAACGAATATGCCAAAAAGAGGTATTTTTTCAAAATCTGGGGCTTGATATTTTTACTTTTTTTCGATATTTTTTTAAAATAAAAACACCCAAAAAAGGTATTTTTCAAAAATATGTGGGCGGCAGTTGTGCCCCAAGGGCTATACAGTTGTTTCCGTGAGCCAAGGTGTTGTTGTTGTTTTTTTTTTGCATTTTCGAGCAGGTTTTTTCTTTTTTTTTCAATGGAGACATTCTTTATTCACAAAACAAAATTAACAAAAGGAAGAATGAAGCCCAGTAGCCTGGGCTTGTATTGCCACTCCAAAAAAGGCATTAATTCACATCAGTGCATTCGGGTTCCCAATCACAACAAAACAAAAAATACATAACACGTATAGAACTACTTGAGAGAGAGAGAAAAAAAGCGAGGTTAAAATTGATATATGATTTAAATGGGTCTGGTTTTATTCACAAAAAATTTGAAGTCATTTATTGGACCTCATCGACAAACGTACGACAAAAATATATGGAACTTTTTTTTTGTAGGGTCCATACAAAATAACTTGTTAATATAGTCATTTATCTCAATGCATGATTTAACTAAGTTGATTTACTTGATTTTTCATGAAATGATGTGGAAGTCCACTTCAATTATTATGAAGTGGTGGCGGTGGGTCATTTTGAAGACGGGAGAGGGAATTGCCTCAAAGAATGCATTTTGATGCCTAAATTTCTTAATTCTCATTGAGCTCATTGAAATAAATATAGAATGAATTTTGGGGAGGGGGGTATGAAAAAATTGATATCTAGTCCCTCTTGATTTCCGGGGAAATATTTTTTCTAGACCTTTATTATTGGGGGGGGGGTAATAACACCTTTCCCATTATGATAAACTTTTCGTATGGAGCATAAAATATTGCGTTTACATGCCTACCACTACAGAGGTGAAAAGGGTGGCGTGGGGCATTATGAGTCTTGCCACGGAATTTCTTGGGGGAGGAGGAGACAAGTCCTACAACGAGTTTAATTTCAGCAATTTTAAATTGCTGAATTTAAAATTGGAAATTTCTTGCTGAATTTGGAACTTTCTTGGGGGAGGAGGAGACAAATCCTACGAGGAGTTTAATTTTCAGCAATTTTAAATTGCTGAAATATCTCTCTTTTCCTATTTATGTACAATGTAAATATTGATAACCCTGTTAAAGAGGTCGTGATGACTACAGCCTTGTAGAATTTCAAGAATCACACAGAATTTCCAACCATTTAAAATATAATGCACCTTCACGTTCACGCAAAATTCTGTAGTAAATTTTTTAATAAGGTCTTATTCAATAGCACTACTGTTCTTCTAAAATTTTACCTAATTATTAAAATTTCACCAAAAATTTTAATTACAATCAAACATTTTAGTTCTTAAGAGAAGGAAAAAAAACAGAAAAAGTGGGACGCTACCGAATATATATATATATATATATATATATA
>CM051275.1:9233149-9240649 GCA_027921565.1 Artemia sinica
GGCTAGTTGCCCTCCAATCACTTTCGACTATTAAAAAGGGCACTAGCACTTTGAATTTCCAATCGAATTAGCCTTTTTGGAAGTTTCTACGACAACGCCTTCTATAAAAACCATATATGCCCCCAGGGCATAACTTAAAACCTTTGCCCTGAGGGTTGTGGGGGAATGTCCTTCTCAAAAACATGTTTTCTATCTGAAAATCAACTAGCCTACGCTAAAAAAAATGGCTATCTCCAAATTCTGATTGGAAGTGTTTGGGTGAATGATGGACGTGGGGGGGGGGGGCTAGTTGCCCTCTAATCACTTTCGACTACTAAAAAGGACACTAGCCCTTTGAATTTCCAATCAAATGAGCCCCTTTTGAAGTTTCTATGACAACGCCTTCTATAAGAACTTTATATACCCCAAGAAATAACTTGCCCCTTGCCCTGAGGGTTGTTGGGAACTGTCCTCCTCAAAATCATATTTTCTATCTGGAACTCAACTACGCTGAACAAAATTGCAATCTACAAATTTCGATTGGATGTGTTTGGGGGAATGATGGGTATGGGGGGCTAGTTCCGCTCCAATCACTTCCGACTATTAAGAAGGGAACAAGCCCTTTGAATATCTAATTGAATGAACCATTTTTGAAGTTTCTACGACAACGCCTTCTTATACGCCCCCAGGGCATAACTTAAAACCCTTGTACTGAGGGTTGTGGGAGAAAGTCCTCCTAAAAAAACATATTTTCTATCTGGAAATCAACTAGCCTACGCTGAACAAAATGGTTATCTCAAAATTCTGATTGGATGTGTTTGGAGGAATGATGGGCTTGGGGGACTAGTTGCCCTCCAATCACTTTCAACTATTAAAAAGGGCACTAGCCGTTTGAATTCCCAATCGAATGAAACTGTTTTGAATTTTCTACGACAACGCCTTCTATAAAAACCTTATATGCTCCCAGGGCATAACTTAAAACCTTTGCCCTGAGGGTTGTGGGGGAGTTTCCTCCTCAAAAACATATTTTCTATCTGAAAATCAACTATGCTGAACAAAATGGCTATATCAAAATTTTGATTAGATGTGTTTAGGGGAATAATTGGCGTGGGGGGGGGCTAGCTGCCCTCCAATCACTTTCGACTTTTAAGAAGGGCACTAGCCCTTTGAATTTCCAATCGAAAGAGCCTGTTTTGAAGTTTCTATGACAACACCTTCTTTAAGAACCTTATATGCCCCAGGGCATAACTTAAAACCTTTGCCCTGAGGGTTGCGGGGGAATGTCCTCCTCAAAAACATATTTTCAATTTGAAAATCAACTAGCCTACGCTGAACAAAAAGGCTATCTCAAAATTTTGATTGGATGTGTTTAGGGGAATAATTGGCGTGGGGGGGGGCTAGCTGCCCTCCAATCACTTTCGACTTTTAAGAAGGGCACTAGCCCTTTGAATTTCCAATCGAATGAGACTTTTTTGAAGTTTCTACGAAAACGCCTTCTATAAAAACCTTATATGCCCCCAGGGCATAACTTAAAACCCTTGCCCTGAGGGTTGTGGGGGAGTGTCCTCCTCAAAAACATATTTTATATCTGAAAATCAACTATGCTGAACAAAATGGCTATATCAAAATTTTGATTAGATGTGTTTAGGGGAATGATTGGCGTGGGGGGGGGCTAGTTGCCCTCCAATCACTTTCGACTTTTAAAAAGGGCACTAGCCCTTTGAATTTCCAATCGAATGAGCCTGTTTTGAAGTTTCTATGACAACGCCTTCTATAAGAACCTTATATGCCCCAGGGCATAACTTAAAACCTTTGCCATGCGGGTTGAGGGAAATGTCCTCCTCAAAAACATATTTTCAATTTGAAAATCAACTAGCCTACGCTGAACAAAAAGGCTATCTCAAAATTTTGATTGGATGTGTTTTGGGGAGTGATGGGCGTGGGGGGGGGGGCTAGGTGCCCTCCAATCACTTTCAACTATTAAAAAGGGCACTAGCCGTTTGAATTCCCAATCGAATGAGACTGTTTTGAATTTTCTACGACAACGCCTTCTATAAAAACCTTATATGCTCCCAGGGCATAACTTAAAACCTTTGCCCTGAGGGTTGTGGGGGAGTTTCCTCCTCAAAAACATATTTTCTATCTGAAAATCAACTATGCTGAACAAAATGGCTATATCAAAATTTTGATTAGATGTGTTTAGGGGAATAATTGGCGTGGGGGGGGGGGGCTAGCTGCCCTCTAATCACTTTCGACTTTTAAAAAGGGCACTAGCCCTTTGAATTTCCAATCGAAAGAGCCTGTTTTGAAGTTTCTATGACAACACCTTCTTTAAGAACCTTATATGCCCCAGGGCATAACTTAAAACCTTTGCCCTGAGGGTTGCGGGGGAATGTCCTCCTCAAAAACATATTTTCAATTTGAAAATCAACTAGCCTACGCTGAACAAAAAGGCTATCTCAAAATTTTGATTGGATGTGTTTTGGGGAATGATGGGCGTGGGGGGGGGGGCTAGGTGCCCTCCAATCACTTTCAACTATTAAAAAGGGCACTAGCCCTTTGAATTTCCAATCGAATGAGACTTTTTTGAAGTTTCTATGACAACGCCTTCTATAAGAACCTTATATGCCCCAGGGCATAACTTAAAACCCTTGCCCTGAGGGTTGTGGGGGAGTGTCCTCCTCAAAAACATATTTTCTATCTGAAAATCAACTATGCTGAACAAAATGGCTATATCAAAATTTTGATTAGATGTGTTTAGGGGAATGATTGGCGTGGGGGGGGGGGGGGGGGCTAGTAGCCCTCCAATCACTTTCGACTTTTAAAAAGGGCACTAGCCCTTTGAATTTCCAATCGAATTAGCCTGTTTTGAAGTTTCTATGACAATGCCTTCTATAAGAACCTTATATGCCCCAGGGCATAACTTAAAACCTTTGCCATGAGGGTTGCAGGAATGTCCTCCTCAAAAACATATTTTCAATTTGAAAATCAACTAGCCTACGCTGAACAAAAAGGCTATCTCAAAATTTTGATTGGATGTGTTTTGGGGAGTGATGGGCGTGGGGGGGGGGCTAGGTGCCCTCCAATCACTTTCAACTATTAAAAAGGACACTAGCCCTTTGAATTTCCAATCAAATGAGACTTTTTTGAAGTTTCTACGAAAACACCTTCTATAAAAACCTTATACGCCCCCAGGGCATAACTTAAAACCCTTGCCCCGAGGTTTGTGGGGAGTGTCCTCCTCAAAAAGATATTTTCTATCTAGAAATCAGCTACGCTGACAAAACACCTGTCTCAAATTTTGAATGGATGTGTTTGGGGGAATGATGGGCGTGGGGGGGGGGGATAGTTGCCCTCCAAACACTTTCGACTATTAAAAAGGGCACTAGCCCTTTTAATCTCCAATCGAATGAGCCTTTTTGAAGTTTCTACGACAACACCTTTATAAAAACCTTATATGCCCCAAGGGCATAACTTAAAACCCTTGCCCTGAGGATTGTGGGGGAGTTTCCTCCTCAAAACAGATTTTCTATCTTGAAATCAACTATGCTGAACAAAATGGCTATCTCAAAATTTTGATTAGATGTGTTTAGGGGAATGATTGGCGTGGGGGGGGGGGGGTTAGTTGCCCTCCAATCACTTTCGACGTTTAAAAAGGGCACTAGCCCTTTGAATTTCCAATCGAATGAGCCTGTTTTGAAGTTTCTATGACAACGCCTTCTATAAGAACCTTATATGCCCCAGGGCATAACTTAAAACCTTTGCCCTGAGGGTTGCGGGGGAGTGTCCTCCTCAAAAACATATTTTCAATTTGAAAATCAACTAGCCTACGCTGAACAAAAAGGCTATCTCAAAATTTTGATCGGATGTGTTTTGGGGAATGATGGGCATGGGGAGGGGGCTAGGTGCCCTCCAATCACTTTCGACTATTAAAAAGAGCACTAGCCCTTTGAATTTCCAATCGAATGAGACTTTTTTGAAGTTTCTACGAAAACGCTTTCTAGAAAAACCTTATATGCCCCAGGGCATAACTTAAAAACCTTGCCCCGAGGGTTGTGGGGAGTGTCCTCCTCAGAAAGATATTTTCTATCTGGAAATCATCTACGCTGACAAAATGCCTGTCTCAAATTTTGATTGGATGTGTTTGGGGGAATGATGGGCGTGGGGGGGCTAGTTGCCCTCCAATCACTTCCGACTATTAAAAAGGGCACTAACCCTTTGAATTTCCAATCGAATGAGCCTGTTTTGAAGTTTCTACGACAACGCCTTCTATAAAAGCCTTATATGCCCCCAGGGCATAACTTAAAACCCTTGCCCTGAGGATTGTGGGGAGTGTCCTCCTCAAAAACCTAATTTCTACCTGGAATCAATTACGTTGAACAAAATGGCTATCTCACAATTTTGATTGGATGTTTTTGGGGGAAAGATGGGCGTGGGAGGGGGGGGGCTAGTTGCCCTCCAATCACTTTCGACGATTAAAAAGGGCACTAGCCCTTTGAATTTCCAATCGAATGAGCCTGTTTTGAAGTTTCTACGACAACGCCTTCTATAAAGACCTTATATGCCCCCAGGGCACAACTTAAAGCCCTTGCCCTGAAGCACGCCCTGAAGGTTGTGGGGGAGTCTCCTCTTCAAAAAGATAAAGATATTTTCTATCTGGAAATCAACTAGGTTGAACAAAATGGCTATCTCACAATTTTGATTGGATGTTTTCGGGGGAAAGATGGGCGATGGGGAGTGGGTTGCTAGTTGCCCTCCAATCACTTTCGACTATTAAAAAGAGCACTAGCCCTTTGAATTTCCAATTGAATGAGCCTATTTTGAAGTTTCTATGGCAACGCCTTCTATAAGAACCTTATATGCCTCCAGGACATAACTTAAAACCCTTGCACCGAGGGTTGTGGGAGAGTTTCCTCCTCAAAAAGATATTTTCTATCTAGAAATCAGCTACGCTGACAAAATGCCTGTCTCAAATTTTGATTGGATGTGTTTGGAGGAATGATGGGCGTGGGGGGGGCTAGTTGCCCTCCAAACACTTTCGACTATTAAAAAGGGCACTAGCCCTTTGAATCTCCAATCGAATGAGCCTTTTTTGAAGTTTCTACGACAACACCTTTTATAAAAACCTTATATGCCCCAAGGGCATAACTTAAAACCCTTGCCCTGAGGGTTGTGGGGGAGTCTCCTCCTCAAAAACACATTTTCTATCTTGAAATCAACTATGCTGAACAAAATGGCTATCTCAAAATTTTGATTAGATGTGTTTAAGGGAATGATTGGCGTGGGGGGGGGCTAGTTGCCCTCCAATCTTTTTTGACTTTTAAAAAGGGCAATAGCCCTTTGAATTTCCAATCAAATGAGCCTGTTTTGAAGTTTCTATGACAACGCCTTCTCTAAGAACCTTATATGCCCCAGGGCATAGCTTAAAACCTTTGCCCTGAGGGTTGCGGGGGAGTGTCCTCCTCAAAAACGTATTTTCAATTTGAAGATCAACTAGCTTACGCTGAACAAAAAGGCTATCTCATAATTTTGATTGCACTAGTTTTGGGGAATGATGGGCGTGGAGAGGGGCTAGGTGCCCTCCAATCATTTTCGACTATCAAAAAGGGCACTAGCCTTTTAAATTTCCAATCGAATGAGACTTTTTTGAAGTTTCTACGCCAACGCCTTCTAAAAAAACCTTATATACCCCCAGGGCATAACTTAAAACCCTTGCTCCGAGGGTTGTGGGGAGTGTCCTCCTCAAAAAGATATTTTCTATCTGGAAATCAACTAGGTTGAACAAAATGGCTATCTCACAATTTTGATTGGATGTTTTCGGAGGAAAGATGGGCGATGGGGGGTGGGTTGCTAGTTGCCCTCCAATCACTTTCGACTATTAAAAAGGGCACTAGCCCTTTGAATTTCCAATCGAATGAGCCTGTTTTGAAGTTTCTATGACAGCGCCTTCTATAAGAACCTTATATGCCTCCAGGACATAACTTAAAACCATTGCTCCGAGGGTTGTGGGGGAGTTTCCTCCTCAAAAAGATATTTTCTATCTAGAAATCAGCTACGCTGACAAAATGCCTGTCTCAAATTTTGATTGGATGTGTTTGGAGGAATGATGGGAGTGGGGTGGGGGGCTAGTTGCCCTCCAAACACTTTCGACTATTAAAAAGGGCACTAGCCCTTTGAATCTCCAATCGAATGAGCCTTTTTTGAAGTTTCTACGACAACGCCTTTTATAAAAAACCTTATATGCCCCAAGGGCATAACTTAAAACCCTTGCCCTGAGGGTTGTGGGGGAGTCTCCTCCTCAAAAACACATTTTCTATCTTGAAATCAACTATGCTGAACAAAATGGCTATCTCAAAATTTTGATTAGATGTGTTTAAGGGAATGATTGGCGTGGGGGGGGGCTAGTTGCCCTCCAATCACTTTTGACATTTAAAAAGGGCAATAGCCCTTTGAATTTCCAATCAAATGAGCCTGTTTTAAGTTTCTATGACAACGCCTTCTCTAAGAACCTTATATGCCCCAGGGCATAGCTTAAAACCTTTGCCCTTAGGGTTGCGGGGGAGTGTCCTCCTCAAAAACGTATTTTCAATTTGAAAATCAACTAACTTACGCTGAACAAAAGGCTATCTCATAATTTTGATTGGATGTGTTTGGGGGAATGATGGGCGTGGGGAGGGGTTAGTTGCCCTCCAATCACTTTCGACTATTAAAAAGGACACTAGCCCTTTGAATTTCGAATCGAATGAGCCTTTTTTGAATTTTTTACGAAAACGCCTTCAATAAAAACCTTATATGCCCCCAGGGAATAACTTGAAACCCTTGCCTCGAGGGTTGTGGGGGAGTATCCTCCTCAAAAAGATATTTTCTATCTGGAAATCATTTACGCTGACAAAATGCCTGTCTCAAATTTTGATTGGATGTGTTTGGAGGAATGATGGGCGTGGGGGGGGGGCTAGTTGCCCTCCAAACACTTTCGACTATTAAAAACGTCACTAGCCCTTTGAATCTCCAATCCAATAAGCCTTTTTTGAAGTTTCTACAACAACGCCTTCTATAAAAACCTTATATACCCCCAGGGCATAACTTAAAACCCTTGCCCTGAGGGTTGTTTGGGAGTGTCCTCCTCAAAAACACATTTTTATCTGAAAATCAACTACGCTGAAAAAATGGTTATCTCAAAATTTCGATTGGATGTGTTTGGGGGAATGATGGGCGTGAGGGGGGTGGGCTAGTTGCCCTCCAATCACTTTCGACTATTAAAGAGGGCACTAGAACTCTCGATTTCCAATCAAATGAACCCTTTTTGAAGTCTCTACGACCGCCATTTCTGTATGAAGTGCCCTGATTTAAAGAAAAAAAACCATAAACTGTACATTGTGTCAACATTGATCTTATATGCCCTCAGGGCATAACTTAAAACCCTTGCCCCGAGGGTTGTGAGGGAGTGTCCTCCTCAAAAAGATATTTTCTATCTGGAAATCAACTACGCTGAAAAAAATGGTTATCTCAAAATTTTGATTG
>CM051275.1:9245649-9540649 GCA_027921565.1 Artemia sinica
ACACTTAAAAAGGCCGCTTAAACTTTTCATGTTTGTTTGAATGAGCCCTCTGCCAATTTTCTAGAACCCATATTTTGATACCACAACTCCTGGGAAATGCTTAGAGACTTCAAACGTACTCCATTTGGTATCCTACCATCCCCCCTCCCTACACACAGATCAACCACCCGTTCTTGATAATAGGTTAATGTATTATGAAGCAAATTCTTTCAGTCAAACAGTTCTTCGTAACGAACTGTAAGTAAGGAGCGACCAGGCTCAATAGTAACCAAAACTCTAAAAAACAGAATTTTGATACTAATAGACACATAAAAATAACAAAAAAAAAATCAGATTCTTATGCTGATTTCAAATATATAAATTTCATCAAGTTTAGTCTTACCCATCAAAATTTACGAGCCTGAGAAAATTTACCTTACTTTCAAAAAAAGGTGGAAACACCCCCTCGTGAAACCTTAATGAAAATCACACAATCAGATTCAGCGTATCAGAGAACCCTATTGTAGAGGTTTCAAGGTCCTATATGCAAAAATATGGAATTTTGTATTTTTTGCCAGAAGAAAGATCACGGATGCGTGTTTATTTGTTGTTTTTTTTTTTGTTTGTTTTTATTTTTCAGGGGTGATCGTATCGACCCAGCGGTCCTAGAATTTTGCGGGAAGCCTCATTCGAACTGAAATTCAAAGTTCTAGTGCCCTTTTTAAGTTACAAAAAAATGGAGGGCAACTAGGCCTCCTCCCACGCTCATTTTTTTCCCGAAGTCTCCCGATGAAAATTTTGAGATAACCATTTTGTTCAACATGGTCAAAAAATATAATAACTATGTCTTTGAGGATGATTGAATCCCCCACAGTCCCTGGTGGAAAGGCTGCAAGTTATGAACTTTGCCCAAAGTTTGCATATAGTAAAGGTTATTGGGGAGTATACAGGCATTTTACCGGGAATTTTTCTGGTAGTTGGGGGTGAGTCGGGTTAAAAAACGATCAGAAATTAAGTAAAAAAAGGTTTTAACTGAAAGGAAGGAGCAACATCAAAACTTAAAACGAACAGAAATTAAGGAAGTTTGCCCCTTAGTCAATACCTCGCTCTTTACGCTAAAGTTTTTTCTAGTACTTTCATAAGAGCTATTTATTCTAACTAAACGGCCTCTGTGATTAAGGGGTCATTCTTAAAGAATTGGAACAAAATTCGAATGTTAGTATAAAGAGCAAGGTATTGATTAAGGGATGAGCCCCTTAATATACGTAATAAGAATAGACGAATATAGAAGTTCCTTACGCAAGTTCATTCGTTATTTACGTATATGTATTACCAATAATAACGTTCGTAAATAAAATTAAAATTTCTAGTGCCCTTTTTAAGTAACCAAAAAATTGAAGGGCAACTAGACCCCCCCCCTCTTCTCTTTTTTCTCAAAATCGTCCGATCAAAATTTCGAGAAAGCCAATTAGCCAAAAAAGTAAAATTAATATGCAAATTTCATCTTAATTATTTATGTACGGTGGGCCAAAATCAAAACCTGCATTAATTCAAACACTTTCAGAAATTAAATAGTTTTTTTTAACTGGAAGTAAGGGGCGACATTAAAACTTAAAACGAACAGAAATTATTCATTATATGAAAAGAGCTGTCCCCTCCTCAACGCCTCACTCTTTGCGCTAAAGTTTGACTTTTTCTCACTGCTTTGTTTTTAAAAAAAAATAAAAAAACTTTAGCGTATAGAGCGGGTCATTAAGGAGGGGACAGCCCCTTTTATATACGGAATAATTTCTGTTCGTTTTAAGTTTTAATGTCGCTCCTTACTTTCAGTTTAAAAAACTTTTTTTTCTATTTAATTAAATGAAGCCTAAAATAAACGCCAAAAATATTTTTGAGCAATAAAAAGGGAATATTGATCATCCAGATGGTGGTCTCAGAATTTTGTTCTGATGTCTTTGGAGGAAAAAGGACAGGAGAAGGGGCCTAGTTGCTCCCCATTCTCCTCCTTAATAATAGGTCACTGCATTATGAATAAAGTTATTTCAATTAAATAAAACATTAAAATAAACGCCAGAAACAGTTCTTGTGCAATTAGAAGGGAATTTTGATGAACCAAATATCTCTGAATTTTTGCCAGGGGTATTTGCCTTCTATTCTGTTTGGTCACTTAAAAAGGCAATTAAACTTTTTATTTTTGTTCCCATCAGAGCCCCAGTCTTTAAGTAAAGAGCGATGTCAGTACAAGGCAATTACTTTTTTTTTAGACCAGGGCACTTCGTACAGAAGGAGGTGTCGTAAAATCTTCAATAAGAGCTCATTCGATTGGAGATTGAAAGGGCTAGTGCCCTTTTTAATGGTCGAAAGCGATTGAAGGGCAAATAGCCACCCCCACGCCAATCCTTTCCCCAGACAAATTCAGTCAAAATTTTGTTCAGCATAGTTGAAAAGTCCAGAAATTATGTCTTTGAGGATGAGGCTCCCACAGCCCTCAGGGCAAGGTGTGTAAGTTATACCCTGGGGGCAAATAAGGTTTTTATAGAAAAGTTGGTCATATAAACTTTGGAGAATGCTCATTGAATTGGTAATCAGAAGTTCTAGTGCACTTTCAAATAGTCAAAGTGATTTGCGAGTAGCAAGCCCCCCCCCCCCCTCCACACCCATCATTTTGTAAAACATATCCAATCAAAATTCTGAGATAGCCATTTGTTTAGCATATTTGAAACGTCCAGTAATTATGTCTTTGGGGATGACAACCCACGGCTCTCTGGGCAAAGGCTATAAGCTGTACTATTTGTCCATTGTTAACATTTAAGGTTTCTTCTGGAAAGGGGGTCTTATAGACTTCGGAGCAGGCCCATTCATTGTAAAATAGAACGTTCTAGCTCCCTTTTTAAAAGTCAAAAGCGATCAGATGGCAACCAGGCCCTCTGCCATTTTCCCCAAATACTTCCAACCAAAATTTTTAGATAGCCATACATGAGCACAAAAATCGGATGTGGCTCATTCAATTGGAAATCAGAAGTTCTAGCGTCCTTTTTAAAAGTCAATGTGATAGGAGGGCAACTAGCCCTCACCAAGTATTGTTTTCCCTAAATGCAACCGATAGAAATTTTTAGAGAACCATTTTGTCCAAAATAGTCTTTTGTTTAAAATACGGGAATTGTCCGGTGGAAATATTTACCTGGGCTGAAATTGTCTATATTATCTTTCCTTAGGTAGGGGGTTTTCTACGGGAGAAATTTTCCATCGGGGAGTTTTCCACAGGACAAATTTTCCAGAGAGAATTTACTGCGGGATCACCTTTCTATAAGGGGGTGGGGGAGGGGTCTTTGTTGGAAGAATATTCCGCGGAGAAGAATTTTTGGCATGATTTTAAAAATAACCCTAAATAAGTATTTTTCAAATGAAAGCGGGTAAGAAAAATTTTCAGCCGTAATCGTCAACACGAAACTTTCGGGGGTAGTGTTCAGCTAGAATATAATTTTTTAGGTGGAATTTTCCTGGTGGGTGGGATATTTTATGTGGGAAGAACTTTACATGCAGGAATTTACTGCAATGGGAAGGAATTTTCGATGAAGGGTGAAGCCAGATTTTCTAGAATTATTTAAAAGAGATCAGAAATTAAATTAAAAAAAGGTTTTTTCAACTGAAAGTGAGAGCAACATGAAAACTTAAAAATAACAAACATTATTACGCGTAAGATGGGGTTATCTCTTCCTAAATACCCCACTCTTTACGCTACTTAGTGAATTGTTAACTAATCATTTTCTTTGGTTTATGAAGTGAGAAAACGGCTCTACATTTTCTGAAACTATTTAATCGGCGATTGTTTAAACAGTTGTTTATTATTATCAACAACAACCACATATCTTTATCTGTGGTTTTTATTACAGTTTCACAGCAAAAAAAAAACAAAAAAAAAATAATTTCATGTATTTATGATTTCAGCTCTTAGAAACATTATTTTGTTAGCTTTTTGTGTGTTATAACTGATATTACACAGCCTAAAATCAGTGAACTTTCCAGAGGAAATTTTACACAGGGGAGGGGGGGGACTTTGCCAAAATTATTATGCAAATTTCATTTTAATTTCTTATATGCGGTGAGCCGAATTTGAAATAGTTAAAAACGTTCAGAAATTAAGTTGAAAAAAAAGTGACATTAAAACTTAAAACGAACAGAAATTATTCTGTATATGAAAGGGGCTGTCCCCTCTTCAAAGCCCCGCTCTTGACGCTAAATTTTGACTCTTTGTCGAAGCTCTACTTTTTAAAGTATTAAAAAATTTAGCGTAAAGACCAGGGCGTAGAGGAGGGGACAGCCCCTTTCATATGCGGAGTAATTTCTGTTCGTTTTTGGTTTTAATGTCACTCCTTACTTTCAGTAAAATTTTTTTCTATTTAATTATATTACTAAGCCTACATCAGATTCCGAGGTATATTCTACATTATATTCCAAAAGAACATCTTTTCCACACCACCCCAGAGTTAAAGGTCAAGGTGCGCTTATGTTTGTTGAGGTATCGTCAGTTGTCCTAGTCCTCTGCTTGCACTTTACTGAAAACAAAATACATTTCAATTGTTTTCACTTTTTTTTTTATTTTAATAAATAAAGAATTATTAAAACTTTAAGGAATAAATGTATGTATATAGGCTATATTAGACGGATAATCCACGGTCATTTGTTTTTTGTTTATGTTTTTCTGTAAAGTACAAATCATATTTTGGTCAAACAGTTCGTGGTAACGAACTGTAAGTAAGGAGCGACCCGGCTCAATGGTAACCGAAACTCTAGAAAACGGGTTTTTGATACCAATAGATATATCAAAAGAATCAGATTTCAATGCTGATTTCAAATATATAACTTTCATTAAGTTGAGTGCTACCCATCAAAAGTTACGCGCCTGAGAAAATTTGGCTGATTTTCGAAAAAAGGGGGAAAGACCCCCTAAAAGTTATAGAACCTTAATGAAAATCACACCATCATATTCAGCGTATCAGAGAACCCTACTGTAGAGGTTTCAAGCTCCTATCTACAAAAATGTGGAATTTTCCATTTTTTGCCAGAAGAAAGATCACGGATGCGTGTTTATTTGTTTGTTTGTTTTTTTTTGTTTTTTTTTCCCAGGGGTGATCGTATCGACCCAGTGGTCCTAGAATATCGTGGGAGGGCTCATTGGAACGGAAATTAAAAGTTCTAGTGCCCTTTTTAAGTGACCAAAAAAATGGAGGGCAACTAGGCCCCCTCCCACGCTCATTTTTTTCCCAAAGTCACCCGATCAAAATTTTGAGATAGCCATTTTGTTCAGCATGGTCGAAAATATGATAAAAATGTCTTTTAGGATGACTTGATCCCCCAAAGTCCCCAGGGGGAGGGCTGAAAGTTATGAACTTTACTCAATGTTAACATATAGTATTGGTTATTGGGAAGTATACAGACTTTTTCAGAGGAGATTTTTTCTGGTAGGTGGGGGAAGGAGAGGGTCGGGGGCTATATGGAAGCATCTTTCCATGAAGGAAGTTTTCATGGGGGAAGGGAAATTGCCATGAAGGGGGCGCCGGACTTGCCAGCATTATTTATTGGTTATTGGGAAGTATACAACCATTTTCAGGAAGGATTTTTTCTGGAGGGGGGGGGGCTAGAGGAGGGGATTACTCTGGAGAATATTTCCGTGGAGGATGTTTCTTTGGGGTAAGGGACATTTCTATGAAGGGGGCGCCGGATTTCCAAGCATTATTTAAGAAACGATCAGAAGTTAAATAAAAAAAAAACAAGTTTTTTCAACTGAAATGTAAGAAGGAATATTAGAACTTAAAACGAACAGAAATTATAACGTATGTGAAGGGGTTCTCCCCCAAGTCAATACCTCGCTCTTTACGCTACAGTTTTTTTTTAGTGCTTTCAAAAGAGCTATCTATTCTAATTAAACGGCCTTTGTGATTCAGGGGTTTGTGAATCAAATTTTTTTTTAACTTTTAACGTAAAGAGCGTGGTATTGACTAAGGGGAGAACCCCTTCATATAAGTAATAACATATACGTAATAAAAAAAAAAACAATAAAAAAACAAGCGATACGGCTCAATAGTAATCGAAACTTTTAAAAACGAAATTTTGATGTCAATAAATGTATCAAAAGAATGTGTTTATAATGCTGATCCTAAATATATAAACTTTATTAAGTTTAGTATTACTCATCAAAGGCTACGAGCCTGAGAAAATTTACTCGATTTTTTAAAGAGGGGGGAAACATCCCCTACAAGTGAAAGAATTTTAATGAAAATCACACCGTCAGATTCAGCGTATCAGAAAACCCTATTACATAGGTTTCAAGCTCATATCTGCAAAAATCTGCAACTTTGTATTTTTTGCCAGAAGAAAAATATACGAATATAGAAGTTAGTTACGTAAGTTAATTTGTAAAGACATCCATTTAGCAAAAGAAAAGTAAAATTTTTATGCAAATAAAAGCTGCATTAACTAAAAAACGATCAGAAATTAAATAAAAAAAACAAGTTTTTTAAACTGAAAGTAAGGAGCGACATTAAAACTTAAAACGAACAGAAATTATTCCGTATATGAAAGGGGCTGTCCCCTCCTCCACGCCTCGCTCTTTACGCTAAAATTTTTTATTGTTTTAAAAAATAGAGTTGTGAGAAAGTCAAACTTTTTATTGTTTTAAAAAATAAAGTTGTGAGACAGAGTCAAACTTTAGCGTAAAGAGCGAGGCGTTGAGGAGGGGACAGCCCCTTTCATATACGGAATAATTTCTGTTTGTTTTAAGTTTTAATGTCGCTCCTTACTTTCAGTTTAAAAAAACTTGTTTTTTTTATTTAATCTTTAAAAGGGATGGAGGTTCTCAGCCCTACACATGTTAATTTTTGCTCGTTTTGAGTTTGACTCGGTCATTAATTGTAATTTTGTTTGATTTGAATTTGATTTATTTATTGATGGGGATTTTTAGTAGTTTTAAGCTTGGGAGATTACTTGACTTTATGTCTGCTCATTTAGGGCTTAAAAGAGCTCTTTACTTTTTCTTTGAAAAACTTGTTTTATGCAAAAAGTCGTTTGAATTAGTTTGATTCAAAGACCAGTTAGTCTAACAAAAAATATATTTGAAATTGTGCCGAAATAAAAGAACTCTCTACTTTAAGGTTTTTTTTATGTAATTTAAAGAAAATTGGTCTAACTAAAATATATTTGGTATTGTGCCAAAATAAATCTACTTTAAGGGGTATGTTTTCTTATGTAATTTAAAGAACGTTATTCTAACTTAAAAATATTGGGTATTAAGCCGAAATAAAAGAACTAGCTACTTTAAAGTGCATGTTTTGTTGTTTTTTTTTTGTTTTTTTTTGTTGTTTTTTAAATGTAGTTTAAAGAATATTAGTCTAACTAAAAAAAATTATATATTATGCCAAAATAAAAGATATAGCTACTTTATAGGATATTGTTTTTCATAATTTAAAGAACATTAGTGTAGCTTAAAAATATTTGGTATTATGCCAAAATAAAAGAACTAGCTACTTTAAGGGGCGTTATTTTGTTGTTTTTTTATGTAATTTAAAGAACAAATTGTTCTTTTTTTGTAATTAATTTAAAAAAAAACTTTCCGAAGAGTAAGTTTTTCAAAGAAAAGTAAAGGCCATTTTAAACTTAAGCTCAGCAGATACAAATAGCAGAGACACAGAGACAGCAGAGACGAATATAGTTACACTACAAACAAGAGTTTGGATACTCCCCCCTTCCTTAACTGTAAAAACCAAAAGCCTACTGCGTCATTGGTGCTTCACTAAAAACGATTTATATTACAAATATTTTGTTTTCCAGTTCTTGCAGCATTGAAAATAAAAATAAAATTACAGTGAAATAAATGCTTGAACTGATAGATCTTTCAACAATTAATATCATTATACATCAAATATTCAATTTAATGTTGTTTGTACTTTCCAAGACCGTTCAAGACGCATATAGTTTTCAGTAAAGTGCCAATGACGCAGTAGGTTTTAGACTTTTACAGTGAGAGAAGAAGGCGATACTGAAACTCTTGTTTGTTGTGGTTTTTGTTCGTTTCAAGCTTGATTTGCATATTCAATTTAACGTTTACTCATTTTAAGATTTATTTACTCATTTACATTAATATCTATTATATGTTTGTTTGCATTGATTGTAAATTAAATCTCTGTTCGTTTTAAGTTTCGTTTATGCTTCAATAGCAAAATATTTTTTTTTCGTGTTACGCTTGATTTTCATATTCAATCTAAGCATTACTTGCTTTAAAATCTATTTATTCATTTATATCATTACTTGTTGTATGTTTTTGCTCTGATTGTTTATTTAATTTATATTCGTTTTGGGTTTCATTTAACATTTAATAGTAATTTCTAGTCGTTTTGAGTTTAAATTTTTACATGTATTTGTATCTACTGAGCTTAAGTTTAAAATAGCCTTTACTTTTCTTTGAAAAACTTATTTTTCGGAAAATTTTTTCTAATTAATTTTTGTTCGTTTTTGATTGCAAAAAGTTTCAAGTTTTTAGAAGTTCCTTATTTCAAAATCAAACTTTTAAAAAGAAATCAAATGTTCATCAAAGTATCAAAACTGGTATCAAAGTAAAAATATCAAAGTGAAAAAATGGGTTTGTGTCAACCTTGGAGTTTTTATTAACTGATGTTTGAACTATTTTTAACAAAATGGCTATCTCAAAATTTTTATCAGATGGGTTTGGAAAAAGGAGGGCAAAGGGGGGGGGGGGAGGGAGCTAATTGCCCTTTGGTATCTTTTGACTCTTTAAAAATGAACTAGAACTTTCTATTTTCAATCAAATGAGCGCTTTCTGAAGTTTATACGTGCATCCCTTCTATATGAACCATATATACCCCCAGAGTATAACTTACAACACCTGTCACTGGGCCAGGGGGGTTGTCTTGACCCCGGAGTTCTAAAATCTGATGTTTGAACGATTTTTAAATAAATTTTCATCTCAAATTGTTATCGGATGGGTTTATCCTTCCGATAAACCCGAAGGCGTGGAGGGTTGGGGGAGGGGGGTCTAGTTGCCCTCTGATCTTTTTTTACCCTGAGAACATGAACTAGAACTTTTAATTTCCATTCAAATGAGCCCTCTATGAAGTTTATACGAGCATTCCTTTCATAAGAACCATATACGGCCCCAGAACATAGCTTACTATGCCTGCTCCCCGGACCCAGGAGGGCTGTGTCGACACCAGAGATTTTGTCATCTGACCTTTGAACTAAAAAAAATGGCTTTCTCAAAATTTGTATCGGATGGGTTTGAGGAAATAAGGGAGTGGGGGGCTAAGGTCCTCCAATCTCTTTTGACTCTCAAAAATCGAACTAGAACTTTCAATTTCAATTCAAATCAGCCCTCCCTGAAGCTTATACGAGCATCCCTGCCATTGGAACCATATTTAGCCCCAGGACATAACTTGCAATGCCTGTCCCCGAGCCCTTTGTGGTTGTATCGACACCGGAGTCTTTCTATCTGAACTTTGAACTTTTTTTGAAAAATTGCTATCTTAAAATTTTTATCGGATGAATTTGGGAGAAAAGGGGTGTGGGGGGGATAGTAGCCCTCTGATCTCTTTTGACTCTTAAAAAACTTAACTAAAACTTTCAACTCCAAAGTTTATACGAGCATACCTTCCATAAGAACAATATATGCACCTAGAGCAATGCTTACAACGCGTGCCCCGGGCCCTGGGGGGTTGCGTTGACACAGGAGTTTTTCTTATCTGACCTTTGAACTATTTTTAACGAAATGGCCACACGCAAAGGAGTTTTTGTTATATGATCTCTGAACTATTTTTATCAAAATAGCCACCTCAAATCTTTCATCACATGCATTCGGGGGAAAAAGTCTTAAGGGGGTGAAGCTAGTATCCCGCTGATCACTTGTGACTCTTAAAAAGGGCACTAAAGCTCTCAATTTCCAGTCGAATGAGCCCCCTTTGTAGTTTATACGACGACCCATTCTATATGAAGTGCCCCTGGGCAAAATAAAAGGAGTGTGGGGAGAGGCTAGCTGCCTCTCCGATGATGCCTCTTCCTCTGCCTCTTCGATCTCTTTTGACTCTTAAAAGGTGAACAAGAACTCTCAATTTACAATCAAATGAGCCCTCTCCGAAGTATATACGAGCATCCCTTCCATTAGAACTATATATGCCCCCAGAGCACTACTTACAACGCCTGCTTCCGGGCCTTAGGGGGTTGCGTCGACATAGGAGTTTTTCTTATCTGACCTTTGAACTATTTTTAATGAAATGGCTCTTTTAAAAATTATATCGGATGGGCTTGGGGAGAAAAGGGTGTTCGGGGGGGGGAGGCTAGTTGCCCTCGGATATATTTTGACTTCTTAAAAGTGAGCTAGAACTTTCAATTTCCAATCAAATGAGCTCTCTCCGAAGTTAATACGAGCATCCCTTTTATAAGAACCATATACGCCCCCAGGACAACACTCACAGCGCCTACCCCCCGGGCCCTGGGGGTTGTGTGGACACCGGAGTTTTTGTTATCTAATTTTTGAACAATTTTCAAAAAGCTGGCTATCTCAGAATTTGTAGCGGATGGGTTCGGAGAAAAAGGACACGGGGGGGGGATAGCTGCCCTTAAATCTCTTGAATCTTAAAAAGTGAACTAGAACTTTCAATTTCCAATCAAATGAGCCCTCTATGAAGTTTTTTCGAGCATCCCTTTCATAAGAACCATACATGTCTTTAGGGCATAACTTAGAACGCCTTCCTCCGGGCCCTGGGGGTTTGTTTTGACACCGAAGTTTTTCTTATCCGACCTTTGAACTATTTTTAGCAAAATGTCTATCTCAAAATTTTCATCAGATGGGTTTGGAAAAAAAGGCGTGGGGGGGCAGTTGCCCTTCTATCTCTTTTGACTATAAAAAAGTGAGCTCGAACTTTCCATTTCCAATCAAATGAGCCCTCTCTGAAGTTTATACAATCATCCCTTTCATAAGAACCATACATACACCAATGCATAACTTACAACACCTGCTCCGGGCCCTGTGGGGTTGTGTCAACACCTGAGTTTTGTTATCTAACTTTTGAACAATTCTTAACATAATGGCTATCGCAAAATCTTTATCGGATGTATTTGGGGAAAAAGGGGTGTGGGGGGGGGGCTAGTTGCCCTCCAATCTCTTTTGAATCTCAAAAACCGAACTAGGACTTTAATTTCCAATCAAATGAGCCCTCTCTGAAGTGCTTACGAGCATCCTTTCCATAAGAACGATATATTCCCCCAGGGCATAACTTACAACGCCTGCCCTCGGGCCCTGGGGTGGGGGGCTCTGTTAATCCCGGAGTTTTTGTTATGGTCTTTGAAATTAAAAAAAAAGCTATCTCAAAGTTCTTATCGAGTTGGTTTGGGGAAAAAAGGGCATAAAAGGCGAGGGGCGGACTAGGTGCCCTCCAATCTCTTTTGACTCTTAAAAAGTAAACTAGAACTTTCAATTTCCAATCAAATGAGCCCTCTTTGAAGTTTATACGAGTATCCCTTCCATAAGAACCATACATGCCCCCAGGCCATAACTTGCAACGCCTCCCCGAGGGCCCTGGGAGTTTGTGTGGATACCGAAGTTTTGTTATATGATCTTTGAACTATTTTTAATAAAATGGCTATCTCAAAACTTTTTTTTCGAGTGCATTTGGGAAAAAAGGGCGTGGAAGGGAGCTAGTTACCCTCTGATATCTTTTGACGCTTAAAAAGTGAACCAGAAATTTCAATTTCCAATGAAATGAGCCCTCTCTGAAGTTTATACGAGCATTCCTTCCACAAGAATCATATATTTCCCCAAGGCATAACTTATAACCCTTGCCCTGAAGATTGTGGGGGGAGTGTCCTGCTCAAAGATATAATTTCCAGAGCATTCAAATACGTTAAAAAAATGGCTATCTCAAAATTTTGATTGGATCTGTTTGTGGAAATGGTGGACGTGGAAGGGGTGTTAGTTGCCTTCCAATCACTTTCGACATTTAAAAAGGGCACTAGCCATTTAAATTTCGATTAGAATGAGCCCTTTTTAAAGTTTCTACGACAACGCTTTCTATAAAAACTTTATATGCCCCCAGGGCACAACTTCAAACCCTTGCCCTAAGGGCTGTGGGGGGGGGGGGGGGGTTCATCCTCAAAGACCTAATTTCCAAAACTTTCAACTACTATGACCAAAATGGATATCTCACAATTTTGATTGGATGTGTTTGGGGAAAAGGTCGGCGTGAGAGGTGCCCTCCAATCACTTTGGACTATTAAAAAGGGCACTAACCCCTTGAATTTCCAATCGAATTAGCTCTTTTTGAAGTTTCTATGACAGAGCTTTCTATAAAAAGCTTATATGTCTCCAGGGTATAACTTACAACCCTTGCCCTGAGTGCTTTTGGGGGAGTGTCCTCCTCAAAAACATAATTTCTGTGTGGAAGTCAACTACGTAGAACAAAATGGCTATCTCGAAATTTTGATTGGATGTATTTTGGGAAATGGTGGGCTTGGAAGGGGCGTTAGTTGCCTTCCAATCTCTTTTGACCCTTAAATAGGGCACTAGAACTCTTGATTTCCAATCGAATGAGCCCCCCTCCGAAGTTTATACGACGACCCTTCCTAACGAAGTGCCTCTGGGAAAAAAAATGATTAATAAGACATTGGACCCATATGGCCTTTACTATAGGTAACGCTATAGCGATGCCTCTGAAAAGAAAGCTAAACAAAAGAAAAAGAAGGCAATACTACAATATCAGATACAGTCTCCGAGCTTTTCTGATGGTAAACAAACAAATAATGTTTCCTGTTTTCAACAGTTCCTTCCTATATGTTTGAATAAACAACAGTGACTCCAACCTTTCCTCCGACATTGTTCTTCTCACGCAGAACACGCCCTGTCAACCTTGAAGAACTTTCTTTCTGCCTCGCATATCAAACTGAAAGCGTTGCAAGGATTATGATCAAAACACAGATGTTGGGAAAATCTGCTCCTGACAGCTGTTGAGAGGCAAAATGGTCGTATTTGGCTTTTCCTTTGCAATATTTGACCAGTGGGTCTCCCAGATCTGGAAGTACATTTTCAAGTCTGTCTGTGTACCACTGATAAGATCCTTGTATTTCTCGTAGCCTTCTTTGTGATCGTTCCAATTCTTGCCATGAAAAACTGCTGGGATTGATGAAGACAGTTTTGCGGCATTAGCAAAATGGAAGCCAAATCTTTCCGTGAAGTCAAGTAGAATGGCATCCAGGGCTCGGATGAATGATGTTATCCTATGATAGCCCACTGGATCCATATTTGGAATTATTGTTCAGTAGACAGAGTGCGAGGCTAAGCATGGTTGGACAATGTCCATGGCAAAATAAATTTTTCTGCCATATTTTCAACTTCCGTATAGAGAGACCGGAACTCGGTTTCTACATGGGCTCACATTTTTTCTAATGTTGTTTTTACACTTCTTATAAATCCAAAAGCTTTGACATGATCAACGTCCTTTTGTTTATGTGACTCTGCCAATAGTTTCATAACCGCCAAAAACGAGTTCAAGCAGACCAGTCCGATCAACAATGCAAGAACATAGTACATATGCTTTCCTGCTAGCCTCTCAGTCCTGCCAACCTTCCATCTCCTGCAGAGCAGAAATAATCGACGAGAAGGGATCCAAAATACGACTAATTGTTCCATGCCTGTCTACAAATCTTGTGGTACAAAGACTATTGAGAGCCTCAGCTCAAGCTGACATTAGACGTTTTTTCAGAAGCCGTGTTTGTTTGGCACTCTAGCTGAAATGAGAGATTGTTTTTCGTAAGACATCTTGCGCGTTCCATAGAATTGGTACTGAAACTATCTTCAAGTAGGAAAGTTTGGTGACATGGCTCCCACAATGAAAATAAGCAACTGGTTAATTTTGATGCTTTGTTACACCAGCAGCACCATTTGCTTGACATGATGGCGGCTTTGTCATAAACTTGGCAGACGCACTTTATCATGTCCAAGCCGGATTTGGGAACGTCATATAAAATTGGCTTGCCAAGGCTTTTGCCGTCAACCCTGTCTTCATAATTTGGGCCTTTTTATCTTCAGAGAGCCCCGATAAGGTTTGAATGGCGTCTACTATGGCAACAGGATCTCCTCAAATTATATGATCCTCTTATGATTTATACACATAAAGACACACAGCTGTCATGAGTTATTTGTCTATTTCGGTGGATTCGTCAGCAAGGAGAAACAAAACTCTTGCTGTGTTCACTTTTCTGACTACTTCAGACTTTAAAAGTTCTCCAATCGTCCCAATTAGTTCATTTTGGATATGCTTACTAGTATATTTTTCATTTCCGGGTACAGTATTCAGAGGTCATTGATACCGCAAATCACTCTCATAAACACGATACCGAAGTAGATGACGAAAATTTCCATCATTTTCTGCTGCAACAGCATTAGGACCCTGGCTATCAAGTTTACTATCGTCCCAGTGGTCACGAAGGGGGATATTCTGCGCCCCACAAATTTTAAGTATTTTCACAATGCTTGAGATGAGTTAACGGTTTGGTGTATTTGTTTTAGTTTTTCACAGTCCAAAGCATTCCTGACCTATTGATTGCCTTCCTTGAACGAAGTTAATAGCGCTTCAACTCTATCTTGACAATGAATGTGAAACTGTTACTCGGCATGGCGTGTAAGTGCACCATCTTTTCCTATCATTTTTGAGTGGTCCTTCAGGGGCTTTAAGACAAGCCAACCCATTTTTGCCCCCCCCCCCCCGCCAACCCCAGAAACAGCAAACCATCCTCCGGTGCTATCGGAGGTCCTTATCGTGACTCAAAGGCTGCACCAAAGTCTCTCATGCTCTTTGTGACGGCTCGACGTAAGCCAGGGATATTGGGAATGAAGCTCAATACAAAGTCGACGAGTAACTTCTCTCTCCTTTCGCCTTTGTATTGAAGTCGGAAGTTCAGCTTGGTTCATGGGCTTCCATCTTTCACTGAGAAAAAACTTAATTTCTCCCGACAATAGTTGTTTGTTTTTGTTTTTTCTTTGAATATTACTGCAAAACCAAAGTCAGAGAAGGACGCAATGCCTCTCACACGAGGAGGTAGTACTGCCACCTGGCTGTGTCGTTTGCGTCTGCTTCCCCTTGGTTTTGTATTATGCTTCGATCCTCCTACAAACTGATCAGAGCGCTGCACTTCAACAACGTCTGTATCGGAGTTGTGGCAAAAAGTCGGTGGTAACAGCTTGTTATCCACGGCCGAGGTGTCAGGAAGCGGCTCTGTAGTCAGATGTGAGTGAGGACTAGAGGCAATGGGTAACGGCAGACTTGAGATTTCTGAAATAAAATTATAAAGTGAAAGACAAAGTAATGTTTTTTTTCTTGTGGAAGAAAACTCTTAAAAAGAATGCTTATGAAGCTAGGTGACCCCAAAAAAAGATATTTCTGGTGCAGGCTTCTTCTCGTTCTAGCTCTTTCAAACCTAATAAGTGGAAAGTATATATGCTAACATTTGTATCTGGAGTGCCATTCATTTTAATGGCTTAGAACCTGTACCACCTTTTTACCAAAACTTCCAGAAACGAAAACTTTTATTATTTTTATGCTGATAATAAAAGATAACTATAATCAGCCAAAAAAACGAAGGAGTTTCCGACCATTTAGATACTAAACCACTAAAGGAATCTTCACAACAAAGAATATTAGTAACAAAGAGGTTCATATTGGCAATAAAAAAAATATTAAAATACGAATAGAAATTGCAAAAGTGGACACTCAAAAACTAAATTTTTTGTGTTATAAGGTCAAAAAGGTTTAAAGAGTGCCGTGAAGTAGCCCAATCCTCTATTTATATGGTTGATAAAGCAAACATAAGCTGAGTCTTCAAGTTGCAATGGTTGCCAATGTCTTGCTCATAATCCTGAGATGCTGAAATACTGTTTCGAAAAGCTGTTCCCAGTTGCAAAGGGGCACATGAAAGGGCACTTTGCCGGACAGGCATTATCTTTTTTCATTACTATATTTGTATGAAAAAAAATTACAGCCAAAGCGGGGAAAAAAACAATCTCGTTAATACTGGATGCTTTACAGGCATACTCCTGTGCTCTGTGGTCTTGATTATATGTCAAAAACTGCCGTGAATTTGAACCAATTACAAAACATAGTTTAAAAACTTAATTTTCATGCAGCAAGGGGCGGCTTTTGTACTTAAAGGTGTTGGTAGCACTTTGCGAAAATGAAATAAACCAAATTACTATCCAGCGGATTCTAAGGAGAGACAGTCCATTTTGACGGTTTAGAACCTGTAGTGCCTTCTGAAAAAAAAAACATCCAGCGACGAAAACTTTATTTTTTATGCTAATAACAAACCATAACTATCATAAGCCAAAAAAGTTACTCTCCAACCCTTTAGATATTTGCAATAATTATGAATGATGATTCTCAATTTTGACAAGGGATTACATCGTTGTTAAAAATCGGACTAGCTTCAGTAAACAAATATCTTTGAAAAGACCCCATTGAAAAGACAATAAATTGCGTAAATAGTAAAAAACTTCTAATTGCCAAAATATTTGTATATTTTTTAACAAGGGATTACAATAATTCCAAAACCTTAAAAAGGAAAATCGTTTTGAACGCAATCAGTTATATAATGTCTGTAGGACGGCTCAAAAAAACGAAAGTTTGCAATTATTACAAATGATGATTCGATATTTTGATCCTTTCAAAATATCGAATCATCATTTGTATTAATATTTAGTAATATTTTGACAAGAGATTACACAAAATTTAAAAACCTTAAAAAAGAAAACTAAAAGTTTGAAGCTTAGTACAAATCGTTGTTAAAAATCGGACTAGCTTCAGTAAACAAATATCTTTGAAAAGACCCCATTGAAAAGACAATAAATTGCGTAAATAGTAAAAAACTTGTAATTGCCAAAATATTTGTATATTTTTTAACAAGGGATTACAATAATTCCAAAACCTTAAAAAGGAAAATCGTTTTGAACGCAATCAGTTATATAATGTCTGTAGGACGGCTCAAAAAAACGAAAGTTTGCAATTATTACAAATGATGATTCGATATTTTGATCCTTTCAAAATATCGAATCATCATTTGTATTAATATTTAGTAATATTTTGACAAGAGATTACACAAAATTTAAAAACCTTAAAAAAGAAAACTAAAAGTTTGAAGCTTAATACATATCGTTGTTACAAATCGGACTAGCTTCAATAATCAAATATCTTTTAACAGATATGAAAATACATTAAATTGCGGTAAGAGCAAAAAACTGGTAATTGTAAAAATATTCGTGTATATTCTAACAAGGGATTACAAAAATTCAAAAACCTTAAAAAATGAAAACAAAAGTTTGACGCTTAGTACAAATTGTTGTTAGAAATCGGACTTGCTTTAATAATCAAACAGTTCGTGATAACGAACTGTAAGTAAGGAGCGACTCGGCTCAATGGTAACCGAAACTCTAGAAAACAGGTTTTTGATACCAATAGATACATCAAAAGAATCAAATTTTAATGCTGAATTCAAATATATAACTTTCATCAAGTCATTTAGTCGTACCCATCAAAAGTTACGCGCCTGAAAAAATTTGGCTGATTTTCGAAAAAAGGGGAAAGACCCCCTAAAACTTATAGAATCTTAATGAAAATCAAACCATCATATTCAGCGTATCAGAGAACCCTACTGTAGAGGTTTCAAGCTCCTATCTACAAAAATGTAGAATTTTGCATTTTTTTTGGCCAGAAGAAAGATCACGGATGCGTGTTTATTTGTTTTTTTGTTTTTTTTTGTTTTTTTTTTTTCAGGGGTGATCGTGTCGACCCAGTGGTCCTAGAATATTGTGGGAGGACTCATTGGAACGAAAATTAAAGTTCTAGTGCCCTTTTTAAGTGACCAAAAAAATGGAGGGCAACTAGGCCCCCTCCCACGCTCATTTTTCCCCAAAGTCAACTGATCAAAATTTTGAGATAACAAGTTTGTTCAGCATGGTTGAAAATATGATAAGTATGTCCTTTAGGATGACTTAATCCCCCGAAGTCCCCGGGGGGAGGGCTGAAAGTTATGAACTTTACCCAATGTTAAAATATCGTATTGGTTATTAGGAAGTATTCAGACGTTTTCAGGGGGGATTTCTTCTGGTAGTAGGGGGGTGGTTGGGTCGTAGGTTATTCCGGAAGATCTTTCCATGAAGGAAGTTTTCACGGGGGAAGGGACATTGCTATGAAGGGGGCGCCGGATTTCCCAGCAGTATTAAAAAAAAAGATCAGAAATTAAATATAAAAAAAAACAAGTTTTCCATTTGAAAATAAGGAGTAACATCAAAAATTAAAACGAGCAGAAAATATTACGTTTATGATTGGGTTCACCCTTTAGTCAATACCTCGCTCTTTAAGCCACAGATTTTTTAGTAATTTCATAAGAGCTTTTTATTCTAAATAACGGCCTTTGTGATTAAGGGGTCATTTTTAAAGAATTGGAACAAAATTTGAAGTTTAGTTTAAAGAGCGAGGTATTGACTAGGGGGCGAGCCCCCTAATATACGTATTAAAAATATATGAATATAGAAGATCGTTACGTAAGTTAATTCGTAAGTTATGTATAATTATTACTAATAAAAACGTTCGTAAATAAAATTAAACAAGTTTCGAGAAAGCCATTTAACCAAATAAAAGTAAAATTAATATGCAAATTTTGTTTTAATTATTCATGTACGGCGAGCCAAAATCAAAACCTACACTAAATTAAAAACGTTCAAAAATTAAATAAAAAAACAAGTTTTTTTAACTGAAAGTAAGGAACGACGTTAAAACTTAAAACGAACAGAAATTATTCCGTATATGAAAGGGGCTGTCCCCTCATCAACGCCTCGCTCTTTACGCTAAAGTTTGACTCTCTCACAACTCTTATTTTTTTTAAACAATAAAAAACTTTAGCGTAAAGAACGAGGCGTTGAGGAGTGGACAGCCCCTTTCATATACGGAATAATTTTTGTTCGTTTTAAGTTTTAACTTCGTTCCTTACTTTCAGTTAAAAAAAATTGTTTTTTTTCATTTAATAAAATATCAAAGGAAGCGCGATAACGCTGCCTAAGTAGAGAGCGATGTGGGCACAATGTATTATTTATTTTTTGGTCTTAGGTCGAGACATTTAGTATCGAAGGACTTGTCGTAGAAACTTTAAAAAGGGCTTATTTGATTGGAAATTGAAACGGCTAGTGTCCTTTTTAATAGTCCAAAAGTGATTGGAGGGTAACTAACCCCCCTCCCACGCCAACCATCTCCCCAAACACATTCAATTAAAATTTTGAGATTGCCATTTTGTTCAACGTAGTTGAAAGGTCTGGAAATTATGTATTTGAAGATGACATCCCCACCCCCAAAGCCCTCTGGGCAAGGATTGTAAGTTATGCCCTGGGGGCATTTAAGGTTTATATTGAAAGGGGTGATCGTATAAACTTTGGAGGGGGCTCATTGGATTGCTAATCAGAAGTTTTAGTGCTCTTTTTGAGATTCAGAGTAATCGGAGGGTGAATACCCCCCCCTCCAGACACACACACAATTTTGAGATGGCCATATGTTGTCGTAGAAACTCCGAAAAAGGGTTATTTGATTGGAAATTGAAAGGACTAGTGCCTTTTTAACAGTCAAAAGTGATTCGAGGGCTTCTAACCCCCCTCTCACGCCCACCATTTCCCCGAATACATACAATCAAAATTTTAAGATAGCCATTTTGTTCAACGTAATTAAAAATTTTGGGAAAATATGTCTTTGAGGATAACAACCCGCCCCCCCCTCCCCGCAGCCTTCAGGGTAAGCGCTACAATTTATGCCCTGGGGGCATATAAGGTATATATAAAAAGGATTGATTGGAAATTAGATGCTCTAGTGCCCTTTTTAAGATTCAGAGTAATCTGAGGCTGGATACCCCTCCCCCAAACACCTTATTTTTTCCCAAAATGAATCTCATAGAAATTTTGAGATTTCCATTTGTTGTCGTAAAAACTTCGAAAAGAGCTCATTCAATTATAAATTGAAAGGGCTAGTGCTCTTTATAATAGTTTAAAATGATTGGAGGGCAACTAAACCACCTCCCACGCCCACCATTTTCTCAAACACATCCGATCAAAATTCTGAGATAGCCATTTTGTTCAAAGTAATTGAAAGGTCCGGAAGTTATGTCTTTGAAGATGACAACCCCCCAAAGCCCTCAGGGCGAGAGCTGTAAGTTATGCCCTGGGGGAATATACGGTATATATAGAAAGGATGGTTGTATAAGCTTTAGAGGGGGCTTGTTGGATTCATAATCAGAAGTTCTGGTACCCTTTTCCAGAGTGATCAGAGGGTGTATACACCCCCCCCCACACACACACAGAAACCTCGTATTTTGCCGAAATGCACCTGATAGAAACTTTGAGATGGCTATTTGTTGTCGTAGAAACTTCAAAAACAGCTCATTCGATTGGAAATTGAAAGGGCCAGTGTCCTTATTAACAGTCAAAAGTGATTGGAGGGCAACTAACCCCCTCCCTGACCCACCATTTTCCCAAACACATTCAATAAAAACTTTTAGACAGTCATTTTGTTCAACGTAATTCAAACGACCGGAAATTATGTCTTTGAGGACGACCCCGCCCCCTCCCCCCACAGCCCTCAGGACAAGGTAAGTTATGCCCTGGAGGCATATTGGGTATATATATAAAGGGTGATTGTATAAACTTCGGAGGGTGCTCATTGGATTGGTAACCAGAAGTTCTAGTTCCCTTTTTAAGATTTAGAGTGATCGGAGGGTGGATAAGCCCCACCACACACACCTCATATTCTCCCGAAATGTATCTGATATTCAGTTTGAGGAATTTTGTCTTAGAAACTTCGAAAAGAGCTCATTCGATTGGAAATTGAAAGGGCTAGTGCCCTTTTTCATAGTCGAAAGTGATTGGAGGGCAACTAACCCCCCTCCCACGTCCACCATTTTCCCAAACCCATCCAATCCAAATTATTAGATTTACATTTCGTTCAATGTAATTGAAAGGTCCAAAATTATGTCTTTGAGCATGACAACCTCGCCAGAGCCCTCAGGACATGGTTCGTAAGTTATGCCCTGGGGGCATATAAGGTATATATATATAAAGAGTGATTGTATAAACTTTGAAAAGGGCTTCTTGGATTCGTAAGCAGAAGTTCTAGTACCCTTTTTAAGATTCGGAGTGATCGGAGGGTGGATACACCCCTCCCCCCACACACCACATATTTTTCAGAAATGCATCTGATAGAAAGTTTGAGATGGCTATTTGTTGTCAGAGAAACTTCAAAAACAGCTCATACGATTGGAAATTGAAAGGGACAGTGTACTTTTTAATAGTAAAAAGTGATTGGAGGGCAACTAACTCCCTCCCTGACCCACTTTTTTTCCCAAACATATCCAAACATATATAATTTTGTACCGGGAGTAAAACACGACGTATTTGAAATACCAAAATAAAGTTCCTTTCTAAAGATAATTCCGATTTCTTATAATTAAGCTAAATCTAGTCGCAAAAATGAAAAGTCCTTAATCAGCAAAAAGAGAAATTGCATTTCTAGCTTCAGTCAGACAACGGCGCTAGTCGTTCGAATTTCGCTAAGATAATTGTAGCAAAAAAAATGCAATGCATAAAATTTCCAAGGAAGTTTAAAAGGCAAAAAACTGTGTGAACTCCTGAATCATCTGAAAAATCTTTAAGAGATTATTGGACGAGGATTCGCGTCCTTGGGGCACGTGAGCCAATGGCAGGCAGTCCCTAGGGCGCAGGACGAAAGAACTGCGTTTGGGAGTGGGGTAAATGTGCCTTTTTAATTTTAATCTCTATCCAGCTCTGAAACGATTAGTACGAAATTATTTTGGTCACCGTTATTGTCATAGAAGTGACCCGTTGCTGTACAACTAAGTATGTAAGTTCAATAAATCTATTGTCCCTTTTTATATGTGTTTGTTTCATTTGTATGTCTGCGTCTAGTCCGATAGTGGGTAATTAGTTCGCAGGTCTCCAAGGTAAACGCTCCCAAAGGAATCTGATCTCCAGATAGCTCAAGAAAGAAGAAGCCACATTTGTATGTCTACATATTCAATTTTCTCTCATTAATTGAGAGCGGCGCTAGCCTAGTTGACACAATCTCCAGCGCTATAAGTGGCGCTATAGGAGAAATTTCTATCACCACAGTAGCGAATCTCCCATTACCACAAAATAAATTCTTTTATCGCTACAAATGGCGCGGTCGGTAGGATTAAAAAGGCACATTTACCCCACTCCCAAACGCAGTTCTTTCGTCCTGCGCCCTAGGGACTGCCTGCCATTGGCTCACGTGCCCCAAGGACGCGAATCCTCGTCCAATAATCTCTTAAAGATTTTTCAGATGATTCAGGAGTTCACACAGTTTTTTGCCTTTTAAACTTCCTTGGAAATTTTATGCATTGCATTTTTTTTTTGCTACAATTATCTTAGCGAAATTCGAACGACTAGCGCCGTTGTCTGACTGAAGCTAGAAATGCAATTTCTCTTTTTGCTGATTAAGGACTTTTCATTTTTGCGACTAGATTTAGCTTAATTATAAGAAATCGGAATTATCTTTAGAAAGGAACTTTATTTTGGTATTTCAAATACGTCGTGTTTTACTCCCGGTACATATCACCCTTCCCATCAACTAATGACGTCCCGTCATTAGTAACTGCTCGCCTTTGGGCTTTTTTTTTTAAATGTTCGCCATTTATTAACTATTTTTTTTTTTTTTTTTTTTACATAATTATTTTATATATATGTTATGACTTAATCAGGAGTGCTAAAAATTTTCTCTATTACTTTTCTTATTTTATTCTACATCCCTATCTAAAATTCATCTACCGGACTAAGATTATTCATGGTTCTAGGCTAGCTACTATACTAAAGATTTTTTTTTTGATTTTGCTGTCCATATGGCATGCTACATTCTATCTACGCTACATTAAATGAATGACATGATAATACTACACCTAATTCTACTTGTGGTACATACATGAATGATTTATAACATACAATATTTGGTTCATCATATTCACTGATGACATTAAAACACTTTCACTATTGGGATTTTTGAATTGTCAAAGTTATTAGGAAGTACAACATGTAGCTTCACATCTATTCATCACCTTTCGTGTCCTTAGTGTACTACACCCTTTTGTTGTAAATTACTGTCCTTCACTCCTTTTGTCCTGGCGAAAATTTCGAAGCACTTACGTTATGGTTTCTTCATGGAACAGTTCGAGTCTAGTTGTCTTTACACGGTAAGTTTTCCCCAATAGTCAACTGGGAAATGACCGTTAAATATCGTTCTAATAGTCAACTGAGAAATGATTCTTCCCACTGCAGGTGTTGGTGTTTTTCTTCTCAGCATATCATTTTTTAGGATTTTAGAGGCACATAGAGAATGTATTCTCGCGTAAAATTGTTCATTTGTGCCCTTTGAAACGGGTTGTCGTCATACTATAGTGACTCTCTTAATATATTGTCTTTAAATTCAACTTCGAACCTCTTCAACTATCATTTAACTTCAAATATCGTTAAAAATCGTTTATCTTGTACTTCTCGATGGTGTTCTCAGAGTTAAAGTTCGAATTGTCTTTAATTTCTGCTTCAAATATATTCAAATGTTTTTAAGTGTCATTTAACTTCAAATATCGTTTATCGTGTGCTGATCGATGGAGTTCTCAGAATTAAACTTCAAATTGTCTTTAATTTCGTCTTCGAATATCTTCAGATGTCTTTAAGTATTTTTCAACTTCAAATATCGTTAAATATCGTCTATCTTGTTCTGATCAATGGGGTTCTCAGAATTAAACTTCAAATTGTCTCTAACTTCAGTTTCAAATATCTTCAAATGTCTTTAAGTATCTCTTAACTTCAAATATCGTTAAATAGCGTTTATCTTGTTCTGATCGATGGGGTTCTCAGCATTTATGTGATTATATAGTTCGTTAAAGCACTTTATACTGAGGTTCGAATATAGTGTTACCTGATACATAATATGGTTCATAGTCGAAGAAACGACGATCGAAGGCAACTGTTGTTTTCGTAGACGAAGCTGGGATGAAGTTGCCTGGAGTCATGGTGAGTACTCTTCGTTGGTTGAGATATGATGAAAATAGATGCTACTGGGTCGTATCTGTACTGGGCAGCTCATTGTAATACTCAATGACCAAAGTGTCCATTTACTTTCCTGTAATAAAAACAACGCGGCAGAATCACATGTTCTTTGAAGTAAATACATATACAATAATTCACGCATTAATTGGGTTATAATTTCTTAGCTATGAGACAAAATTAAATAAATACACTAATATTAGTACTCACAATGAAAATTTAAAAATTTAAAACGGAGATGTTTTCAAATTTGTTTTGAGAACGGAGACATCGATAAAGGGCTTATATACTTCTTCAATACTTATTAAATAAACGTTATTTACCCTACATTATTAAGTTTGAGGTCTAATTTTACGACTTATTTCATGCCTTCATTGTTCACGCAAGTCCGTGCTGTTTAAGAAACGCATGTGTAGCGTCATAACCACACGGTTTTACGCAAACGATATTTCAATGAGGGAACGAGACATAACAAGGACGAGTGGAGACCTCTCTACCCACTCATTTTCTGATGTCTTCCCTATTTCTTGGCTTAGACGTTCTCATGGGGCTCCGGGTTTAACGGCTGAAATGCAGAGGTTCTTAGTCTCAGGATTTTTCCGTAATTGCAAGTCAACATTGGTGCCTCATATTCGCTTTTCGAATAAGGTCATTAGATGCAGGATTTCCAAGCTTGCCTCCGTAGATTCCAGTTAATGCTTGGCAAAGAATATAAGCATAATGAAGAACTGACATCAATATATTTTTAGAAGGCTATTGTTTGAGCAAATCCTTCAGCACTAAATAAATAAATATTATATTAAAGTCTTATTAGAATCCGTTAAGCGAGAAACACTTTCACATTAATAGGGAATTCCTTGTGGGTTTTACTTAGTCGCCATTGGACATACACAGGGTTCCAATCCATATATCTTAACTGATTAAATGGTTTTAAAATTTTACATATTATTATTGAGATATAATTTCACATCCGCTGTGAAATTCTACATATAAACGTACCATAGGTTGTTTGGTTATAGTTACCAATAGTTGGCTATTGGTACATATATTACTCGAGTAAGAAACATTATATTTCTCGAGTAAGAAACACATGAATAAGCAAACTTGCGGCGCATAATTACACTGGTAGGCCTAAAATAATTATAATCTGCACTAAGATAAAATATTTCATATAATTAGACGCTTCTGTACTGATAATTTCTTGTTTTTTTTTGATAATCCATAGAGGAGTATGAATTCGAAGTATGAACATCACCAATTCACATTAGAATAGATGATATTGACTTCGAGAACACGACCTCCCCTCCTCATGACATAAGTTCCGTTATTGATATCAATAACTGGGTACATTATAGGTTATCCAACTGATTAATTCGCATTTAAAGGGGCATAGTTGATTTTCATAAGGGATTTGAAATTTTTCTTTACATTAATTATGGATATTTCCATCTGTCAGGTTTTTTAACAGTTCTACCTGACTGTGTCGTTATTTTCTCCTCTGTTTCTTGCGGTTTTTTCTTTTTCGGTTTGTCTAGCGAAATAAGGTCAAATTTTTTGTATTGTTTTTTCAAAAATTCTTGCCCTTTTAATTTCGTTTGTTTCCCGTGTGCGGCTGCTGAGGTCGGCCTTGATTTCCCTATTTCTTTAGCTACTATTTGGTCTGATTCACCATCAGACTCTTCGGAACTAGTTTCCGACGAATACGGATTAGAACTTTTAGAGGTGGCACTTTTTGTGGTATCACCTGCCATTCCTTCGTAAATTTCTACTCCTCTGGAAGTAGAAGGTTTATTCTCTAAGTCCTCGTCTTGAGTTCTCAACTCGGGGGATTTGAAAGATTCTTGAGAGCTTTGGGAGGAATCAAAAGTTTTTGCGGGGTTCCTCAATTATTTGAAGGCCATGTCTTCAGGGGGATAGGGCATTCTTTGTACAAAGGTTTCCCTCCATGAAGTCCACTTTTTAGGTTTGACCTTGGATACAGTTATATCATGATGTTGACCTTGCTGGTCATCCTTGGGAGTTTTATTCTCGGGCAATGTACTTTGACTCTTTTTTATGGGGAAATTAATTAGATCCATAGCTTCTCGCAGGTTTGTTTTAATTAAATCTTTGAGAGGAGTTTTCTTTACAGCAATGCCGGGGGTTTCGATAGCTCTGTTTAATTCCTCCTGTAAAGACAGGGGCCTTTCTATTGGTGTTGCAGGGGAAACCATATCGTCTGGAAATCTTTTGAGGGGACATGGGGTCGAGATTCTATCGGGGAAAATGGGGTTTTTGGAGATATTGTATAATCTAAATCTCCTGCGTTTGCCGATGAATAACTTTGTGGGCTTTTTGGCGTTCTTATTCTTACTGGTGTTAGGGATTTTTTCTCTGGAATAACTAGATTTTCCATAGCCAAAAATTCTTCAAAGTTTTGTTCATCACTTTCATTTTCAAAATAATCTTGTTTAAAATTGAAAGGTTTTAGCTCTGCCAATCTTGACCTAGGGGGCTCATTTTCCGAATCTGATGAATCAGTCGAAGAGGGATGGGATACCCATCTCCCTGGGAATTTGGCTGTTTTTATTCGGCTAACATGCGCCTTGTAAGTTTTTCCACTATCGGGGTTTTCCATTTTAAAGGTATATTCATTATCGTACTTTTTGACTATTCTGTATGGTCCAGAATATTTGTTGGAGAGTTTTTTTCCTTCCGTTTTCGCCTCGTTCTTTAGGTAAACGAAGTCTCCTACTTTGAAATCTATATTCCCCTTAACTTTGGGTTGGTTTCTTAGTTCTTGGTTTATTTTACATTTTTCCAACTCTTGCCTAACTATTTTATAAGTTTTCCTCATCCTATTTATGAATTCTTGTTTATAATCTTCTGAGTCGTTATAATACTGCCGAGATTCAATAATCTCATCATACGGGATTCTAAAATCACGACCAAAAAGTAAATAAATTGGGTTGTCTTTGGTTGCTTCGGAATAAGCAGTGTTGATTACGTTAGTTAAGTAAGGTAAGAATTTATCCCAGTCACTCCTATTGTCTTTTGTATAAATACTTAGAACGTTCGAAAATATTTTATGTCTGTTTTCTATTTTGCCATTAGCTTGTGGATGGTACGGCGCTGTCACCATTTTCTCTATATTAAGGAAACTCATTAAATCTTTTGTTACTTTTGCAACAAAATTGCTCCCGTTGTCGCTCAAAATTTTATTAGGAATGCCAAATTGTAAAAATATTTTTGCTAATGCCTTACTTGTGGCACAAGCACCTTGATTTTTTAATGCTTTTGCAAAAGTAAATCCTGAAAAATGATCTACAACCGAAAGAATACAAGTATGGCCTCTGCTAGAAACAGGTAAACCTCCACTTGTCCCGTCAAGGTCAAATGAAACAATATCGAAGGGGTACTTTGCTACTGGGACCCTTCCCATTGGAGGATTTGGATAAGCTGGGGGGATTTTTCTCAAATTACATGCTTCGCATGTACTTACAAATTCTTTAAGTTTTGTCAGTGCCGATTGTACGTAAAAGTATTGTTTTAACTTATGGAACGTTTTCATAACTCCTAAATGTCCACCTGTGTCCGAATGAAAATATTCAAATGCAGGCCCTATCAAGTTTTGTGGTAATACAGGTATTATCGAGGTTTGGTTTCTATTTGTCTCAGCAGTCACAATCCTACACAGTATTTCTTCATCAAGGTCGTAGTAAAAATTATCTATCTCTTTTCTAAGAGTTTTGAATTTATCCGGTAACGCCTCATCATTCACAAAATAATTAGTTAGTGCTACACACATTTCGTCCTTTTTTTGCTTTCTTTTTATATTTTCCAAAGATAAGGGACAATAGTTAATCTTATTTTCTTTTATTTTCATTAATAGCATTAACTTCATTTTCTTCAGTTTCCGACGGATCATTTTCTGGATATCTACTCAAAAAGTCGCAAGCTGCGTTTTGTTTTCCCTTTAAATGTTCAAATTCATAATCTAGGTCTTGGATTTTCATGATCCATCTAGCTAGAATGCCCGTGGGGTTTTTAAATGTGCGCAGGTACTGCAAGCTTTTATGGTCTGATCGTAATATAAATTTTCTACCAATTAAATAATGTCTAAATTTGTCCAAGTGGTAGATAATAGATAGTAATTCTAAGTTTGTGGCGGAATAACTACTTTCGCCTTTTGATAAAGTTTTACTTGAATAGCATATAACTTTTTCTATTTGTTTAGGTGTTCCCTGTAGAGGGTTAGGGTTTTCTACTGGGATTGTTTGCGAAAGGATAGCGCCTATGCCCTTTGAGCTAGCATCAGTGGTAACGATGAATTTTCCGTTTTCGAAATCAGGGAGTGATAAAATTGGTTCAGAAGTGAGTGCCTTCTTGAGACGGTCTAGGGAAGTTTGAGCTTCCTGGGACCAGGTAACATTATGGGAGTTTCCTTTGGTTAATTCCGTGAGGGGTTTCGCAATTTGGGCATAATTGCGCACGAATTTTCTAAAGTAGCCAGTAAGTCCTAAGATTCCCCTTAATTCTTTCATAGTTCTGGGGGGCTTGAGGTTTTCAACACATCTTATTTTATCAGGGTCTGGGGATATCTCTCCCTGGGTCACTACTACTCCTAAAAATTTAATTTTGGATTGAAATAAATTTACTTTCTCAGGTCGGCATTTTAAATTGCCTTGTCTGAACTTCTCGAACACCTTAGCTAAAGTTGCTAAGTGTTGTTCAGTATTTTCCCCCACGCATATAATATCATCAACAAAATGAATTATATTCTTTAATCCTCTTAACAGGTGCAATAGGGGTCTACATAACGCGCTTGAACTTGTTTTAAGCCCAAATGGTACCCTTAAGTATTCATAAGATCCATATTCGGATGCTGAAAATGCAGTTTTATGGACATCCTTTTCGGCTATTTTCACTTGGTGGTAGCCTTGGGTAAGGTCCAAAGAAGTAAAAATTTTGTTTTTGCTTGAAATTGAGTCAAGAATTTCGTCTATTCTTGGTAGAGGAAATTTATCGCTAACTACTTGTTTGTTGAGAGCCCTATAATCCACCACGAGTCTAAGATCTCCATTCTTTTTTTGGTACCAAGATCACTGGTGCACTATACGGACTTATACTTGGGCGTATGATTTCGTTTCTTTCTAATTCATGGATTTTATTTTTTAACCACTCTTTGTGCTTATATGGCACACGATATGGCTGTTTTGCTACGGGATTACCAGTCGTTAAAATTGAATGCTGATAAAATGGAATCAGCCCGATATCATTTTCAGATGCAGAAAATACATCCTTAAATTTCCATAATAATTCGCATAATTTTTTCTTAAGTTCCATATCCGTAATATGATCCATTTTAAATTTGTTTAAAAACTGCGATTTAGTCAAAGGATATTCGTTATTTGAAGTTTTAATACCGTTAACTAGGTTTCTTTTAGAATTTTCCCATTTATTTAAATCATTTTCCGTTAAAACCTCGATTTGGACTAAACACGTCCCCTTTTTAATTGTAATTGTATCATTTTCATGGTTATTGGTTACCCAAATAAAACCTTCCCCTTTGTCATAAGATATAATCTGTTCCTCGCATAACAGATTTTCAGGTATTTCAGACGGTGTCGCAAACCATATTTCTGATTTGCTAATTATTGGCTCGATCATTTGCGATATTTGGATTTTTTGCCTCGTTTTGGGAGGGATTTTTGTTTTCCTTATCGCAAATCCGTAATATTTCTCTTCATTTTCATTGTTTATTAGATTCATACTGGCGCTAAGCTGCGCCATTGCGGCATCTTGCGGCGTCACGTTGGGTTTTATTATGTTTTTCCACAATTCCACTATTTTCTTAATTTCATTTGATCTGTACTGTCGCATATCTCCTATTTTTATTTTCGCAGATTCAATGCTGTTATTATTTAAATTTACTTCATTTCTGCGATATCTCTCAGGATAATTGAACAAATTTCCAATTATGCCGTGTCTTTGCGAGACATGGGGTTCAAAATACTTCGACATTATACCACTAGAAATTTTGTTTACTGTTATGTTATCTTCGTAACCTCTGTTACGATTTCTTAAGGTAGAAATTTCTTCCCCCACCTTAGCTGGGTATACAAGCTTCTCATTGGCTACGTCTAATAGTATTCTATTAGACCTTAAAAAATTTGCCCCTATAATAGCTTCATATGGGAGATTATCACATATAATAAAATTTGTCATGAAGGTTCTGTTGTCTCTTTTTACGTTTAGGCAAATTGACCCTTTTGCATTTAATTTATGGCCTGTAACACTTGTTAAATTGGGATTATTAGGGTTCTTTTGTCGCCTAATGTGCAGAGGCAACGTATTAAATACGCAAGAGTTTATGATATTTACAGTAGCTCCACTGTCAACTAAGGCCGTAAAGTAAACGTTTTCTACACAAAAATCATTAAATATGGGTAAATTGTTAATAATATCACTACAAGAAGGCACTAGTATTGTTTTGGACCTATTAAATACCCCTGGCACCCTCTGGGTCCAACTTATGTTTCTGAGGGGCCTGAAGCGTTTCCCTGAGGATTTATTTCATTTGTCGGTGCCTGTAATAGATATTCAGACGTATTAGGTTCCGTAGGCATATTTAAATGATTTACGTCTGCCTGTCTTTGCCATGTATTATTATGGTAACGTGGATGTCTCGTGTCAGTGCCATTTGCTGGCGCTGACTGCCAGTGCCGTTGGCTTGTAAAATTTTTATTTCTCATCGGCAAATTTTCATGATTTTTATATTGCATTCTCGCATTATATTGGCCTTGGCGAGTATTTGGGTTTTCAAACCGGTAATTAATTTGCCTGTTGGGGAAAGGGTTATACAGATTTGGTTGGTACGCATTATAAGGTACTGATTGGCGCAATCCCCCCTGGCTATAGCCTATTGCACGACCGGTGCTAAAATTTGTTCTTCTGAACAAATGGTTACCGTAATTTTGCGTATTACCGACAGCATTTCTTGGTATGGGATTGGTGACGTAGTGGCACTCTCTTGCTATGTGGCCAACACGATTGCAGTTATAGCATCTTATTATTGTAGGGTTAATGGGCTGAAAACGTACTGTTTTCTGCCTAGCGGGTTCTGGCGTTTTGTTTCTTTGTGCTACTGGGGAGTTATCCCTTGAAAAGAAATTGGGGGATGCTTGATCGCCCTTGAAGATTGGGTTCGCGTTTGAGTCGCCTAGGTTATTTATTTTTGCATTACTATGATTAGCAACCATTTTATCAACTTCGATTAGTCGCTCTACCTCTTGGACTGCAAGATCCAACGTCTGAATATTCTTGGATATTACTACTCTATATAGTTTTGGGGGTAGCCCTTGCAAAAAGGTATTTAGTATGAATTTTTCATACAGTTGCCCAGAACCACTTCCGTATTTTGCTTCTACAGAAATGCGTATATTATCCAGATATTCCCTTATATTTTGTGAAAAATCAAAGTTCACTACTCCATGTTTTAATTTATTTATTGAACTGGTTTCTATAAATCTCTCTTTGAATGCTTTTAATAAGTCATCAACCGTATTTATTGGCAAGTTGGCGTTATTGCCTATGGTGTGCTCGACCTGTTTTAGAAAGGTTAAGGCCTGGCCTCTTAATCGTAGAAGCAGCATGTCTTTTAATGCTCCAACGTCTGTTTTTGTTAATTGTACAAACTGGGTCAGTTGGATATTAAATTCGTCAATATCTGATTGACCATTGTATTCCGGGATAGATTTTGCAATCTCTATATTTTTTGCGATTAACTTTTGCACTATTAGTAATTCATTTAGATCGTCCATTTTTTTTTTTGCGTTTATATCAACTTAAAATTTTACTTAACCTATTTTGGGGTAGGCTATTATCTCCTATGAGATATAAGGGGTTTCCTATCGTAGCCTAGCGGTTATAGGCCTAATCAATTTTCTTACATGTCTGTATCTTTCCAAAATTAAATTTAAGTTACAAAGTTTCTATAGCCCAACTAGTTCGCAGTTTTCCTCCAATTTCCGACTCGCGCCATTTGTAGCGATAAAAGAATTTTTGGCACACAATATGGCGAACTAATTAGCTATATAGGCTAAATACAGACATATAAAATGGAATAAACAGAGATAAAAAAGGACAATGGATAAAAAAGGACCTAGGGCGCAGGACGAAAGAACTGCGTTTGGGAGTGGGGTAAATGTGCCTTTTTAATTTTAATCTCTATCCAGCTCTGAAACGATTAGTACGAAATTATTTTGGTCACCGTTATTGTCATAGAAGTGACCCGTTGCTGTACAACTAAGTATGTAAGTTCAATAAATCTATTGTCCCTTTTTATATGTGTTTGTTTCATTTATATGTCTGCGTCTAGTCCGATAGTGGGTAATTAGTTCGCAGGTCTCCAAGGTAAACGCTCCCAAAGGAATCTGATCTCCAGATAGCTCAAGAAAGAAGAAGCCACATTTGTATGTCTACATATTCAATTTTCTCTCATTAATTGAGAGCGGCGCTAGCCTAGTTGACACAATCTCCAGCGCTATAAGTGGCGCTATAGGAGAAATTTCTATCACCACAGTAGCGAATCTCCCATTACCACAAAATAAATTCTTTTATCGCTACAATTTGCACTTTACGGGAAAAAAAATGGCTGTGGATTTTCAGTTTAGTATACATATACTGATACATATTCCATAAAGTTTTAATAATTTTTAATTTATTAAAGCTAAAAAAGTTAAAACATTTTAAACGTATTTTGTTTACTTAAATCATACAATAAATAACCGAGTCAAACTCAAAACGAGAAAAAATTAATATAAGTAGGGCTGACAACGCGCAAATTGTGTTTTGGTCTTAAGAAGGCATAGGGGTTATCAGCCCTGCTTATGCTAATTTTTGCTTGTTTTGAGTTTGACTCGGCTATTTATTGTAATTTTTGTTCGTTTTGAGTTTCATTTATTTATTGATAGTGATTTGTGGTAGGTTTACGCTTGGAAGATAATTTGACTTTATTTTTGCTCATTCTTGGCTAAATGGAGCTCTTTACCTTTCTTTGAAAAACTTGCTTTGTGGAAAAAGTTTTTTAACCTAATTTTCTTTGAAAAGTCCGTAGTATAAAAAAACAGCAAATTATCTACAATTGTCTGTGGTTAGAAGACAAGAGACAATAAGAATTTATATATAGAAGCCTGCCACGTGCCGGGCCCACTGTACTATATTTTATAGTCGATTTTATCAAAATTTACTAAAAAAAAGTTTTTTAACCAGAAGTAAGGAGCAACATTAAAACTTAAAACAGAAATTATTCCGTATATGAAAGGGGCTATCCCCTCCTCAACGCCTCGCTCTTTAGGCTAAAGTTTGACTCTGTCTCAAAACTTTATTTTTTAAAACAGTAAAAAACTTTAGCGTAAAGAGCAAGGCGTTGAGGCGGGGATAGCCCCTTTCGTATACGGAATAATTTCTGTTCCTTTTAAGTTTTAATGTTGCTCCTTACTTTCAGTTAAAAAAACTTGTTTTTTTATTTAATTTTGAACGCTTTTGAATTAATGTAGGTTTTGATTTTGGCTCACAGTATATAAATAATTAAAACAAAATTTGCATACTAATTTTACTTTTAATTGGTTAAATGGCTTTCTCGAAAGTTGTTTAATTTTATTTACGAACGTTTTTACTAGTAAAGGATATACGTAACTTACGAATTGACTTCGTAACGAACTTCTATGTTCGTATATTTTCAAAACGTATATTAGGGGATTCATCCCCTAGTCAACACCTTGCTCTTTACGCTAAATTTCGAATTTTGTTCCAATTCTTTAAATATGACCCCTTAATCACGAAGGCCGTTAACAAGAATAAATAGCTCTTATGAAAGTAATAAAAAATTTTTGGCTTAAAGAGCGAAGTATTTACTAGGGAGCGAACCCAATCATATACGTAATAATTTCTGTTCGTTTTAAGTTTTGATGTTGCTTCTTACTTTCAGTTGAAAAACTTGTTTTTATTTAAATTTAATCTCTGATCGTTTTTTTAAATAATGCTGGGAAATCCAGAGCCCCCTTCATAGCAATGTCCCTTCCCCCATGAAAACTTCCTCCATTGAAAGATGCTCCCACATAACCCCTGACCCCCTCCCCCTGCTACCAGAAAAAATCCCCCCTGAAAACGTCTGTATACTTCCCAATAACCAATACTATATGTAAACATTGGGCAAAGTTCATAACTCTCAGCCCTCCCCCGGGGAGGGGGAGGGATTAAGTCATTAAGGGATTTGAGGAATTAAGTCATCCTAAAAGATATATCTATTATATTTTCGACCAGGTTAAACAAAATGGTAATCTCACAATTTGATCGGGTGACTTGGGGAAAAAATGAGTGTGGGAGGGGGCCTAGTTACACTCCGTTTTTTGTCAATTAAAATGAGCACTAGAACTTTTAATTTTCGTTAGAATGAGCCCTCCCATGATATTTTAGGGCTACTGGGTCGATACGATCACCCCTGAAAAAAAAACAAACAAATAAACGCATCCGTGTTCTTTCTTCTGGCAAAAAAAAAAAAAATTCCACATTTTTGCAGATAGGAACTTGAAACCTCTACAGTAGGGTTCTCTAATACGCTGAATCTGATGGTGTGATTTTCATTAAGGATCTATAACTCTTAGGGGGTGCCTCCTCCTTTTTTTAAAATCAGGCAAATTTTCTCAGGCGCTTAACTTTTGAGGGGTAAAACTAAACTTGATGAAGCTTATATATTTTAAATCAGCATTAAAGTCTAATTCTTTTGATGTATTTATTGGTATCAAAATTCCGTTTTTTAGAGTTTCGGTTACTATTGAGCCGGGTCGCTCCTTACTTACAGTTCGATGTCACGAACTGTTTAATATATATATATATATATATATATATATATATATATATATATATATATATATATATATATATATATATATATATATATATATATATATATATATATAATATATATATATATATATATATATATATATATATATATATATATATATATATATATATATATATATATTAAATTTAAAACAAATAGGTTTTTTCAATGAAAGTAAGGAGTAACATTAAAACTTTATTCGGAGTGAAATTATCACGTATTTAAGGGTTATTACCCTTTCCTGAACATCACGCTCTTCATGCCAAAGTTTTCTCGTATTTCTAAAAAAGCTTTGTATTGTTCTAATTAAAAAACCCTTATGTTTCAGGACTAGTTCTAAAAGAATTGGGGCAAAGCTTGAACTTCAGTGTAAAGAGCGAGGGGCTGAGGAGGGGGCAACACCCTTTAGAATTTCTTTTTGTTTTATATTTTAATGTAGCTCCTTACTTTTAATTGAAAAAAAAAACATATTTTTCTTATGTTATTTCTTATTGCGTTTTAAATAATGCAAGGAAATCTGACTCCACCTCCAAGAAAAATACCCCCTCGCTAAGGAAATATCCTCTAGACCCGTGATTCTGAACTTGGGATACAAGCCCCACCGTTGAGGCATGGGTATATTTTCGTGGCTCATGGGCAGGACATACACCCTTCGACTGATAATACTCTAGAACCACAATTCTAGAAGAAAAAAACTATGTAAATTATGTCACATTAACAGTAGGGAGGCCCTAATGACTCGTGACGGGCACCACTGGTGAAATCTACAATTTAGTCTAACGCTGACAGGACATAATTTATTCAAGGGTTATCGATCCACTAACGGGTTAATGACCCCTTTTTCAAGGTCGATTTGTTTGTTTGTCTAGGTGTAATGACTCTGGGGTGAAGTTTGCACATGCGCATTGACGGTGGGAAGAGATGTATTGATCTAGGACTCGAGGGGGAAGTGGACTTCGGAGAGCTTGATTGCGTAATCGGTGGGGAGAGGATTTCCGAGAAATTGATTACATAAAAGAAGGGGACAGAATTTCTGAGAAATTGATTTGCATAATCGAGGGGAATCATTGATCTACGAAAGGGGAATTAGAAATGACATCACTTGTTTCCTAGGAATTATACGGGATTCTAAAGAGATAAAAATTCTATTTTTAAATATGGCTTCTCAGATCTTACGTGACAGAGATAAGTTAATATTCTATTTTTAAATATGGCTTCTTTGATCTTTAGTGTCAGGAATTAGAAATGACATCACTTGTTATCTTGGAATTATGCGGGAGTCTAAAGAGATAGAAAAATCCTTTTTTAAATACGGCTTCTCTGATGTTTAGGTCACAGAGATAAATTAATATTCTATCGAAACCATAATAGTGTAGCTAGGAACATCTATGAGATGAAGAGATTAACGCGGGAAATGGTTTCCTAGGAATTTCAAATGTGACAGCGTAGGAATGCCAAAACAAAAGGAACACGCAGAAATTACGTTTAGGGATTATTTGGGCGAAACCGTTTGAGACATTTTAGAAGATGATTTAAGCAAAACCATTTGAGGCATTTTAGAAGATGATTTAGAAGATGATTTGAGGGTGAAACTCTATGGTCATAATAATACAAAAGTTCTATTTGAACAGTCTTGTGAGGTCCCTTACCCCAACAACCCCCCTACCCAAACCCAAAGGGCCCAGACCCCCCTACCCGAACCCCGAAGAAACCCCCTGGCCCCCAAAGGCCCCGGGCCCTCAAATACCCCCCGGTCCCCCAAAGGGCCCCCGAGCCCCCAAAGGGCCTCGGATCCCCAAAGGCCCCCCGGCCTCCAAAGGGCCCCCGGGCCCCCAAAGACCCCCCCAACTTTTTTGTCCCCCATTTTTTAATACTTTTTTTTGCACATTTGAGACAGAGAAGGGCCCCCCACATTTCAAAAGGCTTTATTATATCTTTTCAGAACAAGTTCCTTTCTTAATACCCCTCTTAAACCCATTTTACAAGTTGAAGTACTCATCCTTTTCACCACAACTTTACTTTACAACTTTTTGAATACCTCAACATCAAGCAATACTTTTCAAAAGGCTTTTTTTATATCTTTTCAGAACAAGTTCCTTTCTTAATGTCCTTCGTAAACCAATTTTACAAGTTGAAGTACTCATCCTTTTCAACACAAATTTACTTTACAACTTTTTGAATACCCCAACACCATGCAATACTTTCAAAGGCTTTTTTATATCTTTTCAGAACAAGTTCTTTACGTAATGTCCTTCCTAAACCAATTTTACAAGTTGAAGTACTCATCTTTTTCATCCACAACTTTACTTTACGACTTTTTGCATACTCCGACATCAAGCAGTACTTTTCAAAAGGCTTTATTATATCTTTTCAGAACAAGTTCTTTTCTTAATGTCCTTTCCTAAACCAATTTTACAACTTGAAGTACTCATCCTTTTCACCCACAACTTTACTTTACGACTTTTTGCATACCCCAACACCATGCAATACTTTCAAAGGCTTTTTTATATCTTTTCAGAACAAGTTCTTTACGTAATGTCCTTCCTAAACCAATTTTACAAGTTGAAGTACTCATCTTTTTCACCCACAACTTTACTTTACGACTTTTTGCACACCCCAACATCAAGCAATACTTTTCAAAAGGCTTTATTATATCTTTTCAGAACAATTTCTTTACGTAATGTCCTTCCTAAACCATTTTTACAAGTTGAAGTACTCATCTTTTTCACCCACAACTAACACTGACAGGACATAATTTATTCAAGGATTATCGATCCACTAACGGGTCAATGACCCCTTTTTCAAGGTCGATTTGTTTGTTTGTCTAGGTGTAATTACTCTGGGAAGAAGTTTGCACATGCGCATTGACGGTGGGGAGAGATGTATTGATCTAGGACTCGAGGGGGAAGTGGATTTCTGAGAACTTGATTGCGTAATCGGTGGGGAGATGATTTCCGAGAAATTGATTACATAAAAGAAGGGGACAGAATTTCTGAGAAATTGATTTGCATAATCGAGGGGAATTATTGATCTACGAAAGGGGAATTAGAAATGACATCACTTGTTCCTAGGAATTATACGGGATTCTAAAGAGATAAAAATTCTATTTTTAAATATGGCTTCTCAGATCTTATGTGACAGAGATAAATTACTATTCTATTTTTAAATATGGCTTCTTTGATCTTTAGTGTCAGGAATTAGAAATGACATCACTTGTTATCTTGGAATTATGCGGGAGTCTAAAGAGATAGAAAAATCCTTTTTTAAATACGGCTTCTCTGATGTTTAGGTCACAGAGATAAATTAATATTCTATCGAAACCATAATTGTGTAGCTAGGAACATCTATTTGATGAAGAGATTAACGCGGGAAATGGTTTCCTAGGAATTTCAAATGTGACAGCGTAGGGATGCCAAAACAAAAGGAACACGCAGAAATTACGTTTAGGGATTATTTGGGCGAAACCGTTTGAGATGTTTTAGAAGATGATTTAAGCAAAACCGCCTGAGGCATTTTAGAAGATGATTTTAGAAGATGATTTAGAAGATGATTTGAGGGTGAAACTCTATGGTCATTATAATACACAAGTTCCATTTGAACAGTCTTGTGAGGTCCCTTACCCCAACAACCCCCCTACCCCAACCCAAAGGGCCCAGACCCCCGTACCCGAACCCCGAAGAAACCCCCTGGCCCCCAAAGGCCCCGGGCCCTCAAATACCCCCCGGTCCCCCAAAGGGCCCCCGAGCACCCAAAGGGTTCCCCGATCCCCAAAGGCCCCCCGGCCTCAAAAGGGCCCCCGGGCCCCCAAAGAGCTCCCCAACTTTTTTGCCCCCCATTTTTTAATACTTTTTTTTGCACATTTGAGACAGAGAAGGGCCCCCCACATTTCAAAAGGCTTTATTATATCTTTTCAGAACAAGTTCCTTTCTTAATACCCTCTTAAACCCATTTTACAAGTTGAAGTACTCATCCTTTTCAAACAAATTTACTTTACAACTTTTTGAATACCCCAACACCATGCAATACTTTCAAAGGCTTTTTATATCTTTTCAGAACAAGTTCTTTACGTAATGTCCTTCCTAAACCAATTTTACAAGTTGAAGTACTCATCTTTTTCATCCACAACTTTACTTTACGACTTTTTGCATACTCCGACATCAAGCAGTACTTTTCAAAAGACTTTATTATATCTTTTCAGAACAAGTTCTTTTCTTAATGTCCTTTCCTAAACCAATTTTACAACTTGAAGTACTCATCCTTTTCACCCACAACTTTACTTTACGACTTTTTGCATACTCCAACATCAAGCAATACTTTCCAAAAGGCTTTATTATATCTTTTCAGAACAAGTTCTTTTCTTAGTGTCCTTTCCTAAACAAATTTAACAATTTGAAATACTCATCCTTTTCACCCACAACTTTACGACTTTTTGCATACTCCAACATCAAGCAATACTTGTCAAAAGGCTTTATTATATCTTTTCAGAACAAGTTCTTTACGTAATGTCCTTCCTAAACCAATTTTACAAGTTGAAGTACTTATCTTTTTCACCCACAACTTTCACCCACAACGACTCGGTCAAAAATTTCGGGGGGGGGGGTTAAACCGGGTAACCCCCTCCCCCTGGATACGGCCTTGATTTGCGTTAAAATACGCCTAGAGGACAACTCAAAAAAGATACCAAGTTAATTTCCTTTTAAACTTCCTTCAGGTAAATACGCGTTATATTTTGGGTAGCAAAGTTTAAACATCACGAGGGGGCATCAGGATTTTAGAAATACCGAGGTAGGAAATGGCACAAAATCGGTTGGGAAGCACTGCACTAGACAATTTAATTCCTATGAAAATTTACCCTGGACTATTCCCCTTAACATTTCCACGCCTAAAATTGAGTCGGCAAAGTAAAAGCATGACATCTAAATAGAATTTCGTGTAAGAGTTCTGGAAAATTTCCCCAGTAAGAATATCTCCTGAAAAGTTCAACCCCTGGAAACTTACTTCTCCATGGAAAATTTATCCCCGTGGAAAATCTCCTAGCAGAAAATTCGTCCCCCTCCCTACTCGAGAAATGTATGCTTACTTTCCGATAACAAATATTATGCGTAAGCAATGGGCCAATTCATAATTTGAAGACCTTCCCCCAGGGGTTGTTGGGGTCATTTTATCTTTAAAGGCATAGTTACTGTGCCTTTCAATTCTATTGAAGAAAATGGTCATCTCAAAATTTTGATCGGAAGATTTTGGAAATAAAAAGTGCGTGAGTGGGGCCTAGTTGTCCTCCAATCTTTTTCGTCTCTTAAAAAGGGCACTAAAACTTTCGATTTTCGTTCAAATTATGCCACCCCTAACATTTTATGTCATCTGGATCGATGCAATCAGCCCTGAAAAAAAAACACCCATCCATGATCTGTCTTCTGACTAAAAGCACAAATTCCACGTTTTTTTAGATAGGAGCTTGAAACCTCTAGAATAGGGCTCTCTGATACGCTGAATCTGATAATGTGAGTTTCTACATTAGGCGGAGGTGCGGACAAGGCAGGGGTATTCCAACTCCTATACAAAATACTTTTAAGGTCTGAACAAATTTCACTGCCTTAGGTAAATTCCCTGTTGTTTTACAAATCCAAACATTTGCATATAAGGGCCTTAAAACTGTACAATATGGATCTCTGAATGTTTTTTGGTCAGGGAGGGAGGAAGATACCTCAATGCCCTTAAAGGGGCATTTTAATTCCAAAACTCTCAACTCGCATTGAGCCTTTAGGTAAATACAGAATTAGTTGTAAGGGAGAGACGTGGGGAGGGTAGAGTTAGAAATTGATATATATTCCTAGGGGTGGTATCCAGGACTTTTGTTAGGGGGGGGGGGTATTTTAAGCGGGGAATTTTTTTCAAAGGGTTATTTCCCAGGAGGTGGGGTATTTTCTGCGGGGGTGTTTTCCGTGAGGGATATTTTCCCTGGGGAGAGGTAAATGTCGGCTCCAAATCTTGACATTCCGACGACATTCAAGTATGATTCAAGACTAAAATATTTGAATAAAACAAGAGATATTTTCTTGTGAGGATAAAAATGACCCAATACAAGATCCAATACATAAATACAAGGTCAACTTCTATTCTTAAATACTCAATATCTCACCATATCACATCATTACCATCTCGCAAGTTTAGTTTCTCCTGTACTATCTATGGTGTATAAGGCATCGGCGAAGCCTTTGTACACATCTCGCATGGTATCTGCAGCGAGAAAATCTTCCCAATAGGGTTTCAGTGACGTAGGGGGCACATTGAAAACTGCGGTTGTACGAGCGCCTGAGTATATTTCTTCGTTTCACTCTCTGCACTTATAGCAGCCATTGCTGCACTTGATGTGGAATTCTTGGGTCCTTTGACCGTGTCTAAGATAGCTCTATCTTATCTTCTTTCCCACTTCAGAAATATACAGCTGGCCAGTTGTCCTTCTATACTTTCTCTGTTCTCTGGTCTTGGTGTATTTAAAACTTTTTCGAAGTGGAAAAATCACTTCTCATTCCTTTTTCAGCTTTTATGAGAACTTTTCCATCCTCAACTCTTACGTGACTAAACATGTTGAACAGCTTTCCTATCCTTTTATTAGTGAGCTTGTACACTCTTTTTGCGTCTTCTTTTTGCACTTCTTTCTCTGCAATTTTCTATAAGTGTATCCCTTTGTCTGCTCTTACTGACTTCTTACCTCTGTGTCCTTATATCGCTATATCATATCTGTGAAGACCAATGGCTGATAACCACCAGTCGAGCAAATTTTATGTCTTAGGTTGTTTTACTCATAAATTAGTTTCCAGGTTTCTTACGAGATCTGTCTTTTCTTCGTTTTCTTCTTGTATCCGAAACCCGAATTTCTTCAAACCGTCGACCCCGAATTTTGTCAATCTGAATTCTGTTAATATTTTCGCTATGTATTCCTGGACATGCTGGGGTCGTCGTTGAATTGTGGGATTATAGGAGTCTATCGTCGATGCTTCGTTTGCACTTCTCTTTTTTATGGGGATAGGTCGTAATTCTCTGGCCGAACCAACAAGTTGGAACGCACGTGATTATGTCCAAAGTGAAGCTTAACCAACAGTTTTTGTACCAATTGGATGCATTAGAAGAGAAACCAGCACAGTAAGTCCTAAAGTAAAATGGAAACTCTGAAAGGCGATGAAAAGACCAGCTAAACAACAGGGATGCAATGGAGTTGTGTGGTAACCCTTAAGCTATTTTTAGACGATCTAATAAGCAGGTGAACAAAGAGGATATCTATGATTCTTACTTCGGAGTCTGAGATGGAAAAAATTATTTAATTTGCATGTCACTTTTCAAGTTCTCCTAGCACTCTAGTGTCTTTAGTATCAGGGGAAGAAGATTCTCAAAGCTGAAGCTTACAAAGAAAACTTCGGATCATTTTTGGCTCAAGAAAGATTGGTTGGACTGGCGTTAATTTTTATTGAAACAGGGTTTGGCAAGCTGGCTGGCTGGCTAGCTGGACAATAATTTGACTAGCTGGCCAAAACATAGACCTTTTGGTGCTAAGGTACCTTAAAGGATTACCCTATCTCACCCATTATAAACTTTTTCAGTTTGTGTGGCCAAATTATTTAGAAATGAATTGGCGGTCTTGCCATTACTTCTAGAGCTTGTGTAAGAGTTCCAAATAAATTAAAAGCCGAAACCTACTTTCCCAAAAACCTTGGAAAACCATTTAGCTTCTTCCGTTTTGTGCTGGAAACAGAGATATTCAGTTTTAATGAAAATTGTATCACTAGAAAGTTTGAGTTTTATTTTTTAATTAAAGGGAGTACATGTTTTTTTAAGTCCAGAAAAGGGCAATCCTTCAAAATGTACTAGCATATCAGCTAACAAAATGATAATAATTAGCCCAAAGGAAATGTCATTTGAGCAAATTGGCAGCTTTGGGAGCTCTCTGTGGTGCTACCAGCTTTGATTGAAAAGCTTGCCGACAAAAGCGACAAAAACATTTGTTGCCTTTTCAACAGAATTCCATTTCCAAACCATACATTTTCAATAGCTCTCAATAATTGCTACTTCTCTGGGAGAATTTGCTAATCAGCCCTTTGTCTTTGTAACGGTCAGCCGACGTTGAGGCTCGCAAAATGATTTTTAAGGTACTACATTCTCTTAATGGTTCTGCTTCAACATTTGCCGAACAGAAAGCCAAGAACTAAAATACAAACTCTTTTTTATTTTTAACCTTTAGATAGTATAACTAATTGTTGTGTTATTTTTATTTTCTGACAATAAATAGTAGATTTAGAATATTTTTGAGTATTTTTCTTGAATGTGTATTTTAAATATTCTAGAGTTTAGTGGCTGAACTGTTTGAAGAGGGACGTTTAGTAGTACTTTTTCCTAAGGTCCTAAAAACTCTTGAGCCGACCTTGCTCACCTTTTTCTTTCCGTTTAAAAGATTTTTTTAATTCCTATGAATGGGATTTCGTTTAAAAGTCTATTCCTAGTTTCATCCAATTAAAATTTTGAGATAGCCATTTTGTTCGGCGTAGTGGATTTCCACATAGAAAATATGTTTTTGAGGAGGACACTCCCCTACAGCCTTCAGGGCAAGGGTCGTAAGTTATACCCTGGGAGCATATAAGATTTTTATAGAAGGCGTTGTCGTAGAAACTTCAAAGAAGGCTCATTCGATTGGAAATTCAAAAGGGCTAGTGCCTTTTTTGATAGTTCAAAGTGATTGTTGGGCAACTAACCCCCCTCTCACGCCCAACTTTTCCTCAGACTCATCCAATCAAAAATTTTGATATAGCCATTTTGTTCACGTAGTTGAAAGTTCTTGAAATTAGGTCTTTGAGGATGACAATCCCCCCCCCCACACACACAAACAGCCTGGCAAGGGTTGCAAGTTATGCCCTGGGGGCATATAAGGTTATATAAGGTTTATAAGGTTTATATTTATTATAAGGTTTATATAGTTTTTAGTTATATAAGGTTTATAGAAAGCATTGTCGTAGAAACTTCAAAAAGGGCTCATTCGATTGGAAATTGTATTAGCCATTTTTAATAATCAAAAGTTATTGGAAGGCAACTAACACCCCTTCCACGCCAAGCATTTCCCCAAACACATCCAGTCAAAATTTTGAGATGCCATTTTGTTCAGCGCAGTTGAGAGGTCCGCAAATTATATCTTTGAGCTGGACAAGGTCAACTTCTATTCTTAAATACTCAATATCTCACCATATCAGTTATGCCCTGGAGGCATTTAAGGTTTTTATTGAAAACTTTGTCGTAGAAACTTGAAAAAGGGCTCATTCGATCGGAAATTCAAAGGACTAGTGTCCTTTTTAATAGTCGAAAGTGATTGGAAAGCAACTAGCCCCTCTCTCACGCCCACCATTTCGCCAAACACACACAATCAAAATTTTGAGATAGCCATTTTGTTCAACGTGGTTGAAAGTTCTGGAAATTAGGTATTTGAAAATGACAACCACCCCAAACCCCTCAGAGCAAGGGCTGTAAGTTATACCCTTGGGGCATATAAGGTTGTTATACAAAGTGTTGTCGTAGAAACTTCAAGAAAAGCTCATTTGTTTGGAAATTGAAAGGGCTAGTGCCCTTTTTAATAGTCAAAAGTGATTGGAGGGCAACTAGCCCCCCTCTCACGCCCACCATTTCCCCAAACACATTCAATCAAAATTTTGAGATAGGCATTTTCTTTAACTTAGTTGAAAGTTCTGGAATTTATGATTTTGAGGATGGCAAACCCCCCAGACCCCTCAGGGCAAGGCTTGTAAGTTATGCCCTGGTGGCATATAAGGTTTTTATAGAAAGCGTTTTCGTAGAGACTTTCCAAAAGGGCTCCTTCGATTGGAAATTGAAAGGGCTAGTGTCCTTTTTAATAGTCGAAAGTGATTGGAGGGCAACTAGCCCCCCTCTCACGCCCACCATTTCCCCAAACACATTCAATCAAAATTTTGACATATTGTTCCACGTACATGAAAGTTCTGAAAATTAGGATTTTTAGGATGACAATCAGCCCCCCACAGCCTTCAAGGCAATGGTTGTAAGGTATGCCCTGGGGGCATATAAGGCTTTTTTTTTAAAGAAAATGTTGTCGTAGAAGCTTCAAAAAAGGCTCATTCAATTTGAAATTGAAAGTGCTATTGCCCTTTTTAATAGGCTAGTCGAAACTGACTGGAGGGCAACTAACTACCCTCTCACGCCCACCATTTCCCCAAACACACCCAATGAAAATTTTGAGATTTTTAAACATAGTTGAAAGTTCTGGATATTATATCTTTGAGGATGATAAACCCCCCTCCCCGAACCCCTAAGGGCAAGGGTTGTAAGTTATGCCTTGGGGGCATATCAGGTTTTTATAGAGAGCGATGTCATAGAAACTTCAAGGGCTAGTGCCCTTTTTAACAGTCAAAAGTGATTGAAAGAAAACTAATACCGCTCCCACGCCTACCATTTCCCCAAAAACATCCACTAAAAATTTTCAGATAGCCATTTTGTTCAAAGTAATTGAAAATTCTAGAAATTATGTCTTTTAGGATGACACTCCCCCAAAGCCCTCAGCGCAAGGGTTGTAAGTTATGCCCTGGGGGCATATAAGTTTTTTTGTATAGAAAGTTTTGTCGTAGAAACTTCAAAACGGGCTCATTCAATTGGAAATTGAAAGCGTTAGTGCCCTATTTAATAGTCGAAAGTAATTGGAGGTCAACTAGCACCCCTCTCACGCCCACCATTTCCCCCAAAACATCCAATCAAATTTTGAGATAGACATTTTGTTCAACATAGTTGAAAGTTCTGGAAATTAGGTATTTGCCAGCTTTGTCGTAGAAACATCAAATAGGACTCATTCAATTGGGAATTGAGAGGGCTACTGCCCTTATTAATAGTCAAAAGCGATCGGAGGGCGAATGCCTCCCTCCATATCCATCATTTCCCCAAACACTTCCAATAAATATTTTGATATAGCAATTTGTTGAACGTAATTGAAGGGTCCAAAAATTTTGTTTTTGAGTATGATAACCCCCCACAGCCCTCATGGCTAAGGTTGTAAGTTATGTCCTGGGGGCACATAATGTCATATAGAAAGTGTTGTCGTAAAAACTTCAAAAAGGGATCTTTCGATTGGAAATTGAGAGGGGTATTGCCCTTTTTAATAGTCAAAAGTAATCAGAGGGAGAATCGCCCCCCACTCCCATCATTTCCCCAAACACTTACCATTAATATTTTGATATGGCCATTTTTTCAACGTAGTTGAAAGGTCTGAAAATTATGTCTTTGAGGATGACAACCCTCCCCCCATAGCCCTCAGGGTGAGGGTTATAAGTTATGCCCTTGGGGAAAATAACGTTTTTATAGAAAGTTTTGTCGTAGAAGCTTCAAAAAGGGCTCATTCAATTATAAATTGAGAGGACAAGCGCTTTATTTATTAATCGAAAGTGATCAGAGGGCAAATGTCACCATCCACGCCTATGATTTCCCCAAACACTTCCAATCAAAATTTTGATATAGCCATTTTGTTAAGCCTATCAGAAAGGTCTAGAATTATGTCTTTGAGGATGATAAATCCCCTCAGCCCTCAGGGCAAGGGTTGTTAGTTATGCCCTGGGGACATATAGGGTTTTTATAGAAAGTGTGGTGGTCATATAAACTTCAAAGGGGGCTCATTGGATTGGTAATTAGACGCTCTAGTGCTCTTTTTAAGAGGCAAAGTGATCAGAGGATAGCTAGACTCTCCCCCCTACACACACGTCATATTGTCCCGAAATGCGTCTAATAGAAATTTTGAGATAGCCATTTTATTCAAAATAGTCTAGATATCATATAACAAGGCTTTTGGGGCTGAAACAAACCCCAGAGATTAGGGGCAAGGGTTGTAAGTTATGCCCAGGGGGTATTAAAGGTTTTTTATGAAAGGGATGGTTGTTTAACTTCAGAAGAGTCTCAGTCTTTCTCCCTGAAAAAGACTATGTCAATATAAAAAAACAGAAATTAATCAAAAAAAAATTTGCACAAAAGAAATTTTTCAAAAAAAAAGTAAAGAACTCAATTAAACCAAAAATGAACAAAAATAGAATCAAATAATCTACCAAGCATACCAAAGCCAGAATATAATTAGTACTTTACTGAAAAAAAATTCTTTTAAATGTTTTCACTTATAACTTTAAGAAAACAAAGATTAATTAAGATTTTAAGGAATATAATATCAGCATATGTATATTAAACTGACAATGCACATTTTTTCCAGTAAATTCATTTGAATTTTTTTCAGTAAAGTACAAATTATATTCTGGCTTTTAGAAAGCATAGGGTTTAGAACCCTACTCAGATTAATTTCTGCTTGTTTTGAGTTTGACTTATTCTAATTTCTGTTTGTTTTTGGTTTCATTTATTCATTGATACTGATTTGTGGTAGTTGTATGCTTGGTAGATTATTTGATTCTACTTTTGTTCTTTACTTTTTTTCAAAAAACTTTATTTTGTGCAAAAAGTTTTTTTGATTAATTTCGTTAAAGGATTATATCATGGGAGTCTAAACGCTTTGGAGAGTCTAGGAGAATGAAAGAGGCAAGGAGTCTAAACTCTTAAGTATTTCTTGACGAGTTGGAAACTCGATGAGTATTGTTTAGGTTGTCGGCAAATCTTTCTCTTTGTCGGTCATGTTCCGGCGGCACTTTGTTGTCAAAGGGAAGCACGCCAGTAGAAGCCTCCAGGTTTCAAATTTTAGCGGCAGCGATAAGATTATTTGTTTAATTAATCAAAAGTAGCCGCATATCAGCCGGGATGTGATGATTGTCATGAACCTACACAAATTCCACAAAATTCTCTAAATTTATCTTTTTATAGCTATTAAAATTTAAAGTAATTTTTTTGGACATGAGTTTTCATGGTCGCAGGAGTAGCCTGTTATTTTTGTATGATGTTTAATGACTTTGCGGTTACTAGAATAATATTTTTTTCTGTTTTGCTCCCTGTTTAAGAGAATTTAAATTGTATGTTAAAAATTATAGACATCATGGCTGACGAAAGTCTATTGCAAGATTTATAGATTAGTCTTTTGATTCACTCAGGCTAAGTAATGACTTTCCGGCTCCTGAAACAATATTCATGTTTTTTTGTGTTTGCGTGCCTTGTGTTTTCAGTAAAATGCTGCTTTTGCATAATCCCTTATACATACAAGGCTACCAATTTATGAAAATCAACTATTTTTTCGTAACATAATAATGACATAAATAACACATAATAACAGAATTTTTTTTTTTTAATTGAAGGGGGGCATTTTTGTTGTTGTTTTTACGAAAAAAAAATACAAGAAATGGCATTTCCCCAAATCTTGGAAGGCAACTGCCCCCCTCAAACCCATTTTTTTCAATCGGCCCTCTTAACATAGCGCAATATCATCAGTTGGTTTGTTTGTATTAGTTTTATGGATATATGTTGGATACTGTTGCGCATCACGGCAATATCAAAAGAAAGCACTTCAATGAACCCCCCTCCAAATAAACTCCACTGCGTTGGGGAGTTGATTCCAAAAATTGAAAAACACGATAGTGCGCTGTAAACACGAACATCAATTTTTCTAAACATCATGCTTTCAACAGTAGAGTTAATCTCAGAATAAATAGAGTAGTCCTTGTCCTTTACCCTAGGTTTATAAACAGTTAATAATCAATTTATTTTGATTACATATGCAAAGAGTCGGAAAAAGATATGTAAATCTAATTCATTTGAATACGGGTAGTCCCCCCGAAGAACCCTCTTGCGTAAAAATTTTTCCACATTAAAAATAAAAATATTATTTTTTTAAATTTGAAGAGTATTTTTGAAAACCTAATTCGGAGTTTATTGAAAAAAAAAATATTGAAGTGTGTTAGATGACAGAACTCATAATTAGCTAACCTGTTATTCGAATATCCTGAAAATGTGAATAACTATATCGGAAAGAACCGTCACTCATTTGTGTTGAGGGGTCTCTCAATTCATCAGCTCGAAAAGTATCAATAGGAACTTGGGGAGGGGGTGAAAGAACTTTTTTACACAAAACTTTTGCAAAAATATACTCAATAACTTCTTGTTTCTAGCTTATCGGATGTATAGTGTAGCAACGCATAAAGGACAGACAGACGGGCAGACATAAACTCGATTTTTTTTTATTCAGATAGATGTAGGAGGAGTCGGCGTTAACTCCCCTGAAAATATCCCCTGGAAAATACCTGCCCAGAAAATCCCCCCTCGCAATGCCCGCCAGATAATACACCCGCTCCCGCCCGCGGCTGGTTGGTCTCCAATTCCTTTGGACTTATAAAAAAGGAGAAACTCTCAATTTTAGATGAAATGATCTCCCTCCGAAGTTTATGAAACCATGAGGGGGAGACGGTGATGAGGAAGGGACAATGCCCCTCCTATACGGAATAAGTTTTGCTCATTTTTGGGTTTAATGCTATTCTTTAATTTAATAATAACAGCGTAGACCAGAACTATTTCCGGAAATCAAGAGGCATTATATACCAATTTAATATTTTGATGCGCTTTTATTCATTTTTCTGTACTCCCCCCTCCAAATAGAATTGCCCCCCTCCAAAGCAATTTCTGGGTACAGCTCTTGGAGTTCTAAATCAATTACTACCTCCACCCTCCCCTCGTCTCTCCCTTAGAACTAATTCTGCATTTATCTGTTAGGGAGAGAGGGATATACCTCAAAGGGTACATTTTAATGCCAAAACATCCCCACTCTCTTTGAGCCTTCAGATAAAGACAGAATTAGTTCTAAGGGAAAGACGAGGGGAGGGTGGAGGTATAAATTGATGTATAATCCCCAGGGCCGTAACCAGGACCTTTGTTTGGGGGTGTTGTTGATTTTCTTGGGGGGATGGGTACAGAACAACTTTAAAAATGCATCAACATGTTAATGGATATTCAATCCCTCTTGATTTCTGGGAATATTTTTGGTCTACGCTGTTATAACGAACGGAAAGAGTAACATTAAACCACAAAATGAGCAGAATTTTTTCCGTATAGAAGGAAGACTGCATGTTCCTCGTCCCCATCTCAGCCTCATGGTCACACAAACTTCTGAGGGTTCTCATTCCATCAGAAATCGGGAATTATAATCCGTTTTTTTTTTTTAAGTCGAAAGTGATTGGAGACCAACCAGCTGTGGGGGGGGATATTTACCGGGAGGCATTTTCTGATGAGAGCGTTTTCTGAAGGGGTATATTTTCTGTGTGTTTGTGGGGGAGGGGTTTTCGTTGGGGTCCAGGTGGATTTTTCCGGGGGGGGGGGGGGGGCTAGACCCAGATTTAGGATAAGGTGCATAGATGTAGGACAGATAGATAGGGCACAAAGTAATAACTTTTATTCTTTTCAAGTTTTAGCTTCGGTCTTTACTTTCATAACTTTCACTTACGTTCAAAAAACTTTTTTCAATAAAATCACAAAGAAAAATAAGGAACTAGATTAAGCCGAAGATGAACAGAATTAAATTCGAATAGCAATTCCAATGAAAAGAAATCACTATCAATAAATAAATGAGACCCAAAACGAACAGAAACTACCACAAATTATCTTCGCTATTTTCTAAAAATTGACAAAAAAAAAAAATTTCCACAAAATAAGTTTTTCAAAGAAAATTAAAGAACTCCAATAAACCAAAAATGAGCGAAAAATAAAATCAAAAAATCTACCAAGCGTGAAACTACCACAAATCAGCATCGATAAATAAATGAAACCCAAAACGAACAATAATTACAATAAATAACTGAGTCAAACTCAAAACGAGCAGAAATTAACATGAGTAGGGCTCAAAATCCTTATGCCTTCCCAAGGCCAGATCATAATTTGCACTTTACTGAAAAAATATAAATGTTTTTACTTTCATAACTTTAATAAATCAAATAATATTAACATTTTGATTGCTAAATATCAGTATATGTATATTAAACTGACAATTCACATTCATTTGTATTTGTTTCAGTAAAGTGCAAATTCTGTTCTGGCCTTGGGAAGGCATAATAATTTTGAGCCCTACTCATGTTAATTTCTGCTCGTTTTGAGTTGAACTACTTCGATACGAAGCGCCCTGGTCAAAAAAAAAAAAAAAAAAAAAAAAAAATGCATTGTACCCAGATCAATCTTTACTATAAAAATGTCAAGCCTTCCAATCACTTTCAACAATTAAAAAGGGCACTAGCCCTTTCAATTTCCATTCAAATGAGCCCTTTTTAAGTTTCTACGACAACGCTTTCTATAAACATCTTATATAACTTACTTATGCCCAGGGCATAACTTACAACCCTTGCCCTGAGGGCTGTGAGGTGGTTGCCATTCTCAAAGACCTAATTTCCAGAACTTTCATCTACGTTAAACAAAATGGCTATCTCAAAATCTTGATTGGATGTGTTTGGCGAAATGGTGGGTGTGAGAGGGGGGTTAGTTGCCCTTCAATCATTTTTGACTATTAAACAGGCCACCATCCCTTTCAATTTCCAATCAAATGAACCCTTTTGAAGATTCTACAACAAAACTTTCTATAAAAGCCTTATATGCCCCCAGGGCATAACTTACAACCTTTGTCCCGAGGTTTTTTTTTGGTGGGGAGGGCAGGGTTGTCATCCTCAAAGACCTAATTTCCAGAACTTTCAACTACATTGAACAAAATGAATATCTCAAGATTTTGATTTGATGTGTTTGGGAAAATGGTGGGTGTGAGAAGGGGGTTAGTTGCTCTTCAGTCACTTTCGACTATCAAAAAGGGCTTTACCCGTTTCAACTTCAAATCGAATGAGCCCTTTTTGAAGTTTCTACGACAACTCTTTCTATAAGAACCTCATATGCCCCCAGGGCATAACTTACAACCCTTGCCCTGAGGGCTGTGAGGGGGTTGTCATCCACAAAGACATAACTTCCAGAAATTTCAACTATGTTGAAGAAAATGGCTATCTCAAAATTTTAATTGGATGTGTTTGGGGAAATGATTAGCGTGAGAGGTAGATTAGTTGCCCTCCAATTACTTTCGACTATTAAAAAGGGCACTAGCCATTTCAATTTCCAATCGAATAAGCCATTTTTGAAGTTTTTACGACAACGCTTTCTATAAAAACCTTATATGCCCCCAGGGCATAACTTACAACCCTTGTCCTGAATGCTGTGGGGGGAGGAGGGGGTTGTCATCCTTATAGACCTAATTTCCACAACTTTCAAATACATTGAAAAAAATGTTATCTAAAAATTTTGATTGGATGTTTTTGGGGGAAAGGTGGGCGTGAGAGGGGGGCTAGTTGTCGTCCAATCACTTTCGAAAACTGAAAAGGGCACTAGCCCTTTGAACGTCCAATCGAATACACCCTTTTCCAAGTTTATATGGCAAAACTTTCAATAAGAACCTAATATACCCCCAGGGAAAAACTTGTAAACCTTGCCCTGAGTGCTCTAAGGGGGAGTGGTTGTCATCCTCAAAGACCTAATTTCCAGAACTTACAACTACGTTAGTAGAATGCGTCGTCTGGATTCCATGGGGCATATAGCAATTTCTACGTTATTCTATAGAAGTTCTACACCTTTTCAAAGACTATCCCCATGCATTGGAATTATACAAAACCTGCCAAACAAGTTTCCGGGCCAACCAGACATGTTACGTGCGCGCACGTAACCTCGTCTAAATTAACCTTAAAAAATGAAATAAAGCTATGTCGACTTTGCATGTCTCTCTCACTATGTATGCGCCGTTGCGGTGTGTAACCAATCACCAATCAAGTTATCGTATATTGAGCAATCCCCACTGTCTCTGATTGACCCCTAAAAAAAAAATGGGTGTTGTCTAAAAAACCAGTCTGGTTGAAAACGTGGAGTTTTCGTACTGCTCACTTTTTTGCAATGTGTAGGAACCAGTGGGGAATCCCCGCTCGTTTGGAAAGGTACCAAGGAAAGGCAAGCAAATAGCATGTAGTTTCAAAACGTGTTTAATCACGTGTAGAGGTCCCATAGAATGAAATTTCTGTATTGTGCATGCAAACGGTGAATTCAAGAATGAGTTTTTTTTACTTACTTAGAATTTTGTCATAATTTCTTGAATGAAATGTCTTTTTTGTATCCAAGAGGTGAAATCAATAAAGAGTTTGTTACTTACTTTCCTTTTTTTTTATAATTTCTTGAATAAAATATCCGTATTGTGTATCCAAGAGGGGACTTCAAGAAAGAGATTGTTACTTACCTGGAATTTTCTCATAATTTCTTGAATGAAATTTCCGTATTGGGTATCCAAGAGGTGTATTCAAGAAAGAGTTTGTTACTTACTTACAATTTTTTTTATAATTTCTTGAATTAAATATCTGTATTGTGCATCCAGGAGGAGAATTCAAGAAACAGTTTGCTACTTACTCACAATTTTTTCATAATTTCTTGAGTGAAATTGCTGTATTGTCTGTCCAGGAAGTGAGTTCGAGAAAGAGTTTGTTTGCAATGTTTTTCATAGTTTCCTGAATTAAATTTCTGTATTGTGCAACCCAATGGCGAATTTAAGAAAGGGTTTGTTACTTATTTAGAATTTTGTCATAATTTCTTGAATGAAATGACTTTTTTTGTTTATCCAAGAGGCGAATTCAAGAAAGAATTTGTTACTTACTTACTTACTTACAATTTTTTCATACTTTCTTAAATGAAGTTTCTGCATTGTGTATCCAAGAGGTGACTTCAGGAAAGAGTTTGTTACTTGCTTACAAATTTCATAATTTATTGAATGAAATTTCCGTATTGTATATCCGAGAGGTGAAAACAATAAAGAGTTTGTTACTTACTGGCGATTTTTTCATAATTTATTGAATGAAGTATCTGTACTGTATATCCAAGAGGTGAAATCAATAAAGAGTTTGTTACTTACTTACAAATATTTTCATAATCTCTTGAATGAAATTGTGTATCCAAGAGTTGACTTCAAGAAAGAAATTGTTACTTACTGAGAATTTTTTCATAGTTTCTTGAATTAAATTTCTACATCGTGTATCTAAGTCGTGAAAACAATAAAGAGTTTGTTACTTACTTAGAATTTTGTCATAATTTCTTGAACGAAATGTCTTTTTGTTTATCCAGCAGGTGAATTCAAGAAAGAATTTGCTACTTACTTACAATTTTTTTCATAATTTCTTTTATGAAATTTCTGTATTGTGTATCCAAGAGGTGACTTCAAAGAGCTTGTTACTTGCTTACAAATTTTCATAATTTATTGAATGAAATTTCCGTATTGTATATCCAAGAGGTGAAAACAATAAAGAGTTTGTTACTTACTTGCGTTTTTTTCGTAATTTATTGAATGAAGTATCTGTACTGTATATCCAAGAGGTGAAATCAATAAAGAGTTTGTTACTTACTTACAAATATTTTCATAATTTCTTGAATGAAATTTCCGTATTGTGTATCCAAGAGTTGACTTCAAGAAAGAAATTGTTACTTACTGAGAATTTTTTCATAATTTCTTGAATTAAATTTCTACATCGTGTATCTAAGTCGTGAAAACAATAAAGAGTTTGTTACTTACTTAGAATTTTGTCATAATTTCTTGAAAGAAATGTCTTTTTGTTTATCCAGCAGGTGAATTCAAGAAAGAATTTGCTACTTACTTACAATTTTTTCATAATTTCTTTTATGAAATTCCTGTATTGTGTATCCAAGAGGAGACTTCAAGAAAGAATTTGTTACTTACTTACTTACAATTTTTTCATAGTTTCTTAAATGAAGTTTCTGCATTGTGTATCCAAGAGGTGACTTCAGGAAAGAGTTTGTTACTTGCTTACAATTTTTTCATAATTTATTGAATGAAATATCCGCATTGTATATCCAAGAGGTGAAAACAATAAAGAGTTTGTTACTTACTTGCAATTTTTTCATAATTTATTGAATGAAGTATCTGTACTGTATATCCAAGAGGTGAAATCAATAAAGAGTTTGTTACTTACTTACAAATATTTTCATAATTTCTTGAATGAAATTTCCGTATTGTGTATCCAAGAGTTGACTTCAAGAAAGAAATTGTTACTTACTGAGAATTTTTTCATAATTTCTTGAATTAAATTTCTACATCGTGTATCTAAGTCGTGAAAACAATAAAGAGTTTGTTACTTACTTAGAATTTTTTCATAGTTTCTTGAACGAAATGTCTTTTTGTTTATCCAGCAGGTGAATTCAAGAAAGAATTTGCTACTTACTTACAATTTTTTCATAGTTTCTTTAATGAAATTTCTGTATTGTGTATCCAAGAAGTGACTTCAAGAAGGAATTTGTTACTTACTTACTTACATTTTTTTTCATAGTTTCTTAAATGAAGTTTCTGCATTGTGTATCCAAGAGGTGACTTCGGGAAAGAGTTTGTTACTTGCTTACAATTTTTTCATAATTTATTGAATGAAATATCCGCATTGTATATCCAAGAGGTGAAAACAATAAAGAGTTTGTTACTTACTTGCGATTTTTTCATAATTTATTGAATGAAGTATCTGTACTGTATATCCAAGAGGTGAAATCAATAAAGAGTTTGTTACTTACTTACAAATATTTTCATAATTTCTTGAATGAAATTTCCGTATTGTGTATCCAAGAGTTGACTTCAAGAAAGAAATTGTTACTTACTGAGAATTTTTTCATAATTTCTTGAATTAAATTTCTACATCGTGTATCTAAGTCGTGAAAACAATAAAGAGTTTGTTACTTACTTAGAATTTTTTCATAGTTTCTTGAACGAAATGTCTTTTTGTTTATCCAGCAGGTGAATTCAAGAAAGAATTTGCTACTTACTTACAATTTTTTCATAATTTCTTAAATGAAATTTCTGCATTGTGTATCCAAGAGGTAACTTCAAGAAAGAGTTTGTTACTTACTTAGAATTTTGTCATAATTTCTTGAACGAAATGTCTTTTTGTTTATCCAGCAAGTGAATTCAAGAAAGAATTTGCTACTTACTTACAATTTTTTCATAGTTTCTTAAATGAAGTTTCTGCATTGTGTATCCAAGAAGTGACTTCAGGAAAGAGTTTGTTACTTGCTTACAATTTTTTCATAATCTATTGAATGAAATATCCGCATTGTATATCCAAGAGGTGAAAACAATAAAGAGTTTGTTACTTACTTGCGATTTTTTCATAATTTCTTGAATGAAGTATCTGTACTGTATATCCAAGAGGTGAAATCACTGCATTAAAAAATAAATTAAATTGATCATACGATCTAAATTATTTCATCAGATACGCCAGCATTCATAAATGATCCTTTTGAAATTCTGCTAACAACATCGATGGTCAAGGTAAAAGTTTGAATTAAACACTTTTAGGATATCGAATGTCCTTACTGAAAAACTAGTGCATTAAAAAATAAATTAAATTGATCATACGACCTAAATTATTTCATCAGATACGCCCACGAAAAGCTAAAAAACGTAGGTCTGAAAACCCAAACAGTTAATTAACTATTCTAATTCATGATTTCAGGCACGTCAAACCCCGAAATGCTAAAGTTAACTTCTCAAATAATAAACCCCAGGAAACAAACACCACGAAAATCTAAAAAACCTAGGTCTGAAAACCCTAAACAGCTAATTAACTATTCTAATTCATGATTTCAGGCACGTAAAACCACAAAATACTAAAGTTAACTTCTCAAATAATAAATCCCAGGAGTCAAACATACACGGTCTGAAAACCCAAACAGCTAATTAACTATTCTAATTCATGATTTCAGTCACGTAAAACCACAAAATACTAAAGTTAACTTCTCAAATAATAAACCCCAGGAGTCAAACACACACGAAAATCTAAAAAACCTAGGTCTGAAAATTCCCAAACAGCCAATTAAATATTCTAATTCATGATTTCAGGCAAGTCAAACTATGAAATACTAAAGTTAACTTCTCAAATAATAAATCCCAGGAACCTAACATTCACGAAAATCTAAAATACTAGGTCTGAAAACCCAAACAGCTAATTAACTATTCTAATTCATGATTTCAGGCACGTCAAATCACGAAATACTAAAGTTAACTTCTCAAATAATAAACCCCGGGAACCAAACACGCACGAAAATCTAAAAAAAAAACGTAGGTCTGAAAACCCAACTTGGACTTGCAAACACCAACCCGGACATGCAAACAAAAAGAATCAGACATGTAAACAGAGAAAGACAGGCACTTTAGACATTCAAACCAACAAAGACAAATTCTTCGACTTGCAAACATCAGCCCAGGCCTTCCCCTTGAGGTAGATCCCGTTTATTTTCGATTCTGAGTATTTTTGGTTTTCCCTCCAAAATTGACCCCTCCCCTCCCCTGCCCTCAGAAATGGGGGAACGAAGGGAACGTTAGATCCTATTTTAAATTTATAATACTTATCAAACATCACTTGTGTATTATACAGACCACATCGGAAAGGTAAAGCTAGGTCAAGTCACAATGTCATTCTACCGTCGTTAGCCATTTTCATAGACTGATGATGTTTCAAATTTATAACAAATTACCTGAGTTACCAACTCCTTCAGGGTTCCTTAACTGCTAATCAGTTTAATCCTTTTTTTTCTCCCCCCTTCATACAATCCAATCACTAATTAGAATCATTGACACTCCTATTATTCAAAACATTAATTAATATCGTTCATAGTGTCCAATTTGCGAATTCCTTATCCCTTTTTGCAAAAATGTCAAATACTCACTCTCTTTGAAAAACTAAACCAGACTATACCCACCAAACCAGACTATACCCACCAAACCAGATTATACCCACCACACATTCTGCTTACGTTGAACAAAATGGCTATCTCAAAATTGTTATTGGATGTTTTTGGATAATTGGTGGGCGTGAAAGGGGGGTTAGTTGCCCTCCAATCACTTTCGACTATTAAAATTGGCACTTGCCCTTTGAATTTCCAATCGAACGAGCCCTTTTTCAAGTTTTTACGACAAAGCTTTCAATGAAAACCTTGTATGCCTCCAGGGCATAACTTATAACCCTTGCCCTGAAGACTGTGGGTGGAGTGTCCTACTCAAAGGTATAATTTCCAAAACTTTCAACTACGTTGAACAAAATATCTATCTCAAAATTTTGATTGGATGTGTTTGGGGAAATGGTGGACGTGGAAGGGGTGTTAGTTGCCTTCCAATCACTTTCTACTATTAAAAAGGGCGCTAGCCATTTCAATTTCCAATCGAATGAACCTTTTTTGAAGTTTCTACAACAAAGCTTTCTATAAAACCTCATATGCCCCCAGGGCATAACTTACAACCCTTGTCCTGAGGAATGGGGGGGGGGGTTGTAATCCTCAAAGACCTAATTTGCAGAACTTTAAACTACGTTGAACAAAATGGCTATCTCAAAATTTTGATTGGATGTTTTTGGGGAAAAGGTGGGCGTGAAAGGGGGATTAGTTCCCTCCAATCACTTTCCACTATTAAAAAGGGCACTAGCCCTTTGAATTTCCAATCGAATAAGCCTTTTTTGAAGTTTCTACGACAACGCTTTCTATAAAAACCTTATATGCCCACAGGACATGACTTATAACCCTTGCCCTGAGGGCTGTGGGGGAGTGTCCTCAAAAACATTAATTCGATTTGAAAATCAACTATGCTGAACAAAATATCTATCTCAAAATTTTGATTGGATGTGTTTCGGGAAATGGTGGGCGTGGAAGGGGTGTTAGTTGCCTTCTGATCACTTTCGACTATTAAAATGGGCACAAGCCAATCCAATTTCTAATTGAATGAGCCCTTTTCAAAGTTTCTACGACAACTTCTTCGATACAAAGTGCCCTGGTCTAAAGGGGGAAAAAATAATACATTGTGCAAACATTGTTCTTATATGCCCCCATGGCATACCTTAAAACCCTTGCACTGAGGATTGTGGGGGAGTTTCCTCATCAAAAATATAATTTCTATCTGGAAATCAATTACGGAAATCAACCTGCCTTTCCAAATTCCCGAATCGTAGGTGTTGTCAGTAAAGGAACGCAAGAGGACCTTCGATCTAGAATGACGAAACGGAACATCAATCATAGCGGATGTGTACAATCTGTCCTCTCCTGATAAGCCCGTCTAGCCAGTATATCTACTGTTTTATGATCCACTGTACAAATTAATTCCTTAATCCAGAGATTAGACATTGACACATTGTTTGTTTCAACATTACCGCAAAATTTGCTATTTATAAGGCTCGTAGGCTACTTGTACAGTGTCTTGGACGTAAAGTTGGTAAAATTTTGTCCCCCCCCCCCAAAAAAAATATGAATTGTTTGACTCATAAACGTAACAAAATGCAAATACAGAAATTTTCGATTTGATTCAAGGTGTTTTGTAACCCCCCCCCCCCAAAAAAAAAAAAAAATTCTGGATACAGCCTTGTTTGGTCATTCTGTTCTTTTTTTTTTGCTTACCATAAACCTCTACATTCGTGTCTTTTTCAGATATTTTAAAATAAAGCTTGTAAAAATGAGGCTTATTTATAAGGCAAAGCCTGCTTTTCATAGACCCCCCCCCCTAAATTGAAGCTTTTCACCTTTTGCCGGGAACCTAAAGTTGAAAGATAACTCTCTGTTCTGTCTAAAGAGTATAAAAAACCTAAAAACTGAATATATAGTATATATAGTATATAATGTATATAATGTATATAATATATATAGTATATAATAGTATATAGTATATAGTATATATAGTATAATAGTATATATAGTATAAAATATATGTAATACTGTATATAATGTATATATAGTATAACCAAAACTGTGGCTACTGTTCAGCAGAGTAATCATACACATTGTCTAAGGTTTGGTGACAAGGCCGTATCCAGGGGGATAGGGTTCTTGAACCCCCCTCCCTTCAAAAAAATATATCCGACTCCTAAAATCGTAACTAAAATGAATACAAACAATTATTGATTAATTTTTAAAAGTGTCTTTGTACCCCCTCCCCCCCAAAAAAAAACACCCCCCCCCCCATACACATTGTTGGATACGGCCTTGTTTGGCGATTCTGTTGTTTTTCTAGCCAACCTAAAGTTTCGCATTCGTGTCTTTTTCAGGTATTTTAAAATGAAGGAGGGAGTAAATAAAGAAGTATGAAAGAGAGAAATGAAATAAGGGAATACCAGCATTGCTACCAACTAAGGGTCAATGCGTTTACTCAACCTGCCAAGATTTTCCCCTGCCGGCCTAGGCCAACTTTTTGTAGACTGTATATTTTGACATAAAATACCTGAAACTTTTTGAAAACATCAATATATTAATTGACTTACATTATATTAACTTACATATATTATATTATATTTACTACAGAGGAATGAGTATGTAAAATATAATATATAAATTAGATTTGTTTCATAGTATGTTATTTTATATAATGTATAAAAATGTAATAAATTACAGAGGAATTTGAGCCTTTCTCCTATAACATTGGTGATTGATTATATCTAAAGTCGTTTGAAGGTTTCTTTGAAGTTTTCTACCTTTTAATGAAATTGTCATAGTGTCAGTTACCCTAATTGTTTTAAATTGCTACGTTCTTAATCGCTGAATATCCACTTCGTAGAAGCTTCCCATTTTCTTTGATGTCTGCCAAGTTAGGCATCGTTTCAAAACACTTCACTGTGGTGTAAATTGCGGAGGGAGAACTTACCTCCCAAGAATTTCCCCCCCCCCACACCCCTTATAATTTTAAAAATAATTTTTTTGTCTGCTCATTGAAAAGAAACTTTTTGGTATTTTCATTGAAAAATTGAAAAAACAACAAAATTCCCCCTCCTCCTAGTTTTTGAAAAATACACCCCCCTCCCTCCGATCTAGTATCCTTGAATTGATGCCGCTGGCCAACCATACAAATTAAAAGAGTCCCATGTAGAAGCTTACGACAGACAAAGGTGCATCTATACTTTACAGTTTCTGTAAATTTGAATTGGTGAAATTTGAGATCTTTCTCTTCACTTTTTCTGGCAACTTTTTCCACTTTTTCACATCTACTTGTCTCAAAAAGTAAGTATAACCATAATCTTCTGCTAAATCAATTTTAAGAATTTTAACAAATACAGGTGATGAAGGAAAATGAATGAAAAAAAAAGTTGGTTTTCCTTTACTGGGAAGTTTTCAAAGTTCGCGAGCTGAACTTTAGGACACTTCTAAAATGACATTACACACTTAATAAGAGGCGCGTACACGAGAATTCCTTTTGAAGAGGGGGGGGGGGATCAACAATACTTTTCTTATATTTTTAATAAGAAATGTCAAAAAATTAAAAATTTTTGGATTGGGGGAGCCCGGGCCCAAAAGCCCCACTACCTGCACACCTGATTTTAAAGATACCGCAAAGCAAATATCACAAATTATTAAATTACCATTCGGTAATGATTAAACCAGTGGTCTTCAGCCTCTTACGCAACCCTTGTAAAATTTTGGGAACAGGGGAGTCTTTTTGGGGGAGGAATGACATCAGAAGCAATTGCGAAAACAGAAAAACTATATGGAACATGCAGAAAATGATGAAACATATCAAAAATCATGCAAAGATACCAGCATTACCTCTTACTCAAAATGTCTGTCTTGGCTATTTCTCCAATTAGCCATGGCTTGATTGCAACTTGATTTTAATTCAAAAATCAATAATTAAAATCAATTTGCCATCAAGCCATGGCTAATTGTAGAAAAAGCCAAGACAGATAGTCTAAGTAAGAGGCAAAGCTGGCATAAGCCTTTTTCAGGAATGTATAAAAATGACGTCACTTTTCCTTGTTGATAGATAGTCTATCATCCATACATACTAGAGCAGAAACTAAGGTAGATGGTCATAAAACAATGGGATTGTCGAGATTTTTGGGTTGGTTCGTGAAGGACAATGGCCACTGGACTTTTATGCAAAACGGGGTACTGAATTTACTTGGACTCACAGAGTGTATTGGATTGGAGTTGCCTAGAGAGGGACTTGGAGACCCTTATTGTGTACTTATCTACCTCCAGGACCACTAGGAAAACTTCCCAAAAATCGCAACCTCTAGACATCTACTCCAATAAATGTGTTCCCAAAGTTTTATTGTGTTTTTGCTCTATATTCTTTAGAATATGATTCTTATTAAATTTAATTCTTCTTGCCGTTGTCCTAGCTTTTTTACCTGGGGGAGGATGGGTAACTTTTTGTAGAATAGCATTTAGAGTTTGTATGTGATTCAGCTTGGCAACTGAAACGCTCAGATAAATACGGGTTGGAATTTAACGATAGCATTATCACAGGTCAACGACCAATTTTCACTCGCTTAAGGGTTTTGTTTTCTTTCACTTCACTCCGCTTTCGGAGTGGTTAGGAGGTTTGGTTTCTTTTACTAACTTCACTCGCGTGAAGTTAACCTGGAGGTTTTGTTGTCTTTCACTCCACTCCACTTTTGGAGTGGTTCAGAGGTTTCGTTTTCTTTTACTAACTCCACTCGCGTGGAGGTTTTGTTTTCTTTTATATCTCTTTGTGTTTGCCATTTTTATTGTGTGTTTTTTTCTGCAAGTGCTTTGTTTTTTTCTTATAGTTTTTTACACTTCCTATAGGCCTATTCACCTACACATATGAAGCTTTTTGGGGGATGGGGTGCGAGTATTTGGCATAAATACAATTTATACAATATATTTATAAGAAATTATAGGAAAATCTTCTCTCATAACACAAGATAATCTTCTAGTAATTTATATTTTATAGCAGGGCTTCTTTAACTTCTTTTAATTCACGACCCCATCTATGAATCCGAGTATTCTGGATGACTCCAGAATCCTATAAATTACTACAGATAATGCTATATATATATATATATATATATATATATATATATATATATATATATATATATATATATATATATATATATATATATAATATATATATATATATATATATATATATATATATATGAAATTAGATTGTTTTAGAATTCGTTTATAATCCAAATTTCAAAAAAGCACAAAAAGTTGTAAAATTTTACTCATTATAGTTAACAAAATTATATGCCCTATTTTTCATCAATTTTTTTTTTTATAAAAAAGAAATTAAAGGGAGTTTTGACTGTCTTAGTTCGCTCGAATATATGCGAACGTGGTGGTTGAGTGGCAAGTATTAATTTAAAATCAAAGAAAAATTTAATGACATAGGCGTGCCTGTTTTATTTTTTTTTCATTTTTTTTTACTGAATAACAAATTAATTCTTGATGGCTGAAGACGATGACAAGGTTAACGAGTGAATGAGGTATTAACGAGTGATTACTTTGTGTTCATGAGGTATGGGTCTAGGTCCTCACTGCATGTTGATCTCAGATATAGATTCTAATGATGTAATTTGAAAAAATCAGAGATTATTATTTTAGAACTGAAACAAACCATGAGCACCGGCAGGGGCCTCTGGGGAAACAAGAAAACGTTGCAAAATGAGTAAAAATGGAAAACCGAGGAATATTGACATTTAAATCTTGACAAAAGCAAAGCTTCTAATAGTACTAGCATAATACCCCCTTTTAAAAACTTCCTGGTGACGTCCATAGAACAAACTCTCTAAATCCAGAATACGTCCGGAGCCAGATTCTGCGCCTGCGCCTGAATAATATTACATTCCCGATATTCAAAACCAAAATATCTCAATTGTAACTGTATATTCTACATAGCTTCTACATTTGTCGGCATATATTTCAAAGAGGCGGCACCAACATCATTAGCTGATTGTGTGTCTTCGGATTAATACAATTTACCAGATCATCTGTAAACCATTAATTGATGATGGCCGAAAAGGCCAACACAGTAGGAAATATTCTTTGTAATTGAATACCGTAGATATGTGCGACATATTATTTAAAAGATTCAATATAAGATATGTCACGATTTGCATGTTACACTAGATTGAGATATGTTGCATGTTAAAATTATGGCTATGTTACCTTTAATCCATTTTTATACAAAAAATAACGGTAAATTTCTAATATTTAATCATTATTTATTTTATTGTGAATAAGTTCAGGAATCTCACCGGTTATGCACGATGTAGGAAAAAAAAAATATACGGTATTAATTTTCTGAAAATTGGCATTCTAATATTTTCTGGTATAAAAAAAATGATCTAGATAGGTCACGACTTGGGGAAAAAATCACTTCTCCCTCCCAGTACCCTTAATATATATTTTTCTTAAATCTTTATGGAATTAGAAGTTAAAAAAGGGAAAAACTGTCAAAATGAAGTTTGACAGTCAGATAACGGTGAGTGAATATGAGTCACGTTATTACTATTTTTAAAGGCTCTGATCTGAGCTAATCTTGCACTGAATGTGACCTGATCTATATTATGTGACCTTTTATTTAATTAGCCGCTTTGAAGGTCAATTGAACCTTGGAGGTTGACGAACAGATCAGTTGAGCCTTGAAAGTGATCTTAGGAAGATATTCAACTTACGATATTCATATACATATTTGTTATTAATTAAAAAAAAAGTTTCCGAAACATAAGTTTTTCAAAAAAAAGTAGAGGTCAATTTAAATTTAAGCTCAGCAGATACAAATACCTGTTAAAATTAAAACTCAAAACGACCAGAAATTACAATTAAAGAATAAATGAAACCTAAAACGAACAGAAATTAAATAAACCATCACAGCAAAAAACATACAACACGTAATAACATAAATGAATAAATAGATCTTAGAGCGAGTAATGCTTGGATTGAATATGAAAACCAAGCTTAAAAGGAAAAAAATATTTTGCTATTGAAGTATAAATGAAACTTAAAACGAACAGAAACTGAAAAACAATAAATACAAACAAACATACAATGGATATTAATGTAAATGAACAAGTAAATGCTAAAACGAGTGAAATTTAAATTGAATATGCAAATCAAGCTTGAAACGAACAAAAATCACTACAAACAAGAGTTTGGGTATGACCTCTATCTCACACTGTAAAAGTCTAAAACCTACTGCGTCATTGGCACTTTATTGAAAACCAATTTTATTAAAAATATTTTCTTTTGTACTTAATATTGAAAATAAACATTAAAATTCTAGTAAAATTTTGAACTGATAAGCTTTCAGCAATTAATATCATTATACATAAAATATTCAGTTTAATTTATTAGTTCTTTCTAAAGTTGTTCAAGACGAATATAGTTTCACTATAAACAAGAGTTTGGATACTGCCCCCTTCCTTAATTGTAAATAAAAGCCAAAAGTCTACTGCGTCATTGGCGCTTAACTAAAAACGAATTATATTACAATTTTTTTTCTCTTTCCAGTTCTTACAGCATTGGAAATAAAATTACAGTGAAATAAATTCTTGAACTGATGGATCTTTTAGCAATTAATGTCATTATATATCAAATATTCAATTTGATGTTGTTTATACTTTCCAAGACTGTTCAAGACGCATTTAGTTTTCAGTAAAGCGCCAATGACGCAGTAGGTTTTAGACTTTTTCAGTGAGAGAAAGAGGCGATACCCAAACTCTTGTTTGTAGTGATTTTTGTTCCTTTCAAGCTTGATTTGCATATTCAATTTAAGTTTCACTCGTTTTAATATTTATTTATTCATTTACATCAATATCTATTGTATGTTTGTTTGCACTGATTGGCTATTTATTTAATTTCTGTTCGTTTTAAATTTCATTTATACTTCAATAGCAAAATATTGTTTTTCCTTTTAAGCTTGATTTTCATATTCAATCCAAGCATTACTCGCTCTAAGATCTATTTATACATTTATATTATTACGTGTTGTATGTTTTTTGCTGTGATTGTTTATTTAATTTCTGTTCGTCTTGGGTTTCATTTATTCCTTAATTGTAATTTCTGGTCATTATGAGTTTGAATTTTAACAGATATTAGTATCGCCTGAGCTTAAATTTAAAATGGCATTTACTTTCCTTTGAAAAACTTATTTTTCGGAAAGTTTTTTTAATTAATTTTTGTTTGTTTTTGATTATAAAAAACTTCAAGTTTTTAAAAATTCTTTATTTCAAAATCAAACTTAAAGAAAATCAAACGTTCATCGAAGTTTTAAAACTTGTATCAAAGTAACAATATCAAAGTGAAAAAATGGGTTTATGTCAACCTCGGAGTTTTTATTATCTGATGTTTGAACTATTTGTAACAAAATGGCTATCTAAAAATTTGTATCGGATGGGTTGGGGAAAAAGGCGTGGGGGGACTTTCTAGTTTCAATCAAATGAGCCCTCTCTGAAGTTTATACGAGCATCCCTTCTATAAGAACCATACATACCCCCAAGGTATAACTTACAACGCCTGTCCCTGGGGGGGTTGTGTTTACCCCGGAGCTTTAATATCGGATGTTTGAACTATTTTCAACAAAATGGTCACCTCAAATATTTTGGGTTTATCCATCCGATAAACACAAAGGCGTGGAGGGCGGAAGGGGTTAGTTGCCCTCCGATCTTTTTTTACTCTGAAAAAATGAATTAGAACTTTTAATTTCCATTCAAATGAGCCCTCTCTGAAGTATATACGAGCATCTTTTTGATAAGAACCATATACGACCCCAGGACATAGCTTATAATGCCTGCGCCTCGGGCCCTGGGGGGTTGTGTCGACACTGGAGTTTTTTTTATCTGACCTTCGAACTATTTAAAAAAAATGGCTATCTCAAAATTTGTAATGGATGGGTTTTGGGGAAAAAGGGCTTTGCGGGGATGAGGAGCCCTAGGATCTCTTTTGACTCCTAAAAAGTGAACTAGATCTTTCAATTTCCATTTAAATCAGACCTCTCTGAGGTTTATACGAGCATCCCTTCCATAACAACCAGATATGCCCCCATGGCATAATTTGCAACGCCTGCCATCGGGCCCTGGGTGGTTGTGTCAACACCGGAGTTTTTTTTTATATGGCCTTTGAATTATTTTTAACAAAATGGCTATCTTAAAATTTTTATCGGATGCATTTGGGGAAAAAGAGGCGTGGGGGAAAAGTTGCCCTCTGATCTCTTTTGACTCTTAAAAACTGAACTAGAACTTTCAATTTTATAATCAAATGAGCCTTCTCTGAAGTTTATACGAGCATCCCTTCCGCAACAGCAGTATATGCCCCCAAGCCTAACTTACAACGTCTATCCCAGGCCCTGAAGAATTGTGTCGACCCCAGAGTTTTGGTCATATGATTGTTGAACCATTTTGAAAAAAATAGCTCTCTCAAAGTTCTTATCGGATGGGTCTGAGAAAAATAAGGCGTGGAGAGGGGGGCTAGTTGCCTTCCGATCTCTTTTGACTCTGAAAAAGTGAACGAGAGCTTTTAATTTCTAATCATATGATCCCTCTCCAAAGTTTATACGAGCATCCTTTCCATAAGAACTATATATTTCCCGAGAGTATTATTTACAACGCCTGCCTCTGGGCCCGGGGGTTGTGTTGACCCCGGAGTTTTCATTATAAGATCTTTGAACTATTTTTAAAAAAAATGGCTATCTCAAAGTTATTATCGGATGGGTTTGAGGAAAAAAAGACATGGAGGGGGGGGGGCAGCTATCTCACTCCGATATCTTTTGAATCTTTAAAAGTGAACTAGAACTTTCAATGTCCAATCAAATGAGCCCTCTCCGCAGTTTATACGAGCATACCTTCCATAAAAAAACATATATGCCCCCAAAAAATACTTACAACGCCTGCTCCGGGTCCTGGGGGGTTGCGTCGACAGAGGAGTATTTTTTATCTGACGTTTGAACTATTTTTAACGAAATGGCCACACGTTAAGGACTTTTTGATGTATGACCTTTGAACTATTTTTAACAAAATGGCCACATCAAATTTCTTGTCAGATGTATTTGGGGAAAGGGCTTGGAGAGGGGGGTCTAGTTGCCCTCCGATTACTTTTGACTCTTAAAAAAGGCACTATAATTCTCGATCTCCAATTGAATGAACCACCTTTGAGGTTTATACGACGAACCCTTCTATATGAAGTGCCTCTGAGAAAAAAATAAATGGAATGTGAGGGAGGCGAACTGCCCTCCGATCACTTTTGACTCATAAAAAGTCAAAAGATATCTTTTGACTCTTAAAAAGTGAGCTAGAACTTTCAATTTCCAATCAAATGAGCCCTCTCTGAAGTTTATACGAGCATCCATTTTATAAGAGCCATATACGCCCCCAGGACAACACTTACAACGTCTGACCCTTGGGCCCTGGGGGGTTGTGTTGACACTGCAGTTTTGTTATCTAGTTTTGAACAATTTACAAAAACTGGCTATGTCAAAATTTATAGCGGATGGGTTTGGGAAAAAAGGGCGTTTGGGGTCTAGTTGCCCTTAAATCTCTTGAGTGTTAAAAAGTGAACTAGAACTTTCAATTTCCAATCAAATGAGCCCTCTATGAAGTTTATACGAGCATCTCTTTCATAAGAACCATGCATGTGTTTAGGGCATAACTTAGAATGCCATCCTTCGGTCCTTGTGGGGTTGTATTGACACCGGAGTTTTTCTTATCCGACCTTTGAACTATTTTAACCAAATGTCTATTTCAAAATATTCATCAGATGGTTTTGGAAAAAGAAGGTTTGGGGGAGGGGGGGGGGGGTAGTTCCCCTCGGATCTCTTTTGAATATTAAAAGTGAGCTCGAACTTTCAATTTTCAATCAATGAGCCCTCTCTTAAGTTTATACGAGCATTCCTTTCATAAGAACCATATATGCTCCAGGACATAGCTCACAACACCTGTCCCCGGGCCCTGGGGGGGGAGGGAGGTTGTGTCGGCACCTGAGTTTTTGTTATCTGACTTTTGAACAATTTTTCACTTAATGGCCATCTCAAAATTTTATCGGATACATTTGGGGAAAAAGGGGCACGGGGGAAGACGTAAGTTGCCCTCTAATCTCTTTTTTTCTAAGCAACTGAACTAGAACTTTCAATTTCCGATCAAATGAGCCCTTTCTGAAGTTTTTACGAGCATCCCTTCCATAAGAACCATATATTCCCCTAGGGCGTAACTTACAACGCCTGCCCTCGGGCCCTTGGGGGCTATGTCGACCCTGGAGTTTTCGTTATATGGTCTTTTAACTATTTAAAAACAATGGCTATCTCAAAGTTCTTATCGGAAGGGTTTAAGGAAAAAAGGACGTGGAGGGGGGGGGGCTAGGCACCCTCCAATCTCTTTTGATTCGTAAAAAGTGAAATAGAGCCTTCAATTTATAATAAATGAGTCCTTTCTGAAGTTTATACGAGCATCCCTTCTATAAGAACCATACTTATCCCCAAGGTGTAACTTAAAACGCCTGTCCCTGGGCCCTGGAGGGTTGTGTTTACCACGGAGTTTTAATATCTGATGTTTGAACTATTTTCAACAAAATGGTCACCACAAATTTTTTGGGTTTATCCATCCGATAAACCCAAAGGCGTGGAGGGCGGGAGGGTTTAGTTGGCCTCCCATCTTTTTTTACTCTGAGAAAATGAATTAGAAATTTTAATTTCCATTCAGATGAGCCCTCTTTGAAGTTTATACGAGCATCTCCGTCATAAGAACCATAAACAAACCCAGGACATAGCTTGCAATGCCTGGGCCCCAGGCCCTGGGAGGTTGTGTCGACACTGGAGTTTTTTAAATGACCTTTGAACTATTTATAAAAATGGCTATCTCAAAATTTGTAATGGATGGGTTTGGGGAAAAAAGGGTGTGGTGGGGATGAGGGGGCCTCGGATCTCTTTTGATTCCTAAAAATGTAACTAGAACTTTCAATTTCCATTCAAATCAGACCTCTCTGAAGTTTATACGAGCTTCCCTTCCATAACAACCATATATGCCCCCAGGGCATAACTTGCAACGCCTACCCCCGGGCCCTGGGTGGTTATGTCAACAGAGGAGTTTTTTATCTGACCTTTGAACTATTTTTAACAAAATGGCTATCTCAAAATGTTTATCGGATGCATTTGGAGAAAAAGGGGCGAGGGAGGATAGTTGCCCTCTGATCTCTTTTGGCTCTTAAAAACTGAACTAGAACTTTCAAATTTACAATCAAATGAGCCCTCTCTGAAGTTTATACGAGCCTTCCTTGCCACAACAGCATTATATACCCCCAAGCATAACTCCCAACGCCTACCCCGGCCCTAAAGAATTTTGTAGACCCCAGAGTTTTGGTTATATGATTGTTGAACCATTTTGAAAAAAATAGCTCTCTCAAAGTTCTTATTGGATCGGCTTGAGGAAAATACTGCGTGGAGAGGGGGCTAGTTGCCCTCCGATTTCTTTTGACTCTTAAAAAGTGAACGAGAACTTTTAATTTCCAATAGTATGAGCCCTTGTTTATACAAGCGTCCCTTCAATAAGAACTACATATTTCCCGAAAGTATTATGTATAACGCCTTTCTCCAGACCCGGGGGGTTGTTTCGACCCCGGTGTTTTCATTATAAGATCTTTGAATTATTTCAAAAAATGGCTGTCTCAAAGTTCTTATCGGATGGATTTGAGGAAAAAAGGCAGGGAGGGGGGGGGGGGGTAGTTATCTCCCTCCAATATCTTTTGACTCTTTAAAAGTGAACTAGAACTTTCAATTTCCCATCAAATGAGCCCTCTTCGAAGTTTATACGAGCATACGTTCCATAAGAAACATATATACCCCAACAGTAATACTTACAACGCCTGCCCCGGGTCCTGGGGGTTGCATCGACACAGGATTTTTCCTTATCTGACGTTTGAACTATTTTTAACGAAATTGCCACACGTAAAGGAGTTTTTGATATATGATCTTTGAACTATTTTTAACAAAATGGCTACATCAAATTTTTTGTCAGATGTATTTGGGGAAAAGGGCTTGGGGAGGGGGGTCTAGTTGCCCTCCGATTACTTTTGAACCTTAAAAAAGGCACTAGAACTCTCGATTTCCAATTGAATGAATCCCCTTTGAAGTTTATACTTTGACCCCTTCTATATGAAGTGCCTCTGAGAAAAAAATAAATGGAGTGTGAGGGAGGCTAACTGCCCTCCGATCACTTTTGACTCTTAAAAAGTGAATTACAACTTTAAATTTCCAATCAAATGATCCCTATATGAAGTTTATACGAGAATTCCTTCCATAACAACCATATATGCTCCCAGGGCATAACTTACAACGCCTACCCCCTGGCCCTAGGGGGCTCTGTCGCCACCGGAGTTTTTGTTATCTGAACTTGGAACTATTTTTAACAAAATGTCTATTTAAAAATTTTATCTTATGTATTTAGGGCATGGAGGGAGGGGGCTAATTGCTTTCCGATCTCTTTTGACCCTTAAAAAGTGAACAGGAACTTTCAATTTTCAATCAAATGAGCCGTCTTCGAAGTTTGTACGAACATCCCTTCCATAAGAACTATATATGCCCCCAGAGCATTACTTAAAACGCCTGGCTCCGGTCCCTGAGGGGTTGCGTCGACACAGGTTTTTTTTTCTGATCTGATCTTTGAACTATTTATGGCTATTTTTAAAATCTTATCGGATGGGCTTGAGGATAAATGGTTATGTGTGTGTGGGGGGGCTAGTTGCCCTAGAATATATTTGAATCTTAAAAAGTGAACTAGAACTTTCAATTTCCAATCAAATGAGCCCTCTCTGAAGTTTATACGAGCATCCCTTTAATAAGGACCATATACGCCCCCAGGACAATACTTACAACGACTACCCCTTGGGCTCTGGCGGGTTGTGCTGACACTGCAGTTTTTGTTATCTAATTTTGAACAATTTTCAAAAAACTGGCTTTTTTAAAATTTATTACGGATGAGTTTGGGGATAAAAGGGCGTTTTGTGGGCTAGTTACTCTTAAATCTCTTGAGTCTTAAAAAGTGAACTAAAACTTTCAATTTCCAATCAAATGAGCCCTCTATGAAGTTCATACGAGCATCCCTTTCATAAGAACCATACATACGTTTATGGCAAAACTTAGAACGCCTTTCCTCGGTCCTTGTGGGGGTGTATTGACACCGGAGTTTTTCTTATCCGACGTTTGAACTACTTTTAACCAAATGTCTATTTCAAAATATTCATCAGATGGGTTTGGAAAAAGAATGCGTGGGGGGGATGGCTGCCCTCGGATCTCTTTTGAATATTAAAAGTGAGCTCGAACTTTCAAATTTCAATCAAATGTGCCCTCTCTGAAGTTTATACAAACATCCCATTCATAAGAACCATAAGTGCCCCAGGACATAACTTACAACGCCTGTCCCCGGGCCCTGGGGGGTTGTGTCAACACCTGCATTTTTGTTATCTGCCTTTTGAGAATTTTTTAACTTAATGGTTATCTCAAAGTTTTATCGGATGCATTTGGGGAAAAAGGGGCGAGGGGGGGCAAGTTGCCCTCTAATCTCTTTTGACTCTCAGAAACTTAACTAGAACTTTCAATTTCCAATCGAATAAGCCCTCTCCGAAGTTTTTATGAGTGTCCCTTCCATAAGAACCCTATATTCCCCTAGGGCACAACTTACAACGCCTGCCCTCAGGCCCTTGGGGGCTATGTCGACCCTCGAGTTTGTGTTATATGGTCTTTGAACTGTTTGAGAAAAATGGCTATCTCAAAGTTCTTATCGGATGGGTTTAAGGATAAAAGGAATTGGAGGGGGACTAGGTGCCCTCCAATCTCTTTTGACTCTTAAAAAGTGAACTAGAATTTCCAATTTCCAATCAAATGAGCCCTCTTTGACTTCTATAGGAGCATCTCTTCCATAAGAACCATATATGCCCTCCGGGCATAACTTACAACGCCTGCCCCCGGGCTCTGGGGGGTTGTGTCTACACCGGAGTTTTTGTTATATGATCTTTGAACTATTTTTAACAAAATAGCTATCTCAAATATTTATTGAATGCATTTGGGAAAAAGAGCGCGGGGAGGGCTGGTAACCCTCTGATATCTATTGACGCTTTAAAAGTGAAGTAAAACTTTCAATTTCCAATAAAATGAACCCTCTATGAAGTTTATACGAGCATTCCTTCCATAAGAACCATATATGCCTCCAGGGCACAGCTTATAACTCTTGCCTTGAAGACTGTGAGGAGAATATCCTGCTCAATAATATAATTTCCAGAACTTTCAACTACGTTGAACAAAATGGCTGCCTCAAAATTTTGATTGGATGTGTTTGGGAAAATGATGGGCGTGGAAGGGGTGTAAGTTGCCTTCCAATCATTTTCGACTATTAAAAAGGATACTAGCCATTTGTATTTCCAATCGAATGAGCCCTTTTTGAAGTTTCTACGATAACGCTTTCTTTAAAAGCCTTATATTCCCCCAGGGCATAACTTACAACCCTTGCCCTGAGGGTTGTGGGGGGTCGTCATCCTTCAAAGACCTAATCTCTAGAATTTTCAACTACATTTAACAAAATTCTATCTTAAAATTTTGATTGGATGTGATTGGAGAAAAGGTGGACGAGAGAGGGGGGTTAGTTGCCCTCCAATGACTCTTGACTATTGAAAAGGGCACCACCCCTTTGAATCTACAATCAAATGAGTTGTTTTTGATGTTTCTTCGACAAAGCTTTTAATACAAACCTTATATGCCCCAGGGCATAGCATACAGCCCGTTTCCTGAGGGCTCTGAGGGGAGTGTCCTCCTCAAAAACATAATTTCTATCTGAAAATCAACTACGTAGAACAAAATAACTATCTCAAATTTTTGATTGGATTTGTCTGGGGAAATGGTGGGCTTGGAAGGGGTGTTAGTTGCCTTCCCCTTATTTTAAAAAGGGCACTAGGGCACTTTGGGCTTTATATTTACACATTACGGAGGGGGATTGGGATAAAGTATTTGGACAGCTTGAAGTTAGAAAATAGTTCTTAGTGCATAATATGCAGAATAATTTGTAACTAAATTTTGCGTAGAGACCCGCTATACTTTTCCTCCATCCCTCTAATGTGCAAATATGTAGCCCAAAACTTGGGTACTGTTTTATTAGCTAGGCAACACGCGAGACAGCCACTCAAGAAAAGCAAAGATTAAATAGGCATTACCCGGTAATTCGTATGAGACGCTGAATAAACAAGGGGTTTCTCACTCCGAGAACTATATTTAAACTTAATTTTTTGGGGTTTAAGGGGGAAAAGGCAGCTAGGTTCGGTTAGGTTACGTATTTAATAGATGCTATGATTTACCCCCACCCTCCTAATGTGCAATTATATTGCCAAAATTTGTTTCTAAACTATTATATTGTCATTATATTTTGTTTTATTTCATTATCAATAACCAAACTTCACTTATCGCGTGTTGCCTAGCTAATAGATCAGTACCCAAATATGTTTCTAAAGTAGTATACTTTCATCATGTTTTAGTATATTTCATTAGATTAACCTAAATTCACTTCTTGAGCGGGGTTGCTTTAACAGATAACTACCGATGTTCATATTCTGGACTGGAGTTTTTGTAAAGTAAGTTTATTTTTCCTCTGTATTGTTCAGGGGCACCAATTCACGAGTTGAAAAGGCAAATTTTTTTTTTCATTTTTGGAAAGGGGTTGGGTCAGGAAAATGAAACTTTCAGTGATGGATCTACAGGCTAAAGTATGTCCTGGGAAGTTATTTTGATGTACCTACCTCCACTTCTGCCTCTAGAGGGCCCTGACCTTTGATGACCTTAAAAAATATGTGTGTTATCAAAGTGAAACCTTGCAAAATAGATCATCTGCTCAAATGAAATAAAACAAATTTGTTTTCAGCCTCAAAACTTTGCTCAATCCCAATTTATAAGGTTTTAAAGATATTTAAATAAATTTCCTAAGTTTTGAACAAAAACATTGATATGGCTTAAAATTCTACTCAAATAACAGAAATTGCACTTTCAGAACTAAAGCCAGAGAAAAAGAAACTGATAACTGAAAATTAAGGTAAAATGTTGTTTTGTCAAAATTTCAATGGGTAGACCTCTAGACCTGTCATATAGGCAGATTTCAAGACCCCCTAGAGGGAGAAGGAGTGGAGGTAGGTACTTCAAAGTACCTTCTCAGGACATATTTTAGCCTGTAAATCCATCCCTGAAAGTTTCATTTTCCTAACCTAACCCCTTTCCAATATAGCTAAAGTAGAATTTTACCTTAAAAAATCTTGTCCAAAAAAAAGGTTTTCCAAGAAAACTAAAAAGCAAAAATAAAACTTAAGACAAGCATAAATAAAGTCCTACATTGATAAAAAGATTAAAATGCTGTCTGAACAACGATTAATTCGTCAATAATAATTAACTATCAACAACAATTGTAAAAAAAAAAATTAACGTTAATCTTGTATCTTTAAACACTGATTTTTAATGCTTTCCACTAACTTGTTAACCTTTAACAAATCCCAACCCCCCTACCCAATGGCGTTTTTAAACCCAAAAAAACTTTAAACACTTCTCTTAGCCTGTATTCTATCAATATGAAATTAAATTGAAGACATTTTGCGACAAGGGCTAAAAAGTATGTCTTTCTTTTCCCCTGACACCACCAGCCTAACTATTAAAACTAGTCTAGTTCTGTTACTTAGTAGAGGATTTAGAAAATCTATTAAGAGGACTCATAGAGGGAGTATAAGAGATAGGGAACTCTAAACCTCAGGTTTAGGGTGTTTGGCCACGAAGATTATGAAGGTGGCCTTTTCATGCTTCCCAGCCTTTCTAATTCAGAAATAGAATCCAAACGGGTATTTTTTTTTTGGTGTCATATGGTACTTAAATATCGATATATATATATATATATATATATATATATATATATATATATATATCTATATATATATATATATATATATATATATATATATATATATATATATATATATATATATATATATATAATATATATATATATATATATATATATATATATATATATATATATATACATATTTATATATATATATATATATATATATATATATATATATATATATATATTATATATATATATATATATATATATATATATATATATATATCGTTGACCACACAGCCTTTCCATAACAAACAAACATACTTAGGGGAAATTTTCTCAAGACAGTGGAATTCAATTCAGTGTATATCTTGGCCCTGTGTCCAAGGGCCGTCCTTGGCCCAAGACCAACAAAAATATATATATAAAAACTTACAATAAAATACAAACTTTAAAACTAAAAATGTGTATTTTTTTTTTAAAACACCCCTAGCATTATTACTTCAATTAAATTCAACTAGGACTAGTGGAGTCCTGATAGGAAGGATCAAGAGAAACTTCCCTTAATGGAAACATGGCTTTCTATCTGCTTCTTATTACTTTCACTCAGAATAACTGTGAACGGAGCTAAGTACAATACCTGGGGGAGAACAACGGCACTATACATTTTCACCATGAGCTTTTTGTCATGTTCCTTAGCACGGCACTCATCTGATGGAGTCATTTGACTCATTTGCACGGCATTCATTTGCGGGAACTAAAGAAGCACAATCCACCCGGATTTTCTTTCAGTTCTAGCAACCAAAAACTTTCTTGAAGAAGATATTGAACTTCCAGTCTTAGATAAATAAGCTCTTGACATAAGACAAGTGCTCCACCGCTATTCATTAAAATTGGAGCCAGCTCTGATAGACAGTTAAACAGAAAAAAGTTGGGATTTCCCAGTCTTCAGATTCAAACCTGTCTTCCTAAATTCACTCGAAATTACAATTAAAACTCTCCTCTAGACTAGACACTAACCGACCAATGTTTAGAAAAACATCTGCATTACATAACAATGACGCGTTAATCGCTTTTACAACACACGAAATGGGTAGGCTATCCTGAGCTGGTAGTGTAGCATTATTATATACCGTCAGTAACCTAATTGTGCCCTGTTTAATGCCTATATACATAGAGATATCAATCTGGATTGCCCTTCAATTTTCAGGCGTACCTTTAGGTGGTAATACATATAAAACAACAAAAAGACAAGACCAATTGCAACTCCACGCCTGATCAGCTCAAACGTAGCCTCTGAATGAATCAATGAATCGAATGCATTACTATCATACTAATATCATACGCACCGACAATTAAAATTTCTCCTTTCTCGATAGAATCTACCAGCACTGAATAAAGGGAGCTCAGTGCCTGGAAGCACCCATGTCTCTCTGCCCCTGAAAACCGAGCTGGAAGGGGGGGGGGCATCTTACAAGTCCTCTGAATGTCACGACATATCAACAGCTCAAAATTTTAGATAATACGCTTGACACCGTAATAAAAAGATACCTATTACAACTAAAACTTAATTTATCATTATTTTTAAATGGAGTAATTACCCCAATACAAAGATATCAGGCTTAACCCTAGAACAAAATATCGTCTGAAATAACAGAGCTAAATGTTCAAATGACAAGCCACCACCAAATCCGAAATGTCACACACAAAGACAATCATATAGAAACCATGATTTTCTCTTCAGTTATCTTACTATATCTATAATCATACCACAAAAGACAACAGCCCTGCCCCTTTTTGGCTTTGTCTGTAAAATACTTTTGATGTCTTTATCAAATTCAACTTGAGCGTTATGATCAAGGTACTTTAATTGCTCAGAAAAGTGACTTTGGTTTTACATTTTACATTTACAGTTTTTTGGTTTTACATTTCAAAGTATGAATAATCTGTGCACAATAGACATTTAACTGAAGGTGGACCGCTGGCTCACTAGAACTTGAATTTACCTGGAGGAGGTGAAAGAGTACTCTTGGCTTATCAAGGATCTCGTCACTAACTCGATGAAACAGCGAAGGATTTTTTTCCCCACATTTTTTGGTTTTGTAATTTATGATCAAGTGTTGTTGTGGTTGCATGTTTTTATTTTTTTTGCTATACTTCACCACTTCTGTTTACATGGTTAGTAATAAATGAATATTATTGGTACCCTGGGCTGATGAAAATTGGTGCTCTGGATAGGAACAGCTACGGAAATGGACAAGGGGTTGCTCTAAAACCTTCCCTTTCAACTTTCACTTCATAACTAGCGGTTCCAGAATGTACCACTTGATCAATGTTTGCCAAAGTATTATTAGTAGAGATGTACAAATACGGTTTGTCTTGTCACAGAAGGGTAAAAGATTTCGCTAACATACTTTTGATGAGTTGCGCGCGAGAACCCTTTCCATCCACCAAATTACAGTTTAAGTCCCCGATTATTAGACAATGAGCTTTTTTCCGAGCTGACTGCTTGACACGCTTACAGGATTGCCAGTTGTTGAAAAAACAAATAGCTAGATTTGAGTGAGTTTTTGGTTGATTTAGTGATTTTCTTCAGTAATTCATTTAATGATTTTCTTTAATAAAATCATTTAATGATTCTTTTTGTTAAGGCAATATAAAAAATCACTAGAAATAGTGATAAATCACTAGAGGTGGCATTCCTGCGTGCTTAGCGAGAAGTAGAACTGCAGTATGAAACCTTATTTCAGAATATGATCTCTATAATTTGCAGGCAAATAAACGTTAATCACCACGAGATCGCTCATCTCAATACCAATAAAGCAATCCGTACTTTTAGTCATTCTGGCTGGGAGTTTGCAGAAAATCACTATACCTTCAGAGGGACGGCCGTACACTTTTCGTCGCGTAGCTAGGGAACCAAATAACAGCCCATTCCACATATTTAGAAGACCAGTTGAGGTGGGGCAAGGGGGAGTTGACCCCCCAAATAATTTGTAAAAAATAATTTCTTAAGTAGCTTTAAAACTCTTGCTTATCTCAAGTGTCAAATTTACTCTTTGTTTTGAGCAGATAATTTTTTTAATTAATCCAAGCTCATTTTTAGCACACGAAAAAACGAGAAAAATAGTGGTCAATTATGCTTTGAAGTAAGTTCCGCATTAATGTTTTTCCAAATGTACTGCCTTTAAAACTTTATCATCAAGTAAAAATGTGAGCCTAGTTAATGCTCACTTACTTACTTACTTAAAGCTCTTGCTCGGCAGCGTCGCAAGCGTAGAGGGAACCAGTCATCAGTGCCGTCAGTCTTCTCCAGAGTGGTCAGTTCAGGGCGAGGGTTGTCGCTTCAGCCGGGTTGATGTTTCTGGAGGCGAGCCGATCACGGATGACTTCCGCCCATCTGGTGCGTGGTCTTCCCCTAGGACCCCTCCAGCCGTTTGCAAATGGGTCGAAATCGAAGATGAGCCGGGCGGGTGTTTGGGCAGGCAGACGGAGCAGATGACCGTACCAACGCAGCGAGCGAGACTCAAGCTGCTCCGACAGGGGTGGGAGTTTGAAGGACCTGAGGATTTCCGAATTTCGTACCCTGTCAGACCATCGGGAGCGTTCGATTTTTCGGAGGTGTTTCGTCTGGATAGCATCTACCTTCAGCGTCTGTGTCTGAGTCAGCGACTAAGTCTCGGCAGAATAGAGCATAACGCTGGCAACCGAACAGAATATATTCGTGCTTTGGTGAGGCGGCTGATCTGGGGTTTATGGAAGACTGTTTTTAGAAGGCGACCGAAGACAGAGTTTGTTTTTGCCGCTCTTGTTGATATTTCGGCATCTAGGCTTCCGTTTGAGCAGACAATTGAACTAAGGTAGGTAAACTGCTTAACTAACTCTACAGTTTGGCCACAAATTTCCACAGATGACAGGGGGTTGGACGGCGTTTTCTCAACGGGCATTATCTTGGTCTTCGACCATTTTATTTTCAGACCGAGTTTCTCAGCGGCAGAGGCCAGTGTTTCCAGTGTAGTTTTGAGGTCACTAATGTTTTCGCATATTAGCGCCACGTCGTCGGCAAAGTCGACGTCTGAAAAAATTCTTCCAGCAAAGCCTATGCCAAACGGCTGCACCTGCTGTGTTTTATTCAGGATGTGGTCTATTACACAGTTAAAGAGCTCAGGTGCAACGGCAGATCCTTGCCGGACACCGTTTTTAATTTTGAAATATCCGGAAGGCCGTCCATTTACGATCACCGCACTTTTAGTGTTATTATACAGCTCATTGAGGAGACGGACGATTTTCGTGGGTACGCCAGCAGACTGCAGGATTAGCCATAGTGACTGCCTATCGACAGTGTCGAAGGCAGATCGAAAATAGACAAAGGCAATGTACGCCTTCTTCTTATATTCAAGAGTTTTCTCTACTAGCTGTCTAGTCGTATGGATTTGCTCGGTGGTGGACCTGCCTGGCATGAAGCCAGCTTGCTGGGGGTGACGGAGGTCATGGAGGTAGCTTGTTGCCTGTTTGAGAAGCAGCATAGCTAAGAGCTTTCCAGGAACTCAGAGTAAAGTTATGCCACGATAATTGCTACATTCTGCTTTTCTCCCCTTCCTCTTGTAGATTGGTACAAGTAGGCCCTTCTTCCAGTCTGAGGGGATTTTTTCAGAGTGCCATGCAAGGTTAAACAGCATTTTTAGCCAGAGGATCAATCAGAACCCCATTTTTAAGGAATTCCAATGTTAGGCCACATATTCCTGGCGCTTTGTTATTCTTTAGCTTGCGGGTGGCAGCTTTTATCTCCTCAGCTGTAAATTCAGGACCATCAGGAGCAGGTATGGTAGTAGCCGCAGCAGCAGCTAGCTCGTGGTCCGTCTGGTCTGGTGGATATGAGATGAGCAGTTTCTCAAAGTGGTCCTCCCACTGGCGGAGGCATTGTGATTGGTCGTAGATATTCTCACCGCTAGCGCTTCGAAGGTATGACGTAGTTTGAGTGTGCTGACCTGACACCTCATGAAGAATCTTGTAGGTGGCTCCACTGTCCTTTTTCTTGGCGGCCTCTTGCAGTTCGGAGGCCTTGCTGTTAATAAAAGCCTTGCGGTCTTTATGCAGCATGGAATTGCGCTCTTTGTTTAGCAGTCTGTATGTAGCCATGTCCCCGCCAAGACGTGCTTCTCGCCTGAGCTCTATGATGACAAGGGAGTGATTACTGATCCAGTCCTTTTTCTTCCGTTGCCTCATTCCAACAACGTCAGTTGCTGCCGAAAGAGTGTTCTCTTTTTAATGGCAAAATTGAAAAATGTTTTATGTTTCCTGTTTCGCCACATTGGCTCAGGTCAATTTTTTGTCTCTGATATATAAGGTGCTTTTACTTCCTAAAATCTATAAGTTCAAGATTAGATTCTCTTATTTTAAAACTAAGTTGATTTTTTTTTCTCCTCGCTATGGAACTTTTTTCTATTCTTTGGAAAAAATTCGGAATCGAATTGTTACTATTTTCTCTTCCTTGAGAAAGTTTAAAATATAAGTGGAGCTTTTTCTATTCCTTGAGAAATTAAGAATTAAAGTGAAACTTTTTCTCTTCTCTGGAAAAAAAAAATCAAAATTGAAGTATAACTTTTCTGTTCTCTAAAAAAAATCCAGAATTGAAGTATAATTTTTGTTTTTCTCTTCTATGGAAAATCTAGAAAAGAATTTGAACTTTTTTCTATTCTTAGAGAAGATTCAGAACTCAAGTGTAAATTTTTTCTCTTCTATAATAAAGATTAGCATGGTCGCTCATATTAACCTAACCCAAATGAACCTATCTTAAAAGTAGTTAACTTTATGTAACCTAACCTGTGCACTTTCTCAAAGAAGAGAAAAATTTCAAATTTTGTTCTGAATTTGTCGTAGAAAATAGATAAATGTTATGCTTTGATTCTAAATTTTTCCCAAAGAAAAGAGAAAGTTCCCCTTTAATTTTAAGTTCTCTCACAGAAATAAAGAAAAGTTCAAGCTTTCTTCTGAATTTTTCCAAATAAGAGAAATAATAAAAGTTACACTTCGATTCTTAACTTTTAAAGATATGATCCGGTTTTGAGATTCACTTAGGAAGATAAAAAGTTTCTTTTCAGTTCTTAATTTTTTCAAGGAAGAAAACCAGTTCAAATTCTCTTCTGGATTTTTCCATAGAAGATAAAGTAAAGTTATACTTTCATTCAGAATTTTCTGAAAGAAGAGCAAAAAAGTTCAAGTTCTGTTCCGGATTTTTCCTTAGACGAGAAAAGTTACACTTCAGTTTTGAATTTTCTCAAGGAAGAGAAAAAAATTTCGAGCTCTGTTCTAAATTTAACCGTAGAAGATAGAAGAAGTTATACTATGATACTGATTTTTTTCAATAGAAGATAAAGAATGTTGCAATTCAGTTTTGAGTCTCGCCAAAGAAGAGAAAATATTCGGATTTAATTCTGAATTTTCTCAAGGAGGAGAAAAATATACATCTTAATTCCAGGTTTTTTTTACAATGAATTGAAAAAAAAGGTCCAAATTAGTTCTGAATTTTCTCAAGGAGGAGAAAAAAGCTACACTTCGATTCCAAATTTTTCCAATGAATCGAAAAAGTTCCAGATAAATTCTTAATTTTCTCAATGTAGTTAAGAAAAGTTAAAGTTCTCTTCTTAATTTTTCCATAGAAGAGAAAAAAGTTCCAATTTAGTTCTGAATATTCTCTAAGAAAAGAAAAAGAAAAGTTACACTTTGATTCCAAATTTTTCCAATGTACTGAAAAAAGTTCCTGATCAATTCTGAATTTTCTTAATGTGTAAAAAAAACTCAAGTTCTGTTCTGGATTTTCAATAGAAGAGAAAAAAGTTATTCTTCAATTCTGGATTTTTTTCAGAGAAGAGAAAAAGTTATACTTCGAATCTGAATTTTTTTTCCAGAGAAGACACAAAGTTTCACTTTAATTCTGAAATTTTTCAAGGAAGAGAAAAAAGTTAAAATTTTGATTCCAAATTTTTTCCAAAGAATAGGAAAAAGGTCCATCGTGAGGAAAAAAAAGTAATGTAGGACTTTCAGGAGGAGAAAAATCAAGATGCAACAACTTTCACGAACATAAATCAGCATGTAATGAGTTTTATGAGCAAGACACGTTTCACAATGATAAAAAAAATCCCTGTACATTTTCATGAAGAGAGAAATAAACGTGAAATATGTTTCACGAGAAGGAAAATTAATGTACAAGTTTCACAAAGAGAAAATCAACGTATAACAAGTTCCACGAACTAAAATTGTAACGCAATAAATTCCTTGAACAAAATCAGGTTCACGATAAGAAACATCATTGTACAAGTTTTGTGAATAGAGAGAAAAAAAAAGTTTCACGAACAAAAATCAGTCCTCGGCAAGTGCCACGAAATAAAATCATCATGCAACAAGTTCCATAGACAAAATTAGTTTCGTGTGGAGAAAAAAAAATTAATTTACATGTTTCATGATAAGAAAAATGAACTTGCAACAAAGCTCACGAACAATAATAAGCATGCAATGAATTCCCTGAACAAAATCAGTTTTGCTAGGAAGAAAGTGTACTAGTTGGCTTGGAGGAAAAGCCCATATGAAACTAGTTTCACGAACAAAATCAGCAAGTCATAAGCTTCACGAGCAAGACGAGTTTCACAATGAGAAAAAAATCAGTGTACATTCTCATGAAGAGAGAAATCAGCAAGAAACATGTTTCACAGGAAGAAAAACCAATGTAGAAGTTTCACTTAAAGAAAAGCAACGTGTAACAATTTCCACGAACTAAAATCTGCACGCAATAAGTTCCTTGAGTAAAAGCAGATTCACGATCAGAAAAATCATTGTAGATGTTTTGCGAAGAGAGAAAGAATAAAAAAAGTTTCACGAACAAATATCAGTCCTCAGCAAGTTCCACGAAATAAAATCATCATGCAAGAAGTTCCATAGACAAAATTAGTTCCGCGTGGAGAAAATAAAATCAATGTACATGTTTCAGGATGAGAAAAATCGACATGCAACAACGTTCACAAACAATAATAAGCATGCAATGAGTTCCATGAATAAAATCAGTTTCACTAGAAGAAAAGTGTAAACGTTTGCTAAGAGAAAAAAACAATATGTAACTAGTTTCACGAACAAAATCAGCCCTCAGCAAGTTCCAAGAAATAAAATCACCATGCAACAAGTTCCATTGATAAAATTAGTTTCATGAGAAAAAAATTAATTTACAAGTTTCAGAAAGAGAAAATCTACATTTAACAACGTTCATGGACAATAATAAGCATTGAATGAGTTCCATGAACAAAATCAGTTTTACTAGGAGAAACGTGTACGAATTTGCTAAGAGAAAAAACAACATCTAACTAGTTTCACAAAAAAACTAGTTTCACAACATGTAATGAGTTTCACGATCAAGACGAGTTTCACAATGAGAAAAAAATCAGTGTACAAGTTTCACGAAGAGAAAATCAACTTGTAACAATTTCGACAAACTAAAATCTGCACGCAATAAGTTCCTTGAATAAAATCAGATTCACGATCAGAAAAAATCATTGTAAAAGTTTTGCAAAGAGAGAAAAAAAAAAATTTCACGACCAAAAATCAGTCCTCAGCACGTTCCACGAAATAAAATCATCATACAAGAAGTTCCATAGACAAAATTAGTTCCGCGTGGAGAAAAAATTTAATGTACATGTTTCACGATGAGAAAAATCCACATGCAACAACGTTCACAAACAATAATAGGCATGCAATGAGTTCCATGAACAAAATCAGTTTCGCTAGGAGAAAAGTATTCAAGTTTGCCAAAGAAAAAAACAACGTGTTACTAGTTTCACGAAAAAAAAATCAGCATACAGCATACATGTGTTTTAAAGGTTCTTTTAAGTAGATTTGTAATTTATAACCATTTTCAACTGTAACTCTGTGCATTTTTAATATATCAACTCTAACTCCAACTTCATTCAGCAAAAATTACTCATAATCTCTCTTTTGGCTAGTTAAGGCTAGTTTTTGCAAAGCGGGACCATTTTTATAAGAAACATACACAGGAATAGAAAAATGTGTTAAAGTTCCTTAATTATCTGTGCAATACAAGTAAAAATGAAGAATTTATCCTCTCTTTGGGCTAGTTAAGACTACGTTTTTTTTAATAATGGATCATTTCTAAAAAAAAACACTCAAAAAAGGGAAAATGCATTAAAGTTCCTTAATTGTCTGTGCAATAGGAGTAAAAGTGACACATTTCTACTCTTTTTCGGCTAGTTAAGGCCAAGTTTTGCAAAACGGATTCCATTTCTCTAAGAAAACACACAAAAATAGAAAAATATGCACTGTCGTGTGAAATGATTGGAGTATTCAGCTCTAGCGATGAAATTCTAAGTTCCTGCTGATCAAATAATAATAATAAAAAAAGTATTTATTTTATTTTTGGAGGGAAATGGTTGAAGATTTCCAAAGGGTGATAAGTGGGAGGGGGTGTCACATGGATGACGGAGGGGGTAGGTGTGTAAACCACCTGTGATGGTGAGGTTTTTTTTAGCATCACGCTAAGATTGACTTACGAAAACCTTAATCAATGGGTTGAAGCATATTCTTTAACAAGAAATGTCTGAAAATGTCTTGGAGGTGATGATGTGATGTCAGATGGTGCCACAGAGCAGTAATGGTTTTGCACTGTGGCGTAAATTGCTTGGAGCATTATCACGTTCTAGCAATGCAATGCCGATTTCCCGCTTTTCAAAAAAAGGGTTTAATTTAGAATCATATGCTTATTTTCGGAGTAAAAGGTTGAAGATGACCTAAAGGTTATAAAGGAGGTGCCAAGTTGGTGGCGGAGGGCTGGTCTTTAAAGCTGTGATTGTTTGGAGGTGTTTTGTGGAGCATCTTGATAGGCTTGGCTTGCAAAAACTTGAATCAATGGGTTGAAGCATTATTTTTAACAAGAAATATCTGAAAATGTCTCAGAGGTGATGATGTGATGTCAGAGGGTGCCGTAGAGTAGTGATAGTGTGGCACTGTGGCGTGAATTGCTTGGAGTATCATATTATAGCAATAAAATGCCAAGTTCTTGCTCTTCAAATAATAATAAAAAACAGTGTTTAATTTAGATTCATAAGCTAATTTTCGGAGAGAAACAAAATCCTGGTTTTTCAAAGAAAATGAAAGAATTCTATTAAATCAAAATGAGCCAAAATCAAATCAAATAATCTACCAATCGTAAAACTATCATAGACAACGAAGCACTTTAAGTATGCCGAGTCCATCTCTGACTTCATTCAGCAAAAATTACAAATACACTCTTTCGGCTAATTAAGGCTATGTTTTGCAACGCGGGGCCATTTCTCTTAGAAAACCCACAAAAATAGAAAAATATATTAAAGTTCCTTAATTATCCATGCAATACAACTAAAAATTAAGAATTCATCCTCTCTTTTGGCTAGTTTTGTAATAATGGACAATTTTTTTTAAGAAAACTCACAAAGATAGAAAAATATATTAAATGTTCTTTAATTACCCGTGCAATATGACTAAAAATGAAGAATTTATTCACTCTTTCAGCTAGTTAAGACTAAGTTTCGCAAAGTGGAGGGCCATTTCTCTAAGAAAACACACAAAAATAGAAAAACAAATATTAAATGTTCTTAAATTACCCATGCAATGTGACTAAAATGAAGAATTTATGCACTCTTTCAGCTTGTTAAGACTAAGTTTTGCAATAATGAACTATTTTCCTAAGAAAGACATAACAACAAGCCCGTTCCCCCTGGAGTTACCTGCTAGGAGCCATTCCTTTCTTTTAATTTACGTATATTTTGTGTCTATATTTTTATTCTATGTCAGGTTTTATCCTGTTTCGGTTTTCCCGTTGCATGGTCTTGTCTCGAAAACGCTGTATTTTTAGAATTTCCTTAATTACATATTTGCCTTCGAACAATAATTTCTTGAAATAGATATTCTCCGTCTCCGCATCAATTATCACAGATGTAAGAAACACGTCATTGTAGTAAGCGAAACATTGGAAATCTCCTCGCGTGCAATAGGCTATTTCTATAATATATTAGCCTGTGCAAAATACTGGAAATAGCCTGCTGGACCTGGTGCCTGGGTTGTTGTCCTATTGAATGTAAATTGATCTTTCGAGTCCTAATGAGGACAAAAATTTTTAGAATATAGTTGACCTCCAAGAAAAATACACTGAAAGAAAAAAAAGTATTATGTAACACTCTACGTATGTGTCCCCCTCAATTAAAATCACAGGATTCCCTCATGGACTCTGAAGAAAGGATTTACCCAGGAATGTATCATCCATAAATTTTCATCCTTACATAAAAACTAAAGAAAAAAACCCGTCTTGAAAGAAAAAAAAATAAAATGAAGAAAAAACGCATTTAAAAGAAAAAAAGAAACATCATGAAAGAAAAAAAATGAGTTGAACATTTCGAGGAAAAATGAAATCTAAAAACTTATTATGTGACAGTGATGTGTGCGCTGTCAAAAAAATGTCTTAGTCAAATTCTTCTGCCTTGCGCTGTCATTACCCACGTTTGCGACGTCATTACGTAAGATGTGTGCTGTCATTACTTTAGACCAACGTGTGTGCCGTGCTCATTTACAAGTGGGATTTTCCCACTGGTTCCTGAAACAAGTTTACGCAAGATTGTGTCATCCATATTACACATGGTCATGGAAACAGGGCATGTCTTGACGTAACAGGATATGTTGTGGAAACCCATGGGAATCGGTAAGGGATGTCGTGAAATAAAATGACATGTCTTTAAAATCTGGGAAGGGCATGCGCTCGTATTGCAAATGTAATAACGCCTTGAGGGAATTGCCGTTAAACCTCCCTCGTGACTAGTGGTGAAGGAGAAAAGAGTAGTCTGTATGGGCCCGGTGGAAGTGCCTAATCCCCCACTACTCAGATACTAAAGCATAAATATTGAACTGCCTCTATGTACACTACCGTGCTGACTTCTCGCTATTTTCACGTTAATGAATATTTCCTTCAACTAGCTCCAAAAACAGAACTGACGTAAATTTGCTAAGAATTATGACTGAAATGTGTCGCATTTCACACTATACCGACGCTACCTATGGGATATTTAACTCTGAATCAGCATGCTATACAAAGTGTCTGTTGAGAATAGAATAAAGTGAATGAAAAAAATATGTATATATTTCTCAAAATTTAAAAATTGTGTGGCATATATAAGCGGTACCAGCCCATTCTCTTTTTATATTGTTATCAGTTTAATCATGAAGCAATAGGAGACTGTACTTTGCTTGTGAAGGAAATCATAGACATAAAACAATATTCAGTTTAACCTCCTCCGGAAATGTATACCCCCATATCCTGATTTACAAAAGGTAGACTTTTGTGTACTTTTTATAGAGTTTTTTTTTGTTTAAACAAAGATACGAATGGGAAGACCATTTCCAAACCTTAGGAGCCAATTATTCATTCCAATTGGCATCATCCAGGCAATTATTAATTAATTTAAGGTTTCGGCCACAATGATGACAAGAATTGTTCAGATTTTTTGGATATTCTTTGTCAAACAATGCCAAACGGATAAGTTAACAATTCTAACTTTATTTTTCGAATACTTTCAATTTAAAATACGGTCGCTATTTAAATGTGGGGTATTTTACAAGATATAATGTTTCACACTATGTGATAATACTTTGACTTGTCCTGTTTCTTTACTTAGACAGCGCTTTTTCGCTGACTATGATTTTTGTTTTGGCATAGGCCTGCTGATATCAACGTTATTTATTAATATAAATCGGCGAACCCGCAAACAAATCAATTTAATAAAAATCATAAATAATATTTCAGTAAATCACGCATATTATAAGATTAGTACAACAAATTGAATCTTATTGAGTCAAAACCAATTCAAGATTACGAGCAAATGAATAACGCGATATCTGGGGCTATTAGAATAGGGCTTGGTTCAATTATGAGATTGAGTATCTTGTACTCGCCGTGGTTGGGGTGTGAGAAGTGGATGGGTGATATGTACTGCACTATTAGTGGGTTAATCTGGCGAAATAAAGCCGAGTGTATACGACCTACCCGAAAGCTTGTTTACGCTGTACTACTATCGTCTGCAGCAGCTCATTGCTCACAATTTTAGATTTAGAAAATTAAAGCGTGAAAGATGGCGAAAGATGAGTGTGATTTCTGAAGGGCGGTATACTTGTCCCATCTGCAAGAAGGAAGAGAAGATTTGGACCATTTTTTTTCGAGAGTGCCCGGTGCTTTCTGATTTCATGCAAAAATAGGACTGATTTGCTGCTTCTTGCCATTCTTCCAAGTAGGAACCCAACAACAATAATTCAACAATAATAACCGAGTTGATGTGAAAATAGTAAATGCTTAGAAAGAAGGAAAAGTTTATGTGAGTAAGTATTTTTGTTTCTAGATTAGGTATATTTCGTTAGAGATTTGTAATTTGTTACAGATTTCCTTGTTTTGTATATAGTTTTTTTTTTCGTGTATAGCCCCTGGGCGTTTGAAATACACTAATCTATCTATCAATATCAGATTTATGTTCCCGCAAATATAAGGCCAAATTTCTTTTAGAAGGTGTAGGAAAAGAATAGCTTCTCATAGGTCTAACAGTCTAAAGCAAGATTATGGGCTGAAAGGCTTAAATATATAGCCTGGCAACATCTTATTTTTTAAGCTGTAGAAAATAGATGGCTGTTGTTTTGTAGTCCAATTGACGAGTGATGAATTATTTTGCTGCTGGGGGGGCACTACAAAATTGAGGGTAGTTGCTTAAACTTGAAGATTCTTTACTGATTAGATTAACTCCTGAATATCAGAAAAAATTAGAGCTCAAAACTGCCATCATCCCTCAAACGCCTTAAAAAAAGACAAGCAGATAATGGCAATGTAAAATTAAACCAGGTAAATTTGTCAACACTCATCCCTTCTCTTAGCTTTATCAAGAAGCCTTTATTCACTCCTAAAAGATTCGTATTTTGAAAATAAATCTCCTTTGCTGAAATACAATTCAAAAAGGATTCTAAAGGACATCTGTTTCAGCTAAATTCTAATGTTGTAGTGAAGTGCATTCAAAAACTAATAAATGTGCGTTATTGTGTCAGTTTTGGAAAAACCATAGGTCATGAATTGGCAATGCTGGCCGAGCATACATACATTCCCTGCTGGGGTAGAAAGTCAAAAAGAGTACAAGGGTTTAAAAGTATTTTACCAGGAAAGTGTTAAATTAGGGCAGTTACAAAATTTGCCTTTTTCTTGCGTTTGATCCTCCAAGAGAACAGAGAGGGGAGAGGGTCCTTTCAAAGCATTTACTATTTTCACATCAACTCGGTTATTATTGTTGAATTATTGTTGTTGGATTCCTACTTGGAAGAATGTCAAGAAGCAGCAAATTAGTCCCATTTTTCCATGAAATCAGAAAGCACCGGGCACTCCCGGAATGTTGGAATTTTAACTATCCTCTCTACACACTATCACTTAGGGGCCTAGGGGACATACACTCCCTTAAACTAGCTGTTTTTCAATCAGCAGGGTAGAGCTAGGTAAATTTGGTACTTGTACATTATGCGGGCCCACAAAAGAAGTCAAGTTTGGTTAATGCTAATGAATTATAATAAAATAGGATGAATATATAATAGTTTAGACACAAATTTGGGCTACATTTTTACACATTATATTTGCAGGGTGGGGGGTAAAGCATAGCATATATTAGCATATATTAAACCGTAACCTAACCTAGTACCCCTCCTAAACTCCAAAAAAAGACGATTTAAATATCGTAAACGCAATGAAAACCACGCGTTGCATTCCATTTCTCTATTGAAATACCTCGTTTGGCGGGTTTCGTCTCGTTTCCTTGATACAGTATGTAGCGGTGGTCCCGTATTATGCACAAGTACCGTAAATTTTTTTAAATCTTCAACCTGGCTTCAACTAAATGGCCTGATACCACTCTTAAGAACACTAGACCCTTTTTAAATCTTAATTTTACTTGGGTTAAAATTTGCCGGCTGCTTTACAGATATAAATAGAAATTCATTAAAAAGAGCCACATGGCCACTGTAACAGGCACAATAATAGAAAGATTCACAAACTTTACGTCTCTTAACTCATATATGGACATTTCAACATAAAATAGAAAATGAAAAAAAACTTGCGCGCATTCAACAATATTTCTAGCCCTTTCCATCATTTCCAGCACTATTTCCAGGTGGAGATTCTGAGGGAGGGGATATTGCCAAAAAAAACAGACGAATAATTTACGCAACATGACAAATCATAAATCAATTTCCATAAGAAAACATACACCTTAGAGAGGCATGAGTCTAATTTTTCCTCCTTACGTATAGGCTAAGGTCTACTTCCCTTGATCTACAAAAACCGCCCCACCATGCATACAACTTTAATTCATTCTAGTTGCCGAATCGGCTATTGATGGCTCATTTTTCGTTGCTCCAGATATAGGTGAACTCGGGGTTGCCACCCCTAGTGACATATAATATCTAGTGATTTTTCATATTGAATGACGTCACTAAATCAGCACAGAAAATGCCTAAATCAGCATATAAATCTCTAGATTATTGAAGAAAACCACTAAATCAGCCAAAAAATCACTAAAACCAGCGTTTTTTTCACCGTGTGCCGACTCTGGTTTTACTATAGTAATTTGGGTGGACGGTTACGGGTAATAGCTATAGTCACCTTGGGAAATGAAATAAGTTGGTAATGTTGGAATTTAAACTGAAAAAAAGCTTTAACAAGTTTTTATTCATTTTAATTCTTAATTTACTACTCTAATCCATTTTAGTTGACGAATCAGACATTGATGGCTCATTTTTCGATGTTCCAGACTTCATTGATGATGAAGAAATATTTGACGATTTTGACTTGGCAGAACCGGAAGCTCCTGGTACTCCAAAGTTAGTAGATATTTAGCCACCATCTAAGTTAAATAAACGCTTGTTTTATTACTAAGAAATTCTTGACGGGTTCAGGTAGAACCCTAAATAGGGTTATCACGTTGAACCCCCCTTGATATTTTTGTCTCACTCGTAAAAAAGTAACAAAAATGCATAAAACGCATCAAATTTTTGATGCGTTTTATAAAAAAAACTATACCCCCCCCCCCCAAGCAAAATTAGGAATACGCTTTGCAGTAAATTTCAAAGTAATAAGCTCCTATGCAAACAGTACGTGGAAACTATTCTCATGAATTATGCTAAGTTTTTAAATGAACAAATTGAGTTATTGTAGGAGGGGGTATAAGAATTTTTTTCAAAAATTGCAGAAGTGGAGCAGGACCATGGGCGTAGGCAGCATCTTGTGTAGAGTGGGGCAGCCACCTCTGTGATGGAGGGGGGAGGGGTCTTACTAATACTTCCCGAGGTCCTTTGAATATAGGTATTTAGAAACTAGTCATTCTATATTTCGCTAAAACTCGGAATTTAACATTTTCCATGTTCTAGTATAAGAGACCCACTATCCAACTTCCAATTTCCAGAAAACATAAACACCACAAAAGCGATTTGACACAAATCACATTATGGTTAGATTATAGCTTCTTCTAAGAATCCAATTCAAAAGTTTATAGTTGGGCAAAATTAAATATCAAAATTGGTATAGGAGGGACCGGCCCACGTTTAGACAAAGCAAACAGTTTCAATATAAGAACCTATGGGGCTTCTGGTGGATTTTGAAAGCTCTGACAGATGGCAGTTTATGTTTTTAAAATGTCTGACCTTAATTGATACTTTTACTTAAAATATCAGATTGGATCAGGTTTTAAGGTGATTAACTCTGGAATTTTGTTCAATTTTGTCTGAAAGCCTACGCCTAATTACGAATACTAGAAAACTCGCGTTTTAAACTCATATTGTATTCTTTTATTATTTGCCTGTTTTTGGCAGCTTCCGAGACGTGCCATCTTCACCAGTTTGCAGTTAGTATTTTTGCATCCTTCAGGATAGCGAACTCCCATGTTCGGCCACAATACCTGGGGTAAAGTCAGCATGCCGTACCAAGGTGTCCAAAGTGGGCTATGCTTGTAAAAGCTGTGTGAACAGCATATTTAAAGGTTGAAGGCAAGCTTAAAACCAAAAACTGTGTTAATTCTGGCGTTGTTGTATCCTTTCAGAACAATAGGTGAACTGAAGTTCCATTTTTTCCTGTTAAATTTCATTCAAGATAAAATACTTAAAAGTAAAACAGAAGAGAAAAGAAAGAAAGGTGGCTGTGATCCAGAAGAAAATAAAACAGAAATTTTTTCTGTCTTATTCTACAAGAAGTCAGTTGGATTTTCTAGAAGTGCCATGGCTGTCCTTAGAGGAACGCTGCAAGACTACATAAAAAAAGTTGAGAAGCAGAATATCCCTCTAAAAAGTCTGGACCTAAGTTTCCTTACACCCTGTCACAACACATGATAAATATTTACAGAGGAACAAGAAAAAAGACTAAAAACTTACTTGAAAACGATAGCTGATATGCTTTCGACTGTATTCCCCTAGAAGCGTGTAAATTTACATACACTTATGTCATTACTAAGAGTATAATAGTACCGGATAACGGAACTGCAAATGCAGTGGAGACAGTGGAGGAATTACAGGTAAAGATTGGTACCGTGGTTCTATGGATTGCCTTAAAACTCTATCAGTAAGAACGCCAGAAAATACAAGCTTATGACGGACCTCTGCTTTCAACCGTCACAGTATAGGAGCTTTCTTTAACAACCTGGAGCGAGGCCTATATAAACACATGTTCAGACCACAAGACATTGGAAATTTTGACGAAACAGGTCTGAAAACATCCACAAGCCTGGTAAAATCATTGCACAGCGAGGCCATAAGTAAGTAGGGAAGGTCACGTCAGCAGAAAGAGGTCAGTTGACCACGATTTGTGCTGGTGTTAATGCGTTGAGAACACAGTCCTTCCTCTACTTATTTCCCCACAGAAACAGTGTCCGGAAATTTTATTCAGGGGAGCTTTACCAGGAATCCTCACGATCAGCTCAGAAAATACTTCTGGCTGGATATGCCTCTCATTCTTTGCTTTACTTGCAGCATTTTATCAATCAAGTCAAACCCTCCAAACAGTCACCTATACCTCTGAAATTAGAGCACTTGTTCAGCCAATACACCATTGAATTGCTTGAACTAGCCAAAAAAATAACAGTGTTGTCCTTTTAACTGTCCTTCCCCACACTACTCACAAACTACAACCTCTAGAAATGATAGTCATGGGGCGCCTTAAGGACTACTACAACCAGGAAACCGCAAGTTTTATGACTGCCCAAAATGTAAAGCTATATCAGTGAATAACATTGCTTAGCTGCTGGGGAAAGCATATCCAAAGGTTTTCACTCCTGAGAATATAATCAGTGGAATCAGGGCAAGTGGTGTCTACCCCACAATTAGAGATGTTTTCAAGGATTATCAGTTCTTCTTGTCATATGTCTCAGACAGAATGCCTACCACATCTAGTGAAGCACTTGCCAGAGAAGTTTCATGCTCAGCGCAAGTCCTGTGCGACATTTAGACTCCTTTAGTATAAACCCTGAAACAGACGCAGCACAGGTTCTGTCTCTAAATGAGAAGCAAAGGTCAACAGATGATTCGTTAAAGAGATCGTCCAAGCAAACCTCTTTCCAAAAGGCTCAACATGAAAAATCAACAGGAAAAAAATATGACAAAGTCAGAAGTGCTCACTGACACCCCCATGAGAGAATGCATTACTGCTAGGATAAAAGCTGTATCTGTCAAAAAGCCCTAGTCCTGGAACGGAAGAAAGTCAGACAAGTGAAAAGACTAAAAAGCAAAAGGCGTGTCTCTCGCAACAAGAGTTACAGTTAGAGTGACGATTCTGACGTAGATGATACTGAATACAACAACTCTTCAGACCCCAGCATAGACATCGAAGACGAGCCCCCAACCAGCAACTTCTGATTTAACACTGATAAAGTCAAGGCTGGTGATTACATTCTGATTGAGCTGAAGAGCAAGAAAGGGAATTCTGTTCACAATATTGTCATTATCAAAAAGTAGCAACTGAAGAACTTAAGGTACACTTTTGGAAGGAGACTGAAGCAAGAGACTTTGCGCTAACTGAGGAGGTGGAAAATGGCGGAGTATTTCTAATTGTCTTTATCAAGGATGGTATTGAATGAGTTACTTTTGCTTTGACATGCTCAGCAACTTCTTATCGCTTGAATCAACTCATGAAGAATTAAACAAGTCAAAATCAGCCGATCGTGAGCCAGTCTCCTATCTACGTATCGGACCGAAAATCAATATTGAAGATCGAAACGTAAATGTTGATATCGCAAATGATATTTGGAAATTTCTGTTTATTTCCAGCTTTTTCAACCATCTACCAGGTAACATCCAACAAAAAATTCCAACATACGAAACGTTCTCGTTAATATCTAGCGTAAATTTGAAGTGCTAGGGGGGGGCAGCTACCCTCCCCTTCCCTACGCCCATGAGCAGGACATATTATCTGCTGAAAAACACTGCCTTAAAAGAATTTAAAGAGTTCTGAAAGCCTCTCCCCCAAAACAATCTCCAATATTTAACAAAATAAAGATAAACAAAGCATAGTGATATTGACTGGATATAACTAAACGAGGAACGCTATTTCATGATCAAAACATGTTACACGAGTTATTATAAGCTCATAAATAAATGCACTTTAATTATTACAGGGGAGATGGGGGGGGGGAGAGTGTAACAATGATTCGACACGAAAGTTTATACGCTGAATGTAAAAAAACTAAATTTCAAGTAAATATTGTGTTTGTAAAAATGTCTTCTAATGTAATATTTTGTAAACACACACTAAACTATTAACTTTATCTAAGAAATGTTATTGATTTCATGATATTATACACTAAGGGTTTAAAATAAGTTTAACACTCATGGTATACATAGTCTTGAAAAGTGTGTATCGAAACCAGTTGCTGGAGAAACAATAAAGTTCCCATCTGAGTCAAAATTTAATGGAACTTATGACGAAATAAAACACGTAATGCCTTTCAAGCAAGGTCATACCAATGAGGGGGCTAAGGGCTAAGGGAATTATAAATTAATACAAAATGAGGTGCTTATGTATTATATGGTACCCACGAAAGTAGTCAATTTTGGTTAATGCTAATGAAATAAAATAAAATGGGATGAATATATAATAGTTTAGAAACAAATTTGGGCTATATATTTGCACATTTGGGGGGGGGGGTAAAATATAGCATACATTAAATACGTAACCTAACCAAACCTAGGTACCTCCCCCCCCCCAAAAAAAAAAGTTTAAATATTGTAAACACAATAACATCACGCTTTGCAAACCATTTATCTAGCAAATACCCGTTTGTCTGCTTTCCTTGTACAGTCTATAGCGATGGGTACCGTATAATGCATAAGTACCCAAAATGAGATGAGATTTCAAAGTTTAGAAGCACCAATATTTTTCATCATATAATTCAGTTTGGTGTAAATTGTCTTGTAAATTGTGCTTCGAAACTAAATCAGGTTAGTGTAATTTAAATTCCCAGTAGGCTTTAGCTGGATTTTAGCGTCTTGTGATTATTCATTTCTTCGTAATTGTGACTATTCGTATTCGTTTCTGGTACTTCGTTATGTAAAAAAAAACACTTAAAAACTGAAGTGGTCTGATTAATACTAATAGATAATTTTGTTTTATTAGGATTAATGGAAATTTAATTTCATAAAATCAGGTTAAATTAATAAGCATTATGCAAAATTAATAAATAGAAATACAAATTATGATGTTGAATAACACAAATTGTTTAGTGAAATAAATATGACATTTAACCATTAAAAGGGGTGGGTCTGATAGGGTTAATTTTCATCATTCTTCTTTTTAGCATATTTAAACATAAAAGTATGAATAAAAACACTGTTGAAGGCAATAGATCAGTTTAGAGTATAAATAGAAACTTAAATATTTTTACAGTCTTCAGCAAAAACAGTACAGTACATAGATGGTGTTTCAGTTTGTTCTTAGAAATACCAATATCTTCCTGGAAAAATGTCCTAATCTTCTAACTGCCAACTGTTTTTGTAAAATAATTGACTGCTAGAAATGTCCTAAATCGTGGTTGAAATTCCCAGTAGGTAATTAACTAGACTTTACTCAATATATTGTGATTATTTGTTTCTTTTCTAATAGGTTTTGGCCTATTGTTTTGAGTTTTGCATTTTTGCTGTTGTGAGCAGGGGTATATTTAAGGGGAGGCGGGTTCAATTCTGAATTCATAAGTTTTCTTGGATGTCTAGGTACTTCAAATTAGCATATTTTCTTTTATTATTAGGTCCCACCCTGAATTTTTTTACTATTGTTGTGACCCCCTCCCAAAAAAACAACAAATCCATGGGTAGTGTCCGAATACAAGTATTTACTGTATTTGTCTCTGTGGTATAAGAAGTTGTCTACTCACAAGATTACTCACATGATTCTGATGTCTTACCAACATTCGGATTCAAAGATAGAAAGAGGATAGTTTGTGTTTAGGTCCTTATCACAAATAAGGACTCAACTGGTCTTAACAAGGTCCTAACAAGGGACTCAAACAGATCCTTTGTTTGAGTGGTTTTATGGGTATATTTTTGTACTTTTTTCTTTCGTAAATTGATGTTTTTTATTTTCTTGGTTTTACTTCACTTTCCTATTTATTGGATTAGTTACGAATAAATATTATGGGTCACATGCACAAAAAGGAGCATTAGGGCCGAGTCCTGCCAAACATTTTTTAAAGAGATTTTAACAGTTTTCCTTATAAGATTACTTCCCAAAGTAACGTTTTAAGATTACTTTCATTTATTTGTTTTGGTTTTTTAGTTTTTTGATTTTAGAATGTCGTCTGTTTATAAAATTTGGTACTTATCGGTTAGCTGGAACCCACGCGAGAAGAGAAGTTTGGTTAATGCTAATGAAATAAAACAAAATACCATGAAAATATAATAGAATAGAAATGAATTTGTGCCATATATTTGTGCATTAGGGGGGACGGGAGAAGGCATAGCAAATATTAAATATGTAACTTAACCTAACCTCGGTACTTTTTTTGCCTTTTCAGCCACAAAAAAACTAAAGTTTAAATATTTTTCACGGAGTGAGCAATACCTCACTAGGTAGAAAAAACCTATTTCATTGGGATCTTTGAAATTCTATTAAATAAAAAAAAAAACAATTTTTTTTTAACTGAAAGTAAGGAACGACGTTAAAACTTAAAACGATCAGAAATTATTCTGTATATGAAAGGGGCTGTCCCCTCCTCAACGCCTCGCTCTTTACGCTAAAGTTTTTTATTGTTTAAAAAAAATACAGTTGTGAGAAAGTCAAACTTTAGCGTAGAGAGCGAGGCGTTGAGGAGGGGTCGGCCCCTTTCATATACGGAATAATTTCTGTTTGTTTTAAGTTTTAAAAAGTGTGTTCGAGGGGGCCTAGTTGCCCTCCATTTTTTTGGTCACTTAAAAAGGGCACTAGAACTTTTAATTTCCGCTCCAATGAGCCCACCCACAATATACTAGGACCACAGGGTCAATACGATCACCCCCGGAAAAAAAACAAAAAAAAAAAAAACAAAACTTGATGAAACTTATATATTTGAATTTAGCATTAAAATCTGATTCTTTTGATGTATCTGTTTGTATCAAATTCCCGTTTTCTAGAGTTTCGATAACCATTGAGCTGGGTCGCTCCTTACTTACAGTTCGGTACCACGAACTGTTTGATATGCGGTTCTTGTCACTTGTGTTCCAGCTAACTGATAAGTAGCTCAAACTTTTATTGGAGATGTATCCCATTAGTTTCTGGCCTTCCGTAAAAAGTATTCCTCAACGGTGGTTTCACACCATTGTAAAACCTTTGACATTTATATAGCCTAAGAGTTTCCGCTGCGTTAGTGGGCGTTCGGACGCTGGATTCTATCTCAGACTCTGCCCAAGTATCCTGCTCAGAATGGTTGAAAGCTGAGAATAGGAACTATCGAGCAACATTTTCAGAGCTAAAAACAATTATGATTGTGAATTTCCTATTTCTAAAAATACCTAATCTGAGACAGAATCCAGCGTCTGAACGCCCACTAAGTGAGAGCCCATTAGGTAATCGTGTAGAGCAAACTTTGTCCATAAGGTAAGCAGTGGCGAGTAGACTACGCAGAATTTTACCTGTTATACAAATTATGGAAAAGTCTACTTGGTAGCAACAAAATGGAAATTATATAGGCTAATTAATAAATTTTAAAAATAAATTAATACACCTTTCCCATCAAGCCTGTTATACCATCTCTCATCACAAATCATCCTGCAGCTATAAATATAAGATAATCCTAAGAGCTGGAACCCTCATCCTATTCCACTTTATCCCCTCTCCATCCCTCTATCTCAATCCCTCTGTATTCCACATTTTTAATTTGTGAATGTTTTGCTTATGATTGTGATGATTCTAATGGCTTATGGCTTTGTACATTAGCCTACTGTCAAAGAAATTCTTAAAAGAGCGCAAGGCAATACTTACTATACGTGACTCACAAATACACTATAATAAATTATGTAGTGTGAAAGCCACTAAGGCGTCTGGTTTGGCCCCATAATAAGTGACCATATTAACCCCCTCCTGAATATTTAGTCATCTTTTATTTCCAGCACCAAAGAAGAAGAGAGAAGTGGGTGGTACAGGTGATTTTATTATTTCAATCAACCATACTATGGAGGCTATAGGCCAAGTTAAGGCTTCAGGCCCCTCGGCTACAGACCTTACCCCTACAGACCGTACGCATACAGAAGATATGGCCATTGGTGGTGAACTACAATGCTTTCATTTCCTACTTTCGTTTTTGTTGATTTTAATTAAAATAAACTAGTAGAATTTAATGATTTTTGCAACAAGTTTCTTAAAAGTGAATTAAAAACATAAGAATACATACTAAAACATATTATTCACCCTTTAATCTGCCTGTATTTTAGAATATGTACAAATTTCGAACGATTTCGGTGGAAAATATTTTCTTGCCACACTTTTATTTCTAAAAGACTTTAGTTTCTGATTGTTTTTAAAATCATGCTGGAAACCCCCTTCCCCCTACTTTGGAAATTCTTCCCCGAAATTTACCGTTCGCTCGAATAAAACCCCTTCGCATGTACTTGCCTGGCACCAGAAGATCAGAGATCAGAGTGTCCAGTTCAACCCCAACCTCCCCTATGTAAAACCAGGTTGCACATGCATGAGAATGTGATCTCTTTAGAGTATGAAAACACCAATTTCTTCAGATGCTTTTGACACCTTCACAAGACATTCTTGTCATACCGTACGTATAATAATAAAGTTGTAGTTATCCTCCATTCACCTCAATCATTCTAGTAGATACAGCATTTATCAGCAGAGAACAGCATTTATCATAGGCAGCGCGCTAGCGCTGCCTAAGTAAAGAACGATGTGGGCACAATGTGTTTTTGGTTTCTCCATACCCGGGAACTTCGTATCGAAGGAGTCGTCGTAGAAACTTCGAAAAGGGCTCATTCGATTGCAAATTGGAGTTGCTAGTGCCCTTTTTAAAAGTTGAAAGTGATTGGAAGGCAACTAGCCCCCCCCCCCACGCCCATCATTCCCCCAAACACATCCAATAAAAATTTTGAGATCCCCATTTTGTTCAGCGTAGTTGATTTCCAGATAGAAGATATGTTTTTTAGGAGGACACTCCCCCACAACCCCATGGGCAAGGGTTTTAAGTTACGCCCTGGGGGCATATAAGGTTTTTATAGAAGGCGTTGTCGTAGAAACTTCAAAACAGGCTCATTCGATTGGAAATTCAAAGAGCTAGTACCCTTCTTAATAGTCGAAAGTGATTGGAGGGCAACTAGCCCTCCCCCCAGCCCCCACTCCCATCATTCCCCCAAACACATCCAATCAAAATTTTGAGATAGCCATTTTGTTCAGCGTAGTTGATTTCCAGATAGAAGATATGTTTTTTAGGAGGACACTCCCCCACAACCCTCTGGGCAAGGGTTTTAAGTTATGCCCTGGGGGCATATAAGGTTTTTATAGAAGGCGTTGTCGTAGAAACTTCAAAACAGGCTCATTCGATTGGAAATTCAAAGAGCTAGTCCCCTTTTTAATAGTCGAAAGTGATTGAAGGGCAACTATCCCCTCCCCCCAAGCCCATCATTCCCCCAAACACATCCAATCAAAACTTTTAGATAGCCATTTTATTCAGCGTAGTTGTTTTTCAGATAGAAAATATGTTTTTGAGGAGGACACTCCCTCACAACCTTCGGGTGAAGGGTTTTAAGTTATGGCCTGGGGGCATATAAGGTTTTTATAGAAGGCGTTGTCGTAGAAACTTCAAAACAGGTTCATTCGATTGGAAATTCAAAAGGCTAGGACTCTTTTTAATAGTCGAACGTGATTGGTGGGCAACTAGCCCTCCACGCCCATCATTCCCCCAAACACATCCAATCAAAATTTTGAGAGAGCCGTTTTGTTCAACGTAGTTTTAAGTTCTGGAAATTAGGTCTTTGAGGATGACAACCTCCTCACAGCCCTCAGGACAAGGGTTGTAAGTTATGCCCTGGGGGCTAATAAAGCTTTTATAGGACGCGTTGTCGTAGAAACTTCAAAAAGGGCTCATTTGATTAAATTGAAATGGCTTGTGCCCTTTTTAATAGTCGAAAGTAATTGGAAGGTAACTAACACCTCTTCCACGCCCACCATTTCCCCAAACACATCCAATCAAAATTTTGAGATAGGCATTTTGTTCCACGCAGTTAAAGTTCAGGAAATTATACCTTTGAGCAGGACACTCCCCCCACAGTCTTCAGAGCAAGGGTTATAAGTTATGCCCTGGGGGCATATAAGTTTTTATCGAAATCTTTGTCGTAGAAACTTGAAAAAGGGCTCATTCGGTTGGAAATTCAAAGGTCTAGTGCCCTTTTTAATAGTCGAAAGTGATTTGAGGGCCACTAGCCCCCCTCTATCGCCCACTTTTTCCCCAAACACATCCAATCAAAATTTTTAGATAGCCATTTCATTCAGTGTTTTGGATTTCCAGATAGAAATTATGTTTTTTAGGAGGACACTCCCTCACAGCCCTCAGGGCAATGGTCAAAATTTCTTGATAGCCATTTTGTTCCACTAAGTTTAAAGTTCAGGAAATTATACCTTTGAGCAGGACACTCTCCCCATAGTCTTCAGGGCAAGGGTTATAAGTTATGCCCTGGGGGCATATAAGGTTTTTATTGAAATGGGCAACTAACCCCCCTCTCAGGCCCACCATTCCCCCAAACACATTCAATCAAAATTTTGAGATATCCATTTTGTTTATATAGAAAGTTGTTGTCGAAATTTCAAAAGGGGCTCATTTGATTGGAAATCGAAATTACCCTTTTTAATAGTCGAAAGTGAGTAGAGAGTAATTAACCCTCCTCTCACGCCTTCCATTTACCCAAACACATTCAATCAAAGCTTAGAGATAGCCATTTTGTTCAACGTAGTTGAAAGTTCTGGAAGTTATGTATTTAAGGATGACAAACCCTCGAGAGTCCCCAGGGCAAAGGTTGTAAGTTATGCCCAGGGGGCATTTAAGGTTTTTAATGATAGAGTTGTCGTAAAAACTTGAAAAGGGGCTCATTTATTTGGAAATTGAGAGGGATAGTGCCCTTTTTAATAGTTGAAAGTGATTGGACGGTAACTAACCCTTCTCTTTCGCCCACCATTCCCCCAAACACACCCAGTCAAAATTTTCAGATAGCCATTTTGTTCAACGCAGCAGAAAGTTCTGGAAATTAGTTATGTGAGGATGACAACCCCCCCACCCAGCCCTCAGGGCGAGCGTTGTAAGTTATCCCTGGGGGCATATATGGTTTTTATTGAAAGCGTTGTCGTAGAAAATTCAAAAGGGTTCATTTGATTGGAAATTGAAAGGGCTAGTGCCTTTTTTAATAGTTGAAAGTGATTGGAGAAAGACTAACGCCCCTCTCACGCCCACCATTTTCTCAGACACATCCAATCAAAATTTCGAGATAGCAATTTTGTGTAACGTAGTTGAAAGTTCTGGAAATTAGGTCTTAGAGGATGACAACCACCCTCACAACCCTTAGGGTAAGAGTTGTAATTTATGCCTTGGGGCCATATAAGGTGTCGATAGGAAGTGTTGTCGTAGAAACTCGAAAAAGGCTCATTCGATTGGAATTCGTGCCCTTTTCAAAGTCGAAAGTAATTGGAAGGCTTGACATTTTTATAGTAAAGATCGATGTGGATATAATGTATAATTTTTTTGTTGTTGTTGTTGTTTAGACCACAGCACTTTGTATCAAAGGAGTTGTCGTAGGAACTTCGAAAAGGGCTCATTCGATTGAAAATAGAAAGGGCTGATGCCCTTTTTAATAGTCGAAAGTTATTGGAGGGAAAATAATTCCCCTTCCACACCCACCCTCCCATTTGACTTTATGTTTAAAAACTAAATGTTGCCATAAGATTAAATCAAAATGCACTGTGTTAATGCTAATTCCCAATAAGGCATCTCAGCAGTACCCCAAGAACGACTGAGGTTATTATGTTCAAACTTGTGGGGCTGCTTCTGCTCTTAAAATTTAACCAAATCAAAATAGCGTAAGTGTATCCAAGCTATTGAAGAAAGTAAACAGATTTTTTTGCGAATGGTATCAAGTGTTCGATTTCAGGTCAACTAGAGTAGGTATGAAACTAAACACTACTATTTGTTTCCAGATTTTTAAGAGGGTGTATGTTGTTAAATATTGCTGAAAATTTTTCTCCAGCCTACAAATAGCAGGCCAAACTATAAATTCTTAAAAAAACGAAAAGATTTAAAGTATTATTTTATTTTTCTCTGAAAAGACTATGTCGATATAAAACGAACAGAAATTAATTAAAAAAACTTTTTCCACAAAATGAGTTTTTCAAAGAAAAGTAAAGAACTCCATTAAACAAAAAACTAACAAAAATAAAATCAAATAATCTACCAATCGTGAAACTACCACAAATCAGCATCGATAAATAAATGAAACCCAAAACGAGCAGAAATTACAATAAATAACCGAGTCAAACTCAAAACGAGCAGAAATTAACATAAGTTGGGCTCAAAACCCCTATGCCTTCACAAGGCCAGAACATAATTTGCACTTTACTGAAAAAAGTATAAATGTTTTTAGTTTTATAACTTTAATAAATCAAATAATATTAAGATTTAGATTACTAAATATCAGTAAATGTATATTAAACTTACAATGCACATTCATTTGTATTTTTTTCGGTAAAGTGCAAACTATTTATTGTAATTTCTGTTCGTTTTGGGTTCCATTTTTTTTTAAATTAATTGACAATAAAAATTATCCTTACTTTTTATGGCTCATAGTAAAACATGCCCATCATGTTTTTTTCATTCTTTAACTATGCTCCGATTTCAGCTTTGCAAACCCTACCTTGGATCTTGAAGATAGATTAAATAAAAAAAACAAAGTTTTTCCAACTGAAAGTAAGGAGCAACATTAAAACGTAAAACGAACAGAAATTATTACGTATATGAGGGAATTCACAGTCTTGTCAATACCTCACTCTTTACGCTAAAGTTTAAACTTTTTTCGAATTCTTTAATAATGACCCCTGAATCATAAAGGTTTTTAATTAGAATAAATGGCTCTTATGAAAGTACTAAAAAATGAGCGTAAAGAGCGATATATCGTTGTTGGTACAGTTCGTTACCAAGAACTGATTGATAAAATAACTTCTCACCAAGAGCGTTGAAGAACATTGCATATGCCGGACAATTTTGAGATGTATGCAAAATCATTTATTTGATTGGGTCGGCGTGGGGAAGGGGGACAAAATATGCAAGATACTAGGACAACGCCTTTTTCTGAGCATTTGGGCGTAGGAAGTGTAAATTTTCTCTTCGTGGATCTGACTTTGTGTAATATCCAACATATATTAACACACGCTTTATCAGGGGCGGCCAGGGATCATGGATCAGAGAGACGGATCAGGGAGGGCCAAACATAGAACTGAGTCCATACTCGCGATCTATGAACCTGAGTCTCCTATCACCGACTTTTGAAAAGTGCAAGTTATATATTATATATATATATTATTATATATATATATTATTATATATTATATTATTATTATATATATATTATATATATATTATTTTTTAAGTCGTCATTTTAGAAGAAAAGACGCAAAAACGTCAATTTCACCTCGAACGATCTTTACAGTTTGTATAGAAAAGAATTTTCCGGTTAGAAAAATACCAAAATCAAAACTCTTGCAATTTGTTTGAGGTAACCCCTAAAATTAATTTAGATTTACTGTACTATTTATAATACTGGCGCTGGAGGGACTCCAACCAGGGGCGTAGCTCCAGTATTTTTATTGGGGGCAAGAGGGGTCCACATCCAGAAGCTCAAGGGGCTTGGGCTATATAATAATTTTTCTCCAAATTAATGGAGGAACAACTGCCCCCTTTTACCCCCTCCAAACGACCCCCCTGACTCCAACTGTTGTGCCACTTCTTTTGACACAATTCTCTACTCCCTATTCCATCACTGCTAAAACTTTTGTATTCAATATTCTTTTATACATTTTTAGGTTTTAATTCCCTTTCTCGTTGGGTTTTAAAAAAATGTAGACATGGTCACTTTGCCTCTATTAATTATTTCATCGACATAACTCTTTAAACTTCCTTTTCGTGGTAAAACAAATCCTAAATATTTTATGAAAAATATGGTTAGATAACTGTTTAGACTCGGATTAGATATTTTTATAAGTTGTTTTTGAAGCTAGCGTTTGATTTAATTTAATTTTTTTTTTCCGTTGATATAGGCTCCTGGAAGTGGTGTCAAAATATTCAGAATTTTATTATTCAAAGTTTGTTATGGATTTTTCCACTGTTTTATTTAAGTTATACCTCTTTTTTTTGTCTCTTAAATTCTGTAAATAGAAAAGCAGCGTGGTTTCAAGAACTATTTGGAAAACTCTTTTCTTTAAAGAGTTGTATAAATCTTTCGTTTTTATTTCAATCATTCTTTTTTAAACTTCCAGCAGAAAGTTTAAAAATCTAAGGAAGACTGTGACTAAGAAAGTGACTGTCAAAAATTAGCAAAAGAACTTACTAGCGAAGACAAAGAAGAAACAATATAGCGGTATCACTAAGCCGTTGCCTCTACGATGCATCTGAAGTTCGTTCTGGCTAAAGGCCAAAACATGGTGACTAAACCAGGATAAAAACCAGTGAGGGACCAAAGCACTTCTGAAGTGCAAAACTATCGTCACTTTTGAGAAAAGATCCAAAAATAGAAAGTACTTCCTGCATTAATGCTGCAAAAAATTTACTGAAAAATTTTACGTATTTCACTCCTTTCTTTTTGAGAACCATTTCTAAAATAAGAGACAAAGAAGGTCTGTTTCTGAGATAAAAAAGTGTCATCTCATATACGGCAAAATTCTAAATGAATGACTCTTGAAAAGTAGTTGAGATAGGAAAATCAAGCTTTTAGAAATTGGTTTAGAGTCTAACAATGTCCTGAGAATGTATCTTCAGGCTCTTATCTCTACTCCTTTCTAATTTCTAAGATTTTACAAATTTCCCTGAACCGTCTTATTTGGGGGGTAAATATCATTGCTTTAGACCAAGGGCGCATCCAGGATTTTTTTCGGGGGGGGGGGTTGGTTACTAATTTTTGACTCAGTTTTCGACTAATTTTACTGATTTTTACCTAGGTTTTATTAATTTTCGACTTATTTTCGACTCGGTCAAAAATTTCGGGGGGGAGGGGGCGGTTCAAACCGGGTAACCCTCCCTGGATACGGCCTTGCTTTAGACCCATTCCTGAAGGTTTCATTTCCCTGTTTGTTTCCAAAAACTGATCTTCTAGGGCAGGGACATGAACTTAATGGAGATCTATTTAGAAGCTTCTTGCAAAATATACTTGTATGTTAAGAAAAAGAAGAGAGTAAAAATAAATAACCAGCATCCTTAATCCCCCCATAAGTTTTCAAACATATAGGTAGAAATTAAACAAAAGAAAAACCTTTTTTTTCATACAATTCGCGGCACCAGGCAAGCACCTGCACGGAGTTTTTGTGCTTAACCCCCCCCCCCCAGCTTTTTACATACATGAATAGAAGCTACAGAATAGAATTTTGTCACAAAATTCATGGTGCCAGGCAAGCACATGCGAAGGGGTTTTATTCGAGCGTACAGATGAATTTTGGGGAAGAATTTCCAAAGTAGGGAGGAGGGTGGTTTCCAGCATAATTTTAAAAACAATCAGAAACTAAAGTCTTATAGAAATGGAAGTGTGGTAAGAAAATATTTTCCACCGAAATCGTTCGAAATTTGTACATATTCTAAAATACAGGCAGATTATAGGGTGAATAATATCTTTTAGTATGTATTCTTATGTTTTTAATTCACGTTTAAGAAGCTTGTTGAAAAAATCATTAAATTCTATTAGTTTATTTCAATTATAATCAACAAAAATGACAGTAGGAAATGATGGGATTATAGTTCACCACCAATGGCCATATCTTCTGTATGCGTACGATCTGTAGGGGTAAGGTCTGTAAGCATGTGGCCTGAAGCCGTAACTTGGCCCATAGCCTCCATAGTGTGGTTGATTGAGATAATAAAATCGTCTGTACCACCCACTTCTCTCTTCTTCTTTGGTGCTGGAAATAAAAGACGACTAAAAATTCCGGAGGGGGTCACTTATTATGGGGACAAACCAGACGCCTTACTGGATTTCACACTACATAATTTATTATATTGTATGAGTAAGTTACACATAATAAGTATTGCCTTTCGCTCTTTCAAGAAGTTCTTTGACAGTAGGTTAATGTACAAATCCATAAGCCATCAGGATCATTAGAATCATCACAGTCATAAGCAAAACATTCACAAGTTAAAAATGTGGAATAGAGTGGAATTGAGATAGAGGGATGGAGAGGGAATAGAATGGAATATGATGAGGATTCAAGCTCTGAGGATTGCATTATATTTATTGATGCAGGATGATTTGTGATGAGAGACGGTATTATAGTCTTGATAGGAAAAGTGTATTAATTAATTTTTTAAATTTATTAATTAGCATATATAAATTCCATTTTGCTACTACTTAGTAGACTTTTCCATAATTTGTATAACAGGTAAAATTCTGCGTAGTCTACTCGCCGCTGCCTACCTTATGGACAAAGTTTGCTCTGCACGATTACCTAATGGGCGTTCGCTTAATTGGCGTTCAGACGCTGGATTCTGTCTTAGATTGGGTATTTTTAGAAATAGGAAATTCACAATCAAAATTGTTTTCAGTTCTGAAAATGTTGCTCGATAGTTCCTATTCTCAGCTTTCAACCATTCTGAGCGGGACACTTGGACAGAGTCTGAGACAGAATCCAGCGTCTGAACGCTCACGCAGCGGAAACTCTTAGGTTATACAAATATCAAAGGTTTTACAATATGATGTGAAACCACCGTTTAGGAAGACTTTTTACGGAAGGCCAGAAAACTAATGGGATACAACTCCAATAAAAACTTTAATTACTTATCGGTTAGCTGGAACACACGTGACAAGAGCCGCATATAGAATCTGAAAGATCCCAATGAAATAGGTTTTCTCTGCCTAGTGAGGTATTGCTCACTCCGTGAAAATTTTTTCAACTTTAGTTTTTTGTGGTTGAAGGGGCAAAAAAAGATACCTAGGTTAGGTTACGTATATAATATATACTATTCTTTACCCCCCCCCCCCCCTTAATGTACAACTATATAACCCAAATTCATTTCTAATCTATTATATTGTCATCGTATTATAATAGTTTTATTTCATTAGCATTAACCAAAATTCTCTTCTGGTGTGGGTTCCAGCTAACCGATAAGTACCAAATTTTATAAACAGACAATATTCTAAAACCAAAAAACTAAAAAACAAAAACAAATAAATGAAAGTAATCTTACAACGTTACTTTGGGAAGTAATTTTATAAGGAAAACTTTAAAAATCCCTTAAAATTTGTTTGGCAGGACTCGGCCCTAATGCTCCTTTTTGTGCATGTGACCCATAATATTTATTTATTACTAATCACATTAATAGGAGAAGTGAAGTGAAACCAAGAAAATAAAAACATCAGTTTACGAAAGACAAAACTACAAAAATTGACCCATAAAACCACTCAAACAAAGGAAAACAGAGGAAAATACACTAAATACTTGTATTCAGAAACTACCCATGGATTTGTTGCTTTTTGGGAGGGGGTCAAAACAATAGTAAAGAAAATTCAGGGTGGGGCCTGATATTAAGAGCAAATGTGCTAATTCGAAGTACCTAGAAATCCAAGACAATTTATGAATTCAGGATTGAGCCCTCCCCCCTCTCGCTCTAAGCATACCCCTGCTCGCAACAGCAAAAATTCAAAACTCAGAAACAATGGGCCAAAACCTATTAGAAAAGAAACAAATAATCACAATCTGTTGAGTAAAGTCTAGTTAAATGCATACTGGGAATTTCAACCACTATTTGGGACATTTCTAGCAGTCAATTATCTTACAAAAACATTTGGCAGTTAGAAGATTAGGTAATTTTTGCAGGAAGATATTTGTATTTATAAGAACAAACTGAAACACCATCTTTGTACTGTACTCTTTTTGCTGAAGACTGTAAAATATATTTAAGTTTCTATTCATACTCTAAACTGATCTAATCCCTTCAACAGTGTCTTTATTCATACTTTTATGTTTAAATATACTAGAAATAAGAATGATGAAAATTAACACTTTCAGAGCCACCCCTTTTACTGGTTAAATGTCATATTCATTTCACTGAACAATTTATATTATTCAACATCATAATTTGTATTTCTATTTATTAATTTTGCCTTTATGCTTATTAATTTAACCTGATTTTATAAAATTAAATTTCCATTAATCCTAATAAAACAAAATTATCTATTAGTATTAATCAGACCACTTCAATGTTTAGAAGTGTTTTTTTTTATTTTTTTTTTTTACATAAGAAAGTACAAGAAATGAATACGAATAATCACAATTACGAAGAAACGAATAACACAATAGGCTGAGTAAAATCCAGTTTAAGCCTACTGGGAATTTCAACAACACTTTAACCTGATTTAGTTTCGAAGCACCAATATTTACTCCAAACTGAATTATATGCTGAAAAATATTGGTGCTTCTAAACTTCAAAATCTCATCTCATTTTTAGAACTTACGCATTTTACAGTACCCATTGCTATAGACTGTACAAGGCTAATGCTAATAAAATAAAATAGGATCCATATATAATAGTTTATAAATAAATTTGGGCTATATATTTACCCATTAGGGGGGGGGGGTAAAGAATACAATTTACTAAATACGTAACCTAACCTAGGTACCTCCCCCCTAAACCCCAAAAAAACAACAGTTTAAATATCGTAAACGCAGCGAAATCTACTCTTTGCATTCCATTTCAGCATAGCCGTCTCTTGAAAAAAACAGTCTGGCGGGTTTCGTCTCTCATTAGTATGTGAAAGTGTACGTTTAACGCACCAGTACCTGCAAATATATAGCCCAAATTTGTTTCTAAACTATTATATATTCATCTTGTTTTATTTTATTTCATTAGCATCAACCAAACTTGACTTCGTTCGTGGGCACCGTATAATGTTGTGTCGGTTTTGTCGTTGTGTCGACCCTGGCACCGGTTGCGTCGACCCTGGAGGTTTAATATCTAATGGTTGAACTAAAGAACTTTGAGAGAGCTATTTTTTCAAAATAGTTCAAAGGTCAGATAACAAAAACTCCGGTGTCAACACATCCCCCCAGGGCCCGGGGGCAGGCATTGTAAGCTATGTTCTGAGGCTGTATGTGGTTCTTATGAAAGGGATGCTCGAATAAACTTCAGAGATGGTTCATTTGAATGAAAATTAAAAGTTGTAGATCATTTTTTTCAGAGTTAAAAAGATCGGAGGGCAACTAGCCCCTCCCGCCCTCCATGCCTTTGGGTGTATCGGATGGATAAACCCATCCCATAAAAAGTTTAAGGTGACAATTTTGTTAAAAATGGTTCAACCATCAGATATTAAAGCTCCAGGGTCGACACCCCCCCCCAGGGTCCAGGGACAGGCGTTGTAATACTCTTGGGATATATATCGTTCTTATAGAAGGGATACTCGTATAAACTTCAGAGAGGGCTGATTTGATTAAAAATAGAGAGTTCTAGTTTACTTTTAAAGAGTCAAAAGAGATCGAAGCTTAATCTAGTCCCCCCACGCCCTTTTTCTCCAAACCCATCCGATAAAAATTTGAGATAGCAATTTTTTTTAAAATAGTTAAAACATCAGATAATAAAACTTCGAGGTTGACACAAACCCATTCTTTCACTTTGATATTATTATTTTGATACCAGTTTTGATACTTAGATGAATATTTGATTTTTTTTTTCAAATTTTGATTTTGAAATAAGGAATTTTTAAAAACTTGAATTTTTTGCAATCAAAAACGAACAAAAATTAATTTAAAAAAAAAATTCTGAAGAATAAATTTTTCAAAGAAAAGTAAAGCCCATTTTAAACTTAAGCTCAGCAGATAAAAATACCTTTTAAAATTCAAACTCAAAACGACCAAAAATTACTATTAAAGAATAAATGAAACGCAAAATGAACCGAAATTAAACAAGCAATCATAGAAAAAACATGCAACAAGTAATAATATAAATGAATAAATAGATCTTTAAGGGAGTAAAGCTTAGATTGAATATGAAAATGTAAATAAAAAATTAAGACGAAAAAATATTTTGCTATTGAAGTACAAATGAAACTTAAAACGAACAGCAATTAAATAAACAATCAATGCAAACAAAAATACAATAGATATTAATGTAAATTAATAAATAAATCTTAAAACGATTGGAGCTTAAATTGAATATGCAAATCAAGCTAAAAATGGAAAAAAATCACCACAAACAACAGTTTCGATATGACCTCCTTCTCTCACTGTAAAAGTATAAAACATACTGCTTCATTGGCGCTTTACTGAAAACTATATGCGTCTTGAACAATCTTGGAAAGCATAAACAACACCAAATTGAATATATAATGTATAATGATATTAATTGTTAAAAGATCCATCAGTTCAAGAATTTTTTTTCCTCTGTAATTGTATTTTTATTTTCAATGCTATAAGAACTGGAAAAGAAAATATTTGTAATATAATCCGTTTTCACTTAAGCGCCAATGACGCAGTTAGCTTTTGGTTTTTATTTACAGTTAGGAAAGGAGGCAGTATCCAAACACTTGTTTGTAGTGAAACTATATTCATCTTTAACAACTTTAAAAAGAGCTAATAAATTAAACTGAATATTTGATATATAATGATATTAATTGCTGAAAGCTCATCAGTTCAAAATGTTACTATAATTTTAATATTTATTTTTAATATTAAGTACAAAAGAAAATATTTGTCATAAAATTGGTTTTCATTAAAGCGCCAATGACGCAGTAGGTTTTACACTTTTAAAGTGAGAGAAGGAGGTCACACCCAAACTGTTGTTTGTGGTGATTTTTTGTCATTTCAAGCTTGATTTGCATATTCAATTAAAGTTTCACTCGTTTTAAGATTTATTTATTAATTTACATTAATATCTATTGTATGTTTGTTTGCATTGATTGTTTATTTAATTTCTGTTCGTTTTAAGTTTCATTTGTACTTAAATAGGAAAATATTTTTTTCGTCTTAAGCTTAATTTTGATCTTCAATCTAAGCATTACTCGCTTAAAGATCTATTTATTCTCTTATATTATTACTTGTTGTATGTTTTTGCTCTGATTGCTTAGTTAATTTCTGTTCGTTAGTAGTAACGTATTACACAGTCCAGCCGGGGATTGCATAAAGCGACCAAACACGCTACCGGGGACTGCATAAAGCGACCAAACATGCTACCAAGGATTGCATAAAGCGACCAAACATGCTACAGGGGATTGTATAAAGCGACCAAACACTCTATATTATTGACCTATAAAGCAAGCAAACAAGTTATATTATGGACCTATACTGCGACCAAGCAACCAGACAGGTTTTTCTAGGATCAATACCCAAAACTAAAGAGATTTCGACCAATCAGAGAGAACGAATACAGAGGATACTCGATTATCATAGCTATGAGGTCAGAGGAATCAAAAACGTTTCTACTAATGGTACAGTCAAGCCGGACATGTTTCTGAGTCAAAACTTGCCCAAGAGACTAATAACCTCTACCTTAAAGGTATCTTGCATCTTTTCAGGTTTGCTTAGGAATACATCGCGGGTAATTACAGAACAAGGAAAGGAATGCAGTCAAAATTATTTTAACTTGTAACATTACGAAGAATATAGATATGTAGCCAAGATGAGAATAATACGAGAATTATTTTAACTGGATTCTATGAAAGTGGTAAAAAGGATTCAATTTGCGAAAAGCTATTCCATTTGCACAACTCTGCTCTGAATGATATTAATTGGTGATTGAGTAATAGGCGTAAACAGAACTCGGTAATATTTTTAATTGGATTGTGTGAAAGTGGTAAAAAGGATGAAACTGCTTACCAGTTAAGGTAAGTCTGAGAGGATGGTAAGTCTCATGCAACTTGACATAAATGTTAGAATGGCATCACATATATCAGTCTATGGAAACGGTTACTGCTGACAAGGTGTTAATGGGACTCGACTTAGTTTTACTTCTTGGCTGTGTAAATATGTAACTACCATTTGGGCAGTGTTGCCAATATAAAATATACTTTAGCATTGGGGTATGCTAAAAAGTTGAAACTAATAGTCATGTGCGCCAAGATGACCTTACGGCTTGACCTAGCTTTACTCCTCTACTGTGTTCTGTATAATACACAAGTATCAATCGAGCAGTGTTATCAATATAAAATATACCTTAGCATTGGAGTATGCTAAAAGTTGAAACTAATAGAGCCGTTGGCATCAAGAAAAAATCATGTGGCTCGACTTAGCTCTCACTTCTTGGCTGTGGTCGCTATAATAGACAAGTACCATAATGTGGGATTTACGCGATGTAAAATATGCTTTAGCATTGGAGTATGCTAAAAAGTTGAAACTAATAGTTATAGATGCTAAGAAAAGAATTTTAATACAGAAATTCAGAAGAATCCTAAGAAATCCTTAGAAATCAACTAGTGAGATGGTTATGGATTTGAACAATCAAGGACCGAAACCACCAAAGACCCTAACCACCAAGGACCTCAACCACTAAGGGTTCTCTCTCCCCAACCTCCAAGGGGCCCCCTTCCTCCAACTTTTTTGGCCCATCCCTCCATTTTGTTTCACTTTTTTTGACGTTTTTTTTACCTTTTTTTTTTAACATTGTAATTGTTTTCAACTTTTTTTTACATGTCTTAGAATGACAAGAAATATATTAAAAACATAAAAAAATCACATTTAACATTTTCAAAATACAAAGTTGGAATAATATAAATATGTTAGTCGTGACTTAACTATTAGAAAAATAATGTTTGGAGTAGTACTTTTTTTTAAGGACTCAATTTTTGGACAGAAAATTTTTCAACTTTTTTTTTACGAATCTTAAAATGATATGAAATATACATGCGGCTGTACCAGTCGTACTCTATGCTTGCTCATGAACACGGCGCGGCTTTCCTAGTGGTACTCTATGGCCAGTTATCTACACTACCTAGTCTATTGCATGCATTAAATCAGTAATTTTCACGCTGTGGAAGGATAAACACATAAGTCTTATTTTAAAAAAGTGAAGATGAAGTATTTTAAGATAGTATGTTCACATGATAGTGTTATTGTAGCATTGAATGCTGACAAGGAGAAGAACTTGAACTATCAAACAAACACAACTTAAAAACAATAGGGAAATTTTTTTCCAAGACAGTGCAATTTAAATCGGTGAATATTTCGGCCCTATGTCCAAGGGCCGTCTTCAGCACAACATTAAAGAAAAAATATGTATAAAAACAAACTTACATTAAAATACGAAGTTTAAAGCTAAAAATGCTTTTAAAAAACGCTTTTAAAAAAAACTTTAAAACAGCCCCAGTATCCTTACTTCAACGAAGTTCAACCAGTCCTGGAAGTGTAAGAATGTTTTTCATTGAAGTGTAAGAATTGGAATATTTTTTGTAGTAGTTCACCATATCACTGCTACACTCTCTTGATGTTTCCAACTTCATTCTGGAATTTTTTGTTGAAATGAGAGACTGGGAACATTTTTTACGTATTGTGTCTTTTCACCCTTACATTCTGTAGATGTTTCATAGTTCTGGTTGGAATTTTTTGTTGAAATGTAAGACTTGGAATATTTTTATAGTATCGTCTCGTGGTTTACCCTGTCACTGCTGTACTCTGTCAGTGTTTCAAAGTTTAATTCAGGATTTTTTCATTGAAATATAACACATGTAATATTTTCGTAGCATTGTGACTTGTCACTGCTACACTTTGTTGATCTTTTAAGGTACACATTGGAATTTTCCATTGAAGTGTAAGACATATAATATATTTGTATTAGTTCACCACATCACTGCTACAGTCTGTTGATGTTTCAAAGTTCATTTTGGGATTTTTTCGTTGAAATTATCGACTTGGAATATTTTTAATGCATTGTGTCTTGTCACTACTACACTCTCTTGATGTTTAAAGGTTCACTTTTGAATTTTTTTTCATTGAAGTGTAAGACTTGGACTATTTTTGTGCTGATTTGCCTTGTCAGTTTTACATTCAGTTGATGTTTCTTAATTCATTTAGAATTTTTTCCTTAAAATGCCAAACTTGGAAGATTTTTTTGGTGTTATGTCATGTTTTACTTTAGCATAGCTACACTCTCTTCATGTTTCAAAGTTCATTTGGATTTTTTTTCGTTGAAATGTAAGACTTGGAACATTTTTATAGTGTCGTCTCGTGGTTTACCATGTCACTGCTATATTCTGTCGGTGTTTCAAACTATAGTTCAGGATTTTTTCGTTGAAATCTGACACTTGGAATATTTTCGTAGCGATGTGTCTTGTCACTACAACACTGTCTTGATTTTTAAACGTTCACTTTGGAATTTTTCATTGGAGTGTAAGACTAGGAATATTTTTGTACTGATGTACTGATCTTATTAGAGTGGCGCACCACTCTAAGTAAACCTAAATTAACCGAACTTTTTGCATGTCTCTCTCACTATGACTGTGTGTCTAAGCGGGTGTGCTGTCATCTATAACTAGTCTAACCTAATTTCAACGCACTGACGCATAAAGTAAAAATTAATAAAACTTATATTTTATGAACGTACATTTCAACGAGTATGTCATACACTTCAATGAAAAAATTCCAAAGTAAACCTTAAAAGATCAACAAAGTGCAGCAGTGACATGTCAGAACGCTAGGAAAATATTCCAAGTCTTACATTTCAGTGAAAAAAAAGTCCGAAATTAACTTTGAACCATCAAGAGAGTGTAGCAGTGATATAGTGAACTACTACAAAAATATTCCATGTCTTACCCTTCAGTGAAAAAATTCCGAAGTGAGCCTTAAAACATCAACAGAGTGTAGTAGTAACAAGGTAAATAATAACATAATACTATGAAAATATTCCAAGTCTCTCATTTCAACGAAAAAATTCCAAACGAACTTTGAAGCATCAACAGATATTTGCAGTAATATGGTGAACTACTACAAAAATTATTGCAAGTCTTACACTTCAATGAAAAAATTTCCAAGGTGAACCATAAAAGATCAATAAAGTGTAGCAATAATAAGCATGGGCGTAGGCAGCATATTGTCTAGGGGGGGGGCAGTCGATAGTGTGATGAAGGGGGAGATGAAGTTATGTCAGCATGGGCGTACGTACATTCTTGCCAAGGGGAGGGGGAAGCTGCCCCTATCCATTATTTATGTATTTCTATAATTGCCCTTATATAGTGTATTACGGTAATCACCTGGCAAAAAAAAAAAAAAAAAAAAAAAAAAAAAAAAAAAAAAAAAAAAACTGTCTTCCTGCTTTAGTAACTGAAATAAATGAGCACTTGAACAAGGTCTAGACCCTACTCATCCATCCAGTTCCCCAGGACAAAACAGTATAACCAATCCGACAGTCCGAAAATCAAGTCCAAAATAGAGCAAAATCAGCATCAATAAGCATACGTCAATGTTCCAAAACCAAGCTATAGCACCTTAAATCTACAAAAACATTATATTCCCAAGGTGATCACCATATATCGGGGCTCGTCAGATGAAAACTCATTGCCTAAATGGGTTTCGGCGCTTAAATTTCATTACCCAGGCAATTTGAGCGCGCCATGCCATAATCTGGCATACCCCTATATAGTGCCACCAATGGAATAAACATAAACAAAATCCAAAATATCCAAAAAATAAAAATATATACCCCAGAAATTTTTTTTCAAATATTCTTAACCAACCTTCAAATAACACTGAGAGCCGAACTTCAACCGATTTAAATACAAACAAATAACACTAGTCCTCCACCCGGAACAATTTCACTTTCACTCAAATTCTAAGAATTAAATTCCGAGTATTCCACCATAATCTTTACCACAAGTGTCGAAATCCAACCCTCAACAACCGGGAAGATAAACCAATTCCGTCAACAAGTTACCGTAAAATATCATTCAATATATCTTGATAACTTTTATTATACTTATGTAAAAGCTGATTATACTTAAAACAAAGCTTTTTAAATTGCCAAGCAAGTTTATTGGTGGAAAAACCTCTTATGATTAGCTTCTTGCTAAGTAACATACATCTATTTCTAAAATCGATGTAATTAGTACAAATTCTTGCATATCTAAATAGTTGGGAAAAATACGATGAATATGTTATATTTGAATGAATATTACTTTTTGGAAATGGAAAATTAACTATTTCAAAATTAAAATCATCTGTTTTATTATATATTTTAAATTTTATTGTATTATTAGGTATCACATTAATCTCTAAATCTAGAAAATGGTCATATTTGCCATTTCCATTACTGGATTCCAGCTTTAAGTCTGGTGGATATATTTTACTTGCAATCTCTAAAAAATTTGAACAATTTATCACCAGAAGGTCATCTAAATATCTTTTATTATTTGAGAGCAAATACTTTGTATTACTTGGATTCTTTTTATCCGTCATATAATCGTATTCTAAATAATTTAGAAATAGGTTCGCTATAACTGGACTGGCATTACCCCCCATAGGAATTCCATTACATTGATAATATAGATTGCCATTAAATTTTATATAAGTATTAAATAGAACAAATTCTAGTAGATCAAAAATCATATCTAGGCTATAACATCTTGAGCTAGTTGTACTATTAAAATAATTAGTCCATCTCGCCTTCTTATTATACGCATCAATTTTTAAAAACGGTAAATTAGACAAAAGAAAAGCTTTCTTAATAATCTTTTTTAAATTTATAAATACTAAATTAATGGGTAAATTTGTCTATAATGTAGTGAAATCAAACGAGTCCACTCTTTTGGCTGAAACTAAAGCAAGAGAGTCTATTACTTGCAGCGAATTATTAACACTCCAGTATGGATTAAACTTAGAAAATTTTTTAATTCCCGAACAATATGCCTCAAACTTATTTTTGATTTCTCCTAAAATACACGACAAGTCAGTAGCCGCAACTCTGGTCGGGCACCTTGCTGCCCCCGCAATAAAGCGTGGTTTCGGGGGATTTTTATGAAATTTTGCCGTCCAATATAAAAAAGGAAAATTTTTATCATTATCATTAACCTTAATATTAAATTTTTTAAAAAGTATATCCTCTATTCCAAACAATAGACTATTATTAACATCTTGAACCTTTTTATATGTGTTTGTTGTACTAAGCTCCTTTGTTAAAACATCACAATAAAGCTTCTGACAAATTATTGCAAAATTATTATTCGCTTTATCAATGGGTACAATTACAAAATCCCTCTTTATATTATCAATTGCTTGTTTTATCTTAGAATTATAAAAAACAACATCATTATCATGCTTATTTGTCCTCTTATATATCTTATTTCTAACCTTATTAATAATTAAATTTTTCCAATTCTGAAAACTATTTTTATTAATTTTCTCTTTTTTGCCTGAATGAAGGCATTTTTGAGGTCAAAAATAGCACATGGATCGAAATATTGATTCTGCTTCTGCAAGTAAAGTGAAGGTCTAGGGGGGGCAGCCATAACACATTTGAAACCAACGACGTTTACAAAATGGTCATTGTCCACAGGACCAACATTTACAAAGACCCAATCCTTCGGTAAAATGTATATAAATTTAAGAGCAAGACTCCCAGTATTACATACCGAGACTCAAACCATATTATTTCAAGGACGCCATACGGATAACAAAAGGAAATTTTCTGATAATAAAAGGAAGGAAAAATACGTACCCGAGAAATGCTGGACAATCGACGGCCAATATACACGTGCCAGACTTGCCATGGCCGAAGAACCAACCAAAAACCACGTCGAATCGTTACCTGAGCTAAATGAGAAGAACGCCCTAAGAGTATCGATTCACCAATCCTTCTTAATATTGTATAGACAGAGACTGCAAGCACTATTTGAATTATTCAATACAGAAATACAAAAGTTAAAGCCAAGTACCACAAGCATCTTCGAAGTATTTTTTCGAAAAAGCAAATACCGCAGATCAGCTAGTCTAATACCAATCGTAGGAGAATTAGCCTCACGCTTATTTGGGCTATCTACTGAAGAAGACCTAAATATCCCAAGGGAAAACGTAGGAAAACTAAATAACGCCATGAACGTGACCTTACATGTCCAAAAAATACAAGCCAGTATAGCCAATTATCAGAGAGACAAAATTGAGGCAATCTCGAAGAAAATATCAAAGACAGTAAACATAATGAATTATTTAAAGAATGAAGTAGATCGTGTGATTTCCGATTCGAGCCTCACCATGGTATCACTAGACATAGTGACAATGTCATTACTTAACTTGGCAACTGGTGTTAGCAAATTTGAATTTGCATTATTTGCCCTTACTGGAGGAACATTGTCATATGACCTCGTGGACCCTTCGAACCTAAAAAGTATCTTAGATGAAATAAAAACACATCTAACGTTCGGTCTACATCTACCAACAGAACCAGAAGTAGCAAACCTATTCCACTACTACACCAAGCTAAAGGCTCACATCACGGAAATAAACGAACAACTATTTGCAGTAGTAACAATTCCATTAATAAATCAACAATCCATATATGACTTGTATAAAATTTCTACGTTCCCAGCCAACATAGGTAGAACTAATTCGCTCATGACTATCACCCCCGAAGCGGAATACTTACTTGTCGATCAAGATAGGAGAAAATATGCCTTAGCAAATCCACAAGACCTTAAGAAATGCGTAGCATTCAAAAATCTAGTATGTCATTTAACCCTACCAATTTATAACGTTAAATCTGGATCTTGTATGTTAGATATATTTTTAAAAGAGACTCAACAAGAAGAAATTCCCAATTCATGCGAAGCGCTAGTAGTTAGTACAAAACGAGAAATATTTATTCATCTCAGAAATGATCTGTGGCTATTTTCTGTCCCAAAAGAAACAGTCGGGACTATCTCCTGTTATAATAATACTGAAAGAATCGATCCAAGCTACAGAACTGAACTACTATTACAAGACGTGGGAATAATAACCATAAAACAAGGGTGTCGATTAGTAACCAAAGAAGCCACGGTACAAACACCACTGATAACCACAAGCACGAATATAATAAGCCCCAAGGTGGTCAATTTCAAACCAGTCAATTTATCGTATACAATTCCTAATATTGAAAACGAAGAAGTAAAAGCCACAATATGGTCAAAAATAGATAATGTCAAAGGAACCTTACAACTAACGAAAATAAGAGAAGCCTTAGACTCTCAAATTCCCCTATTTACTAACGAAGACCAAAGATTGACGTATGTAGAAAGTAAATACGGACTATTCTCAACAAATTTTTGGTGGAACATCCTCCTGACGGTAGGATTCGTGTTCATGATCTCTCTGACTATAAGAATGTTATTGACGCTGAATTACGGAAGAATTATGATAACACGTAGAAAAAGAGCAAAGACAGATCATATTGAGCCAAGTGAGATGCAAAACCTAAACCCGGAACTCCCTGATAACCCTTAAGCAAAAAAGTAAGGGAGGACATGATCGAGCGAATGAGAGTAGAGGTCCTCATTCGTGCCATGTCCAGTCCCAAATCTCTACTTATTGTTTGTGTAAACCCATGCAGCTGCAAGGATGTATTTCTTAAGCGGCATGGACGCGCGCAAGCAGTAAAGACTTGAAAATTCATAGTAAATCGAGACCTCTCACAAAACCATGTAACCTACCTCGCATGTAGTTATATAATAGAAAAGTAAATGTTAAAGTAGATGAGTGTTGAATAACATTTAAAAATGTATTGAATATTGAACAGATGTCAAATGCACATATATACAAGTATATATATAATCACCAAATCTTGAAAATCTCATATTGTGTTATTTTTCGTAGACATAATCATTTTTCTTATGATTACCTAGCTTATCTCATAGTAATCTAGTGTTGCTGCAATATGCATGTAAAAGAATGAAAATTCCTTTTATTCATTTTATCTTTGAGTTTAACTGTACCCATATTAAATTGATATCATTAGTACGACTAATCACAACTATTATTTCAAATAATAGTCCCCATATAATCTCGTATAAATGGTGTATTACTGCTGTATGTGTTTTAACTTATGTAATTATAAAGAGCATATGATTCTGCCCAGATATTTATATTCCAGGAAGCAGAGTAATCAGTGCAAATTAATTATTGGTGTACCAACATGCAACACGGATACAACCCAGTAGCATCTACTCTTATCATTCATCAACCACCGATAAGTACTCACCAAGGAAACCCCTGAAGACAATGACCTGATGACAATCCAAGTCACTCAAGCCTAGTACAAGGTAACACTACCCCAACCACTATCGGCGAACCAAGAACCCCATATATAGATATATATCTGAATTAATAATTACCTAGAAAACCACCCCGACCGCGATGTCGTAAAACTACATAAAATCCGTCAATAGCTATCCTTAGAAGGCAAGGTCCCAAACATTAAATCCTAAGGACCAAGAATACCCTGGAGCCAATCCCTCAAAGATTATATATCTTAAGCCCCAAACAGAGACAATATGTTGAACCCAGATCCCAAGTTTGAGTTTTGACCCTATCCAATCATTATTAGATGTCGCAAGACCAAACCATCCCCAAGTGAAGAAGAACCTAACAATCAATTTTGCGGGAAATATAAACTGTACGTGCAAACTGTCCCAAAATAAAGTGCCAGAGAAGAGACCAAACCAAGTTACCTTAGCCATAATCCCCATGACCAAGCCCTCAACGATGGTGTATCCTTAAAACAAGAATTAAAGACAATACGTCGAACATAAATTCTGAGACCAGGTTTTGATCCAACTGTAATTACCCTTACATATCGCAATGCAGCTTTTATTCAAATAAAAGAAGAATAAACGTGAACAATCTACGGGAAACATAGACTGTACGAGTATAAAATTTTCCCGAGATTAGAAGTGCCCAAGAAGAGTTACCCAGTCCAGCTATCAAGATACACATTTCATAAAATTAATTTCCCAAGGGTTATGTACCCAGGAAACATGTCAATGAATCTATAACATCAATCCCTCGTATATGACGTGACAACCCAGCACGGACAATTTTGTGCAAATAGTCATACTTGTGGACAACATAAACGCTTATTCCAAGGAACGAGTGCCAAAAAGTAAAATACCACGAAGACAAACAATAAACAATTAGCCAACCCAGTAATTAATTAGATGGAAGCGCAAAGTAAAGTGACAACGTATGTGAGTATTATAGACACGTAGAATGATGAAGTAAGTGTGAATCTTATGTATCTAACTTATAACTTTAGTGAATATTGAGAAACTTTTCATAATCAGATGAAAATAAGTATAAATTACATTACCCCGATGTTGCAATCAGAAATTAAGTTTAAAAAAAATTATAATCTGTGAAACCTTTTATTTGCAATCGTTTAATTTATATCTATCAGTGCTCTTGAAGTCAGTTACGTAGGTGGAAGTATAGTCAAGTTTAGAGAAAAAGCAAATATGTACCATTTTAAGTGATAAAATAGTCGCAAAGGCAGAACTTAATTAGTTAGAACCATGTAGAATTATTAGCATATCAGGTGAAGGAAATTTAATGTTAGGTTGAGGGAATAATAATTATTACGTAATCATATAACCAAATCTGTTAGCCATTAGAAACTCTTAGAAACTCAAATAGAGTGTATAGGAGATGGACTTTAAAGTAATGTTTTAATACATGTAGTCTCATAAAGCAATCGGGAATATGAAAAAAAAATAAATATATATCTTACCAAAGCTAAGTAATTCAAGTAACAAGTACCAAGTCAAACTTTAAAAAAAAGGGGGAAGTGTGAACAAAATTTGAAAGAGTAGAAAGAGCAGGGTATCACAACGATGAGGACATCGTTAAGAATGGGAAGGATGATATGTAATGGAATCAATTTTCAAGACCCCGAAACGTTCCAAGTAAAATAAAATCGCCCAGAATATAAACCCAAAGAATTCAAGTAATACTTAATTATCAAACTTAAAAAGTAGCGAAACATTGTATTACAATTGTAACTCTATGAAAAAATCGTTCCCACAAAAAAGGTAACGGCAATAAATATTCAGCATGACCAATTTTACATGACATGCAACCAACCATGTAACCTAAATCTTGAGTTTGATTTTCCAAGCGATCAACAGATGGTAGGAATTATTATACAAAAAAACGGTCACTTGAGATAAGAAATAAAACTATGTATTCCGCTATATTTACAAGGTAAAAACTTTAAAAAATAGTTTCTCGAGATACAAAAGTAGAACTAAATATTCCGCTATAATTACAAGGTTAAAAACTTTAAAAAATAGTTTCTCGAGATACAAAAGTAGAACTAAATATTCCGCTGTAATTACAAGGTAAAGCTTTAAAAAATATTTTCTTGAGATACAATGTAGAACTATGTAGTTCCCTCTAATTATAAGGTAAAAACTTTATTCCGCTAAGAAAAATTCCAAAGTGAAGTTTTAAAGAGTCATAAATCGTATCAAAAGTTAGTTAAAATTGACTTGCTGATTGGTACGTCACAGTCCAATAGTAATAGAGGACATAGAATCAGAACCAATAGAATCGGTGAAATATACTGGTTAGTAACGCCCGAACGTAACCTCTGGCGAAATTGGAAAGAGTAGATAGCTAGAACTTAGCAATTCTTGCGCCAGTCTTACAGGAGTCTTACAGGAGTCTTACAGGAGTCCTACAGGAGTCTTACAGGAGTCTTACAGGAGTCTTATGTCAGTCTTATTACAGACTTATTTTCAGTTTATTAAATGAATTCCGATAATCTAAAAACAGTCGTATTGAACGTTATTTGTATCGCCCCGATGAACCATTTTGCCTAAGTGTCTTTGACTGTAAAGTGTCTTGATATACCTGCCAAGCTCTGTACCAATCATGTGAGTAAAAATAAATACATTACTTTCTTATTTTATTCTCTTTATGTTAGTATTTCTCAAGATAGCTTGTCCTTGTGGCTCCACTCGCTCTCAAGGGAACCTGAATCCATTCAATCTGATTTCGACTCAGTATGGCCAATAATATATGCTCCCCAGCTGAACCGCTAATTTAAGCTCCCCACACACGAAGTTTCGCCTCCACTCTGATAAGCTACTCGTGAACCGTAAAATAAGTACAAAACCCTTTTTTAACTATTGAAAACCCCCCCGTTAGAAAAGTAAAAAAATGGGGGGATGGGCCCAAAAAACTGGCGGGAGGGGGCTCCCTGGAGGTTGGGGAGAGGGGACCCTTAGTGGTTGAGGTCCTTGGTGGTTAGGGCCATTGGTGGTTGCGGTCTTTGATGGTTCAAATCCATAATCATCTCACTAGTTGATTTCTAAGGATTTCTAAGGATTGTTCTGAATTTCTATATTAAAATTCTTTTCTTAGCATTTATAACTATTAGTATCAGCTTTTTAGCATACTCCAATGCGAAAGCATATTTTATATCGCCTACATCCCATATTATGTACTTGTCTATTATAGAAGCCACAGCCAAGAAGTGAGAGCTAAGTCAAGTCACTTGATCTTTTCTTAATGCCTACGGCTCTATTAGTTTCAAATTTTTAGCATACTCGAATGCTAAGGCATATTTTATATTGACAACACTGCTCGATTGATACCTGTGTATTATAAAGAACACAGTCGAGGAGTAAAGCTAGGTCAAGCCATAAGGTCATCTTGGCGCATATGACTCTATTAGTTTAAATTTTTTAGCATACCCCAATGCTAAAGCATATTTTATATTGGCAAAACTTCTCAAATGGTAGTTGCGTATTATACAGAACACATCCAAGAAGTAAAACTAAGTCAAGTCCAATAATCACCATGTCAGCAGTAACCGTTTTAATTGACCGATAGACATGATGCCATTCTAACATTTATGTCCAGTTGCACGAGACTTACCATCCTCTCAGACTTACCTTAACTGGTAAGCAGTTTAACCCTTTTTACCACTTTCGTACAATCCAATTACAAATATTACCGAGTTCTGTTTCACCCCTATTATTCAATCACCAATTAAGATCATTCAGAGCAGAGTTATGCAAATGGAATAGCTTTTCGCAAATTGAATCCTTTTTAACACTTTCATAGAATCCAGTTAAAATAATTCTCGTATTATTCTCATCTTGACTACATATCTATAATTGTCGTAATGTTACAAGTTAAAACAATTCTGACTGCGTTCCTTTCCTTGTTCTGTAATTACCCGCGACGCATTCCTAAGCAGACCTGAAAAGATACAAGATACCTTTAAGCTAGAGGTTATTAATCTGTTTGACAAGTTTTGACTCAGAAACATGTCTTGCTTGGCTGTTTCATTAGTAGAACAGTATAAAACATTGCTATGACCTCATAGCTCTGATAATCGAGTTACCGTATATGGAGTACCCTCTGTATTCTTTCTCTCTGATTGGTCAAAATCTCTTTAGTTTTAGGTATTGACCCTAGAAAAACCTGTCTTCTTGCTTGGTCGCATTATAATTCCATAATATATCGTGTTTGCTCGCTTTATAGGTCCATAATATAGAGTGTTTGGTCGCTTTCTGCAATCCCCGGTAGCGTGTTTGGTCGCTTTATGTAATAAATTAAAAAACTTTTTACACAAAATGAGTTATTCAAAGAAAAGTAAACAACTCCATAAAACAAAAAATGAGCATAAATAAAATCAAATAATCCACCAAGCGTGAAACTACCACAAATCAGCATCGATAAATAAATGAAACCCAAAACGAGCAGAAATTACAATGAATAACCGAGTCAAACTCAAAACGAGCAGAAATTAACATAATTTGGGCTCAAAACCCCTATGCCTTCCCAAGACCAGAACATAATTTGCATTTTACTGAAAAAAATATAAATGTTTTCAATTTTATAACTTTAATAAATCAAATAATATTAAGATTTTGATTATAAATATCTGTAAATGTATATTAAACAGACACTGCAAATTCATTTGTATTTTTTTTTTCAGTAAAGTGCAAATCATGTTCTAGCCTTGGGAAGGCATAGGGATTTTGAGCCCAACTTAGGTTAATTTCTGCTCGTTTTGAGTTTGACTCATTTATTTATTGTAATTTCTGCTCGTTTTGGGTTTCATTTATTTATCGATACTGATTTGTGGTAGTTTCACGCTTGGTAGATTATTTGATTTTATTTTTGCTCATTTTTCGTTTAACTGAGTTCTTTACATTTCTTTGAAGAACTTATTTTGTGTAAGAAGCTTTTTTAATTATTTTCTGTTTGTTTTATATTGACATAGTCTTTTCAGAGAAAAAGAAAATAATACTTTAAATCTTTTCGTTTTTTTCTAAGAATTTATAGTTTGGCCTGCTATAAGTATGCTGGAGAAAAATTTTCAGCAATTTTTAGCAACATACACCCTCTTAAAAATCTGGACTCAAATTGTAGTGTTTAATTTAGTTTCATACCTCCTCTATTTGACCTGAAATGGAAAACTTGATACCATTCGCAAAAAAATCTGTTTACTTTCTTTAATAGCTTGGATACACTTACGCTATTTTGATTTGGTTAAATTTTAAGAGCAGAAGCAGCTCCAAGAGTTTGAATATAATACCCTCAGTCGTTCTTGGGATACTGCTGAGATGCCTTATTGGGAATTAGCATTAACACAGGCCATTTTGATTTAATCTTATGGCAAAATTTAGTTTTTAAACATAAAGTCAAATGGGAGGGTGGGTGTGGGAGGGGGATTAGTTTCCCTCCAATCACTTTCGACTATTAAAAAGGGCATCAGCCCTTTCCATTTTCAATCCAATGAGCCCTTTTCGAAGTTCTTACGACAACTCCTTTGATACAAAGTGCCCTGGTCTAAACAACAACAACAACAAAAAAAATAATACATTATATCCACATCGATCTTTACTATAAAAATGTGAAGCCTTCCAATTACTTTCGACTTTGAAAAGGGCACGAATTCCAATCAAATGATCCTTTTTCGGGTTTCTATGACAATACTTCCTATAAACACCTTATATGGCCCCAGGGCATAATTTACAACTCTTACCCTAAGGCCTGTGAGGGTGGTTGTCATCCTCTAAAACCTAATTTCCAGAACTTTCAACTACGTTACACAAAATGGCTATCTCAAAATTTTGATTGGATGTGTCTGGGAAAATGGTGGGCGTGAGAGGGGCGTTAGTCTTTCCGCGATCACTTTCAACTATTAAAAAAGGCACTAGCCCTTTCAATTTTCAATCAAATGAGTCCTTCTGAAGTTTCTACGACAACACTTTCAATAAAAACCTTATATTCCCCCAGGAGATAACTTACAACCCTCTCCCTGAGGGCTGGGTGGAGGGGTTGTCATTCTCACAGACCTAATTTTCAGAACTTTCTACTACGTTGAACAAAATAGATATCTGAAAATTTTGATTGGGTGTGTTTGGGGGAATAGTGGGCGTGAGAGAGGGGTTAGTTACCGTCCAATCACTTTCAACTATTAAAAAGGGCACTATCCCTCTCAATTTCCAATTGAATGAGCCCCTTTTGAAGTTTTTACGACAACTCTATGATTAAAAACCTCATATGCCCCCTGGGCATAACAATCTTTGCCCTGGGGACTCTTGGGGGGTTTGTCATCCTTAAATACAGAATTCCCAGAACTTTCAACTACGTTGAACAAAATAGCTATCTCTAAGCTTTGATTGAATGTGTTTGGGGAAATGGAGGGCGTGAGAGGGGGGTTAATTACTCTCCACTCACTTTCGACTATTTAAAAGGGCAATTTCAATTTCCAATCAAATGAGCCCCTTTTGAAATTTCTACAACAACTTTCTATATAAACCTTATATGCCCCCAGGGCATAAAGTACAACCCTTGCACTGAAGGCTCTGATGTGGTTTTTATCCTAAAAGACCTAATTTCCAGAACTTTCGACTACGTTGAACAAAATGGATATCTCAAAATTTTGATTACATGTGTTTGGGGAAATGGTGGGCGTGAGAGGGGGGTTAGTTGCCCATTTCCATAAAACCTTATAAGCCCCCAGGGTATAACTTATAAGTTATACCCTGGATATCTAAAGATTTTGATTGGATGTGTTTGGGGAAAAGGTGGGCGAGAGAGGGGGGCGAGTTGCCCTCAAAAAACTTTCGACTATCAAAAAGGGCACTAGACCTCTGAATTTCCAATCGAATGAGCCCTTTTTCAAGTTTCTACGACAAAGATTTCAATAAAAACTTATATGCCCCCAGGGCATAACTTATAACCCTTGCTCTGAAGACTGTGGGGGGAGTGTCCTGCTCAAAGGTATAATTTCCTGAACTTTAACTGCTTGGAACAAAATGGCTATCCCAAAATTTTGATTGGATGTGTTTGGGGAAATGGTGGGCGTGGAAGGGGTATTAGTTGCCTTCCAATTACTTTCGACTATTAAAAAGGGCACAAGCCATTTCAATTTCTAATCAAATGATTCCTTCTTGAAGTTTTTACGACAAAGCATTCTATAAAAACTTTATATGCCCCCTGGGCATAACTTACAACCCTTGTCCTGAGAGCTGTGAGGAGGTTGTCATCCTCAATGACCTAATTTCCAGAACTTAAAACTACGTTGAACAAAATAGCTATTTCAAAATTTTGATTGGATGTGTTTGGGGGAATGATGGGTATGGGGGGGGCTAGTTGGCCTCCAATCACTTTTGACCATTAAAAAGGGTACTAGCCCTTTTAATTTCCAATTGAATGAGCCTATTTTGAAGTTTCTACGACAACACCTTCTAGAAAAACTTTATACGCCCCCAGGGCATAACTTAAAACCCTTGTCCTGAGGGTTGTGGGGGAGTGTCCTCCTCAAAAACATATTTTCTATCTGAAAATCAACTACACTGAACAAAATGTCTATCTCAAAATTTTGATTGGATGTATTTGGGGGAATGATGGGCGTGGGGGGGGGCTAGTTGCCCTCCAGTCACTTTCGATTATTAAAAATGGCACTTCCCTTTGAAATTCCAATCGATTGAGCCTGTTTTGAAGTTTCTACGACAACGCCTTCTATAAAAACCTTATATGCTCCCAGGGCGCCTTCTATAAAACCCTTATATGTCCCCAGGGCATAACTTGAAACCCTTGCCCTGAGGGTCGTCGGGGAGTGTCCTCCTCAAAAACATATTTTCTATCTGAAAATCAACTACACTGAACAAAATGTCTATCTCAAAATTTTGATTGGATGTGCTTGGGGAAATGGTGGGCGTGAGAGGAGGGTTAGTTGCCCATTTCAATAAAACCTTATATGCCCCCAGGGCATAACTTATAACCCTTGCTCTAAAGACTATGGGGAGAGTGTCCTGCTGAAAGGTATAATTTCCTGAACTTTAAAGTTCGTGGAACAAAATGGCTATGAAGAAATTTTGATCGGATATGTTCGGGGAAATGGTGGGCGTTGAAGGGGTGTTTGTTGCCTTCCAATTACTTTCGAGTATTAACAATGGCACTAGCCATTTCAATTTCCAATCGAATGAGTCATTTTTAAAGTTTCTACGACGACGCGTTCAGTAAAAGCCTTATATGCCCCCAAGGCATAACTTACAACCCATGCCCTGAGGGCTGTGGGGGAGTGTCCTCCTCAAAAACATAATTTCTATCTGGAAATCTAAAACACTGAATAAAATGGATATCTAAAGATTTTGATTGGATGTGTTTGGGGAAATGGTGGGCGAGAGAGGGGGGCTAGTTGCCCTCAAATCACTTTCAACTACTAAAAAGGGCACTAGACCTTTGAATTTTCAATCGAATGACCCCTTTTTAAGTTTCTACGACAAAGATTTCAATAAAAACTTATATGCCCCCAGGGCATAACTTATAACCCTTGCTCTGAAGACTGTGGGGGGAGTGTCCTGCTCAAAGGTATAATTTCCTGAACTTTAACTGCGTGGAACAAAATGGCTATGAAGAAATTTTGATCGGATATGTTCGGGGAAATGGTGGGCGTTGAAGGGGTGTTTGTTGCCTTCCAATTATTTTCGACTATTAAAAAGGGCACAAATCATTTCAATTTCTAATCAAATGAGCCCTTCTTGAAGTTTCTATGACAACGCATTCTATAAAAACTTTATATGCCGCCTGGGCATAACTTGCAACCCTTGTCCTGAGGGCTGTGAGGAGGTTGTCATCCTCAAAGACCTAATTTCCAGAACTTAAAACTACGTTGAACAAAATAGCTATCTCAAAATTTTGATTGGATGTGTTTGGGGGAATGATGGGTGTGGGGGGGGGGGGGGGGGGGGCTAGTTGCCCTCCAATCACTTTTGACCATTAAAAAGGGTACTAGCCCTTTGAATTTCCAATTGAATGAGCCTATTTTGAAGTTTCTATGACAACGCCTTCAAGAACAACTTTATATGACCCCAGGGCATAACTTAAAACCCTTGTCCTGAGGGTTGTGGGGGAGTGTCCTCCTCAAAAAACATATTTTCTATCTGGAAATCAACTACACTGAACAAAATGGCTATCTCAAAATTTTGATTGGATATATTTGGGAGAATGATGGGCGTGGGGGGGGGCTAGTTGCCCTCCAGTCACTTTCGATTATTAAAAATGACACTTCCCTTTGAATTTCCAATCGAATGAGCCTGTTTTGAAGTTTCTATGACAACGCCTTCTATTAAAACCTTATATGCTCCCAGGGCGCCTTCTATAAAACCCTTATATGTCCCCAGGGCATAACTTGAAACCCTTGCCCTGAGGGTCTTCGGGGAGTTTCCTCCTTAAAAACATATTTTCCTTCCGGAATTCAACTACGCTGAACAAAATGGCTATGTCGAAATTTTGATTGGATGTGTTTTGGGTAATGATGGGCGGGGGGGCTAGTTGCCCTCCAATCACTTTCCACTATTAAAAAGGGCACTAGCCACTCCCATTTCCAATTGAATGAGCCCTTTTCGAAGTTTCTACGACAACTCCTTCGATACGAAGGAGTATGGAGAAACCAAAAACACATTGTGCCCGCATCGTTCTTTACTTAGGCAGCGTTAGCGCGCTGCCTATAATTCCCGGTAGCGTGTTTGGTCACTTTATGCAATCCTGGGTAGCGTGTTTGGTCGCTTTATGCAATCCCCGGCTGGACTGTGTAATGCATTACTACTTTCGTTTTGGGTTTCATTTATTCTTTAATAATAATTTCTGGTCGTTTTGAGTTTAATTTTAAAAGGTATTTGTATCTGCTGAGCTGAGGTTTAAAATGGGCTTTACTTTTCTTAGAAAAACTTATTTTTCGGAAAGCTTTTTTTAATTAATTAATATGAAAATTCAATTAGGATATGCTAAGATTGTTGCCAATAGAGATAAATATAATAAACTCGCGTTGGCCAAGCTCTACTCAACTTTTTGTGACCATTCAATTATTTTTGCTTCTGGAATTTTTCCCCTTCTTAAGAAAAATGAGTTAAAAAGAATCCGGATTAATTATTTTAGATTTTGTAAATTTTTGTTGTTTCTTCCACCTTGGACTAAAAACCGTTGTTTGCTTATTCCAATTTATGTCTTTCTTGGTTTGTGTGTCTGAATCTGTATATTTGCATGCGTTTTTATATCTCTCTTTGCCTATGTATCTGGGCGGATGTTTGCTTCTCCCAGTGCCTGTCTTTGTTGGTTTGTATGTCTGAATCTATAGTCTTACTCTCTTTACCTGTGTATTTTTGTATGTGTGTGTTTTGTTTGTGTGTGTTTGTGTGTGTGTATGTGTTTGTGTGTGTATGTGTTTGTATGTGTGTATGTGTTTGTGTGTTTGTGTGTGTGTGTGTTTGTGTGTGTGTGTGTGTGTTTCTGTGTTTGTGTTTGCGTTGTGTGTGTGTGTGTGTGTGTGTGTGTGTTTGTGTGTGTGTGTGTGTGTGTGTGTGTGTGTGTGTGTGTGTGTGTGTGTGTGTGTGTGTGTGTGTGTGTGTGTGTGTGTGTGTGTGTGTGTGTGGTGTGTGTGTGTGTGTGTGTGTGTGTGTGTGGTGTGTGTGTGTGTGTGTGTGTGTGTGTGTGTGTGTGTGGTGTGTGTGTGTGTGTGTGTGTGTGTGTGTGTGTGTGTGTGTGTGTGTGTGTGTGTGTGGTGTGTGTGTGTGTGTGTGTGTGTGTGTGTGTGTGTGTGTGTGTGTGTGTGTGTGTGGTGTGTGTGTGTGTGTGTGTGTGTGTGTGTGTGTGTGTGTGTGTGTGTGTGTGTGTGTGTGTGTGTGTGTGTGTGTGTGTGTGTGTGTGTGTGGTGTGTGTGTGTGTGTGTGTGTGTGTGTGTGTGTGTGTGTGTGTGTGTGTGTGTGTGTGTGTGTGTGTGTGTGTGTGTGTGTGTGTGTGTGTGTGTGTGTGTGTGGTGTGTGTGTGTGTGTGTGTGTGTGTGTGTGTGTGTGTGTGTGTGTGTGTGTGTGTGTGTGTGTGTGTGTGTGTGTGTGTGGTGTGTGTGTGTGTGTGTGTGTGTGTGGTGTGTGTGTGTGTGTGTGTGTGTGTGTGTGTGTGTGTGTGTGTGTGTGTGTGTGTGTGTGTGTGTGTGTGTGGTGTGTGTGTGTGTGTGTGTGTGTGTGTGTGTGTGTGTGTGTGTGTGTGTGTTGTGTGTGTGTGTGTGGTGTGTGTGTGTGTGTGTGTGTGTGTGTGTGTGTGTGTGTGTGTGTGTGTGTGTGTGTGTGTGTGTGTGTGTGTGTGTGTGTGTGTGTGTGTGTGGTGTGTGTGTGTGTGTGTGTGTGTGTGTGTGTGTGTGTGTGTGTGTGTGTGTGTGTGTGTGTGTGTGTGTGTGTGTCTGTGTGTGTGTTTGTGTGTGCGTGTTTTGTGTGTGTGTTTGTGTGTGTGTTTGTGTTTGTGTTTATGTTTGTGTGTGTGTGTGTTTGTGTGTGTGTTTGTGTGTGTGTATTTGTTGTGTGTTTGTGTGTGTGTGTTGTGTGTGTTTGTGTTTATGTGTGTGTGTGTTTGTGTGTGTGTTTGTGTGTGTGTGTATTTGTGTGTGTGTTTGTCTGTGTGTGTTTGTGTGTGTGTATTTGTGTGTGTGTTTGTGTTTGTGTGTTTGTGTGTGTGTGTGTGTGTGTTTGTGTGTGTGTGTTTGTGTGTGTGTGTGTTTGTGTGTGTGTTTGTGTGTGTGTGTGTTTGTGTGTGTGTGTGTTTGTGTGTGTGTGTTTGTGTGTGTGTGTTTGTTTGTGTGTGTTTCTGTATGTGTGTGTTTGTGTTTGTGTGTGTGTGTGTTTGTGTGTGTGTGTGTTTGTATGTGTGTGTGTTTGTGTGTGTGTGTTTGTGGGTGTGTGTGTGTTTGTGTGTGTGTGTGTGTGTGTTTGTGTGTGTGTGTGTTTGTGTGTGTCTGTGTCTGTGTAAGTTTTTGTGTGTGTGTGTAAGTTTTTGTGTGTGTGTAAGTTTTTGTGTGTGTGCAAGTTTTTTTGTGTGTGTAAGTTTTTGTGTGTGTGTGTGTCTGTGAGTGTGTCTGTGTGTGTGTCTGTGTCTGTGTGTGTGTCTGTGTCTGTGTCTGTGTGTGTTTCTGTGTCTGTGTGTGTGTCTGTGTCTGTGTGTGTGTCTGTGTCTGTGTGTGTGTCTGTGTCTGTGTGTGTGTCTGTGTGTGTGTCTGTGTCTGATAAGTGTGATTCTATTTTTTCTGATATGATTTAGAGATGTAAACTGGAAACTCCTAAAAAAAAAGTTTGTTTTTCATGAAAAAAATCTTGAAAGAGAACCATCAGTCCTCATCAATAGTATGCACAAGAATAAGTTTTTAAAATTTAAATTAAAAATGTCATTCTATTTTTCTGATATGATTTAGAGATGTAAAAAAAAAGTTGAAAAAAAAGTAAAAAAAAAACTGTCAGAAAAAAAAGTTAAAAAAACTGTCAGAAAAAAGAACAAAAAACAAAATTGTCAGAAAAAAAATAAAAAAAAAACAGAAAAAAAAATTGGTCACCACAAACATTATTTTTCTAATAGTAAAAGTCGCAACACACATATCTATATCATTCCCATTCTAAAGTTGGAAAATATTAAATGTGAATTTCTTATGTTTTAAGTTTGTTTCATGACATTCTAAGAGATGTAAAAAAAAAATTGAAAAAAAAATACAAAAAAGTTAAAAAAAGAAGTTAAAAAAAAAATTGGTCACTACAAACATTATTTTTCTAATAGTAAAAGTTACGACACACATATCTATATCATTCCCATTTTGAAGTTGGAAAATATTAAATATGATTTTTTTTTGTTTTAAGTGTGTAAAAAAAATGTTGGGGGGGGGGGGGGGGGTCGGGAGGGGGGAGGGATAGGGGTTGGAGGGAGGGTGGCGGGATAGGGTCGAGGGATAGGGGTAGGACTTGGGTCCCAAGTATCAGAAGAAATTGTTTGTCTAATATGCATCTCAAATCATCGTGGTATGCATATTCTCATGATGATGCCATAAAAATGCCCCGAAACAAGGTTACTTTTAACGCTTAACAAAAATCCAATTGATAAATAGAATGTGCTTGAACTTGTTCCAGTTCAATGGAAAGAACCTGTTACGATATTGTGACGCTTAACATCAGTTGAGCAATGTCCCAGAAACAATTCATTGGATGTATTTCTAAAATCATAATATGTTCAATGGCTTGTTGGTTCGGTCGATTAACGTGTCGTTCTTTTACCTTAGGAAATCACGAGTCTCACGTTCGATTCCTACATCAAACCCAAATTTCATAAGAAATCAATGGGAAGATACTTAGAATCTAAAAAATCGTAAATTAATTAATAATACATGTAAAAAAAAATTAATTAATGTAATTATGTAAATTAATTAATAATAAATTAATTTATGTAAATTAATTAAACAAATTAAATTACAGAAAGAATCTCACAATTTCATACAAAGGAAACGAATCACTACCATGAAAAACATGCACGACTTTTAACAGAAACATCACGCACTTTGAACAGAGATCAGCACGAATTTTCACAGTGGTTGAATTCCGGTCATTACAAAGTCTGCTTGTATGGCGGGAGACACTCTGCTACCTTTAATTGTAGCTATATGGTGGGACTGTCTTGTTGTAAATATTATAGCTATATGGTGGGACTGTCTTGTTGTAAATATTATAGCTATATGGTGGGACTGTCTTGTTGTAACTGTTATAGCTATATTACTAAGGTCACAATTTATTTTTTACCTCTGACCAAGGCTCTTCGCGTAGAAAGGGTTGGCCCTGAAACTTCAAAAGCAGCTCGATTGGAAATTGAAAATTATAATGCCTTTTCTAAGAATCAAAAGTATTTGGAGGGCAAACGGTCCCCTCCACGCCTGTCACTCCCTCAAACATGTCCAATCAATATTTTCCGATTGCCATTTTGTTCAGCATATTTGGAAGGTTCAGAAATTATGTTTTTTGGATGATACTCCCACCCCTCAAAGCTTTTAGGGTAAGAGCCACAAGTTATACTAGTTCCTTATTATTAGCTTATAAGATTTTTATGGAAGGAGTGGTCGTATAAACTTTGGAGGGGGCTCATTGAATTGACAATCAGAAATTCTAGTGGCAATGTTAAGAGTCAGAAATGATCAGAGGGCAACTTACCACCCCCCCCCCCACCCAAGTCTTCTTTTTCCTAGATGCATCCAACAAAAATTTTGAGATAGTCATTTTGTTAGAAATGGTCCAAACAACATATAACAATGCCTTCAGGGTTGACAAAGCCCCTCAGATCCAAGGATTGTAAGTTATGCCCCGTGGGCATATAAGGTTTTATGGGATGGTTTGTCGTATAGACTTCAGATGGGGCTCATTTGATTGGAAATTGGAAGTTATTGTGCTCTTTAACTGGAAGTTATAGTGCTCTTTCAGAATTGTTAGATCGAAACTAGATTTCTTTTCCTAAGATGTCATACCTACCGCATAAGGATTACCAGCCTTCATTCACCTCCTCATTGAATCTATTCAATGCAGAAAATGTTGATGTGAGTGTAAAATATGGATACTATGAACAATTTTATCCTCAACAACCCCTCTCCGATAATATCCGCTTTCAAATTTATTCCAATGAAGACTACTTTATGACATGTCTTTGACATTTATAGATTTACAAATGAAAGTCCGGAAATCCGATAATACATTGCCAATTCTTGCCGATGGAATATCCTATGAAAATTGTATATTACATAATTTATTTCGTCAAATCAGTGTCTACATCAATGGCACGCAGGTGAGCACAAGCAACAATCTCTCAAATTATACAAGCTCTATGCAATTCGTGCTGATGACACCCAAGTCATACAAGGAATTGAGAGGCACCTCCAATGGATATGAATATATTACCAATATTGATAGTACAGATGCACTTAAAAATACTACAACTAGTGAATTACATCTAGTTGGAAAAATATATCATGAAATATTTAATATACCCCTATGGCTACCAGCCAATGTTAAAGTGGATATAAAATTGACGCTTGCACCATCCAATTTCATATTGAGAAAAGAAATTGCTGCCAATCCAGATGTAACTCTCTCCCTCACTTCGGCAATACTTCATGTACGCAAACAACAAGTTATGAGTTCTGTTGCTTTGGCGGTGGAAAAACTGAGAGTCAGTGGAAATAATATAAAACTACTTGTTCCTCATAAAATCACCAATCAACGTCCTATTGCCACGGGGTCAAGTACCTTCACCGACTCATCCTTTATCAATGGCAAAATTCCGTCAAAACTGGCCTTGGCATTTGTAAAAAGCGCTAGTGCAATAGGATCGTGGACTGGATGCCCATATAAATTTGAAATGTTTGGGCTTTCATCTCTTGTCTGCAAAGTAAATGGAATCCCACTCTACAATCTATCTTTTGATAAATCCTATAGAACATTGTATGAGTTACCATGCAAACTTTAGATCATGATTCATGACTATTTGAAAATGGTATAACCGAAGAAATGTTTGCTAAAACACATGGTATCATTGTATTGGATTTGTCTGGCAGCCACGATATGAGTATAGTACGTACGGTGAGCGTGCGTTTAGAGTGTACATTAGCTGATCCGTTAGCTGAGAGTATTGCACTAATCTCGCTAAATCAATATGAAACCTATTGGGAAATCACTCCCGAAGGCAGTGTTCTATTAGACTTGGCACCATGAACACCAGTCAAATAATCAATGTATTTAATATGGACCCCTACATGTCCAAATACAAATCCTATTGTCTGCCCTCGGACTTTCTTGGAAAAATTGAAACTGTCAACAATACCCTAATTATTGTTAATAGCAGTCCGTCGACTGTGATGACAGGTCATTGGTTGTGCATCTTTCAAACAATGAAGACGATTGAATTTTTTGATCCTCTTGGCCTACCCTATACATTCTACACTCCACACATCAGCAACTATATTGAGAACAGTGGGAAAGCTATTATTCAAAATCCGAAGAGAGTGCAGGATCTGACGACTAAAAGCTGTGGCTTTCATGCACTACTATATTTTGTGTTCCGATGTCGTGGCTATACTTACAAGCAGTTTCTCAACATTTATGTAGACAATCCACGTCTGAATGACTTTATGGTAGAAAATATCCTCTCAGACCTGTATAATATAAATTTCGTTCTCACTCCTTTGAATTCTATTCACACACTAATAAAAACTATAGCAAAAATCCTTTCCTTATATTTTCTGAAATCCTCTCCCAATAATATTTCCGACTCCCTGATTGGCTTAGAAAAAGACACGTGATCCTGTTCCCCTTTCGTGGATCAATAATTCACCATCAGATTATGCAAATCAATTTCTCTGAGATACAGTTCCCCTCGATTCGATCAATACATTGTCCCCTTAGAATTCAATGTGCATGTGCAAACTTTGTCCCAGAGTCATTACGCCTAGAAACATCCAGAAATTCAACGGGCATGAGCTATATAATGATTTTTGTCCAAATTATTGGAGAAACAACTGCCCCCTTGTTCAACCTCCAAACGACCCCCCCCCCTGGCTCCAACTGCTGTGCCTCTTCTTTCGACACAAATCTCTGCTCCCTATTCTATCACTGCTAAAACTTTTGTATTAAATATTCTTTTATACATTTTTAGGTCTTTAATTCCCCTCATCGTTGGGTTTCTAAAAAATGCAGAAATGGTCACTTTGCCTCTATTAATTATATTATCAACATAACTCTTTAAACTTCCATTTTGCGGTAAAACAAATCCAAAATATTTATGAAAAATATGCTTAGATAACTGTTTAGACTTGGATTCGAAATTTTTAAAAGTTGTTTTTGAAGCTAGCGTTTGATTTAATATAACTTTTTTTTCCCGTTGATACAAGCTCCCGGAAGTGTGTCTAAATATTCAGAATTTTATTATTTAAAGTTTGTTATGGATTTTTCCACTGTTTTATTTAAGTTATACCTCTTTTATTTTCTCTCTTATATTTTGTAAATAGAAAAGCAGCGTGGTCTCCGAAACTATTTGGAAAACTCTTTTTTCTAAAGACTTGTATAAATCTTTTGTTTTTATTTCAATCATTCTTTTTTAAACCTGCAGTAGGAAGTTCAAAAATCTAAGGACGACTGTGACTAAGAAAGTGACTGTCAAGAATTAGCAAAATAACTTGCTAGCGAAGACAAAGAAGAAACAATATAGGGGTATCACTGTGCCCTTGCTTATACGATGCATCTGAAGTTCGTTCTGGCTAAAGGCCAAAACATGGTGACTAAACCAGGAAAAAAACAGTGGGGGACCAAAGCACTTCTGAAGTGCAAATCATTTGTCACTTTTGAAAAAAGATCCAAAAAATAGAAAGTACTTCCTGCATTAATACTGCAAAAACTTTTAATGAAAATTTATTTTTCATATTTTACGTATTTCACTCCTTTCTTTTTTTGAGAACCATTTCTAAAATAAGAGACAAAGAAGGTTTGTTTCTGACATAAAAATGCGTCATCTCTAATATAGGGAAAAATTTGAAATGAATGACTCTTGAAAAGTATTTGAGATAGGAAAATCAAGCTTTTAGAAATTAGCTTAGAGTCTAACTATGTCCTGAGAATGTATCATCAGGCTCTTATCTCTACTCTTTCGTAATTTCTAAGATTTTACAAATTTCCCTGAACCATGGGCACCCACAAGGGGGGCAGGGGAAGGGGGTGCCAACCCCCCCCCTCCTTCTTGGCTGAATGATGTTGCCTTAGTTTTATATTTTTGTTCTGAGTCCTCTATTATATAGCATTAAAAGTGCCAATTAGACCAGGTTTGCCCCCCTCTGGAATTCAGCTTATGGGCACCCATGCCCTAAACCGTCTTATTTGGGGGGAAAATATCATTGATTTAGAACATTCCTTAAGGTTTAATTCCCCTGTTTGTTTCCAAAAACTGATCTTTTAGGGCAGGGACATGAACCAAATGGAGATCTATTTAGAAGCTTCTTGCAAAGTATAATTGTATGTCAAGAAAAAGAAGAAAGTGAAAATAAACCACCAGCATCCTTTATCCCCCCCCCTAAGTTTGTAAACATATTGGTAGAAATTAAACAAAAGAAAAACTTTTTTTTTATACAATTCGCAGCACCAAGCATGCACCTACACGGAGTTTTGGTGCGTAACCGCCCCCCCAGGTTTTTACGTATATGAATAGAAGCTACACAAAATAATTTTTTTGGACAAAATTCGTGGTGCCAGGCAATCACATGCAAAGGGGTTTTGTTCGAGCGTGCGATGAATTTGCGGGAAGAATTTCCAAAGTTGGGGGAGGGGATTTCCGGCATGATTTTAAAAACAATCAGAAACTAAAGTATTTTAGAAATAGAAGTGTGGTAAGAAATTATTTTCCGCCGAAATAGTTCGAAATTCGTACATATTCTAAAATACAGGCAGATTATAGGGTGAATAATATCTTTTAATATGTATTCTTATGTGTTTAATTCACTTTTAAGAAGCCTGTTGCAAAAATCATTGAATTCTACTAGTTTATTTCAATTAAAATCAACAAAAATGGCAGTAGGAAATGAAAGCATGGTAGTTCACCACCAATAGTCATATCTTCTGTATGCGTACAGTCTGTAGGGGTAAGGTCTGTAGCCATGTGGCCTGAAGCCATAACTTGGCCTATAGCCTCCAAAGTGTGGTTGATTGAAATAATAAAATCGCCTGTACCACCCACTTCTCTCTTTTTCTTTGGGGCTGGAAATAAAAGACGACTAAATATTCAGGAGGGGGTTAATATAGTCACTTATTATGGGGACAAACCAGACGCCTTTTTGGCTTTCACACTACATAATTTATTATAGTGTATGTGTAAGTTACGTATAGTAAGTATTGCCTTTCGCTCTTTTAAGAAGTTCTTTGACAGTAGGCTAATATACAAATCCATAAGCCATCAGAATCAATAGAATCATCACAATCATAAGCGAAACATTCACAAATTAAAAATCTGGAATAGAAAGGTTTTGAGACAGAGGGATGGAGAGGGGATAGAGTGGAATAGGATGAGGATTCAAGCTCAGAGGATTATCTTATATTTATTTCTGCAGGATAATTTGTGATGAGAGATGGTATAACAGGCTTGATAGTAAAAGTGTATTAATTTATTTTTAAAATTTATTAATTGGCATATATAAATTCCATTTTGTTATTACCAAGTAGACTTTTCCATAACTTGTATAACAGGTAAAATTCTGTGAAGTCTACTCGTCACTGCTTACCTTATGGACAAAGTTTGCTCTGCGCGATTACCTAATGGACGTTCACTTAGTGGGCGTTCAGACGCTGGATTCTGTCCCATATTAGGTATTTTTAGAAATAGGAAATTCACAATCATAATTGTTTTCAGTTCTGAAAATATTGCTCGATAGTTCCTATTCTCAGCTTCCAACCATTTTGAGCGGGACACTTGGGCAGAGTCTGAGACAGAATCCAGCGTCTGAACGCCCACTAACACAGCGAAAACTCTTAGGTTTTACAAATGTCAAAGGTTTTGCAATATGGTTTGAAACCACCGTTGAGGAAGACTTTTTACGGAAGACCAGAAACTAATGGGATACAACTCCAATAAAAATTTGAGATTCTTCTCCGCTAGCTGGAACACACGTAACAAGAATCGCATATAGAATCTCAAAGATCCTAATGAAATAGGTTTCCTCTGCCTAGTAGGGTATTGCTCACTCCGTGAAAAATATTTAAACTTTAGTTTTTTGTGGTTTAAGGGGCGAAAAAAGGTAAATAGGTCAGGTTAGGTTACCTAGTCAATACATGCTATGCTTTACTCCACCCCCCCTAATGTACAAATATATAGCCCAAATTCATTTCTTATCTATTATATTTTCATCGTATTTTGTTTAATTTCATTAGCATTAACCAAACTTCTCTTCTCGCGTGGGTTTCAGCTAACCGATAAGTACCAAATTTTATAAACAGACAACACTCTAAAAACAAAAAACTAAAAAACCAAAACAAATAAGTGAAAGTAATCTTACAACGTTACTTTGGGAAGTAATCTTATAAGGAAAACTTTAAAAATCTCTTAAATTTTTTTTGCCAGGACTTGGCCCTAATGCTCCTTTTTGTGCATGTAACCCATAATATTTATTTGTAACTAATCATATAAATAGGAAAAGTGAAGAAAAACCAAGAAAATAAAAACATCAATTTATAAAAGACACAACTACAAGAATAGACCTATAAAACCACTCAAACTATGGGTGCCCATAAGGGGGGCGCCCCCCCCCTTTCCGGTTGAATGATGCTGCCTTATTTTTATATTTTTGTTCTGATATTTCTTATATGTAGCATTAAAAGTGCCAATTAGACGAGGTTTGCCCCCCCCCCCTGACGAGCTTTACCCACCCCCTGGAATTCAGCTTATGGGCGCCCATGACCCAAACAAAGGATTTGTTTGAGTCCCTTGTTAGGACCTTGTCAGGACCAGTTGAGTCCTTATTTGCGATAAGGACCTAAACACAAACTATCCTCTTTTTATCTTTGAATCCGAATGTTGGTAAGACATCAGAATCCTGTGAGTAATCCTGTGAGTAGACAACTTCTTATACCACAGAGACAAATACAGTAAATATTTGTATTCTGACACCACCCATGGATTTGTTGTTTTTTGGGAGGGGGCCACAACAATAGTAAATAAATTCAGGGTGGAGCCTAATAATAAAAGCAAATATGCTAACTTGAAGTACCTAGACATCCAAGAAAACTCAATAATTCAGGATGGAACCCCCCTCTCCCAAAGTATACCCCTGCTCGCAACAACAAAAATGCAAAACTCGGAAACAATGGGCCAAAACCACTTAGAAAAGAAACAAATAATCAAAATATGTTGAGTAAAGTCTAGTTAAATGCCTACTGGAAATTTAAAGCACGATTTGGGACATTTCTAACAGTCAATTATCTTACAAAAACAGTTGGCAGTTAGAAGATTAGGAAAATTTTCCAGGGAGATATTTGTATTTCTAAGAACAAACTGAAACACCATCTTTGTACTGTACTGTTTTTCCTGAAGACTGTAAAATATATTTAAGTTTCTATTCATGCTTTAAACTGATCTTTTCCCTTCAACAGTGGTTTTATTCATATTTTTATGTTTAAATATACTAAAAAGAAGAATTATGAAATTTAACCCTTTCAGACCCATCCCTTATAATGGTTAAATGTCATATTTATTTCACTAAACAATTTATATTATTCAACATCATAATTTGTGTTTCTATTTATTAATTTTGCATTTCTGCTTATTAATTTAACCTGATTTTATTAAATTAAATTTCCATTAATCCTAATAAAACAAAATTATCTCTTAGTATTAATCAGACCACTTCAATCCTTAGAAGTGTTTTTCTTTATATAACAAAGCACCAGAAACGAATACGAATTATCAATTACGAAAAAACAAAAATTACGAAAAAACGAATAATCAGAATACGCTGAGTAAAATCCAGTTAAAGACTACTGGGAATTTCAATAACACTTTAATCTGATTTAGTTTCGAAACACCAACTCATTTTGGGTACTTATGCATTATACGGTACCCACCACTATAGACTTTACAAGGAAACCAGACAGGAAAGCAGACAAACGGGTATTTGCTAGATAAATGGTTCGCAAAGCGTGATATGTTTTTGCGTTTACAATATTTAAACTGTTGTTTTTTGGGTTTTGGGGGAAGGTACATAGGTTATGTTAGGTTACGTATTTGATATATGCTATGCTTTACCGCCCCCCCCCCCCCCAATGTGCAAATATATAGCCCAAATTTGTTTCTAAACTAGTATATATTCATCCTCTCTTATTTTATTTCATTAGCATTAACCAAACTTGACTTCTTTCGTGGGTACCGTATAATGCATAAGGTATCTCTTTGTATTAATTGATAAACCCCTTAGCCCCCTCCTTGGTATGACTTTGCCTGAAAGGCATTACGTGTTTTATTTCGTCGTAAGTTCCATTAAATTTTGCCTCAGATGGGATCTTTATTGATTCTCCAGCCTCTGGTTTCGACACACAATTCTCAAGAGTATGTATACCATGAGTGGTAAACTTACTCTAAACCCCGATTGTATAATATTGTAAATTGAATAACATTTCATAGATTCATTTAATAGTGTAGTAGGGGTTTACAAAATACTACATGAAAAGACAATTTTACAAACACGATATTAATTTGAAACTTAGTTTTTTACATTCAGCGTATATATTCTCGTGTCGAATCAATCATTAACAGACCAACAACAAAAAAAATTCAAACAATTTTTGAATAGTTGCAAAGACTAGATGAACGGTAACTCTGAATTCTAGTCGCAACTAGCAATCTGAGAAAATCCTTATTTCCAGATAATAACTTTGGTGTTGTCCAAATGTTGTCAAAGGTTATGTCACATGGGGGTTGCCACCGTTGGTGATTATCACAAAATTTAGTGATTGTTTTTCATTTGGTGATTTTACTATGTTTGCATTCCACCTTTTAACACAGTAATGTAGATTATGATGATAATGCTATTCAACAGACCTGATTTGTCAGTGGATAGCGAATTTATTGCATATCAAAATAGCCGATCAGGGCAGATGGTTGCAAACCGTACTACCTATTTAATAAAGAAGAAAATTTAAGAAAAATGTAATAGAGAACAGTCACAGGATGTACGACATGCGGCTCGATTTTATGTTTGTTGCAAGTGCGGAAAATATATTACATTATTTTTATTTTAGCCTATATTCACATCCTAACGTCTAAGTAGGTGGATTATGAACATATTTCTAGTCTTTAACTACTATAATAAGCAGAGATGGAATGGAATCTGAATGAGGTATAATTCCAGCTGAAGTGCTTTTCATTATCTTGAAAAATAGTTGGAATAGGAGAGTCAAAATTTCAGGAATGAACTCAGACCCTAAATTATACCCTGGAGACATGTTTTCTAAATCCCATTTCAAGTTCAATACTGTATTATTTGTCTGAAAATTCAGATGAGCCTGGTTTAAAAGAAGTTGGCCAAAGAAGTTTAAAAGAACCCTCGATACATTTATGTATCGAGGGTTCCATTACTAGACACCATTTAAAAAAGAAGATGATTCAATATTGGAAAATACTAGCAGCAGCAGCAATGATTTTATAACACCTGTGGCTGCTAGTCAAAAGCGTTGACGGATTGATTCACCCTCCAGTATGCAAAAGGGGAGTGGACATTACACTACGCGTTTGCGTTCAAAATGGTTGAAGTTCTGAAACATGTCTATGAAAATATTGGTGAAGTGGGAAGTCTAAGTTCCCCCACATCGCTTTCTAAAGTTGCCTCTAACATAGATGGCAGCACATTAAAAAAAGCAAAAGAGTATCTAGAAAATGAACCGAGTTACACACTGCATCGGAATCGCAGGCTTCGTGGCAAACAATATCGTCAAACTAAAGCCTTTTTCCCTCTGCATATCATGCAAACTGATCTTTTAACTTTAGACGCGATTCAACGGCGTCACAATGCACCCTACAAATATATTCTAGTGGCAATCAGTGTCCTTAGTCACTATGCCTATGCCATTCCATTGCAATCAAAGAGAGGTGTTGAAGTTGCTCATGCTTTATAAAGTATTCTTGAACAGAATTGCTTTAGAAAAATTCAATCAGATCGCGGTAGCGAATTTGTTAATCCTCATGTGCAAAAGGTTCTATTGAAATATAATACAACGCTCTATCATAGCCACAGCCCGATAGAGGCTGCATTGGCTGAACGATTGTTAAGAACGATTTTTCTATTAATTTTAAGATATTGTACACTGAAAAATACTGCTGCTTTTATTCATGATTTAGATAAAATCATGGAAATATATAACAATCGACTCCATCGATCCCTGTCCTATATGTTCGATTTATAGAAAACCAACGCACAATGATAGGTATTTAAATTTTCATTCTTGCCACCCTATGTCGGTGAAAAGGGGGGTTGTAATTTCACTAGTGGATAGAGCCTTTAGAATTTGTTCCCAGGAATTTCTGGATTCGCAATTGTTATACTTGAGGGATATTTTGTTTTGTAATAGTTATCCAATTTAGTTCATTGACAAAATAATTGAAAATAGACGGGTTAAACATGATAGTAGGGTTATTGGGGTTTCTCAGTCTTTAGATTTAGTTGTATCAAAAAGTTTCATTTCATTACCATATGTACCTGGTTTGGGTGAGAAACTTTCATCGGTTTTACGTAAATTTGGTATTGATACATGTTTCCAATCGTTGTGGTCAATGGGTAGTTTCTTTAGTTCTGTTAAGGATTTAACTCGGGGAAATTTAGTAAGTGGGGTGTATAAAATTCCGTGATCTTGTGGGAAGTTCTATATTGGTAGGACTCACCAACAATTTGTTGAAAGGTTTATTGAACACCGAAACTCAATAGAAAAAACCCTTTAATTAAGCAAGCCTCCAGAAACTTTTGATTCAGCTTTAGCAGAGCATATTTGGTTTCAACCAGATCATTTTGTAAAATTTGATGAAGCCTTAGCTATTTCAAATGATAAGGGTTACACTCAATGGGCGAGGGAAGCCATAGAAATTAAAAAACATATGTTTGCTAACCTTTCAATAAATAGGGACACAGGTAATTTAAATATAGACCCAATTTATGATAACCTTCTAAAGAGTGAATCAACAGTCAATAAGGGAGTTAAGATTTTAAATAGTCACCAGGGGACTATTTTACCTGCTAGCCCAAAACGATTTGCTTCAGTAATAGCTAACAAAAGGATTATTTCGCAACAGAATAATTAAAGTAATTTACAGTTTTTTTTATTTTTCCTCAGTTACTCTGGTTTCCTCACTGAAGTAACTCTATAATAGCATCTTTTCCCTACGTGGATCAGTTTGCGCCAATTGTACATTTTTTTTTTTTTTGGTGGTGGTGGTTTTATTGGTTTTTAGTTTTATCTGGTTTTTTTTTATCCTGTTCTTCTTGTGTTTCTTTCGTGCTGAAGACGCCTTGTTTGGATACAGGCGAAATATCCACGTTGTTTTGCATTTCTGTTTTCTTTTCTCTCCACTGGCCACAGTCTCGTTTTTTTTTTTTTTTAGATTTTTCTCTTTGTTGGTTTTTGTCATGGCTGGCCAGTTCGGCTTAAGATCTTTCATTCGTCAATTATACGGGCAACAATTAGCCGCTTCTGTCAATTATTATTTGTCTTTAGTTAAAAAACATGCAAATCTGTTATATTAACAAATTTTCTTACAAAATTGCAAGAAGGAATCAGTGATTCCGAAATCTTTTAAAATATGTACCCATTTTGGAACTGAAAATGAAACAAAATTAAAAAACAAATTAAGCCTAATGGCTTTAAATCAAGTAATTTATGAAAAAAAAACAGAGACGTTTTCAACTGTCTAAGGACTTAAATTCTGTTGAAACCCTTTTAAGAAATAACCTTCCATCTGACATTTTTATGCGAATTAAGGAAATGACCATTAGATTTTTTTGCCATGATTTTCATTTGTCCAAGGTTCGTTTGGTTGACAAGTTTAATAAACTTTTGTTTGAGAAGTTCAAAGATTCAGATGTTTTTTTATCCTCGTCATTGTCTGGGTCCAGCAATTAAGAATTTGTCTTCTAAGCCTCTTAATATTCGACAGGAAGCCGTTTTGTCGAAGGGTTCTAAGTTCTGTTTTCCAACATTAATCTCCTATTCAAAAATAATTTCAAAGGTGGAGTCAGGAATAATGGCTTCTATAGATAAAGTTGATACTCCTCAAGAACTTAGAGTCGAGATCGTAAGAAAACTAAACACCTTTAATATGAACTTAATTGGTAAAGACATTTCACAAAAAAATGACATTAAAATACTTTCAGATTTGAAAAAGGATAAATTCCTTACTATCACCAGAGCCAATAAGGGTAACACGATCGTAATTATGAACACTGAAGACTATAATAATCAAATGAAATCCAATATTTCTGACACTATTAAATACAAAAAACTTGATTTTGATCATACAGATATATATGTAAAATCAACAAGAAAGGAATTGGAGTCAATGAAAAATAATTTTCACATTACCCCACAGTTTTATAACAAATATTATCCTAGGGGTTGTTCGGCACCCAAGATCTATGGTCTACCTAAGATTCATAAGACTGGAGCCCCCCTCCGTCCCATTAGGTCAACTTTTCCGTCACCTGTTTCCAAATTAGGAAAATGGTTGTCGGTAGCATTACGTCCACTTTTGGGAACACAAAAATCATATTTAAAGAATTCGACTGATCTTACTAATAAATTGCAAAATTTCACGTTAGAGGATAGTTCAATTCTTTGCAGTTTCGATGTTGTGTCCATGTATTCAAATTGTGATTTAAAAAGGTGCGAGGATATTTTAAAAAGTAAATTAGAAAAACACTTTGATTTAATACAAGATGTGACTTTAGCCAGTTTGGATATTGAAGTCATTATGAGACTAATTATTCTAGTAAATGAATTTTCTTTTTATTTTGGTTTTCGAGGGGAGTTTTATAGAAAAATTTTTGGGTTACCTATGGGGGCTTCTCTTTCTCCTTTATTGGCAAATCTATTCATAGATGCCATAGAAACCACCGCTATAAACAGTCTTAGAATCTCCCCTTGCTTCTGGGGTAGGTTCATGGATGATGTGGTGTGCGTTTGGAAACATGGATTGGACTCCTTAGACCTATTTTGTAAGCATTTAAATAGTTTTGATAATAATATTAAATTTACAGTTGAGTTTGAGGATAATAATAATTTACCTTTTCTGGATATTTTATTAATTAAAAGGGATCTCCATTTACTTTTCTCGATTTACAGAAAACCAACGCACAATAATAAGTATTTAAATTTTCATTCTTGCCACTCTATGTCGATGAAAAGGGGGGGTGTAATTTCACTAGTGGATAGAGCCTTTAGAATTTGTTCCCAGGAATTTCTGGATTCGGACTTGTTATACTTGAGGGATATTTTGTTTTGTAATAGTTATCCAATTAAGTTCATTGACAAAATAATTGAAAATAGACGGGTTAAACATGATAGTAGGGTTATTGGGGTTTCTCAGTCTTTAGATTTAGTTGTATCAAAAAGTTTCATTTCATTACCATATGTACCTGGTTTGGGTGAGAAACTTTCACGGGTTTTACGTAAATTTGGTATTGATACATGTTTCCAATCGTTGAGGCCAATGGGTAGTTTCTTTAGTTCTGGTAAGGATTTAACTCGGGGAAATTTAGTAAGTGGGGTGTATAAAATTCCGTGTTCTTGTGGGAAGTTCTATATTGGTAGGACTCACCAACAATTTGTTGAAAGGTTTATTGAACACCGAAACTCAATAGAAAAAAACCCTACAATTAAGCAAGCCTCCAGAAACTTTTGTTTCAGCTTTAGCAGAGCATATTTGGTTTCAACCGGATCATTTTGTAAAATTTGATGAGGCATTAGCTATTTCAAATGATAAGGGTTACACTCAATGGGCGAGGGAAGCCATAGAAACTAAAAAACATATGTTTGCTAACCTTTCAATAAATAGGGACACAGGTAATTTAAATATTGACCCAATTTATAATAACCTTCTAAAGAGTGAATCGACAGTCAATAAGGGAGTTAAGATTTTAAATAATCACCAGGGGACTATTTTACCTGCTAGATCAAAACGATTTGCTTCAGTAATAGCTAACAAAAGGATTATTTCGCAACAGAATAATTAAAGTAATTTACAGTTTTTTTATTTTTCCTCAGTTACTCTGGTGTCCTCACTGAAGTAACTCTATAATAGCATCTTTTCCCTACGTGGATCAGTTTGCGCCAATTGTACATTTTATTTTTTTTTTTTTTGGTGGTGGTTTTATTGGTTTTTAGTTTTATCTTGTTTTTTTTTTATCCTGTTCTTCTTATGTTTCTTTCGTGCTGAAGACGCCTTGTTTGGATACAGGCGAAATATCCGCGTTGTTTTGCATTTGTGTTTTCTTTTCTCTCCACTGGCCACAGTCTCGTTTGTTTTTTTGTTTTTTTTAGATTTTTCTCTTTGTTAGTTTTTGTCATGGCTGGACAGTTCGGCTTAAGATCTTTCATTCGTCAATTGTACAGGCAACAATTAGTCGCTTCTGTCAATTATTATTTGTCTTTAGTTAAAAAACATGCAAATCTGTTAAATCAACAAATTTTCTTAAAAAATTGCATGAAGGAATCAGTGATTCCGAAATCTTTTAAAATATGTACCCATTTTGGAACTGAAAATGAAACAAAATTAAAAAACAAATTAAGCCTAATGGCTTTAAATCACGTAATTTATGAACAAAAACAGAGACGTTTTCAACTGTCTAAGGACTTAAATTCTGTTGAAACCCTTTTAAGAAATAACCTTCCATCTAACATTTTTATGCGAATTAAGGAAATGGTCATTATATCTTTTCGCCATGATTTTCATTTGTCCAAGGTTCGTTTGGTTGACAAGTTTAATAGACTTTTGTTTAAGAAGTTCCAAGATTCAGATGTTTTTTATCTTCGTCATTGTCTGGGTCCAGCAATTAAGAATTTGTCTTCTAAACCTCTTAATATTCAACAGGAAGCCGTTTTGTTGAAGGGTTCTAAGTTCTGTTTTCCAACACCAATCTCCTATTCAAAAATAATTTCAAAGGTGGAGTCAGGAATTATGGCTTCTATAGATAAAGTTGATACTCCTCAAGAACTTAGAGCCGAGATCGTAAGAAAACTAAACACCTTTAATATGAGCTTAATTGGTAAAGACATTTCACAAAAAAATTACATTAAAATACTTTGAAAAAGGATAAATTCCTTACTATCACCAGAGCCGATAAGGGTAACACGATCGTAATTATGAACACTGAAGACTATAATAATCAAATGAAATCCATTATTTCTGACACTATTACATACAAAAAACTTGATTTTAACCCTACAGATAAATATGTAAAATCAACAAGAAAGGAATTGGAGTCAATGAAAAATAATTTTCACATTACCCCACAGTTTTATAACAAATATTATCCTAGGGGTTGTTCGGCACCCAAGATCTATGGTCTACCTAAGATTCATAAGACTGGAGCCCCCCTCCGTCCCATTGTGTCAACTTTTCCGTCACCTGTTTCAAAATTAGGAAAATGGTTGTCGGTAGCATTTCGTCCACTTTTGGGAACACAAAAATCATATTTAAAAAATTCGACTGATCTTACTAATAAATTGCGAAATTTCACGTTGGAGGATAGTTCAATTCTTTGCAGTTTCAATAAAGGTTACACTCAATGGGCGAGGGAAGCCATAGAAAAGAAAAAAACATATGTTTGCTAACCTTTCAATAAATGGGGACACAGGTAATTTAAATATTGACGCAATTTATGATAACCTTCTAAAGAGTGAATCAACAGTCAATAGGGGAGTTAAGATTTTAAATAATCACCAGAGGACTATTTTACCTGCAAGACCAAAACGATTTGCTTCAGTAATAGCTAACAAAAGGATTATTTCGCAACAGAATAATTAAAGTAATTTACAGTTTTTTTATTTTTCCTCAGTTACTCTGGTGTCCTCACTGAAGTAACTCTATAATAGCATCTTTTCCCTACGTGGATCAGTTTGCGCCAATTGTACTTTTTATTTTTTTTTTTTTTTTTTTTGTGGTGGTTTTATTGGTTTTTAGTTTTATCTTGTTTTTTTTTATCCTGTTATTTTTGTGTTTCTTTCGTGCTGAAGACGCCTTGTTTGGATACAGACGAAATATCCGCGTTGTTTTGCCTTTGTGTTTTCTTTTCTCTCCACTGGCCACAGTCTCGTTTGTTTTTTGTTTTTTTAGATTTTTCTCTTTGTGTGTTTTCGGGAAGTTCATTGCAGTGAAAATACATTTGATACTTTTCTAAAGCAATATTCCAATGGCAATAAGAAAAAGAAGAAGAAATTCAATGTTGGTGATACTGTTCGAATTAATAGAACCACCAATATTTTTGAAAAGGGGAATTATTTATGGAGCACTGAACTTTTTAAAGTGTCCAAAATCCTAGACACTACACCCACGACATATCGACTGCGAGACACCAAAGATGATGAGATTCTCGGCGGTTTTTTTGAATATGAACTGCAAAAAGTTAGAAACACTAGTAAAATTTATCAAAGTGAAAAAATATTAAAGAGTCGTACTCGTAGGGGCAAGAGACAGTTGCTTATTCGCTGGCTAGGATACAACTCTGATTTTTATGTGACTTTCATGTGCATTGTTTCTGACCCTCTCTACAGTGACTTGAATAGAACAAGTGATTTTGGACGAAACTCTCTCCCACCATCAAATTCGATGATGGAAAGTATGAAGTGGCTCTTGTCGACTGTATTCTCAAAAATACATATGACATCCTGAGAAAGGATCGTAAATATGAGATAAAAGTTATACCATTCGATTGGTCACTCTTTGCCGAGTATGAATGGGTTGAAGCACTTAAATCTAGTGAATATCCTCATGTCACATTGAAATATAAAGAATATGGTAATATGACGGATTTGTGTGCAAAATTAATAGAAAAATCTCATATCGTAGGAATGGTTCATTCCATTTTAATTATTCAATGGAATACGATAGGATTTACATTACCTCACCTGTTGACACTGAAATGATTCATCTCAATGATAGTCTGAGAGATGTTCTTGGCTTTAAACAGAATATGATCAGTGGGAGAAATGCTGCAACTGTTAACGGGATAGATCATGTTATTTTTGCTGATTATCGACCTGTTTTCACCTCAGACACTTGTATATTTCTCTATGCTTCATTTGTGGAAACATCCAGAGTTGGCAATAGCAATGTTCCCCTCCTACGAGTTCTTGAACGAAAAACCAATCAAGAACATATTCACCACTACAATATAAAGCATCTTCAGTATATTCCCGTAAACACTTCCTATTTGGAACTCTGTCAGTTAACACTAAGAACTGAATTAGGTGATTCCCTAGCAATATCAAAAGGTTTGGCTGTGATTACATGCCATTTTCGACCCATCGTTCAACAATATGTCTAATAGAAAAGTGGTATTCAGTTGTCCTGATATTGACTGCTATGTTAATACTCTTGGCCCAAGACAACAGGGCAATGGAATGGACTATTAAAAAGGTTGCTTGTCAATGTCTGGCTATGGTCTTGGCAGTTGGTTTGCTAAGCTGTTTCGCTCTGCATTTCTCTGGCTAGAAAATATATTGTACCGGCTGCAACATATTTTGCATCCTCTACACTATACGATTTGGGCTCTGGCAAGGATTTTAAAAAAAGTGCTTCGGAAAATCTTAGGTCCAGTGCGCGAACCCTTGGCGAGAGATTAAAACAAAATGGAAAAGGTTGAAACAATCGTCGAGAAACAATGCATCACTCATCAGTCTCTACTCAGGTCAGAAAAGAAAGACATCACCCCTGTCAAAGAAAAGAAGGAAAACGCCGACACGCACGGTAAAGAGTAGAAGAAGAAGCCCCAGGAAGAGAATTGTTAGATCGAAACTAGATTTCTTTTCCTAAGATGTCATACCTACGACATAAGGATTACCAACCTTCAATCACCTCCTCATTGAATCTATTCAATGCAGAAAATGTTGATGTGAGTGTAAAAAATGGATACTATGAACAATTTTATCCTCAACAACCCCTCTCCGATAATATCCGCTTTCAAATTTATTCCAATGAAGACTACTTTATGGACATGTATTCGACATTTATAGATTTACAAATGAAAGTCCGGAAATCCGATAATTCATTGCCAATTCTTGCCGATGGAATATCCTATGAAAATTGTATATTACCTAATTTATTTCGTCAAATCAGTGTCTACATCAATGGCACGCTGGTGAGCACAAGCAACAATCTCTCAAATTATACAAGCTATATGCAATTCATGCTAATGACACCCAAGTCATACAAGGAATTGAGAGGCACCTCCAATGGATATGAATATATTACTAATATTGATAGTACAGATGCACTTAAAAATGCTACAACTAGTGAATTACATCTAGTTGGAAAAATATATCATGAAATATTTAATATACCCCTATGGCTACCACCCAATGTTAACGTGGATATAAAATTGACGCTTGCACCATCCAATTTCATATTGAGAAAAGAAATTGCTGCCAATCCAGATGTAACCCTCTCCCTCACTTCGGCAATACTTCATGTACGCAAACAACAAGTTATGAGTTCTGTTGCTTTGGCAGTGGAAAAACTGAGAGCCAGTGGAAATAATATAAAACTACTTGTTCCTCATACAATCATCAATCAACGTCATATTGCCACGGGGTCAAGTACCTTCACCGACTCATCCTTTATCAATGGCAAAATTCCATCAAAAAAACTCTTTTTTCTAAAGACTTGTATAAATCTTTCGTTTTTATTTCAATCATTCTTTTTTAAACCTGCAGTAGGAAGTTCAAAAATCTAAGGACGACTGTGACTAAGAAAGTGACTGTCAAGAATTAGCAAAAGAATTTGCTAGAGAAGACAAAGGAAAAATAATATAGCGGTATCACTATGCCCTTGCTTATACGATGCATCTGAAGTTCGTTCTGGCTAAAGGCCAAAACATGGTGGCTAAACCAGGAAAAAAAACAGTGGGGGACCAAAGCACTTCTGAAGTGCAAATCATTTGTCACTTTTGAAAAAAGATCCAAAAAATAGAAAGTACTTCCTGCATTAATACTGCAAAAACTTTTAATGAAAATTTATTTTTCATATTTTACGTATTTCACTCCTTTCTTTTTTTTGAGAACCATTTCTAAAATAAGAAACAAAGAAGGTCTGTTTCTGACATAAAAATGCGTCATCTCTAATATAGGGAAAAATTCTAAATGAATGACTCTTGAAAAGTAGTTGAGATAGGAAAGTCAAGCTTTTAGAAATTAGCTTAGAGTCTAACTATGTCCTGAGAATGTATCATCAGGCTCTTATCTCTACTCTTTCCTAATTTCTAAGATTTTACAAATTTCCCTGAACCATGGGCACCCACAAGGGGGGCAGGGGAAGGGGGTGCCAATCCCCCCCCCTCTTGGCTGAATGATGTTGCCTTAGTTTTATATTTTTGTTCTGAGTCCTCTATTACATAGCATTAAAAGTGCCAATTAGACCAGGTTCCCCCCCCCTGGAATTCAGCTTATGGGCGCCCATGCCCTAAACCGTCTTATTTAGAGGGAAAATATCATTGATTTAAACCATTCCTTAACGTTTAATTCCCCTGTTTGTTTCCAAAAACTGATCTTTTAGGGTAGGGACATAAACCAAATGGAGATCTATTTAGAAGCTTCTTGCAAAGTATAATTGTATGTCAAGAAAAAGAAGAAAGTGAAAATAAACCGCCAGCATCCTTTATCCCCCCCCCCCCCCCTAAGTTTGTAAACATATTGGTAGAAATTAAACAAAAGAAAAAACTTTTTTTTATACAATTCGCGGCACCAAGCAAGCACCTGCACGGAGTTTTTGTGCGTAACCGCCCCCCCCCCCCCAGGTTTTTACTTATATGAATAGAAGCTACACAAAATAATTTTTTTGGACAAAATTCGTGGTGCCAGGCAAGCACATGCGAAGGGGTTTTTTGTTCGAGCGTGCGATGAATTTGCGGGAAGAATTTCCAAAGTTAGGGGAGGGGATTTCCGGCATGATTTTAAAAACAATCAGAAACTAAAGTATTTTAGAAATAGAAGTGTGGTAAGAAATTATTTTCCGCCGAAATAGTTCGAAATTCGTACATATTCTAAAATACAGGCAGATTATAGGGTGAATAATATCTTTTAATATGTATTCTTATGTGTTTAATTCACTTTTAAGAAGCCTGTTTCAAAAATCATTGAATTCTACTAGTTTATCTCAATTAAAATCAACAAAAATGGCAGTAGGAAATGAAAGCATGGTAGTTCACCACCAATGGTCATATCTTCTGTATGCGTACGGTCTGTAGGGGTAAGGTCTGTAGCCATGTGGCCTGAAGCCATAACTTGGCCTATAGACTCCAAAGTGTGGTTGATTGAAATAATAAAATCGCCTGTACCACCCACTTCTCTCTTCTTCTTTGGTGCTGGAAATAAAAGACGACTAAATATTCAGGAGGGGGTTAATATAGTCACTTATTATGGGGACAAACCAGACGCCTTTTTGGCTTTCACGCTACATAATTTATTATAGTGTATGTATAAGTTACGTATAGTAAGTATTGCCTTTCGCTCTTTTAAGAAGTACTTTGACAGTAGGCTAATATACAAATCCATAAGCCATCAGAATCAATAGAATCATCACAATCATAAGCAAAACATTCACAAATTAAAAATCTGGAATAGAGAGGTTTTGAGACAGAGGGATGGAGAGGGGATAGAGTGGAATAGGATGAAGATTCAAGCTCTGAGGATTATCTTATATTTATTTCTGCAGGATAATTTGTGATGAGAGATGGTATAACAGGCTTGATCGTAAAAGTGTATTAGTTTATTTTTAAAATTTATTAATTGGCATATATAAATTCCATTTTGTTATTACCAAGTAGACTTTTCCATAACTTGTATAACAGGTAAAATTCTGTGAAGTCTACTCGTCACTGCTTACCTTATGGACAAAGTTTGCTCTGCGCGATTACCTAATGGACGTTCACTTAGTGGGCGTTCAGACGCTGGATTCTGTCCCATATTAGGTATTTTTAGAAATAGGAAATTCACAATCATAATTGTTTTCAGTTCTGAAAATATTGCTCGATAGTTCCTATTCTCAGCTTCCAACCATTTTGAGCGGGACACTAGGGCAGAGTCTGAGACAGAATCCAGCGTCTGAACGCCCACTAACGCAGCGAAAACTCTTAGGTTTTACAAATGTCAAAGGTATTGCAATATGGTTTGAAACCACCGTTGAGGAAGACTTTTTACGGAAGACCAGAAACTAATGGGATACAACTCCAATAAAAATTTGAGGTACTTATCCGTTAGCTGGAACACACGTAACAAGAATCGCATATAGAACCTCAAAGATCCTAATGAAATAGGTTTCCTCTGCCTAGTGGGGTATTGCTCACTCCGTGAAAAATATTTAAACTTTAGTTTTTTGTGGTTTAAGGGGCGAAAAAAGGTAAATAGGTCAGGTTCGGTTACTTAGTCAATATATGCTATGCTTTACTCCCCCCCCCCCCCCCTAATGTACAAATACATAGCCCAAATTCATTTCTTATCTATTATATTTTCATCGTATTTTATTTTATTTAATTAGCATTAACCAAACTTCTGTTCTCGCGTGGGTTTCAGCTAATTGATAAGTGCCAAATTTTATAAACAGACAACACTCTGAAAACAAAAAACTAAAAAACCAAAACAAATAAGTGAAATTAATCTTACAACGTTACTTTGGGAAGTAATCTTATAAGGAAAACTTTAAAAATCTCTTAATTTTTTTTGCCAGGACTTAGCCCTAATGCTCCTTTTTGTGCATGTAACCCATAATATTTATCTGTAACTAATCATATAAATAGGAAAAGTGAAGAAAAACCAAGAAAATAAAAACATCAATTTATAAAAGACACAACTACAAGAATAGACCAATAAAACCACTCAAACTATGGGTGCCCATAAGGGGGGCGCCCCCGCCCCCCTTTCGGGTTGAATGATGCTGCCTTATTTTTATATTTTTGTTCTGAGATTTCTTATATGTAGCATTAAAAGTGCCAATTAGACGAGGTTTGCCCCCCCCCCTGACGAGCTTTGCCCACCCCCTGGAATTCAGCTTATGTGTGCCCGTGACCCAAACAAAGGATTTGTTTGAGTCCCTTGTTAGGACCTTGTCAGGACCAGTTGAGTCCTTATTTGCGATAAGGACCTAAACACAAACTATCCTCTTTTTATCTTTGAATCCGAATGTTGGTAAGACATCAGAATCCTGTGAGTAATCCTGTGAGTAGACAACTTCTTATACCACAGAGACAAATACAGTAAATATTTGTATTCTGACACCACCCATGGATTTGTTGTTTTTTGGGAGGGGGCCACAACAATATTAAAAAAATTCAGGGTGGAGCCTAATAATAAAAGCAAATATGCTAACTTGAAGTACCTAGACATCCAAGAAGACTCAATAATTCAGGATGGAACCCCCCTCTCCCAAAGTATACCCCTGCTCGCAACAGCAAAAATGCAAAACTCAGAAACAATGGGCCAAAACCACTTAGAAAAGAACAAATAATCAACACATGTTGAGTAAAGTCTAGTTAAATACCTACTGGAAATTTAAACCACGATTTGGGACATTTCTAACAGTCAATTATCTTACAAAAACAGTTGGCAGTTAGAAGATTAGGAAACTTTTCCAGGGAGATATTTGTATTTCTAAGAACAAACTGAAACACCATCTTTGTACTGTACTGTTTTTCCTGAAGACTGTAAAATATATTTAAGTTTCTATTCATGCTTTAAACTGATCTTTTCCCTTCAACAGTGGTTTTATTCATATTTTTATGTTTAAATATACTAAAAAGAAGAAATATGAAATTGAACCCTTTCAGACCCATCCCTCATAATGGTTAAATGTCATATTTATTTCACTAAACAATTTATATTATTCAACACCATAATTTGTGTTTCTATTTATTAATTTTTCATTTCTGCTTATTAATTTAACCTGATTTTATTAAATTAAATTTCTATTAATCCTAATAAAACAAAATTATCTATTAGTATTAATCAGACCACTTCAATCCTTAGAAGTGTTTTTCTTTATATAACGAAGCACCAGAAACGAATACGAATTATCAATTACGAAAAAACAAAAAATTACGAAAAAACGAATAATCACAATACGCTGAGTAAAATCCAGTTAAAGACTACTGGGAATTTCAATAACACTTTAACCTGATTTAGTTTCGAAACACCAATATTTACTCCAAACTGAATTGTATGCTGAAAAATATTGGTGCTTCTAAACTTCGAAATGTCATCTCATTTTGGGTACTTATGCATTATACGGTACTTACCGCTATAGACTTTACAAGGAAACCAGACAGGAAAGCAGACAAACGGGTATTTGCTAGATAAATGGTTCGCAAAGCGTGATATGTTATTGCGTTACAATATTTAAACTGTTGTTTTTTGGGGTTTAGGGGGAAGGTACCTAGGTTATGTTAGGTTACGTATTTGATATATGCTATGCTTTACCGCCCCTCCCCCCAATGTGCAAATATATAGCCCAAATTTGTTTCTAAACTAGTATATATTCATCCTCTTTTATTTTATTTCATTAGCATTAACCAAACTTGACTTCTTTCGTGGGTACCGTATAATGCATAAGTATCTCTTTGTATTAATTGATAAACCCCTTAGCCCCCTCCTTGGTATGACTTTGCCTGAAAGGCATTACGTGTTTTATTTCGTCGTAAGTTCAATTAAATTTTGACTCAGATGGGATCTTTATTGATTCTCCAGCCTCTGGTTTCGACACACATTTCTCAAGAGTATGTACACCATGAGTGGTAAACTTATTCTAAACCCCGATTGTATAATATTGTAAATTGAATAACATTTCATAGATTCATTTAATAGTGTAGTAGGGGTTTACAAAATATTACATAAAAAGACAATTTTGCAAACACGATATTAATTTGAAACTTAGTTTTTTACATTCAGCGTATATATTCTCGTGTCGAATCAATGCTTAACAAATCACGACAAACCAAAAATTCAAACAATTTTTGAATAGTTGCAAAGACTAGATGAACGGTAACTCTGAATTCTAGTCGCAACTAGCAATCTGAGAAAATCCTTATTTCCAGATAATAACTTTGGTGTTGTCCTAATGTTGTCAAAGGTTATGTCACATGGGGGTTGCCACCGTTGGTGATTTTAACAAAATTTAGTGATTGTTTTTCATTTGGGGATTTTACTATGTTTGCATTCCACCTACTAATACAGTAATGTAGATTATGATGATAATGCTATTCAACAGACCTGATTTGTCAGTGGATAGCGAATTTATTGCATATCAAAATAGCCGATCAGGGCAGATGACTGTAAACCGTGCTACCTATTTAATAAAGAAGAAAATTTAAGAAAAATGTAATAGAGAACAGTCACAGGATGTACGACATGCGGCTCGATTTTATGTTTGTTGCAAGTGCGGAAAATATATTACATTATTTTTATTTTAGCCTATATTCACATCCTAACGTCTAAGTAGGTGGATTATGAACATATTTCTAGTCTTTAACTACTATAATAAGCAGAGATGGAATGGAATCTGAATGAGGTATAATTCCAGCTGAAGTGCTTTTCATTATCTTGAAAAATAGTTGGAATAGGAGAGTCAAACTTTCAGGAATGAACTCAGACCCTAAATTATGCCCTGGAGACATGTTTTCTAGATCCCATTTCAAGGTCAATACTGTATTATTTGTCTGAAAATTCAGATGAGCCTGGTTTAAAAGAAGCTGGCCAAAGAAGTTTAAAAGAACCCTCGATACATTTAGAAGGCCTAGATTTCAGATTGAGTTCTAGAACAAACATTATATCTCCATCATTTTGTCATAAGAGGACAGTCAAGAACCCAAGGTTGTGATGTAGTTAAATCAGATACTCAATAAAATTCTGGACAAAAAAGTGATTTCAACATTAATAGTTTTAATGATACTAACTCTTTTGAAGATTCAGATGGATCGTTTAATGCTCCTCCAGAGAAGAAACTACCACTGACTTGCAAAGCAAGACACGTGGATGAGGACACCAGTTGCAATGAAAGTTAAGAATTAAATGAAGCAGTCAGAAAAAAAGTAAAAGAAAAACCTACTGCTCACCTTATGGCCTCAGCAAGGACAAATTCAACCGCAATCATAAAAACTGTAATTTGAAAAGCACGTGAATACGAGATAGCCTCAGTATTGAAAGTGATCAATACCTTAATTATCATTGATGGAAAGACAGAACAACAACGAAATTTCTTGTAATAATTTTTAGCCATTATTCTCTAGAAGAGCAGACCAGTCGAGCAGTTTTTTCAATACCAGTTGTTTGTGATGCAGCAGCTAAAGGGTTGAAGAAGTTAATTGCAGATGAATTCAGTAAAATAACAAAAAATGGTCTGGCAAGATCTTTGAACGATGACCTTCTATGGCTTGCAACCGTCGGTTGTATATGCCATTCGTTTACCTTTTGCTCAGCTGCTGCGTGTGGTGTCTTAGACCCGTGTGCTCTGCAGTTCAATAATGACATTTCTTACTTTTATTGCGTTTAGCCCAAAATTGGAAATAAAATTAAGACAGTGCCATACATTTCATGATGTAGCTGAGCGCTGTCTGACTTACCCTAATAACACGAGATGGCTGGCTTTGGAGAGTTTGGCTTAACATCTTCTAGATTAATGTTGATCGTTTAACCTTTATTTTTGTTCTTATACTGCACATAATATACCATTCACTTTTGCCCTTTACAACGCACTAATAAGCGATGATTTTAAATTACATAATGTGTTTCTTGGTTAAATTCTAACAGTAGTTTACAGACTTAATGTAGAGTTTCAGAGTGAAGGAGTTCAAGTTCATCTACGGCTTAATAAGGTGAAAAACTGCTTGAAGGAAGTAATCCGACAATGGCCATTTCTGGTACGATTTCCTCTATACTCTATTGCTTTGATGCACAGTAGATTTTCTGCAACTTTAAATCAAACAGTTCGTGGTGACGAACTGTAAGTAAGGAGCGACCCGGCTCAATGGTAACCGAAACTCTAAAAAACGGAATTTGATACCACTAGATACATCAAAAGAATCATATTTAATGCTGATTTGAAATATATAAGTTTCATCAAGTTTAGTCTTACCCATCAAAAGTTACGTGCCTGAGAAAATTTGGCTGATTTTGGAAAAAAGACTGAAAGACCCACTAAAAGTTATAGAACCTTAATGAAAATTATACCATCATATTCAGCGTATCAGAGAACCCTACTGTAGAGGTTTCAAGCACCTATTTACAAAAATGAGGAATTTTACATTTTTTGCCAGAAGAAAGATCACGGATGCGTGTTTATTTATTTTTTTTTTGTTTTTTTTTGTTTTTTTTCCCAGGAGTGATCGTATTGACCCAGTGGTCCTAGAATATCGTGGGAGGGCTCATCGGAATGGAAATGAAAAGTTCTAGTGCCCTTTTTAAGTGACAAAAAAATGGAGGGCAACTAGGCCCCCTTCAACGCTCAATTTTTTTTCCAAAGTCACCCGATCAAAATTTTGAGATAGCTATTTTGTTCAGCATGGTCGAAAATATGATAACTATATCTTTTAGGATGACTTAATCCCCCGAAGTTTCCGGGGGAGGGGTGAAAGTTATGAACTTTACCCAATGTTAGCATATAGTATTCGTTATTGGGAAGTATACAGACGTTTTCAGGGGGAATTTTTTCTGGTAGGTGGGGGGGGGGGTCGGGGGTTATATGGGAGGATCTTTCCACGAAGGAAGTTTTCATGGGGGAAGGGACATTGCTATGAAGGGGGTGAAGGATTTCCCAGCATTATTAAAGAAAGAGATCTGAAATTTAAAAAAAAACAAGTTTTTCAACTGAAAGTAAGGAGCAACATCAAAACTTAAAACGAACAGAAAATATTCCGTATGTGATTGGGTTCACCCCCTAGTCAATATCTCGCTCTTTAAGCCAAAGATTTTTTAGTACTTTCATAAGAGCTATTTATTCTAATTAACAGCCTTTGTGATTAAGGGGTCATTTTTAAAGAATTGGAACAAAACTTGAACTTTAGCTTAAAGAGCAAGGGGGCGAACTAGTTCTGAAATTTTATTTAAGAACTAGGGGACGAACTCCCTAATATACATATTAAAAATCTATGAATATAGAAGTTCGTTACGTAAGTTAATTCGTAAGTTGCGTATATTTATTACTAATAAAAACGTTCGTAAATAAAATTAAACAAGTTTCGAGAAAGCCATTATACCAAATAAAAGTAAAATTAATGTGTAAATTTTGTTTTAATTATTCATGTACGGTGAGCCAAAATCAAAACCTGCATTAATTCAAAAACGTTCAAAAATTAAATAACAAAACAAGTTTTTTAACTGTAAGTAAGGAACGACTTTAAAACTTAAAACGAACAGATATTATTCCGTATATGAAAGGGGCTGTCCCCTCCTCAACGCCTCACTCTTTTCTCTAAAGTTTGACTATCTCACAACTCTATTTTTAAAAAAATAAAAAACTTTAGCGTAAAGAGCGAGGCGTTGAGGAGGGGACAGCCCCTTTCATATACGGAATAATTTCTGTTCGTTTTAAGTTTTAACGTCGTTCCTTACTTTGATTAAAAAAACTTGTTTTTTTTTATTTAATTTTTTCAAATAAGATTTGCTCAACACCAAGCGAAAAATGTTTCCGCATGTTGATGATGAAATCTGAAGAAAACCTCAAGCTAAAACCTGCGTGGTTTTGGTCCTTTTCAGGGGTTTGTATAGATGGTGGTGAAAATTCTTTGCTCTTGACCCTCCCCAGGCTCATGGAAGCATTTGTGTCCCTGTCTCACTCCAGTGCCTCAGCAGAAAGACATTTGTATCGGCTGATGTTCATTACGAGCCTCCTGTGAAACAGGCTGGACCCCTTTGTCATTTAGTATCTCATGCATGTGCATAGGTTTGTCCCGCATGCATCCTGGGACATATCTAATGCACATGTGCCAAAGGCGAAAAAAAGGAAGAAAATAGAAGTTCAAGGAGATTAATAATCAAACTCATTGAACCTAAACATTTATTTTTATAATTAAACTAAGTCATTTTGTTGTCTGTTGAAAAATCGTATATTGCTACTTTTCCTTTAAGTTCAAATGTTAGCATAAGTTTTTTCTTCAAATTTAAGAATAAGCTGAAAAATCTTGTTTTACTTTCAATTTGTTGAATTCATGTAGAACCTGGAAAGATATAAACATAAGTCACGCCCTATTTAACGTCCACATTGAATCTTCCATGTGTTCTTCGGTGAAAAAGAAATTACATATGGGTTATGATCAATAAATTCTTCCTTTTGTTCTTCATTCATTAATTTTTGTTTTATACAAAAAGACAATAAAGATTTAAAGAGATTTTGTGTAGAAATTTATAATCGTATAATATTTTGTTATTTTGACATTCCTGTTCTAAAGCCTTAACAGATTTTCTGTCCAAAAAGAAATGATAGAATGTAGGAATGATAATTCTCTAAAGGTTTCACCTAAATGTTTACCAAATCTTTTTTATTTGGGATTTGTGTTCCATTTCCCTTTTAAGCAGTAATACAGCTAGTGGATAGTTACTGGTAAGAAAACAAAAGGCTTTTGCTTGTCACCTAATACTTTGTAGTAAGTGAAAATACATGCTAAAAATTTGCACTGTAATTGATGCCAAAGGCAAAAATCTTGTGAATTCAATCCATTTTTGGTGCTTTAGTACAAAATAATCTTAAATCCAATATAGGCAAGTTCATTAAAAAAAAAAAACTAATTTCTAATTTAAAGTCTAAAAATATATCTCGAAATGAATCCATAAAATGGAAACTGTGATTATTTCTGTGAACAAAATCCGTATGACTGTTGCATTTTAGAATCTTTTGGTATGAAACATACTGCTTTTTGTTCTGAAGACTAGTAGAGACTATTAGCACGTATAAATTCGCCGGAGTATGTAAATACTGGTAGCAAGCATAGATTCACCTATAAATAGGTATAAATATGCATCGGTATAATACAAAAATGCATAGGTATGAAAATTACTTAAAAGAACCTATTGAACCTATTTGGCACACTAAAATGCTTCACTGCCAAATTGCCTTTCGGTGATTTTTAGGTGATTTATTCTAAGAAAAAATGGTCATTTTTTATTAGGTTCAGTGATAATCCTGGTTCAAAGTAATGGGAAGGCACATAGTTATAAAAACATAACATCATAAAGAATAGGGCTGTTCTCAAGGTTAAATTAATACAAAATGAGATGAGATTTCGAAGCCCCAATATTTTTCAGCAAATAATTCAGTTTTTGCAGTAACAGAAAAGGTCCAGCAGTTGCTAAAACGCCCTGAAACCAGCTAAGTACCTGTAAAGCAGTGGTGCCCATCCGATTTAGGTCATGTTCTAGTTTTGTATTTTTATAACTCCTCACTCTCCCCCCTCATTTCCCCTGTAATAATTCGAGTTCATTTTTTTTAAAGCTTATTATAACTCGTGTAACATTTTTTTATCATGAAATAACGTTCCTTGTTTAGTTATATCCAATCAATATCACCATGCTTTGTATATCTTTATTTTGTTTAATATTGGAGCTTCTTTGGGAGGAGCGGCTTTCAGAACTCTGTAAAATTCTTTTAAACCGGTGTTTCTCAGCAGATAATATGTCAAGCTCCCCTTTTGCAATTTTTGAAAAAAATCTTGTACCCCCTCCTACAATAACTCAATTTGTTTATTTAAAAATTTAGCATAATTCATGACCATAGTTTCCACGTACTGTTTGCATAGGAGCTTAGTACTTTGAAAATTGCAAGGTGTTTTCCTAATTTTGTTTGGGAGGAGGGGGGGTAAAGTTTTTTTTATAAAACGCATCAAAAATTTGATTTTAAATATTTTTGTTACTTTTTTACGAGTGAGACAAAATATGGAGGGGGGAGGGTTAAACGTGGTAACCCATTCCCTGCTTAAAGTTCTACGTATACCTCAAGAATTTCTTAGTAATAAAACAAGCGATTATTTATCCAAGATGGTGGCTAGATATCTACTTACTTTGGAGTACCAGGAGCTTCCGGCTATGTCAAGTCAAAATCGTCAAACATTTTTTCATCATCAATAAAGTCTGGAACATCGAAAAATGAGCCACCTTATTCGTCAACTAAAATAGATTAGAGTTGTAAATTAAGAATTAAAATGAATAAAAACTTGTTAAAGCTTTTTTTCAGTAAAAATTCCAACATTGCCATTTTATTTCATTCCCCAAGGTGACTATAGCTATTACCCGTAACCTTCCACCCAAAGTACTTTAGTAAAACAAGGGTTGGCGCATGGTAAAAAACACTTGTTTTAGTGATTTTTTGGTTGATTTAGTTATTTTCTTCAATAATCTAGAAATTTATATGCTGATTTAGTCATTTTCTGTGCTAATTTAATGATTTCAGGCAATACAAAAAATCACCAAAAATTATAAGTCACTAGGGGGTAGCAACCCTGAGTATAACTATATCTGGAGCATCGAAAAATGAGCCATCAATAGCCGATTTGGCATCTTGAATGAATTAAAGTTGTATGTACGTTGATGCAGTTTTTGTAGATCAAGTGAAGTAGAAGTTAGCCCATATATAAAAAGGACAAATTAGACTCATGCCTCTCTAAGTTGTATGTTTTCTTATGGAAATTAATTCATGATTTCTTATGTTGCATAAATTATTCGTCTGTCTTTTTGGCACTATCCCCTCCCTCAATAATACCCCTTGAAATAGTGCTGAAAATGATGGAAAGGACTAGAAATATTGTTGAATGCGTGTAAGTTTGTTTTATTTTTTTATTTTATGTTGAAATGTTCATTTATGAGTTAAGAGATGTAAAGTTTGTCAATCTTTCTATTATTGTGCCTGTTACCGTGGGAATGTGGCTTTTTGTAATGAATTTCTATTAATATCTGTAAAGCAGCCGGCAAGTTTTAACCCAAGTTAAATTAAGATTTAGAAAAGGTCTAGTATTCTGAAAAGTGGTTTCGGGCCATTTATTTGAAGTCAGATTGGGGATTAAAAAAAATTACGGTACTTATGCATAATACGGGCCCACCACTATACACTGTATCAAGGAAACGAGAGAGGAAAGCCGCCAAACGAGTATTTCGATAGAGAAATGGAATACAAATAGTGGTTTTCATTGCGTTTCGATATTTAAACTGTTGTTTTTTTGGAGTTTAGGGGGGGGAGGTACCTAGGCTATGTTACGTATTTAATATGTGCTATGCTTTACCCCCACCCACCCACCCCCTAATCTGCAAATATATAGCCCAAATTTGTTTCTAAACTATTATATATTTATCCTATTTTATTATATTTCATCAGCATTAACCAAACTTGACTTCTGATGAGGGCCCGTATAATGCACAAGTACCAAATCTAGCGGGCCGTACCTTGCTGATTGAAAAACAGCTAGTTTAAGGGAGTGTAAGTCCCCTAGGCCCCTAAGTGATAGTGTATAGAGAGGATAAATGCCACTTGCCACCCTCTCCCCTCTCCGTTCTATTGGAGGATCAAACGTAAGAAAAAGGCAAATTTTTAACTACCCGAATTTAACACTTTCTTGGTAAAATATTTTTAAACCCTTGTACTCTTTTTGACTTTCTACCCCAGCAGAGAATGTACGTATGCTCAGCCAGCATTGCCAATTCATGACCTAAGGCTTTTCTAAAACTGACACAATAACGCACATTTATTAGTTTTTGAATGCACTTCACTACTACACTTGGGATTTAGCTGAAACAGATGTCCTTTAGATTCCTTTTAGAATTTTATTTTAGCAAAGGAGATTTATTTCCAAAATGCGAGTCTCTTAGGAGTGAATAAAGACTTCTTGATAAAGCTTAGAGAAGGGATGAGTGTTGACAAATTTACCTGGTTTAATTTTATATTGTCATTATCTGCTTATCTTTTTTAAGGCGTATGAGGTATGAGGATAGTTCTGTATTTTTTTAAGGTGGTTGAGGGATGATGAAAGTTCTGAGCCTTCTTTTTTTCTTATGTTCAGAAGCTAATCTAATCAGTAAAGAATCTTCAAGTTTAAGCCACTACCCTCAAGTTGGTAGTGCCCCCCCCCCTCCCAGCGGCAAAAGAATTCATCACTCGTCAATTGGACTACAAAACCACAACCATCTATTTTCTACCGCTTAAAAAATAAGATGTTGCCAGGCAATATATTTAAGCCTTTCAGCCCATAATCTTGCTTTAGACTGTTAGACCTATCAGCAGATATTCTTTTTCAACAAATCCTAAAAGAAATTTGGCCTTATATTTGTGGGAAGATAAATCTATATAGATAGATAGATTAGTGTATTACAAACGCCCAGGGGCTATATATGAAACAAAACTATATACAAAACAAGGAAATCCGTAAAAAATTTCAAATCTCTAACGAAAAATACCTAATCTAGAAACAAAAAAACTTAATCACATAAACTTTTCCTTCTTTCGAAGCATTTACTAATTTCACATCAACTCGGTTATTATTGTTGAATTATTGTTGTTGGGTTCCTACCTGGAATAATGTCAAGAAGCAGCAAATTAGTTGAATTTTTCCATGAAATCAGAAAGCACCAGGCACTCCCGGATAAAATGGTGTAAATATTCTCTTCTTCCTTACAGATGGGACAAGCATACTGCCCTTCAGAAATCATACTCTATGTATCAAACGCCATCTTTCACGCTTTATCTATCAAATCCCTGCCCTGGATTGGAAGGAAATTTGCCCTTAGTTGTATCCATTGGTGTTTTTTTGGGGGAGGGGAAGGGGCAGTTGCCCTGCAATAATTTGGATAAAAAATATTATATAGCACATGCCCCTTGACTCTCCAGAAATGAACCCCTTTTGCCCCTCCCCCAAATAAAGATGCTGGAGCTACGCCCCTGGTATTATCCAAAGAGTATGGATAACTTATAAGAGTGGAAGCTGGCACTACTGTCGACAAAAAAAATTGTCAACACCATTTAGCGTTCGGTGAAACTTGGAATTTTTCAGTTTAATAATAAGAACAATTTAGTTAACGTAATTGGTAAAATTTGGGTAGTAATACGTGTCTGATCTCAGTTCCAGAAAGAGAAATGATTAAAGAGCTTGAAAAAATTATTACACAGCTTGAAAAATCCGATTATATTCATCAAAAAAAGTCTTAAGTGCTAAATTCAACTGAAAATAAACTTCCTTTTCAAGATTATAACCCGTTTTTTTGTGTATCCCTCCTTTTTGATTGTATCCCGTTTTTCAAATCGTACCATGAAATTTACTCCCCCCCCCCCATGTAAAATGTTACCAGGAAAATTTCTCACAACAGAAACAACTTTCAACTTCAAAGAACATTCTTACAGGGGAAATCCATCCGCATAAAATTAGCCCCCCCCCTTCACAAAAAATCCATCTATTTCCCAATAACAAATACTATATTTTATCATTGAGAAAATTTTGTAACTTTCTAAGCCCTTTTCCAAGGACTATGGTGGTAATATCATCTCTAAACGCATAATTATTGAACCTTTTAGAAATGCTGAATCAAATGGCTGTCTCAAAGTTTTGATCAGATGTCACTGGGGAAAAAAGGAGCATGAGAGGGAAGCTAGTTGCTCTCCAATCTTTTTGGTCGTTTATAAAAGATGAATGAATTCCGTTCAAATGACTCCTCTCCCGATCTTCTAGTACTACCGGTTCGATACGATCACCCCCGGGAAAAAAAGCACACGTCCATGATCTTACTTCTGGCAAAAAATACAAGATTCAACATTTTTGCAGATAGGAGTTTGAAACCTCTACAGTAGGGTTCTCAAATTATATTTATTTGGAATCAGCATAAAAAGAAAATATTTTGATGTATCTATTAATATCGAAATTCTGTTTTTTTAAGTTTTGGTTACTATTGAGCCGAGTCGCTCCTTACTTACAGTAAAGTACCACCAACTGTTTGATTGAGGTTTTAATATATTTATTTATTAATGATAAGATACCAATAGTCTTAGCAAGTTCAAAGAGGAATTTCAATTGAGTTCCAACAACAGTTGAAATTACTAACTGGAGTTTAAAGATGCCCTTTTAGTGATCATTTCTCCGGGGGAGAGTTCTGTGAATTAACTAATCGCAATTGAAATATCACCGATTGCTGATTGCCTGGTCCATTCCACCCCTTTTCGTCAAAGCTCTTGGAGGTATAATCCAAGAACAATTTTCCAATGATACAAGCACCAAGGGTACCACACCCTGGCAGAGTTTTGGGGAACATAAACCATTTAACCCCTTCTCCCTATTTACGTTCTGGAATGAAAGTATAGTTGAACCTATGAAGCTCTTACCTTTTTCAATTTTCGCTGCCACCTTATCCCTAGCTGGTGGATCAGGGGTGGGAAAAGCCCATGCCACTGCGACACAGAAGAATACGAAGAAACGTTACAACATGCTGCGTGTAACTTAAACCTGCAAGTTAATTCGTTTTTAGTGTCATATTCTTGCTTTAAATTACCTTTTATATTTTTTTTATTGCAATATTGTGCGCTTTTATTGTCTTTAAAATTGTGTTTTTTTTTATATTAGGTTGAATGAATTTAAGCAATTATCAATTTTATTCTCTTTGAGTGAAGGGATAATAGTTAAAACTGTCCTGGGGGGGGGGGGCTAACCCGCAGAGAAAACCAGGCTTTTTATTCAGGTTTCAGGTTCACCCCCCCCCCCAAAAAAAAAAAAAAAAAAATTTACAGCGTTTGCATTAATTTCATTTTTTCACTTTACAAGTGTTTTTTTTTTAAGTATTGTTAGTTTGAGGCAACTTATCGATAAGTTGCCTTTTGTCTATACAAGATGGTGCGAGCCTGTGTGATCAAAATCTGTCACTCGTGGCATGAAGTCAATGCAATACACGGTGCAGAGGCAAGGATTGAATATTCATCGATAACATTCTGGATGAGGGATCTTTTCCTGGTTCCTGGTTAGGTTAGGTTAGGCAAACCGACTTTTTGCTTACATTGCCGTAGACAACACCTCCAATATTGTCCAATATGCTTCTCGTATACAAGTATAAAGTCATGGTGTGTCCATTTTCGCACTCTTTTGTTATGGGCAATAGCCCCTTATCCTGTAAAAATTCAACTGCCTTTTTTTTGTCTTTGGCAAATCCCAAATTGTAATTTTAACATTCATATTAGATCAATTCCAATCTAATAACTGTTTTAGTACCGGATATCTGTCAGATTGGGATTTTCAGTGATTTTGTTAGCAATATGTATTTTTACCTCTGCCATGTGCAGACTTAGTTCATGATTAAATCTGAGCTTGCAAAAATACGGACCGAATTCACAGGGCCGGATCTTGGCCTGCCACATTCGTTCCAGATTCACAGCCAAAAATTCAAATCAGAGCTTGTTTTTGAACTAAAGGGTTTGAAGACAAACACATTTTTTATGGTTTTTTACATTAATACTCAACAGCCACTGCCACTGACTTTGTACATTTTAAAGTATGAATAATCTGTTCACAATAGACATTTTAACTGAAAGTGGACCTCTGGCTCACTAGAACTTGAATTTACCTGGAGGAGGTGAAATAGTACTCTTGTCTTATCAAGGATCTCGTCACTAACTCGTTGAAACAGCGAGGGATCTTTTTTTCCCACATTTTTTGGTTTCGCAATTTATGATCACGTGTTGTTGTGGTTACATGTTTTATTTTCTTTGCTTTACTTCACCACTTCTGTTTACATGGTTAGTTATACATGGATATTATTGGAACCCTGGACTGATGAAACCTGGGGCCCTGGATAGGAACAACTACGGAAATGGACAAGTGGTCGCTCTAAAAACTTCCCTTTCAACTTTCACTTCATAATTAGCGGTTCCCGATTGTTCCCCCTGATCAAAGTTTGCCACAGTATTATTAGTAGAAGTGTACAAATACGGTTTATCTTGTCACAGAAAGGTAAAAGATTTCGCCAACATACTTTTGATGAGTTGCGCGCGAGAACACTTTCCATCCATACGAGCACTTTCCATAGCTAGGGAACAGAATAACAGCCCATTCAACATATTCAGAAGACCAGTGGCGTCATTGAGGTGGGGTAAGGGGGAGTTGCCCCTCCCCCCCCTCCAATAATTTGAAATAAAATAATTTTTAAAACTATTGCTTGTCTTAAGTGTCAAATTTACTCTCTATTTTAAGCAGATATTATTTTTTCTAGTTAATCCATACTCATATTTAACATAAGAAAAACGAGAAAAATAGGGGTCCATTACTCCTCGTAGTAAGTTCCACATTAATGTTTTTCAAATGTACTGCCTTTGAAACTTTATCATCAAGTAACAATGTGAGCCTAGTCAATGGCAAAATTGAAAAATGTTCTATGTTAATCAAAACTCCAATTCTCTTATTTGTCATTGAAATACATAATAAGCACTGATAACGTCCTATTTCGTGCGTTTTGGATTCATATAAGTAGTAGTGGGGGCTTAGGCACTTCCACCGGCCAATACAGACTACTCTTTTCTTCTTCACCGTTCATCGCGAGGACGGTTTAAAGGCGATTCCCTTGAGGCGTTATTATGCGCACCAATGCAATACGAGCGCACGCTTCCGCATTTTATTAATATGCTCTGTTACGTCAGGGCATCCCTAGCAGATTCCCATAGATCTCCACTGCTTATTTTCGCTTATTTTCGGTGTGAAAGGTTGAAGATATCCTAGGGGTGATAAGGGGCGATGCCACGTGGGTAATGGGGGCTGGTGTGTAAGGCTTTTATGGTTTGGAGGTGTTTTGTGGAGCATCATGATAGGCTTGGCTCGCGAAAACTTCAATCAATAGGTGAAAGAATTATTTTTAACAAGAAATGTCTGAAAATGTCTTGGAGGTGAGGATGTGATGTCAGAGGGTGCCGCAGAGCAGTAATAGTGTGGTACTGTGGCACTCCACATTTTCATGTAACCTTTAGAATAGCTGCTTTTGTCTCGCGATATTTCTTCCAAGAGATATATTGTGTTACGACTGATCTAATGATTTAAAAGGTGTGAAAGGTGTTGTTTAACATCTCAATTGGGGTCTAAAAAGTACATTTGGCCAAATGAATATGTTTCAAAATCACCCCCTTCATTGGGTCTGTGATGGATATACCGCTAAATTGATTTTGTGATAAATTTGTCAATCTATTTTGAAGCTGAAAATATTACAACTATTTAGGGTTCGATCTCCGCTTACGCTGACTGAAGCTAAAGGAAAACATGAGCTCCAGTTTCGTATTTTTTGTGGAACTCCTTAGAGAGCAACTGATGTAACCTATAACAGGCCAAACAAATTCATTTGGAAAATTTGGAAATGATGCAGGAATGCAATTCAACCAAGGAGGCAGCAGCCCCCAAGTAAATCATCTTCGTTGGCTACTTTTCCTGTTGAATAATGGAGGACTCCACAGTGAATACATACAGAGTTAGGGGGTCCTAATCACTTATAAATAGCACTAGCGTAGCATACGTCATCTTTGTTGGTTTTTACTGGGTTTTTACGACACAGTTTGTTGGCATCGAAGATTGCGGTGGTGGTGTTCTTCTAAAATGACATTTACTTTCTTTATCACTTTCATTTTTGACTCGTTCTGATTCTCGCTGTCTTCTAACAGCACAGTTCGTTGTTCTTCACTTTCATTTTTGACACGTTCTGATTCCAGCTGTTGCTTGTAAACTGTTGCTGCTGATTATCTTCTAACTGCATATTTCTTTGTTCTCATTGCCATATATCTTCTAACAACATAATTCCCTGTTCTTCATTTTCATTTTGATTCGTTCTGATCCTCATTGTCGCAAGTCTTGTAACCGCATATTTTTTTTTGTTCTTCACTTTCGTTTTTGAGTCATCGTGATTCTCGTTGCCCCTTATCTTTTAACTACATATTTTTATATTCTTCAATTTCGTTTTTGACTTGTTCTAATTTTCAGTTTTGCTAATGTTCTACCTCCATATTTCTTTTATGTTTATTTTCATTTATCATTGCTTAAGACATTTTTTCAGTGCCTATTGATAATGATCATTATGATCATTACCACCCATACATTTACGTTTCTCAGGTCGTTCTCTTGATCTTGTCTCGTTTGATGGTCCAGTTTCTTCAGCTTGAGCTTACGTTTTGTCTTTTTTTTGTTTTTTCTTGTATTTATTTCCTGCTTACATCAAATTCCTTTTATGTCTCCTAGATATTATGAAACTGCTGAAAATACCTGCTGGAATTTGCATTACCGAATATGGGCACATGAATTTGCATAGTATTTCTACTTTTTTGTCTGCAAATTCTTCTAAAACGGTTTTAAAATCTATTTTTCTTGAGTCTTCACTTTCAATCAACATACTTGCTAAACTATTTAGTCTGTCCTGATTTATTGCTGATATTGTATAGTTTTTTTTTTTAGTTGTTATAGCCTGGAAAATGATCTCTCTCCAGAAGCAACGCTTACTGAAATTTTTAAGAACATTAAACGATTGAGCTTTTAAGAACGATTGGGCCCAATCGTTCTAATTAAATAATCGTTCTCCTGCTTAAATCAAATTACTTTTATGTCTCCTAGATATTATGAAAATGCTGAAAATACCTGCTGGAATTTGCATCGCCGAATATGGGCACATGAATTTGCATAGTATTTCTACTTCTTTGTCTGCAAATTCTTCTAAAACGGTTTTAAAATCTATTTTTCTTGTGTCTTCACTTTCAATCAACATAATTGCTAAACTATTTAGTCTGTCCTGATTTATTGCTGATATTGTATAGTTTTTTTTTTAGTTGTTATAGCCTGGAAAATGATTTCTCTCCAGAAGCAACGCTTACTGAAATTTTTAAGAACATTAAACGATTGAGCTTTTAAGAACGATTGGGCCCGATTGGGCCCAATCGTTCTAATAGTTCTTTATCCGGTCCTGCAGGTCACACCATACGTATAATTATAAATTTGTTTCTAGTGGAGAAACTGTATTTATTAACAATAAAATGTATCCTTACTGTTGATGGCTAATAGTAAAATATACCCATCACGTCCTTTCATTATTTAGCTTTGCTCCGATTTAACTTAAAATGAACAGAAATTATTACGTATATGAGGAGGTTTACACTCTCGTCAATACCTCACTCTTTACGCTAAAGTTTGAACTTTGTTTCAATTCTTTAAGAATGACCCATAAATCACAAAGGGTTTAATTAGAATAAATAGCTCTTATGAAAAAACTAAAAAAAAATTTAGCTTAAAGAGCGAGACATTGACGAGGGGGCGTACCCCTTCATATAATTAATAATTTTTGTTCGTTTTATGTTTTAATGTTGCTCCTTACTTTCAGTTGAAAAAATTTGTTTTTTAATTTAATTTCTGATCTATTTTTAAATAATGGTGGGAAATCCAGCGCCCCCTTCATGGATAATTCCTTTCCCCCATAGAAAATTCCTCCATGGAATGATCCTCCCACGTAACCCCCTCCACCCCCAGAAAAAAATCCAGCTGAAAACGGCTGTATATTTCCCAATAACCAATACTATATGTAAACAATGGGCAAAGTTCACAACTTGCAGCCCTTCCCCAGGGACTGTGGGGGATTAAGTCATCCTCAAAGACATAACTATTAAATTTTTTGACTATGCTGAACAAAATGGTTATCTCAAAATTTTGATTGTTTTTTTTGGGAAAAGATGAGCTTAGGAGGGGGCCTAGTTGCCCTTCATTTTTTTGGTCACTTAAATAGGGCACTAGAACTTATAATCTCTGTTTGAATGAGTCCTCTCGCATTATTCTAGGATCAACGGGTCGATAAGATCACCCCTGGGAATAAAAAAAAACAAAGAAACACGCATCTGTGATCTTTCTTCTGGCAAAAAAAAAATACAAAATTCCACATTTTTGCAGATAGGAGCTTGAAACCTCAACAATAGGGTTCTCTGATACGCTGAATCTCCTGATGATTTTTTTTTTAAGTTGTTATTTTAGAATAGAGAAAAAAACGCCAATTTCACTTCGACCAATTTTGGTCGATTTTTTACATCTTCTAAAGATTTTTTTTCCGGTTGGAATGATACGAAACTCAAAACGGTTGCAATTTGTTTGAGGTAACCCCTAAAATTAATTTAGATTGATTGTACCGTTTATAATACTGGAGCTGGAGGGAATCCAACCAGTGGCGTAACTCCAACATTTTAATGGGGGGCAAGAGGGGTCCACATCCGGATAGGCAAGGTGCATGGGCTATATTATAATTTTTCTCCGAATTATTGGGGGGACAACTGCCCCCTTGTTCCCCCTCCAAACGAAGCCACCGACTCCAACTGCTGTGCCGCTTCCCCGAACCAAATCTCTGCTCCATACTCTAACACTGGTAAAACTTTTATATTAAATATTCTTTTATGCAATTTAGGTTTTTAATTCCCATTATAGTTGGGTTTCTAAAAAATGCAGAAATGGTCACTTTGCCTCTATTAATTATTCAATCAACATGATTCTTTAAACTTCTATTTCGCGATAAAATAAATCCTAAATATTTTAGGGAAAAATATGGTTAGATAAATGTTTAGACTTGGATTCTAAATTTTTAAACATTTTTTAAAGCTAGTATTAACGTATCTATTCCCTACTTAACTTTTATAAAGTAAAACTAAGTTAGAGAGTTTAAGAGAGAAAAAAAACATGCATTTATTCGATATTATCTTTTTCCTTTTTTGTCTTTTTCTTTATATGTTGTGTTTGATTTTATTTTAACTTTAATTTTTTTTCCATTAATAAATGCTCCCGGACGTGGAGTCAAAATATTCAGAACTATATTTTTTAAAGTTTGTTGTTGTTTTTTTTCCACTGTTTTATCTAAGTTATACCTCTTTTTTCTATATTAAATTTTGTAAATGGAAAAGCTGCATGGTCTCAGGAACTATTTGGAAAATTCTGTTTTTTCTCTAAAGAGTTATATAAATCTTTCTTTTTTTTATTTCAGTCAATCTTTTTTAAACTTCCAGTATGAAGTTCAAACATCTAAGGAAAACTCTGACTCAGAAAGTGACAGTTAAAAATTGGCAATAGAACTTGCTGGCGAGGACAAAGAAGAAACAATAAAGTGGTATCACTATGCCGTTGCCTATACGATGCATCTGAAGTTTGTTCTGGCTAAAGGCCAAAACATGGTGACTACCTTACCTTAGATCCACCTGTAGCTACAGAGGCACCCAGGGCATCAAGAAGGAGCCACCAATCTTCCCACAGTTTTGCTTCTGCCAGTATGTCCTCCCACTGAGGTTGGATTGATGCGTGAAGGTTACGGAGATCTGTAAGGTACGTTCGACGTAGGTTGTGTATGGGTCTGCCACCCAGAAACACTTATTTAAAGTTGATTGAGTGACTCCGAACTAAATTAGGTACGGTGTGTAAATCACGGTGATGATTTAGTCGCATGATGACGACATCAGGAAAAACCCTAGTGGGGGACCAAAGCACTTCTGTGAGGTGCAAATCACTTGTTGCTTTCTTGTCACTTGTCTTCAGGCTTTTATTTCTACTCCTTCCTTATTTCTAAGATTTTACAAATTTTTCAGAGCCGTCCTATTTGGGGGGAAAATATCATTGCCTTAGACCCATTCCTGAAGGTTTCATTTCCCTCTGTGTTTCCAAAAACGGCTCTTCTATGGCAGGGACATGAACTTAATGGAGATGTATTAAGAAGCTTATTGCAAAAATCGTTAAAATCTACTAGTTTATTTCAATTAAAATCAACAAAAATGGCAGTAGGAAAGGAGAGCACTGCAGTTCACCACCAATGGCCATATCTTCTGTATGCGTATGGTCTGTAGGGGTAAGGTCTGTAAGCATGTGGCCTGAAGCCGTAACTTGGCCTATAATAACCTCCATAGTGCGGTTGATTGAAATAATAAAATCGTCTGTACCACCCACTTCTGTCATCTTCTTTGGTGCTGGAAATAAAAAGCGACTTAATATTCAGGAGGGGGTAAATACAGTCACTCATTAATGGAAGAAACCAGATGCCTTAGTGGCTTTCACACTTCATAATTTGTTATATTGTATGTTTAAGTTACGTATAGTAAGTATTGCCTTTCACTCTTTACCAAGTTTTTTGACAGTAGGCTAATGTACAAATCCATAAGCCATCAGGATCATTAGAATCATCACAATCATAAGCAAAACATTCACAAGTTAAAAATGTGGAATAGTGAGGGATTGAGATAGAGGGAAGGAGAGGGAAAAGAGTGGAATAGGATGAGGATTTAAGCTCTGAGGATTATCTTATATATATTGCTGCAGGATGATTTGTGATGAGAGATGGTATAACAGGCTTGATAGGAAAAGTGTGTTAATTTGCTTTTAAAATGTATTGATTGGCATATATAAATTCTATTTTGTTGCTATTAAGTACACTTTTCCGTAACTTATATAACTAGGTAAAATTCTGTGTAGTCTACTCGCAACTGCCTACCTTATGGACAAAGTTTGCTCTGCACGATTACCTAATGGGCATTCAGTTAGTGGGCTTTCAGACGCTGGATTCTGTCGCAGATTAGGTATTTTCAGATATAGAAAATTCACAATCATAAATGTTACCTAAATAGGTGTTTTCAGTTCTAAAATTGTTGGTCGATAGTTCCTATTTTCAGGTTTTAACCATTCTGAGCGGAAAACTTGGACAGAGTCTGAGACAGAATCCAGCGTCTGAACGCCCACTAACGCAGCGGAAACTCTTAGGTCATACAAATGTCAAAGGTTTTGATGGAAAACTCCATCAAAAATTTGAGGTACTTATTGGTTAGCTGGAACACAGGTGACAAGAACCGCATATAGAATCTCAAAGATCTTAATGAAACAGGTTTCCTCTGCCTAGTGAGGTATTGCTCACTCTGTGAAAAATATTTAACCTATAGTTCTTTGTGGTTGAAGGGACAAAAAAAGATACCTAGGTTAGGTTAGGTTACGTATTTAACATATGCTATGCTTTACCCCCTCCCCCTAATGTACAAATATACAGTCCAAATTTGTTTCTAAACTATTATATTTTCATCGTATTTTGTTTTATTTTATTAGCAATGACCAAAATTATCTTCTCGCGTGGGTTCCAGCTAACCGACAAGTACCAAATTTTATAAGACAACATTATAAAACGAAAAAACTAAGAAACCAAAACAAATAAATGAAAGTAATCTTACAACGTTACTTTGGGAAGTAATCTTATAAGGAAAAATCTCTTAAAAAATTTGTTGGCAGAACTTGGCCCTAATGCTCCTTATTGTGCATGTGACCCATAATACTTATTTACAATTAATCACATAAATAGGAAAAGTGAAGTGAAACCAAGAAAATAAAAACATCAATTTACGAAAGACAAAAGTACAAAAATATACCCATAAAACCACTCAAACTAAGGATCTGTTTGAGTCCTTTATTAGGACCTTGTTAAGACCAGTTGAGTCCTTATTTGTGATAAGGACCTAAACACAAACTATCCTCTTTCTATCTTAGAATCCGAATGTTGGTAAGACGATCAGAATCCTGTGAGTAGACAACTTTTTATACTACAAAATTAACCCTTTCAGACCCACCCCTTTTAATGGTTAAATGTCATATTTATTTCACTAGACAATTTATATTATTCAACATCATAATTTGTATTTCTATTTATAAGTTTTGCATTTATGCTTATTAATTTAACCTGATTTTATGAAATTAAATTTCTTTTAATCCTAATAAAACAAAATTATCGATTAGTATTAATCAGACCACTTCAATTTTTATAAGTGTTTTTTTTACATAACGAAGTACCAGAAACGAATACGAATAATCACAATTACGAAGAAACGAATAATCACAATACGCAGAGTAAAATCCAGTTAAAGCCTACTGGGAATTTAAACAACACTAACCTGATTATGTGTCGACACTAACCTGATTTAGTGTCAAAGCACCAATATTTACACCAAACTGAATTATATGCTGCAAAATATTGGTGCTTCTAAACTTCGAAATCTCCTCTCATTTTGGGTACTTATGCATTATACGATACCCATCGCTATAGGCTGTACAAGGAAAGCAGACAAACGGGTATTTGCTAGATAAATGGTTCAAAAAGAGTGATTTGTTATTGTGTTTACAATATTTAAACTGTTGTTTTGGGGTTTAGGGGGGAAGATACCTAGGTTAGGTTGGGTTACATATTTAATATATGCTATGATTTACCCCCCCCCCCGTCCCCCTAATGTGCAAATATATAGCCCAAATTTGTTTCTAAACTATTATATATTCATCCTATTTTATTTTATTTCATTAGCATTAACCAAACTTGACTTCTTTCGTGGGTACCTGATAAAGCATAAGTGCCTCATTTTGTATCAATTCATAAGCCCCTTAGCCCCCTCCTTGGTATGACCTTACTTGATAGACATTACGTGTTCTATTTCGTCGTAAGTTCCTTTAAATTTTGACTGAATATAAAAAAAATTGACGTAGGTAAAGCTGTCATTGGCCCAGTGACTGGTTAACATAGTAACAGCTATTAATATAGTGGCGCAAAAATGCACTCTTAGCTTTTCTGGCTCTTTTCTGTTTTGAATTGTAATCGACCCTCAACTAATAAAACATAAAAATTGGATTCGGACCCACTCAAGAATTGCAAACCGCTTGACTGCCTTATCATCTACGAGCCTACAAATTATTGCATCAACAGAAAATAGTTGAACGAAACAACTGAAAACAATTGAAGGCTTCTCCACCACATTGCACTTAACTATGTCTGTCTGTCTTCTTCATTGCTAAGTATTTCTTACCGAAGATCACTGGGTATGATTAATGTGATGATGGTGAAGCATAAGATTTATGATTAATATGATGGAGCATTATCATAGCATTAGAGCGTTTCTGAATCTGAAAATGGACAGATAGAAAAATGAAAGAAAAAGGGATATCGATGCATATCTACATTGACAGTTTTCCTTCCGGTTTTTTGTCTGAAAAAAAATTCTTTTTTGTAAAAAAAAGCAAATTAGAATACAAGTGCCACTTATGCTAAAAAGTCTCACAATAGTGTCACGTTTCCCGAAAAGTGCCATTTAAAAAAGGGTGCCAAAAGTGGCACGAAAGTGTCACCGGTGGCAACCCTAGTCAGAGGGTGGGGGGATAGGGAGCTATCATATTTAAATGGAAATACCTTTCATTTTTTTTTGAAAGCAGGGATGCCAATAAATTAATTATTTTTTTTAGTTTAAAGCAGAGACCCTATGGATACCATCAAGATGGTATCCAGAGGGGGAGGGGCATAGGGAGATTTTACATTTAAGTGATAGTACCTTGAATTTATTTTATTGAAAGCAGGGATGCCAAAAAGTGATTTTTTTTTATTTAAAGTAGAGACGGTATTCAATCAAGGTGGTATCCAGAGGGGGGGAGTTGGGGAGGTATTATGTTTAAATGATAGTATCTCAAATTTATTTATTTTTTAAAGCAGGGATGCCAAAAATTAAATTATTTTTTTTAATTTAAAGCAGAGATGGTATCCTATCAAGGTGGTATCCAGAGGAGGGGGGGGCAGGGAAGTATTTTATTTAAACGATAATATCTTGAATTTTTTATTAAAATCAGGGATGCCAAAAAGTTAATTATTTTTTTTTAATTTAAAGCAGAGACGGATCTTATAGAACATTATATGGTTGCTTTAAAAAATACAAAAGGGATTGTGAAGGGAGCTGAGAGACTTTAACAAGAATATGACAGTTTGGTTGCTACCAGTAGCTACTAGGTGGAGTATCCTAGGAAAGTTTACTGTCAATGATTAGAGAAAGTAAATTTAAAAGTTTAAGCTGTGTTTTGACAAAGACTGATGAAAATATTAATGTTTCCGGTCAACATTGATTGCGCCGGTGGCGCGCCGCCGACATCTTACCGGCGGCGCGCCACCGACATCTTCGAATAGGGCTGTGCTCAAGGTTAAATTAATACAAAATGAGGTGAGACTTCGAAGCACCAATATTTTTCAGCATACAATTCAGTTTTTGCAGTAACAGAAAAGTTCCAGCAGTTGCTAAAACTGCCCTGAAACCAGCTGAATACCTGTAAAGCAGTGGTGCCCATCTGATTTAGGTCATGTTCTAGTTTTGTAATTTTTAAAAGTCCATACTCTCCCCCCCCCATTTCCCCTGTAATAATTCAAGTTCATTTATTCAACATCTTATAACTCGTATAACATGTTTTGATCATGAAACAGCGTTCCTTGTTTAGTTATATCCAGTCAATATCACTATGCTTTATATATCTTTATTTTGTTTAATATTGGAGCTTTTTTGGGGGGAGAGGCTTTCAAAACTCTGTAAATTCTTTTAAAGCAGTGTTTCTAAGCAAATAATGTCCTGCTCTACTTTTGCAATTTTCGAAAAAAAATTTTAAACCCCCTCCTACAAAAACTCAATTTGTTCGTTTAAAAATTTAGCGTAATTCACGAGAATAGGTTCCACCAGTGCTTCCATTTCTACTATATTTTAGAGTGGACTAATTTATTTTGAATTTTTTTTTCCTCTAATATTTTTAGAACTACTTTAGTACTTTATTTCTACTTTAAATTTGGATTTTTCCTTTTTTTCCTTGCCGAGCCTATGGATTTTTGTTACGGAAATAAGGATTTGGATACAACGGCGGGATTTGGGCAAAAGCGATGGACAAACGTTCTTGTTTTGTCGGACTTATGCAGACCCGCAAACTTTTGAAACAAAATAACCAACGTGGAAAGACCGACGTGATAGACAAATGCAAATAGAAGCACCTATGCACAATTACGATTTTACTTGCTTAAAAAAGAAGTGCTAGAAGTTGTGAAGAGCCTTTGTCACAATTTCATTGTAAAAGACTATGTGAAACAAATTGAGTCTGTTCAGTCTGTGAAATTTAAAAGAGAAAAGTTCTTCCTACCCGCCTCAAAGGTTTACCTGTGACCAAAAGTGATCGCCCGTTTCCTTATAAGGAAAAGATACAAAGTTCACGGAAAAATTGCAAGAGCATCAAGGAGATTGCACAGAAATTATATATTGAAGCTGTGTCCCAGCTAGTTGACCGATTTCCATTTGATCACGACATTTACAAATTTGTAGAGATTGTAGACCCAAAGTCACATCGGATGGTGATATTCCATCATTGCGGCTTTTTTGCCAAAAGTTCGGGCACCCTCGTGTGATTTTGGGCTGGTTGAAAAAGAGTGGAGGCCAGTGATTCAGCTTAGTCCTTAGTGCTTAGTCGGTGGCGTCCATCAAGACGCCAAGTGGAGTGCTGAAATTCACTAGCGTTCTTCATGTCATCCGGTTTATTTTTGGACTTCCTTGCTCAAATGTCGTTGTCGAAAGACTTTTCAGCCTTCTGAAAACACTAAAAAATGAAGAGGAATGGGCTCAAAAACATAACGGCTGCGACGATTTCTGTCAAGTATGGGATGAAGCGTAAAGGCCCCCCTACGTTCACCGAGAGTTTAAAGAAAAAAAATGAAGTCCGTGAAATCCGATGCGACTGCGTCCGAATGCGTCGCTTTTTTAGGCATTGGAAAAGACGATGGGGATGGCGACGACAACGATGACTCGGGGTATTAATCTTAGTATTTTTTTTCTCTTAAATCTTATTAGTTGGTAATTCCCATTAAATTTTTTGGGATACAGTTTAAAGTGCGTCTGTATTCGGCATTTTCTGGAAAACTGGGAGGCAGGTAACAGTCTACACTATTTAAAATCGAATAATTCGAAAGATAATTCAGGCGCTGTCCTTAAATTAAGCTTTAAGTGATTCATTTTGGCTACTACCCTCTGCTTCAAATTAACAAGTCAATATAGAAAAAAAGTCAAAAACAAAAACAATGCGTGAAAAAGTTTCCGGTTGGATACCATTCATGCCAATCCTTCGTACCAATTCAAATGAAAACGAGGGCGTTGCAGAAGTAGTAGTAGAGAATTAAAAAATAATGGCAAAGAAAAACAATAAATAAAATATATTCATATGGTCCAGAATTTGAGATCTGGACACGGAATCTATAAATCAAAACCGAACTTGTCGATAAATACAAAGCATTGTTTTAAACGTCAAAATAAGATATTTTGGTACAGGTAAAAGTCGTCTTGAACAAATGCTATTAAAAGTCAGCCTAATAAGGCTTTACCTGTAACTTGGTAAGACGTCAGTAAATGGGGAAACTTTTATGGATTTTGGAATTGAAAATAGGGATTTCTAGGGATTTTTTACCAGCCTTTTAGGGAATGAACAAATTTGAAGGGAAACACTGGTAATATAGCGTAAGCACGATAACATACTTACTTCCGAATTGTGCCCTACTATAATTCTACTCTTTTTTCGTACTTAAATACTTTATTCCCGCATTAGTGGAATGGAAGCACTGGTTTCCACGCACTGTTTGCAAAGGAGCTTATTACTTTGAAAATTACTGCAAGGTGTATTCCTAATTTTGCTTGGGGGGGGGTACAGTTTTTTTATAAAACGCATCAAAAAGTTGATGCGTTTTATGCATTTTTGTTACTTTTTTACAAGTGAGACAAAAATATCGAGGGGGGGGGGGTTCAACGTTGTAACCCTATCAAGGGTTCTACCTGAACCCGTCAAGAATTTCTTAGTAATAAAACTAAGCGTTTATTTAACTTGGATGATGGCTAAATATCTACTTACTTTGGAGTACCAGGAGCTTCCGGCTCTGTCAAATCAAAATCATCAAAAATTTCTTCATCATCAATGAAGTCTGGAACATCGAAAAATGAGCCATCAATGTCTAATTCGTCAACTAAAATGGATTAGAGTTGTAAATTAAGAATTAAAATGAATAAGAACTTGTTAAAGTTTTTGTCAGTAAAAATTCCAACATTACCAACTTATTTGATTCCTCAAGGTGACTATAGCTATTATCCGTAACCATCCACCCAAAGTACTATAGTAAAACCAGGGTTGCCACACGGTGAAAAAAAAATACTGGGTTTTAGTGATTTTTTGGTTGATTTAGTGATTTTTTTTTCAATAATCTAGGGATTTACGTGCTGATTTAGTGATTTTCTGTGCTGATTTAGTGATTTCAGGCAATATGAAAAATCACTAGAAATTATAAGTCACTAGGGGTAGCAATCCTGAGTACAACTATATCTGGAGCATCGAAAAATGAGCCATCAATAGCCTATTCGGCAACTAGAATGAATTAAAGTTGTATGCACGGTGATATAGTTTTTGTAGATCAATCGTAAAGTTGACCCATACATAAGGAGGACAAATTAGACTCATGCCTCTCTAAGTTGTATTTTTTCTTATGGAAATTGATTTGATTTCTTATGTTGCATAAATTTTTCGTCTGTTTATTTGGCACTATCCCCTCCCTCAGAATCTCCCCCTGGAAATAGTGCTGGAAATGATGGAAAGGACTAGAAATATTGTTGAATGCGTGAAAGTTTTTTTTCTGGCTTTTTGTAATGAATTTCTATTTATATCTGTAAAGCAGCCGGCAAATTTTAACCCAAGTAAAACTAAGATTTAGAAAAAGTCACTAGAAATCACTAGAAATTATAAGTCACTAGGGGTAGCAATCCTGAGTACAACTATATCTGGAGCATCGAAAAATGAGCCATCAATAGCCGATTCGACAACTAGAATGAATTAAAGTTGTACACTGAAGAGTGGTCTCGGGCCATTTAGTTGAAGTCAGATTGGGGATTTAAAAAAATTTACGGTACTTGTGTATAATACCACTATATACTGTATCAAGGAAACGAGAGACGAAACCCGCCAAACGGGTAATTCAATAGAGGAATGGAATGCAAAGCGTGGTTTTCATTGCGTTTCGATATTTAAACTTGTTATTTGAGGTTTAGGGGGGGGGGGAGATACCTAAGTTTGGTTGCATATTTAATATATGTTATGCTTTACCCCCCACCCCATCCCCCTTATGTGTAAATATATAGCCCAAATTTGTTTCTAAACTTATTATATATTTATCCTATTGTATTATATTTCATTAGCATTAACCGAACTTGACTTCTTTTGTGGGCCCGTATAATACACAAGTACCAAATTTACCTGGCTGTACCCTGCTGATTGAAAAACAGCTAGTTTAAGGGAGTGTATGTCACCTAGGACCCCAAGTGATAGTGTATAGAGAGATAGATGCCACTTGCCACTCTCTCCGTTTTCTTTGAGGATCAAACGTAAGAAAAGGGCAAATTTTGTAACTGCCCGAATTTAACACTTTCCTGGTAAAATACTTTAAACCCTTGTACTCTTTTTGACTTTCTACTCCAGCAGGAAATGTACATATGCTCGGCCAGCATTTGCCAATTCATGACCTAAGGCTTTTCCAAAACTGACACAATAACGCACATTTATTAGGTCTAGGCGTTTACCCCCCCCCCCCCCCCGGCGATTACCCCCCCCCCCCCGCGGTGATTGCCCCCAATAAAGTACCCCTGTGGAAAATACCGCCCCTCATATTTGAAATCAGCATAAAGATTCGATTCTTTTGATGTATCTACTGGTATCAAAATTCCGTTTTTTAGAGTTTCGGTTACAATTGAGCCGGGTCGCTCCTTACTTAGGCTACAATTCGTTACCACGAACTGTTTGATCGCTGATCAAAGTTTATGTTATTTATGCCTTACATTTATGTTATTTTACTGTGTTCATGGCCGTGTATTTGGCTTTAAAATACACTTATTTGTCTATCTATCTAATATGCAGAACAATTGTACCAAACACATTTTGCATGAAGACCTGCTATACTCCCCTCCCCCTTCCCCTAATGTACAAATCTATAGCTTAAATTTATTTCTAAAGTAACGAAAAAACTAATGAAAAAGCCTATGTGTTCTCGAATTTTACGCAGCGTAAACTTGAGTGAGTGGCACATAATACACATTTACCCAAATTCCTTCCCCCTACGGAAATTAAAAAAATAAAACTCAAATAAAATGTCCAAATTTGGAAATCCTTATTTTTCACGGGGGGTTATTTTCCCCGGGGGTATTTTTTTTTGGGGGGGGGGGTATTTTCTGCCTGGGGATATTTTTCGGGGGGGGGGGCTATTTTCCGGGGGGTATATTCCAGATGAAACAGATGTCCTTTAAAATCCTTTTAGAATTGTATTTTAGCAAAGGAGATTTATTTCCAAAATGTGAGTCTTTTAAGAGTGAATAAAGACTTCTTGATAAAGCTAAGAGAAGGGATAAGTGTTGACAAACTTACCTGGTTTAATTTTACATTGTCATTATCTGCTTGTCTTTTTTTAAGGCGTTTGAGGGATGATGACAGTTCTGAGCTTTCATTTTTTTCTTATGCTCAGGAGTTAATCTAATCACTAAAGAATCTTCAACTTTAAGCAACTGCCCTCAAGTTGGTAGTACCCCCCCCCCCCCACTCGCATCATCAAAATAATTCATCACCCGTTAATTGGACTACAAAACAACAGCCATCTATTTTCTACCGCTTAAAAAATAAGATATTGCCAGGCAATATATTTAAGCCTTTCATCCCATAATCTTGCTTTAGATTGTTAGACCTATGAGAGGATATTCTTTTGCTACAAATCCTAAGAGAAATTTGGCCTTATATTTGTGGGAAGATAAATCTATATAGATAGATAGATTAGTGTATTACAAACGCCCAGGGGCTATATACGAAAACAAAAACTATATACAAAACAAGGAAATTCGTAACAAATTACAAATCTCTAACGAAAAATACCTAATCTAGAAAAAAAAAACTTAATCACATAAACTTTTGATTATTTCTAAGCATTTACAATATTCACACCAACTCGGTTATTATTGTTGTATGGTTCCTACTTGGAAGAATGTCAAGAAGCAGCAAATTAGTCCCACTTTTCCATGAAATCAGAAAGCACCGGGCACTCCCAGATAAAATAGTCCAAATCTTCTCTTCCTCCTTACTGATGGGACAAGCATACCGCCCTTCAGAAATCACACTCTATGCATCAAACGCCATCTTAAACGCTTTATCTATCAAATGTCTGCCCTGGATTGGAAGGAATTTTGCCCTTAGTTGTATCCATTGGTGTTTTTTTGGGGGAGGGGAAGGGGCAGTTGCCCTGCAATAATATGGATAACAAAATATTATATAGCACATGCCCCATGACTCTCTGGACATAAGCCCCTTTTGCCCCTCGACCAAATAAGATGCTGGAGCTACGCCCCTGGTTTTATCCAAAGAGTATGGATACCAAAGAGTAAGTGTGGAAACTGGCACTACTGTTGACAAAAAAAAATTGTCAACACAATTTAGCGTTCGGTGAAACTTTTTTCACTTCGGGAATTTTTTCAGTGTAATAATAAGAACAATTAATCTAATTAACGTAATTGGTAAAATTAGGGTAGTAAGACGTGTCTGATCTTAGTTCCAGAAAGAAAAATGATTACAGAGCTTGAAAAAATTATTAAAGAGCTTACAAACTCCGATTGTATTCGTCAAATAAAGACTTAAGTGCTAAATTAAACTGAAAATGAACTTCCTTTTCAAGATTATAACTCGTTTTTTCGGTGTACCCCTCTCTTTTGGTTGTATCCCGTTTTTCAAATTGCACCATGAAATTAAAATGTAAAATGTTCCCAGGAAAATTTCTCACAGAAGAAACAACTTTTAACTTTGAAGAAAATTCTTCCATGGGAAATCCATCCGCAGAAAGTTCCCCTCCCCCCCCCTCCCTCCCTTTAAAAAAAATCCATATATTTCTCAATAACAAATACTATGTTTTAACATTGGGAAAATTGTGTAACTTTCTAAGCCCTTTTCCAAGGACTATGGTGGTCATGTCATCTCTAAACGCATAATTATTGAACCTTTTAGCAATGCTGTCTCAAACTTTTGATCTGATGTCATTGGGGAAAAAGAGAGCGTGAGAGGGAAGCTAGTTGATCTCCAATCTTTTTGGTCGTTTAAAAATGATGTATGAATTCTGTTCGAATGACCCCTCTCCCGATCTTCTAGTACTATTGGTTCGTTACGATCATCCTCGGGGGAAAAGAAAAACACGTCAGTGATCTTTCTTCTGGCAAAAAATACAAGATTAAGCTTTTTTGTAGATAGGAGCTTGAAACCTCTACAGTAGGGTTCTCAAATTATATTTATTTGGAATCAGCATAAAAAGAAAAATATTTTGATATATGTTATCATGTTATCAAAATTTCGTTTCTTATGAGTTCGGTTACTACTGAGCCGAGTCACTCCTTACTTACAGTACAGTACCACCAATAGTTGAAAGATACCCTTCTGGTGATTATTTCTCCAGGGGATAGCTCTATGCAGTAACTAATCGCAATTGAAATATCACCGATTGCTCATTATCCGGCGATAACTAATCTTCAACAATTGGTTTCGAACGCATACTTCAACATTTTTTTTTTTTTTTCTTCTTTACAAGTCAAAATGAGCATCTGCATGAGGCGGTAGTATTTTTCTGTCCAACCCACCCCTTTTCGTCAAAGCTCTTGGAGGTATAATCCAAGAACAATTTTCCAATGACACAAGCACCAAGGGTATTACACCCTGGCAGAGTTTTGGGGAACATAAACCATTTAACCCCTGCTCCCTATTTACGTTCTGGAATGAAAGTATAGTTGAACCTATGAACCTCTTACCTTTTTCAATTTTCGCTGCGGCCTTATCCCTAGCTGGTGCATCAGGGGTCGGAAAAGCCCATGCCACAGCAACACAGAAGAAAACGAAGAATCGAAACAACATGCTGCGTGTAACTTAAACCTGCAGGTAAATTCGTGTTTAGTGTCATATTCTTACTTTAACTTATCTTTTATAGATATTGTTTTATTGCAATACTGCGCGCGTTTATTGTGTTTAAAACTGTTTTTTTTTATATTAGGTTGAATGAATTTAAGCAATTATCAATTTTATTCTCTTTGAGTGAAAGGATACTAGCTAAGTGTCCTGGAGGGCCTGACCGCCAGAGAAAACCTGGCTTTTGATGAAGGGTTTCAAGTTCAAACCCCCCCCCCAAAAAAAAAAAATTTGACAGTGTTTGCATTAATTTAATTTTTTCACTTTACAAGCGCTTTTTTTTAAGTATTGTTAGTCTGAGGCAACTTGTCGATAAGTTGCCCTCTGTCTATACAAGATGGTGCAAGCCTGTCTGATCAAAATCTGTCACTCTTGGCATGGAGTTTGCAATGCAATACACGGTGCAGAGGCAATGATTGCATATCCATCGGTAACATCCTGGATGAGGGATCTTTTCCTGTCTAGAAAATATTTATATATGGAGTATGAAATTGTTAGGAATGAATTCAGGACCTAGGTTATACCCAGGAAGGTGTTGTCTGGAGGTTCAAGCTCCTATCTCAACACCTTCCCAATTTCTAATTATTAGAAAATTACATAGAAGACAGGTCTATGCAGATTGCATATTAAAGGTCATACAAGGAGTATGGGTAATTTATAAGAATGGAAAACATTTTTTTCATGCTTTGTAATCATTTTTATTTCAGGAACCGAGATTAGACACTTAAGACCCTAATTTTACTAGACCCTAATTTACCGATTCCACAAAATAAATTAATTATTCTTATTAGCAGACTGAAAAATGCCAAGTGGCGCCAAACGCTAGATGGCATTGATAGCTTTTTTGTCAACACTAGTACCAGTTTCCACACTTTCCACAATTTCTAATAATTAGAAAATTACATAGAAGACAGGTCTATGCAGATCGCATATTAAACACCCACACTCTTTGGGTCGTAGTATTAGTAAGAAAACTTCTTTTTCCTTAGTTTTGGTTGGAACCTGCTTTCCCTTGACTACGTTTCCCTTAACAAAAATTTATCATTTCAATAGGATTTCAATTAGTTTTCAGCTAATAAGGATTGTTTCCAAACAAGACACTTAGAATTCTTTAAAACCTCATAAATCAGTTAAATTAATAGCAAAGTTAAGAGGCTTGAAACACCTCTGGCCTTGTGTGTGCTATTAAAAAAAAAACAGTTTTTTTAACTGAAAGTAAGGAACAACGTTAAAACTTAAAACAAACAGAAATCATTCCGTATATGAAAGGGGCTGTCCCCTCCTCAACGCCTCGCTCTTTACGCTAAAGTTTTTTATTGTTTAAAAAAAAATAAGAGTTGTGAGAAAGTCAAACTTTAGCGTAAAGAGCGAGGCGTTGAGGAGGGGACAACCCCTTTCATATAAGGAATAATTTCTGTTCGTTTTAGGTTTTAAGGTCGTTCCTTACTTTCAGTTAAAAAAAAAACTTTGTTTTTTTTATTTAATTTCTGAACGTTTTTGAATTAATGCAGCTTTGATTTTGGCTCACCGTTCATGAATAATTAGAATGAAATTTGCATATTAATTTTACTTGTTTTGGCTAAATGGCTTTCTCGAAATTTTGTTCTAACATAACTTACGAATTAACTTACGTAACGAAATTCTATATTTGTATGTTTTTGTTACGTATATTAGGGTGTTTACCCCAAGTCAATACCTCGCTCTTTATGCTAAAGTTTGGATTTTTTCGAATCACAAACCCCTGAATCACAAACCCCCGAATCACAAAGGCCGGTTAATTAGAATAGATAGCTCTTTTGAAAGTACAAAAAAAAAACTTTAGCGTAAAGGACGAGGTATTAACTAGGGGGCGAACCCCATCACATACGTAATAATTTCTATTTGTTTTAATGTTGCTTCTTGCTTTAGTTTTAATGTTGCTCCTTACTTTACAAGTTTTAACGTCGTTCCTTACTTTCAGTTAAAAAACTTGTTTTTTTTATTTAATTTTTGAACGTTTTTGAATTGATGCAGGTTTTGATTTTGGCTCACCGTAAATGAATAATTAAAACAAAATTTGCATATTAATTTTACTTTTATTTGGTTAAATGGCTTTCTCGAAACTTGTTTAATTTTATTTACGAACGTTTTTATTAGTAATAAATATAGGTAACTTACGAATTAACTTACGTAACGAGCTTCTATATTCATATATTTTTAATACGTATATTAGGGGGCTCGCCTACTAGTCAATACCTCGCTCTTTAAGCTAAAGTTCGAATTTTGTTCCAATTCTTTAAAAATGACCCTTTAATCACAAAGTCCGTTATTTAGAATAAATAGTTCTTATGAAAGTACTAAAAAATCTTTGGCTTAAAGAGCAAGGTACTGACTAGGGGCTGGACCCAATCATACACGTAATATTTTCTGTTCGTTTTAAGTTTTGATGTTGCTCCTTATTTTCAGTTGGAAAACTTGTTTTTTTTTTATATTTAATTTCTGATCTTTTTTTTAAATAATGCTGGGATATCCGGCGCCCCCTTCATAGCAATGTCCCTTCCCCCATGAAAACTTCCTTCATGGAAAGATCCTCCCACATAACCCCCAACCCACCCGCCCCCCTACTACCAGAAAAAATCCCCCCTGAAAACGTCTATACTTCCTAATAACCAATACTATATGTTAACATTGGGCAAAGTTCATAACTTTCAGCCCTCCGCCCGGGGACTTCAGGGAATTAAGTCATCCTAAAGGACATATTTATCATATTTTCAACCATGCTGAACAAAATGGATATCACAAAATTTTGATCAGGTGACTTTGGGAAAAAATGAGAGTGGGAGGGGGCCTAGCTGCCCTCCATTTTTTTGGTCGCTTAAAAAGGGCACTAGAACTTTTAATTTCCGATCCAATGAGTCCTCCCACGATATTCTAGGACCACTGGGTCAATACAATCATCCCTGGGAAAAAAAAAATAAAAAAAAAATAATAAAAAATACATAGACACGCATCCGTGATCTTTCTTCTGGCAAAAAATGCAAAATTCCACATTTTTGTAGATAGGAGCTTGAAATCTCTACAGTAGGGTTCTCTGAGACGCTGAATATGATGATGTGATTTTCATCAAGGTTCTATAACGTTTAGGGGGTCTTTTCATCTTTTTTCGAAAATCAGCCAAATTTTCTCAGGCACGTAACTTTTGATGGGCGGGACTAAACTTGATGAAAGTTATATATTTGAAATCAGCATTGAAATCTGATTCTTTTGATGTATCTATTGGTATCAAAAACCCGTGTTCTAGAGTTTCGGTTACCATTGAGCCAGGTCGCTCCTTACTTACAGTTCGTTACCACGAACTGTTTGATAGATCTATTTTTGAAAGTTTCATTAATATACTAAGCTTTTCAAGTTTCATTAAGTCATTATATATTGGAGGGGGAAGGAGTAGAGGTAGATTCTTCAAAAGGGCGTAGTTTACGGTCTGTTAAACATTTCCGAGTTTCATTCACCTGACTTCACCTAATTCACTTGACTCCTAATGGAATGCTCAATCGGAATGTCAAGTCAAAGCTTCCCTCAGATATTCATTTTATGCTGATATACCTATATTCATTCGATCGAAAATAAAACCCTCAGACTTAATGGACCGAAAACTGCTTTCCAAGGACTGAAAGTCCCTGGACTTTCAGTCCTTGGTCCTTTCAAAAAAGTCCAAGTCCTTTCAGGACTTGGACTTTTGGACCATTAAAAAAACTGCTTAATGGACCGAAAAGTTGTCATCAAGGATTTTACCTAAACTACTTTTGCTTTTGTCTTGGATGTCAGCATTGTCACTGCTTTTCATGTGAAGCTTCAGCCATGTTTGGTTCTTGGTTCAGAAAATTTTGACTCAGACTTTGACAAAATGTTTATCAAATTTTGTTTAATCAGTTTTTAACAACAAGAGTAAACGCTTATCTTCGAAATAACTTATACACAAAGCAACCCGGTGTGGAAAAAAGTACAATGTGTGGCAGAGATGCCACTCTGCCAATAAAATTCTACAATATAATTCTACAGGTATTAAATGTCTTTTCCAGACACATCAGCAGGAATTTTGTCACGAGGCTTGGGGATCAGAATCCGAAAGGGTACAGTACAGCTTAATGAAACCAAATACATAAATTCTATTTATAATAAGAAATTACAGGAACACCCTGTTTTATGTATGAAACAAAGAAAAGAGAGGATATAATAAATGAAAAATAAAATCAAATAGGTGAGAAAAAACGAGGATTTTGTCAGCCAGTAGTAAAATATAAAGACGAAAAACAAGCAAATATTTCGACAAGGATCTCCGCCAAGTCGTCCTCAGTGCTCATAAAAAAACAAAAAACAAAATCTAACCTTTTGAAGTGAACTCTACAACAAGAAAAAAGATATTCATGCATCTTTGGGTATATTTTCCCTTCTTGTAGAGTTTAGTTCAAAAGGATAGATTTTGTTTTTTCTTTTATATGAGCACTGAGGATAAAAAAAAGAAAAAAGGTTCTCCAGAGCCATTGTTGGCCCATAGGGTGTCGAAAAAACGTTTCATTTGTTTTGTTTCTGTTTGTTTTTAACAGGGAAAGGTAGTAAGCCTATTATTTAGCCTTGTGGCAGCTGGAATCAAATCCTGGGCCCCGTATTATCAAGCAGAAAATCAATCCGCTGTGTTCGAAGATGAATAAAATAACAAATAAGAAAAATTGCTTTCTTTAAAAAAATATGTCTTAAAACCCCGTTTTTAAGACAGTAAGAAACGCTTTGCTTGAGTAGGTAGTTTCGATTAAAAAATGTTTAAAATATATAAATAGCCTTCGATAGATTAATAAATTAACTGTTACGTAAAGTTTTTATATATTAATATATTAAATAAATATATTTGTAGGGACTAGATGGCTACTCTATTCTATATATTATACATAGCATATTCTATGAATTTTAAATTTGTATTAACACAAATAAACAGGCTTACGGCTGATAGCCAGGCTCCAAGTCAGGCTAACAGTTATATCAATGGACAAGATCTGTTTCAACAGTTAGCAGTCCAATATAAAATTGAAAATGATTTCACTCACCTAGTCTCGGAATGTTCTAGTAATGACTAAACGATAATGTCTTCTTTTACCTTTTTTATATAGAATCATATTTACCTGTGGGAGCAAAAAGGTTACCGCCCTTTTAATATCAGGTTGACCCCATTTTACCTTTTTCAACTCCAAGTTTCCCTTTCAATCCTTTGTTAACAAAGTGACAGTTACCTCGAGTTTGTTACTAACACTGTTAGTTTTTGTTATAGTTAAATAAAACAAACCTTTTTTTAACTGAAAGTAAGGAGCAGCAATGAAACTTAAGACGAACATAAATTATTCCGTGGACAAAGTGGGGCTACCCCCCTTCATTTATTGTTGTTTACGCTACAGTCTTAATGGGTTTTTTTTCAGTACTTCTCATTCAAATTCAACACCGCTTCAGTTTCGACGGTTTATTTTAAGTTTTAATGTTACTTCTTACTTTCAGTTGAAAAACTTGTTTTTTTATTTAATTTCTGACAGTTTTTCCATTCATGCCAGGAAATTCCCTCCTCCCCATGTTTGAAATGTCCCTGAAAATTCCTTCCGGAAACTTCCTTCTGCTAAGAAAATTCTCCCGATGGACAATACCCTCTCCGCCAAAAAATCCCCCAAACAATTTAACGGCTAGTCATTGGACCTTCCAAATATGTTGAAACAAATGACTGTCAGAAAAATTTCGGTCTAATGTGTTTGAAAAAAGGCGGAAGAACTTTTGGATTTCCACTTGAATTAGCCCTCTCGTGATCTTCTTTGACTGTTGGTTCAATATGATCACCCTAGGGAGAAAAATAGAGCGGCCAATGAAAAAAATTGACAAAAATAAACACTTCCACATTTATATTCCACATTTTTTTAGATAGTAGCTTGAAACCTCTATTGTAAGGTTCTCTGACATGCCAAGTCTGATGATGTGATTTTCGCTCAGGTGACGACTTTTTGCGGATGTTTCCCCTTTTTTCAAAAATCAGGTAAATGTTCCCAGGCTCATAGCTTTTGATGGGTAACATTAAGTTTAATGAGTTTTATACATTTGGAATCAGCATAAAAATATAAGTCTTTGGATGTAATAATTGTTACCTGAATTTCTTTTTTAGGGTTAAAGCTATTATTGGTCCGAGTCGCTCCTTATTACACAAACTGTTTGATAGCTTCGGTAGGAAAAATCCGGTTTTGTTTGGAGTCTCAGATTAAGTTCTCTTCCCTTTTTATAAAATCTAATCGAAATATGTATATATATTTAGATATAATGTATTTTCTGTGGAAAAGCCCACCGAAACGAAGCAAAGGTACAAGCCAGAGTCCAAGGGGCTTGGACTCTGTTGGGTCCAAGCTCCTTCCAAAATGTGAAGAAGTAATAACTTTATTAACCTTTTAATAACAAATCGTTATGAACGTGATAACGAAATATCAAGAAACTTTTACTGTTACCCTCCGGCAACCCCTGTTCCTTAGAATCCTAACTACCCTCTCCTAGCATCTAAATAAAACAAAGAATATTACATTAAAAAAAGAAAAAAATAAATTATTTTTTTTAGTATTACCAAATACAGCAATATCATGGTTGCAGCAGCAGCTGCAACCAACTAAAGAGCAAACCCTGGCCCATAAGAATTAAGAATTGTGTTTTCAAAGAAACATTTAAGGATAGGGGTGGAAAAAATTGTCGGAGGGCCATATTGCAAACTTCATGGCTGGCCCGTTTGTTGTATATACTTCAACTATAATTTGCAGCAATATACGAATTTATGGTAACATAATATATAATAATAAATAATGAGAATAACCATGGATAACTATCACGCATTATTTATTTAACATTCGAACTATTTTACAATGTAGTTCCTTATTTAAATCAATGACAATATTTATATTTGACGTTTTTTATATTTCGAGAGCATTTTTTATATTTTACTGTAGATTTTATAAAAATCAACAATAAAAGTTTTTGGCCATGTTTGTTATGGAAAAATTCTAATTAGTAGAAGTGGCTGAACCTACAAGCCGAACGTGTACAGGTAACGGAGCAAGGTTTTAGCCACGTCCACTATAGCGAAATTCGGCAATCAAAAACTATTCATTGCTTACCCAACTTGTGGAACACACAATTTGGCAACAACGCCCACGACTCAGAAAAGTAGGTCCGTGATCTCGGAGCTAAACTAGGTGAAAGAGAAAGGACATTACCATTGTATTAAGAATTTCGTTAAGCCCCTTCTTCAACGGACATTTTCTTCGGCATTGAGTTACCGAGAATATAGGTTTTCAATTTATATGTCTAAAATAGAATGAATAATCGTTTTTATTTAAATAGATTTTTCTCCCCTGTTCTTTTTCCTGGCCATAGAGCCTTACGGGGGAGACTATATTGAAGTGTTTTGTTGTGAATTTATTGATTGAATAAACTGACTGATTAATTAAAATGAAATATATAAGTAATGGTAAAAATTTTCATCATGACAATAAAATAGACTATGAGAAACCAAAAAATGCCTGCTTAATATTTAAAAATCCTTATCAACAGAATAAAACAAATATAGAATTATAAAAATACAAAAAAAAACAGCAACTTTGTGCATAGGTAAATGAAAAGAATCAGCCTACATCGCAACATTTTTTTATAGCTATTTGTCCAAAATTATGAAATTATTTCCGAAGTGAATTTTTTTCGAGTTTTGCTTTCATATTGATATTTTGAGTTTTTATCTATTTGTTCTTTTTCCTTATGATTTTTGTGTTTTTATTCTATTTTTCTGTTTTTTTCTGTTAATAAAGGTTACTACGAATGAACCCCAAACATTGGTGCATTTTGCAGTTTGTTTTATTTTCAAATAAATTCTTAGACAATGTTTTAACTTATAACTGTAATGAAACGGAAATACAATTATGAATATAACACTTCTTTGGTGTGTATATATTTTTTTTTATCTACATCACATCTCTATCTCTGACTAATTCGTTATATCTTTTCTTTCACAGTGTTAAGGGTTATATTCAAATGTTCACTTAACGTCATAAACTAACGTTGACGTCAAAGTAAACGTCACAAAGGCCACAATAGGTTTTGTTTTCGTAGGGATCTGAAATATAATATTTGAGGCCCAAGCATCTAGACTTGCCATCAAGGCCGTATCCAGGGGGGGGGGGATTAGGGGGTTTGACCCCTCCACAAAAAATGTCTGTTTGACTCGTAAAAACGTAACAAAAATGAATATAAAAAATTTTATGTGTTTTTTTTTGTTTAAAACCCCCCTCAGAGAATTTTTTTAGACCCATTCCGAAAAAAAATTCCTGGATATGTCCTTGATTGCCATTCAACATTATTCGATTCGAATCTACTGTGATTATGATCTTCTAAAACCATGCTGAATTTGCAGTTTTCTGTCAGGAATAGGCACAATTTAAATAAAATAATTTGCTGTTCAAAAACTATTTATGGGTTAATTTAATGCTGAAATTTCGGAAGGGTAACTATCTCCTAGTAAGCTATGATGCTGGTACACTCCAAGATGAGAATTTGAGAGAAACTTTTCAGGAACGGTTGAATACTAAACTAAAGAGTTTAAAATTTGACAATATGGAAGATGGTTGGAATAATTTTAGAAAAACAATTTGTGAAGTTGCTGATGGTGTCTTAGGGAAGAAAGTTACGACTGCGGCTAGGAATATAAGCGAAAAAGCTTAATGTTTAATAGAGAGGAGAAGGGATTTGTACAAGAATTTTCTAAGTGATAGATCATATGAAAAAAAAGGAATATAAAGAAACTGGAGAAAGCATTAAAATATGAACTAAGGAGATGCGAAGTGGAGGTCATGGACAAAATTGCCGAGGATCTGGAAGATGCAGGATGTGGAAGACGCAGCTAGACGGCAAAATATTGTACTGGAATGTTAATAAATTGAGAGGGAGTAGTCAATCCAGACTTGTCATGGTTGCAGCGGCCGCTGCAAAGAGCGAACCACGGCCCATAGTAACCAAAAGTTAAAAAACACGCTTAGAAAAAAACTGCCTAGTGAAAAAAACTTGCCATCTGACACTGATTCAGGAATTGTAACTATCATTTTAAAAGTTTATTGGGAAAAGTAATTTATGGTCATTTCGAAAAAAAGCCTAAACCCCTCGAAAATGGCGCCAGACCAAAATGAAAAGTGTACCATTGGAATCAACATAGTCGAAAACTTTATTTATGGAAATTACAGTCCCCAACCTTGAAAACAAGAAAAATCACTTTTTTGTATGGGTAGTACTGATCCGTCTCCCTTTTTTTATGTTTTTTTTTTCAGGGCTAGCGGTTTACCAGAAAATCATAGAGAGATGCTTAATGGCTCATTCAAAAGCTGTTTCTCACATCTACGTACTTTTTATAAATTCCACCATCTGCAAGTGCTATGTGACGCAAAAATGGCATATTATGTGCTGTTTCTCAAGGGGTGGGGCTAGCGGGCTACAAAAACATCGTAGACAGATGTTTAATAGCTCAAATTAAAAAATTTCTCACATCTACGTTTTATTTATAAATATCACCACCTGCAACTGCCAAATGACTCTATTGATGCCATGTCTCAAGTGGAAAAGCTAGGGGCTAGTGGGCTGCCAGAACTTCTTAGAGAGATGCTTAAATACTAATTTGAGGAGGGGACAGTCCCTTTCATATACGGAATGATTTCTGTTCGTTTTAAGTTTAATGTCGCTCCTTACTTTCAGTTTAAAAAACTTGTTTTTTTTATTTAATTTTTGAACGTTTTTGAATAAATGCAGGTTTTGATCTTGGCTCACCGTACATGAATAATTAAAACAAAATTTTCATATTAATTTACTTTTATTTAGTTAAATGGCTTTCTCGAAACTTGTTTAATTTTATTTACGAACGTTTTTATTAGTAATAAATATACGTAACTTACGAATTAACTTACATAACGAACTTCTATATTCATATATTTTTAATACGTTTATTAGGGGGTTCGCACTCAAGAAGGGATGTTAGGTTAATCGTAATGAAAGATGCCATAACATGATGAAAATGATACGACACGACATCATCTAATGTCGTATCAATAATCATAACACGATGTATTGCGAGGGTTTTTGTGAATCTTCGCTTAGTATACAATCGGATGGATTTCACTATACAATGCCTTGGTTGGTCATTATCTATCCACATTCTTAACCAGAATTTCGCGTCCGCACACGCATTTATAAGATCCGAATTATCGGACCAGTGGGGTATTTCCGAGCAAATCCGAACACGACAAATCGGTACTGCAGCCTTTTCCGCACACTGCAGGGCATGAACTATTTCGCTACAGTATATATTGATCGGTACTTGTTTATCACTTGCTGCAACTGAAGAAGATTTATGAAGTAGATTGTAAGGGACGCAAATTCTTGCTAAAATATCGTCACATACCTTCTGGTACAAAGGGGTATTAATTTTATCCCACATAACTTTCTGATGCCATTTTATTCCACTGGGTAGATCAGGGTTGTAGTTCGAAGATGTACTAGGTGGGAAAACATATCTAACTGGTAAGTGGTCAGATGCGCTGATAGACGTATCCACATGTGACTGGCAAAGGGGAACTGGTTGATGAGAACACATTATAAAATCAAGAGATGAAGTTGCCCCAGAGTTATGCACATACGTGAAATCGAGATCATTTTCTGTTATGTTTAGACCAGCGCATGTAGTCGAGAGTACTTGGGATCTAGGGCTTTCCGGATTCAACAAATCACAGTTCATATCTCCGGCAACAATGTACGACAAATCTTGGGTGCGACAAGTTGCAATAGCGTTTGCTAATTTCCGACAAGCACTAACGAACTTGGAATATGATCTAGATGATTTGTAGTCCGTAGGCATATAAACTGAGAAGATTATTGTCCGTTCAACCTTGATCGCAATAAAATTATCGGAAACTTGTAAAACTGTCGCGCGTAAAGACTTTGAAGCAAGGATGCGATACCACCTGACGGCCGGCCACTACCACTTGATTTCGCACCAACAGCAAAAAGATCGATTGAATCACCGATATTCAAAATTTCAGTCCCTTCATTAATCAGGAAATGTTCTTGGAGACATACAATGTTATGATTGCGAATTAGGTTTTCGAGGATAGGCAGTTTGTTGATTACATTTCCGTTAGTGTTCCAAGTAATCAGACTTAATTCGCGATTCATTTCTTAACTGCAAATAAGTTTTGCGCTTCCGGACAGCTGAAACTGTAACAAGGATGCTTGTCCGAACCACAGAGTGCACATTTGATCGGTTTGCTGCAAGGGTTGTCCTTAGTGCTACTGTGGTTATCCCCACATCTAGAACACTTGGCTTCGTTCTTGCAGAATTTGGCTGCGTGACCAAATGCTTGAGAATTGAAACATCTCATTGGAAGAAACAGATATTCAGAGATTGGGATGCTTTCGTAATGAATCACTGGGGGTGAATTTAATGGCATTTTCAAGATCCCCTTTGGAAGAAAACTGAAGTTTGAACGATCAAGAATTACCCAACTGCAAAGCTCTCAAACAGTTCTGGCTCATAATGACGAGCAGAAATCAAATAAAGCATAAAAAATATACTTATGTAGGCAAAAAAATCAGAACAACTGAAAAATTATGAAAAAGTATATTAAAAAAACTTGTTTTCAAAATTGAATGGGAGTTATCTAAAAAAAATAAAGGTTGTGGGAAAAGACTAAAAATACCACGTGAAAGTACTTGTTCTTAGGATTCAGAATAATGACCTTGTTCTAGACGCGTGCGAACTTGTGCACCACGATATTTGTTATAAGCACCCCCGATCACCCTAGAACCCACCCTCGAACCAACTGCGGCTGATGTAAGCCGCTCCCTCCCTTTTTAGAACGCTAGCGAGCCTTGGGTCACTGATTATGAAAGGATTGTAAATTATTATGATATTTCAACCTAAACAATTTTTGAATAGATGACCTACTTTGATAGATGGGAATTCTGAATTCGGGTGTTAGCTAGCAATATTATAGCAAAAATATAAGAAATTATGCTGTTTGATTATTAAATCAAACACAATAACAAACATTGATTATTTGAATCAGTGTTCGATTATCGACATCTTTGATCTTTCTTTGGGTTTTCTCAGTGAGAAGCCCTGAACATTTCTTATATAGACAGTTATAACTTAAAAGGTATTGGAGACAGAAATATTATGTTTTAGACGTATTATTGCAAGACGTAGACATTGGGCTGTCGTATTATCGCTTAAAATATATACGACCTTATTAATTTCGACTTTATGAATACCCCAATACTAAACAGTACTTTTCAATGGGCTTTGTTGTATCATTCCCCTCATAAAATTGTCGTATCATCGCTTAAAATATATGTGACTTTATTAATTTCCACTTTGTGCAAATCCGTAATATTCAGCAATACATTCAAAACCGACCGTATTAATTTTGACTTTTTACATATCCCTAACACTTAGTAATACTTTTCAAAATGCATTACTTTATCATTCCCGCATATGAGCTGTTGTATCATTACTTAAAATATATATGCATACCCAAATACTAAGCAATACTTTTCAAAAGGCAATATTCTATTATTTCCCTCACATGAGCTGTTTCATTATCGCTTAAAATATATACCACTATATTATTTTCGCATAATGCATATCCCTAATACTAAATAATGCTTTTCAAAAGGCTTTACTCTATCATTTCCCTCATACGGCTGTCACTTTACCGCTTAAAATAAATACGAATTTATTAAATTTGACTTTGTGCATACCTTAATACTAAAAAATAATTTTCAAAAGGTATTATTCTATCATTTCTCTCAGAGAGCTGTTGTATCGTCGCTTTAAATATATACGACTTTATTAATATCAACTTTATGCATAACCCAATACTAAACAATACTTTTCAAAAGGCATTTTTCGATCATTTCCCTCATATGGCTGTTGTATCATCACTTAAAATATATACGACTTTATTAATTTTAACTTTATGCATACCCCAATACTAAGCAATACTTTTCAAAATGCATTATTCTATCATTTCCCTCGTATGAGCTGTCGTATCATTAATTAAAATGTATATAATTTTATTAATTTCGACTTTATGCATATACCAGTACTAAGCAATACTTTTCAAATGGTATTATTCTATTATTTCCCTCGTATAAGCTGTTGTATCATTGCTTAAAATATATACGACTTTATTCATTTCGATTTATTGCATATCCCTAATACTCAGCAATACTTTTTCAAACGGCTTTATTCTATCATTTCCCTCATAGGGCTGTCATATCATCGCTTAAAATATATGACTTTATTAATTTTGACTTTATGCATACCTAAATATTACACAATACTTTTCAAAATGCATTATTCTATTATTTGTCTCATATGGCTTTCATATCATCGCTTAAAATATAAACGACTTTATTGATTTTGACTTTATGTATATCCCCAATAATAAACAATACTTTTCAAAAGGTACTATTCTATCATTTCTCTCATAATAATACGACCTTATTAATTTGGGGTTTATGCATATTCTTAATACTAAACAATACTTTTCAAAAGGCATCTTCCTATCATTTTCCTCATAGGGCTGTCGTATCATCGTTTAAAATATATTTGAGTTTATTCTTTTTGACTTTATGTATATCGTCAATACTAAGCAATACTTTTCAATATCAATTCTCTCATATGAGCTGTTGTATCATCACTTAAAATATATATGATTTTACTAATTTTCGACATTATACCTCTAATGCTTAGCAATACTTTTCAAAAGGCTTTATTTTAGCATTTCCCTGATATGGCTGTAATATCATCGCTTAAAATATATACAACTTCATTGATTTTGACTTTATACGTATCCCAATACTAAACAATAGTTTTCGAACGGCATTGTTCTATCATTTCCCCTATAGGGTTATCGTGGCATCACTTAAAATATACATGACTTTATTAACTTTGACTTTATGCATACCCCAATACCAATCAATACTTGATAATTCCCACTTCATATATCTCTAACTCTCAAAGTAATTCGATTCATCTCTCTCAGACTATTTTAAAAGCCTTGTCAATATATCTCAGATTCTAATATACCTTCTATGAATCCTGCTAGTAGTATCTATGTCTCTGAAAATTTCTTTTCTTACATTTCCAACTTTTTAATGAACATTCTAAAAAACGTTCGATTTGCAAGCGTACCCTAAAAATAATGGAAACATAACAAAATAATGCATAAAATATTTTTATGGAAATAAGGAAATGTAGAATATCATCATAATACTAAAAATGAATGCTTTGAATCCATTCCATAATAGCCTTAATTATGTTTTCTCTTGACTAGGCACTTATTCTATTTTGGGGTCATACACGAGTTTTAACATAGTTTCAGCTACAATCACTTCACATATTTTATCATTGGTATTATTGGGTTCATTGAGTATATCTGTTGGTATATGATCATTGATAGTAATAATGTTCTCTTGCATTTTGTTTTTCATTGATTCGTCTTCATATTCCTTGGTGATATTATCTGCCAATGCCCTTTTTATTTTACTTTCGAATTCATTGTCTATTACCACATTATTTTTGAATAGTTGGTAGTTTTGGCACATAGATAAGATGTTCTATGATATTGGTGCAGTAAAAGGCCTTTCTTTTTCCCTTTGCTTTCATTTGAGTGCTAATACCCAAAAGATGGCGAGATGATCTGTCAACAGGTAACTAATTACACGCACAATGAGCACGGTATCGACCCTCATCGTCAACTATTGGTTTCAGGTTTACATTATTTCTGAACACTAACTTCTCTGGATATCTCACTCTCGCATATCCACCATCATAAGAGTTGAATTTTTTGATGATCCAAAGGAACTTAATCTTTCACTATCATGACAACGCACAAATACATTTCCAATAAGATCTCCATTATTGCTTGTCTTATAGTTCAAATATTTTTCTTTGTCAGCATTCAACACAATGAGGACTTTATCATGTGCACACACTTTCTTCAAATTTTTCATCGTGGTTTTTTTTTAATATGATGCAAGTGTTTATCCTTCCAATGTACAAGAAATACTGATTGAACACATACAATAAACTACGTAGTGTCAATGACTAGCCACATAGTAATACGGGGTTGGCCACATAAAAACAAATATCCAAAACCCATGTTCACCAGTCAAAAATTTCTGTTCTAAGGAATTTCACTTGAGACATTTTTGACATACAAAATGAAAATGGTATACATATGATACGAGTCATTTTTTGTTCTAGAAAAACCATATTTGTAATGACATTTTTTTACTTAGCTTTTTTATTTTTTTATTTCAATGATATTAAAATTCTATTCTCGGTGCCTTTTAATATAATAAATTTAAAATTCCTGTTTTAAATTTACTTAATGTAGACTTTTCTATAAACATGTAAACCAATTTCATTCAGCCCAAATAAAAAACATTATTCATATAATTGTTATTTGGATTACCTTAATATTCATGTCCGGACTTGAATAATGCAAAACAGATGCCGGTTGGTATTTGACTGTGTGTAGGTCAATGACCCAAATCCTAGTACGGTCTTAGCTCTGAATTGTGTATGTAGGTCAATGGCCCAAATTTAAGTATGGTCTTAGCTTTAGCATTCAAAGGGCCAGAAAGATTGTCCTGGCTGGAGTAATTAATTCTGTACTATGGCAAATAGTACGACCTGAACTCAATATTCTAGTTTAGTAATATCCAAATAAGGGTGTTCCGTTTGTATTAAAGAATAAATTATGTACTCCCCGTGTCTATTGATGCTATACTGCAGTTGTCAGTCCTACTCTTGTTAATTTTGCTGCTTTAGAATTTGACTCTTTTATTTGTTGTAATTTCTGTTCGATTCGGGTTCATGGTCAATATCTTGGTTCTTGCTCAAATTGGATAGTGTTCTGCGTGTCACACGCGGCCAATTTTTTGGCAGGTAATGCTTCATATGTTATGGTAGTACTTCTTAGAAACCCTAAGTAGTACCATTAATTTTGTTAGAGTGGCAACCCTGACTGACAGGTTGCTTTTTATAATAGAAAGTAGTTTATTTTTCTTTTGTCTGAGCCCAAGTAATTTCAAATCTCGGCTTTCGTGATTTTCATTTAAGTAAGAGCAGTTCCTTTTTACTGTACCATTCTTTATTATTCGAGGTTTGAACAAATAATTATGCAAAATACTTTTAAATTATTATGTTTGTTATCAAACATAATAATTATTGCAAACTGTGCATTGCCTTTAGAAATATTCATACAAGGAAATATTTTGGATATACATCTCACAATCAAATTATATTATAGAAAATATTTTCCATTTTATCTTATTAGAAATTTTTAAAGGCAGGTCATACAACTTCAATGTTTTTCTTAAAGGCACTTCATATGGAAGAGGTATTCGTATAAACTTCGGAGGGGGCTAAATCGATTAGAAATCGGAAGTTCTAGTGCCCCTTCTAAGAGTTAAAAGTGACCAGAATGCGAGTAGCCCGCAAAACGCTCTTTTTTCCTCAAATTCATTCGATAAAAATTTTGAGATTGCTGATTTACGACTAATACGACTTAACTAATTTTGACTTTATGCATTGACTTTAGGAACGATAATATGTGTCATGGAGTTGTCACTGGGCAGTAATAGTGTGGCAGTATGGCGTGAGTTGCTTGGTGTAACACGTTCTACAGCTTAAGAGTTAAGGTGGAGGCGTTCAATGAATTTTCTGGGCAGTGGGGTGAGTGAAATCTAACACTTGGTCAATCAAATGAGGGGGTTTTAATTAAAAGGTCTCAATAAGGCCTAAAAATTTACCTCTATCGATATTGCGTGTGATTTGAAAAGAAAATAATTTTCAAATGTGCGCTTGTCAACTGGGGGTGGGTAGTCTTGTCTCAAAAAACGACGTATTTTCGTTAAAAGCTCTCGAAAATACCTCAAAGGGGCTTCAATTTCTCCTCCTCTGGAATTGTCTGCTAGGAGCCCCATCTTTCTTTAATTTACGCAAGTTTTGTCTATATTTTCTCCTATGTTAGGTTTTTTCACGTTTTGTTTTTCCATTTGCATAGTCTTGTCTAATAAAACACTGTATTTTCGTTGAATGCTCTCAGAAGTACCTCAATATGGTGTAGGAATTTACCTCTAATAACAACCCTTCTCCTCTGGAATTGTCTGCTAGGTGTCCCCATCTTTCTTTAATTTACCCATGGTTTTGCCTATATTTTATCCTATGTCATGTTTTTTTACGTTTTGTTTTTTCCATTTGCATATTCTTGTCTCAAAAACGCTGTATTTTCGTTAAAAGCTCTCGGAAATATCTCGATAGGGTCTAAGAATTTACCTTTAATAACAACCCTTCTCCTCTGGAATTGTCTGCTAGGAGCCTCATATTTCTTTACTTGACGCATGTTTTTTGCCTATATTTTATCCTATGTCAGGTTTTTTCACGTTTGTTTTTTTCTATTTGCATAGTCTTGTCTCAAAGAAACGGGATATTTCTTGTTAAAAACTCTCAGAGATACTTCAATATAGGGCTTAAATCTACCTCTAATATTAATCCTCCCCCTAGAATTGCCCACTAGGACCCCATCTTTCTTTTGTTCACGCATGTTTTTGCATATATTTTATCCTATGTTCGGCCTTTTCATGTTTTGTTTTTCGTTTTTCATGTTTTTAAGTGTTTTTTTCTGTGATTTCATAGTATCATAGCGTTTTTTATCAATAAATTTTATATTTACAAAGTCTGTCTCTTTTTAGCTTTATTGATCTAGGATAAATCTTCAGTACGTAATAATTTACCCAATGAAAAATCTAATGGCAATGCTGCGTAAAACCTCCTATGTAACTTAAATAGTCTAGATCATATTAAAACAATGGGGGAATCTGGCAGGTGTATCTAATAATCCAAGAGTCAATAGGACTGGGAACGCTTGTGCTCCGATGTGGAAAGGGGTGGAAATGATTTAATCGATTGGAACCTGAGCACTCTAATTACCTGCTAATGGCTATCACGTAGAAAGTATTTATCGAAACAGAATATTGGAAAGGGTTTCATGGTCCAGATGAATAAAGTGGCGCTCCATTGGACGGAAATGGCCTTTCGAGTCCTAATGAAGACAAATATCATTAGAATATATAGTCTTCTGAAAAAAATGCATTGAAAGGAAGTGAAATCTCGAAAAGTATTATGTAGCAATTCACGTATCTGCCCTGCTCAGTTAAAAGCGGGGGTTCCCCCTCGGTTTCTGAAGAAACAGGTTACTATAGAATGGGTTATCCCTAAACATTCCGGATTACGTCAGAACTAAATAGAAACACCTTGAAAAAAACTCTTGAAGAAAAATATCTTAGAAAACATCTTTGGATGTCTTGACGCGACTTGAAAAAAAATGTCTTGAAAGACAATTAAATCATAAAAAATATTATGTGACACTGATGTACGCACTACCATTACGTAAAAACCACGTGTGTGCTGTCATTACTTGACACAGATGTGTGTGTTGTCATTACGTAACATCCAAGTGTGCGCTGTCATTACACAACACCCACGTGTGCGCCGTGCTCAGTTACAAGCGAGAGTTCCCACGGGTTCTGAAGAAACATGCCACGTTAGAATGTGTCATCCTCTATTACATAGCAACCGAATGTAAACATTGACGTAACATCTGACCATTTAAAACAGGAAAAGGTCGTATTCCGGGGTGGGTCTTCCTAAACTGTAAACATTGATGTAATACCTAATGGATAATGAAAAAAAACCGGTCGTATTGCAGGGGCGAGTATTCCAGGGCGTTTCAGAATTCAGGGTCCCGTGGAATTCGGGGTATTGGTTTCGTGGAATCCATAATACCCTCACTACTAGTACTAGCAGTAAGAGTAGTAGTGGTAGTAGCAGTAGTATTGTATTAATAGTAGTAGAAACTATAGTAGCAGTTGTATTAGCAGCAGTAGTAATATACATATATTGCCTTTTGGTCAGTCGAACATCCTCTTGATGGACTTGAATTTCAGTTTGATACGCTAATTTGATTCTTAAGATATTGCTGATACGCCTTTTTGACAAATGTTATGCATATAGTATCTTTTGATTTAGTTCAACTTTCTCCTCAATATTCCCCTTCCTGTGCTTTGTCTCAGTAGTTGTAGTTTTATTAATCGTAGCAGTAGTATTAGTAGTAGCAGTATATACAGGGTGCCTCTTTGTTAGTTAGGGATGCCACTCGAAACACCCTGAAAGTTTCAACTTAATACTCTAAGGTTTTCCAAAAAAATGCTCTCACATCTTTTTGGCAGCCTGAATGCACGCAGTGCATTTTGGTTTATTACAACATTCCCCTAAAAATTCCCTGAAATTTCCATTTAATACCCTTAACCTCAGTAGAGGTGGTGGTAGTAGCAGGAGTAATGATAACAAAGCAAAAGAACAAATAAAGATGCATCCGTGATCTTTCTTCTGATAAGAAATGCAAAATTCCACTTTTTTGCAGACGAGAGCTTGAAACCCTTGCAGCTTTTCTGATAGCCTTTTCTGATACGTTGAATCTGATGGTGCTATTTTCATTAGGATTCCTTGACTCTTTGGAAATGTTTCTCCCCTGTTACCAAAACCAGGTAAATTTTCTCAGGCCTGTAGCTTTAATGGTAACTGTAAATTTGATAAATTTTATATATTTGGACTCAACATAAAAAGTTAATTTGTTTGATGTTTCTACTGACATAAAAATTTTGTATTGCAGAGTTTTGGTTACTATTGAGCCGTGTTGCTCCTTACTTACAGTTTGTTTCCTTGAACTATTTATTTATGTCCCTCTTAAGTTTGGCTTCACAGTTCATTTTAATTATATATATATTTTTTTTAGTTTCATCCTTTTATTCGAGGTATTTGTGTCTCAAAGCAACACGATTGTTTTCTCTCTTAAAAAAAAAAAATACAATTATCCCCATAATAAGAGACGCGAATTCCAAAATCTTCCCTGGTATTGGCATCGTAGAACAAAAGAGTTTACAAAATTTTCAGCTGGAGAGTTTTCAAAACTGGTATAATAAAAGTGGTGTAATAGAACTGGTTTGCCTCATATATCTTAAAATGAAGTGATGTGTAAATATCCATCCGCTAGATAAAAACAGTTGCGTGGGGCAGGTGTCTTGAAGAGTGGTATAATAAACTAGAAATCAAATCTTTTCTAAGGTACTAAATAGCATAAACAAGAAACAAAACGAAACTGCCCTAACTAATAAAGTAAACTTCTAACACATTGAGTTATGTCAAAGTAGAATTAGTGCATAGTGCATAGAATTATCTCTTTGAGGCCCTAGATAAAATTATGTATGTTGTTTTAAGATTTGTAAGGTGTTTTTTTAGGATGTTTTTTGAGATTCCTAGAAAATATTTCTGGAAAAGTCAATATGCCAATCTGAGATTTAGATTCTCTAAATCAGCTCTGTAGTTAATTAAATAAAAAAAAGTTTTTTCAACTGAAAGCAAAGAGCAACATTAAAACTTAAAATGAAAAAAAAATTATTACACATATGAGGGGGTGGCTCTTCCTCAACATATCGCTCTTTACGCTAAATTTTCTTAGTACTTTTAAAAACAGCTTCTTATTATTCTAATTAAAAGAACATAGTGTTTCAGGAGCCATTCTTAACGAATTTGGACAGAATTCAAACTTTAGCGCAAAGAGCAAGGTGTTGAGGAAGAGTAACCCCCTCATATACCTTATAATTTCTGTTCGTTTTAAGTTTTAATGTTGCTCTTTAATTTCAGTTGAAAAAAACTTGTTTTCTTATTTAATTTGTGATCGCTTTTAAATAATTGCAGGAAATCTGGTTACACCTCCATGGAAAAATCCCTCCTCCTCACAGGTTTATTCTCTAGACAATTCATTCTGGTGAAAATTTACACTGGACAATTACCTTTAACATCCCCGTGAGTAAAACTGAGTCTGCAAAGAGAAAGCAAGACGCAAGATGATTTTAGTATAGGAATTTTGGCAAATTCCCCTGAAAAATTCACTCCCTGGGAAATTTCGTCTTCATGGAAAATTATCCCAGTGGAAAATCCCACCAGCAGAAAATTCATCCCCCCCCAGAAAAATGTATGCATACCTCCCAATAACAAATAGGCTACTATATGTAAGCATTGGGTAAAATATGTAACTTTAATACCTTTCCTTAGGGGCTGTGGGGGGGCCGTGATATCTACTAAAGCATAGTTATTCCGCCTTTCAACTATGCTAAACAAAATGGCCATCTCAAAATTTTGATCGGATTTTAGAAAAAATGGGCATGGCTGGTTTCCTAGTTGTCCTCCAATTTTTTTTTCACTTTAAAAGGGCACTAGAACTTTTAATTTCCATTCGAAAGAGTCCTCTCCCGATATTCTAGGACCACTGGGCTGATACGACCACCCCTGAAAAAAAAATAATAAAAATAAAACACATCCGTGATCTTTCTTCTGGCAAAAAATACAAAACTCCACTTTTTTACAGACAGGAGCTTGGAACCTCTACAATAAGGTTTTTCTGATATGCTGAATCTAATGGTCTTGATTTTATCAAGGCTCTGTGACTTTCAAGGGATGTTTCTCCTTTTCTTTTAAAATACGTCAAACTTTTTCAGGCTTGTAACTTTTCAAGGGTAAGACTAAACTTAATGGAACTTAAATATTTGTAATCAGCATCAAAATCGAATTCATTTGATGTCTATCGTTATCATATTCTGTTTTTTAGATTTTCGGTTACTTTTTAGCCGGGTCGTTCTTTACTTACAGTCAGGGTGTCTTTTTTTTTTGGGGGGGGGGGCTGGATATGGATCCCTCTTGCCCTCCCTATAAAAATGCTAGAGATTTGCCCCGGCTTACAGTTTGTTACCACGAACTGTTTGAAAACTATAAGGGGTGTTTCATAGATCTTATCATGACGCCATCTAGCAGAAAGCGTTGTCGTATTACAACTAAAGTTGATGGGAATTAAAAATTAGGCTCGTAACACAATCGTACACTTTTGAGGCTCATACTTGACTAACATCTGTAGGAGGAGACTTTACTTTTTCATCAGAGTGTCTCTCTTTTTGACACAATTAAATCCAATATCATCGGATGTGCCTCCCCATCTTTTAATGTTCTCCCTGGAATTTGAAAAATAACTTTTGGGGTATTCTCGTTAAAAAATCGTTTGTTTGGTAGTTTCATTGACGAAACTGAAAAACGAAAAATTTGTCCCATTTTGGTAGTGAAATGTAAATTCTGCCACTTCCCCTTAGATTTTTGGGAATTTTCACCACTTTAATCAGTGGCGAAAAATAAAGAAAATGCAAAGATAAAAAAAAAAAACACAACAAGTACCTTTGAGCTATCCGCTCAGCTTACTTTACTTACCATCTTAGGATAGGTGGCATAATAGAAAAACTATGCAGTTTAATGCTCTTGACATAGCAGCAAAACTGCAACTACCACAGTTTTCCGAGTCTGCAATTTTAACGTATTAGCCATTCTAGGATCGTATCTTATGTTTTGTTCCAGTCATTTATTTTATTTTAACCTGGCCTCTTTTCTTTTTGTAATTAACTACTCAACTTTTTCTTGTTATCAATAATGGTTTAAAAATAAACCATCATAATATTAAATGCTTCACTTTCCTAAACTTTGAATGCTGTCTGCCAACTAAAAACAAAAAACCGTAATCAAGAAAAAAAAAACAGGATAACAGCAGCAAGTAACTTCCACACAATCGTCCTCAATCCAGTATTAAAAATAAAAGTCCTTAAATAACTTAAAAACAAACACTAAAATAAAATACATCCTCTCTCAAGCACCGGCGAAAGGACAACTGAAAACAAATTCAATGTTGAATGGCTATTCAGACTTTAAGCTGGAATTTTTTTAATGTATTTTGAATGCTAATCCTTTACCATGCATGGTTTTATTGAAGGTCCTGATAGGTTACGAATTATGATTTTGTGAAAAGAAATGAAAAGCCAGAATAACACCGAGCCTGGTAAGCGATTAGTATTCAAAAAGCCTTACCTAAAATAAATTCCAAATTGCAATTTTAAATAGCCAATAAATTTGATATTTTTTTTATTCAGTTTGCCGCTCACCGTTACTTAACCCTTTTATTGGTAGAATTCTACTTTGGCTGCTTTTGGCTATATTGGAAAGGGGCTAGGTCAGGAAAATAAAAACTTTCAGGGATGGGTCTACAGGATAAAGTTAGTCCGGGGAAGGTATTTTGAAGTATCTACCTCCACTCCTTCTCCCTCTAGAGGGTCCTGACCTTTGATGACCTTTAAAAATTTGTGTGTTTTAAAGATATTTAAATATTTTAAAGGTTTAAAAGATATGCAAATACATTTCTGAAATTTTGAAAAAAAAATCATTGTTATGGCTTAATATTCTGCTCAAATAATAGGAATTGCATTTTCAGAACTAAAACCAGAGAAAAATACACTGATAACTGAAAACTAAGGTAAACTGTTGTTTGTTCAAAATTTCATGAGCTGTCATGTAGGCAAATTTCAGGACCCTCTAGAGGGAGATGTGGAGGTAGGTACCTCAAATACATTTTTAGGACATACTTTAGCCAGTAGACCCACCCCTGAAAGTTTCGTTTTCCTAACCTAACCCCTTTCCGTGATATCAAAAAGTAGCTAAAGTAGAATATTTCCCTTTTATTTTATGATGAACCTTTTTATTTGGCCTTTTTATTATAGTTTTTTTTCTTCATTAGGTTTGATCGTTCTATCATGTGGTCATGACAAATTTTTCTATCATGTGTGGTCGTAAATTTAGCTGCTATCTATGCTGATCTACATAGACATTCCCCATCTCTTCAATATTAGGAAGAAACTGAATAAATTATGGCGTTAAAAAAGCCAAAATCTTTTCAACCAACGAAAAAAGATGAAGAAGAGTTATTTATTTTCGGATATTCGTGTACCTTGTTTAGAGATGATGAAAAAGCACTTTACCTTGATCAAGGGAAGCATCTCATACCTTGGATGGGGAATGAAGCAATTAAAATTGACAGGTATGGCCAAAGACCAGTCCATAATCACCCAAAAGAGACATTTATGGGGTTATATTTCCAAATTTAAATGTTGTAACTTATTTTAATCTGTTTAGTATTTATTTTACTAGCCAAATAGCCTGTTTGGCAACTGTAGAAAAGGTAAATTCTCTGAATTTTCTCCCTTTGAAATGTTACCACTTCTATGGTTTTATCCAAAGATCTACTGAATTTCAGTGCCAAAAAGATGCATTTACAGAAAATAGACAATTTGCCTGTTGCAAATTCTAAACCAATCCATGAGAGTTTGTATAGCCTAATAGTGTCCAAAATAGGAAATGACAATTATCCACCTAAAAAAAACTGTTGTGTAAGCTCCAGCTCAATTCCCAAGTCATGAGATAAAAGTATAGGCTTTTCTACTTACCAAACTAGAATTTTTGAAAATGATAGGCCTATTAAACTTAATGGCCTATCATAAAATGTAATCTAAATTATAGTTTGCCGACTATTTCTAAACCAGCTTTAAATGGCAACCATACCTCACTTGACATTCTATTTGGTAAAATTCTGCTTTAGCTAATTTTGGCTCTCTTAGAAAAGGGTTAGGGCCTAGGTTAGGAAAATGAAACTTTCAGGGATGGGTCTACAGGCTAAAGTATGTCCCAGGATGGTATTTTGAAGTACCTACCTACACTCCTTCTCCCTCTACAGGGTCCTGAAATTTGCTTACATGACATATCTATACCTACATTGAAATATGTAAACTTTTTGTTATTCATAGCCTATTATTGACTTACAAATAAAGTAAACATACCACTTGATGCCTTTCTTTATGCTCTTTCCAAATATAATAATCATTTTTGTTGGAAATGGATTTTATCCCCACCCTTATATATACCAATTCAGGGTATAGGCTATATTTGCACATTGGGGTGTAGGGGTAAATTTTATTTCTGATGTAAATGAGAGGTAAGTTTCAACTTTCCCCCACCCCCCTAATCTGCAAATATATACCCTGAATTGGTATATATAAGGGTAGGGGGGGGGGGGGTAAAATTCATTTCCAACAAAAATGATTATTATATTTGAAAGAGCATATAAAAGGCATCAAGTGGTATGTTTACTTTATTCATAAGTCAATAAAATGAATAACAAAAACTTTTACCTTGAAATTGTGACAAAACAACATTTTGCCTTAATTTTCACTTATCAGTTTCTTTTTCTCTGGGTTTAGTTCTGAAAATGCAATTCCTGCTATTTAAGTAGAATTTTAAGCCATATTAATGTTTTTTTTTTCTGAAATTTAGGAAATGTTTTTGCATATCTTTAGAACCTTATAAATTGGGATTGAGCAGAGTTGTGAAGCTGAAAACAATTTTGTTCTACTTCATTTAAGCTGAGGATCTATTTTGCAAGGTTTTGCTTTTATAACACACAGATTTTTAAAGGTCAAGACCCTCTGGAGAGAGAAGGAGTGGAGGTAGGTACTTCAAAATACCTTCCTGAGACATACTTTGGTACTTGTGCATTATGCAGGCACTACTATATACTGTATGTGGAATGTCAAATAGGAAATCCTACAGTCACCCAGCAAAACCCATCAAATGGCTATTTGCAAGACCTAAATTGATTACAAAGCATTGTTTCTCATGGAGTTTACAATATTTAAGTGATTGTTTTTTGGGGTTTAGGGGAGGAGAAGGTACCTAGGTTAGGTTATGTATTTAATATATGCTATGCTTTACCAACACCCACCCCCCCCTAATGTGCAAATATATAGCCCAAATTTGTTTCTAAACTATTATATATTCATCCTATTTTATTTCATTAGTATTAACCAAACTTGACTGACTTTCTTGGTGCCTGCATTATGCATAAGTACCGATACCTTAGCCTGTAGACCCATCCCTGATAGTTTCATTTTCCTAACCTAGCCCCTTTCCAATATGGCCAGAAGAAGCTAAAGTAGAGTTTTGCCTTTTTTTTCCAAAAAGTTTAGCAAAATCTATAATAATGAATTATAATCATAAAAATGTTTATTTTTTATTAATTTATTGGTTATTATGGGCTGTGGTTAGTTCTTTACTAGGCCAAGGCAGCTATGATCTATTGGCCACGATATCTAGCCTATTATAAAATATAGTAATCTCAGTAAAGAATTCCATTTCTAAACTTTGACTGAAATGCTTTAGGCCAATAACAAAGTGTAGTCTATCATTTACCTCCCTCCCCAACACTTTATATATATGGTTTGAAAATTTTTCAATTCTCTGCTGTGCAAATTTTACCTCACCCCCAGACAAAATTCTTGGGAAGCAGTTAAGTTGGGAAAAGTAAACTTTCAGGAGTAGATACATGCTAAAGTCTAAAGTAGATCCTTGGAAGGTGTTTCCATGTCCGTACCTCCACCCCTCCCCTCCTCCATAAAGTGAGCATTGTAGCTTTTGGTCATATTTGTGCTTATATAAATAATTAAATAAAATTTATATAAATAATATAGGCCTATATAAATAAAAAATACAAATATATATATAATAAACAAATAAATATAATATATGAAGAATTAACAAAAAAAAAAAAAATTTATTTCTTTCTAGTAAGACTCAACATTTTCTATTTTGCTACATTTGCAGCAAATTTATGATCATGCACTTGTAAAAAAAAAAAAAAACACTATTTCATGCCCTTTATCATACATGTAATCTGGATCAAGATCCCCTAGAGCTATTTATAGTACATATGAAGTGGACTTGACCTTTCAATTGCTGGTTCTTTTTTACAGGGCAGGTAGTAGACCTGTCACTCAATCTTGCTGCAGCAGAAATCAAACCCTGGGCACTATAGCCAAGCAGAGCATCACTGTGCTCTGCTACTACTAGGTAACTTGTAATCTGCTCATACAAAACATTTTTATTGCTTTAAAAAAAGCATACAATTTTAATTTTTGAGGCTGATGGTGGCTCTAGAAATGTAAAAAAATTGAGGAACTCAAATTTTTTCCTCTAAGCACATTGAATAGTAACTTAAGAAGATTCTATGTGAAATAGGCTTCTATTAAAATCCATTCTTATCCATAAAAGCATCATTGATGAATGTTTTACTTCACTAAACATTCTGTTCATATACAGTGTAATTTGCAAATAAATACTTTTCAGTCAACTAGTCTAATATGCACACTTTTAAAATGCACTAGTATTATGACACTTCTATACAGTATGGGAGCTCTCTGTTCTAAACAAGACTTTGGGTTTCATAGCAAATTACTATGATATTAAAATTAATTCTTGCTTTCCACAGCAAGACAAAAAGTTCATCTAAGCAAGGCAAAAGGTCCTTTTGTTACCCTTTTCTTATGTGTTTGCTCCTGGAAAAAGAGAAGGTGTATTAGGTGTATTTGCAACTATGGCCCAAGTCCAAAAATTTTCTTATTCTTTACCCCAGGGGAGAGCATGCTTGAGGGCAAAGGTGTCACTAGCCAAAATGTTTTTGGGGAAAAATGGATTTTACTGTATGGCTGGTCATTTTTAATGACTGATTTGGGGGATATTGCTATTAAATTTTTTTTACTGATTGTGAATGATCTTCTTTCAATGATTTTGCATTCTTTATTTTCATCTGCCCATTTACCTAATAAAAAAAAAAAAAATGAGCCTGTAAAATAGAGGTGCTTTGCACTACTATATTAGTGACTCTAATATTTAGCAACTGGTATAACATGTTAGAGAGGTGTCCCCCCCTTCCTCCATGTATAACACCCCTGCTTGAGGGGCATGGTGCAAATATTTAGTGAATGCAAAATGAACACTTAAACCTGTTTGCAAATGTTAATTGAAAGAATATACATGTAAACATCAAAATTTTGTTTTATTCTGACATTAGGAGCATACTTTATTGGGATTCACCTTCTCCACTAGCTATCACAGGAAACTAAATAAACTTTTTTTTAGCACAATTCTTTTTTTTCAACAATTCTTGGTACCATAGCAGCTTTTTAGAGCACCTTACCCCCCCCCCCCCCTCAAGTTAAAATTGTCTATGTATAAACTGTTTTGGCAATAAAATAATGTGTTTTTAGAAACATTATTTCTATGCATTTGCTTAGTTTTGTCAATTTGCTATTTTCAATATTGGGAAAAAAATTTTTTTAATTGTATTCATAAAGCAAAAAAAAAAAACTAATGAGAAGTATCTAATTAATCTGCAAGTATACTCATTAGTTAGACTTTTGCCAGTCTATGATTGAAGTTGTGCAACTCTTCTTACAATAAAAGTCTCTATACTTCTTGTATTGTTTGATACAAACAAAGAAATAAATATATATATATATATATATATATATATATATATATATATATATATATAATTATATATATATATATATATATATATATATATATATATATATATATATATATATATATATATATATATATATATATATATATATATATATATATATATATATATATATATATATATAAGGTTAGAAATTTTAAATATTAACAGCTAGTTGTTTCTTTATAAATGAGGTCAACCCTGTCTAAATTACCTTAAACTTGTTCATTTATTGCTGACTTTCAAAAAAAGAAATAAAAAAATAGTTTTTTTTTTCCTTTATACTTTTTGGATTCAGCATATACTCTACTTATATTTGGCATCATCCCGTCAGTGGTATTAGTATTGGTTTAATTTTGGTCTTGAATAGAAGATTAATTTTTTGATCATAGCTTGTAAATGTTTTAGTAACTACAGAAACTAATGTTCAATGTTCATGCTGAAGTTAAATTGTTTGTTTTAAATACCAAAGACATCAAAATAAAAACATCTTTTGTCACTTGACCCATCTCAGGTCTATTGATTCAAGAAAACCACAATTTTCTAAGATTTTATCTTTGCTGTTTCAAAATTATGAAGTTTTTAGAGCAGTACCACTTTATCCTCAGTGTTGCCATGTGAACCATGATAATAAATTAGGAGGACTAATAATTTGAATTTCAGAATGCTTTTCTTGACAATTTCACCCAATTTTTTTTTTTAATTAAAACAAAAAACTGCATTACTGGTTCTGGAACTCTTTTTGTTAAAGATTGAGGTTCCTAGTTTTCCTAAAAATAAAATTAGGAACATTTTTAAGTTTCTGTTTTACCAATTCCAAAGATCATAATTTTCACTATTTTCACAAAAATATGTAATTTTCACTATCCTTGGTATGTTCAGTAAGGAAGGTTTTACTAGGGAATATCTACTAATACACTACTAATAAATTGGCAAGATATTTATTTTTCAGTTAGGTATGAGATGTTTCCAGTATTATTCATATAAATATATATTTCAGAGAAGTTTAGTTCCAGACAGTGAAGCAGGTGGTAAGTATAAAACATTGCTTTGTACTATTTAGATTTTGATTGAGGGGCTATTTCTCTCCTACTGGTTTCAAAACATTGCTGTTTAAGAAGAGTTTATATAATGGGCTGTATATCAGGTTCCTTGGTCCCTAGTTTATTCAAAATTATTATTCCTTGAATGATTAAATTTTAAAAGAAAATTCTTTTGTCAAACCTGTCATAAATTTAATAATTTATATTTTAACTTTAAGAAAACAGAAAGAGAAAACTCAAGTTTTATTCTTCAGAATTGACTTTTGTTTGGGAATAAAATGAATTCTGATTGGTCAGGTGAGATTTTTTTTTTCTACCTCTATATAATTTAGTTGAATAAATAAATTATGCAAAACAGTTACAAATTATTCTATGTTTCATATGCACATAAATTCATTGAAGTATATATATTGTCAGTTGATTATCAAAATGTTGTATCTTCATAATTATAAATTTTCAGAAGAGCAAACAAAAAACCTCACAATTTTTCTATTTCCCCTCTGATAACTTTAAAACAAAAGCAAATTTTTGTTTTGACGAAATTTTGTAAAACAAAAGCAAATTCCAATCCTTTTTGTTTTATGGTTATTGGAGGGGAATTAAAAAAGGTGTGATGTTTTTTATTTGCTCTTTTGAAAATTTACAATAATGGAGATACAACCTTTTGATACCCAACTGACAATATGTTGATTTAGTCAGCTATTAGAGGAAACTATTTATATATTTTTACTTGTCCTTTTTTTCTTGTTTGAGTAAAAGCAATTTTTTTTTTTTTGAGGAAGTTAGTTACTTTGTTATAAATAATCATTTTAATAACTCAATAGTGTTTTTCTTGATTGAATTAACCTGTCATTCAAAGAAAGCTTTGGACATCTGTGTTAAATATGATGTTGATTAAAAAGAAGGTACAGTGACGAAATAATAGTTTTAGCACAAAATTATTGACATCATCCTTATTTACATTGAGTCCTTATTGACATCACAAAAATCCTTATTTTTAGCAAAATTATTGACATCACCAAAGTCCTTATTCAGATCATAAGAAATTATAAGATACTTGACAAAGTATTGCAGTCCTTGTTGACATCATAAAAAATTGAGTGTTTGATTTGTATTTGAAAACAGTGATGTAACAATTGTTGGGTATAAACCCATAGCCTACAAAATACCTAGGCTGTTTGTATGTCACTGTTTGGTTTTAATTATACAGCTTACATGAAGATTCATTTGTAAAAGTAGTGTTACTGTTAATATTTCTCTTGATCATTTGATACTTTTCTACTTTGATCTAGTTTACTTTTGATAGTTTTTGGACAATTGCTTTAATTTTTCATTTTTTTTGGCTATCTTGGATCTTTTAATGCACATAATGAATTTTTTTTTCTTGTAAAAGTTGGGTTTTAATCGGTTTTTTTTTCTGTAAATTTTTTAGGTATGATTGCCGCGGGGCTCTCCATGACCTCAAACGCTTTGTCCCTTCACCAGGTGGCTATGATCGCTTCCATGATATGACATCTGAGGAAAAACGAATAGAAGAACTGTGTGATGAAGAGCGATATATGGCTCTTTATAAGGATGAAGATGAAGAAGCTCTCTACCATGGTACACATTACTCCACCTACTCTCTGCAAGCTCTCTACCCGTTTACTTTACCATTCTCCCTGTGTCTAATCATAAAATCAAAACAAAATGAAAATACTGAAAAACAGATAAAACTCTTAATACAACAAAAGTGAATTTATTGGGATAATACAATTAGAATAATAAGACAGAAGCAAATAATAAAAAATAGAATTTTTCAAGGAAAAAACAATTGCCCTTTTTTACAAATATTTCTGAATATTCCAGCTTCACATCCAGTAGTCTTTGTCAACAGGAAAAGGACAAACGAAAACAAACAACGAACAAAACAGGACGAAACGAAGTTAACATGTACATAAGAACAGAAGAAGAAAAAAGCAACACAAACCTTATGCAAAAACCAAAAAGAAAAACAACAAAAACCAAAAGAAAAGGAAACCTACAAACACAAAAAAAAATTACAAAAAAAGCATTAACTATTATAAACAAATTAACATTTAAATGAAAAGATAGGAAAAAATACCAACACTATCAAAAATCAAAAAGAAAACAAAAGCCAAAAAGAAAACAAAAACACAAAACAAAAAAGACATTAACCGTCTTAAACAAGTTAACATAGATATAAATGATAAGGAAAACACAAACGCTCTACAAAAATTAAAAGAAAACAAAAGAAAGTTCCATTTCATGAACTATGTTTTTTTTTTTTTTTTTTTTTTTTTTTTTTTTTTTTTTTTTTTTTTTTTTAAAGCAAATCTTATAGGAAAATCTATGCAACAAACATAAGTAAGGATAACAGCTATATTATATATATTTAAGCTGTGTTCTGATATGAAATTCTAGCAAAACAAGATATTTTTTTATTTAAAAAACTTGCATATAACCAAGATCAAGTTAGTTAAAATCAGATAGTCTTTTAATACTCATGTGTCTGTAAAATTGAATAAATTTTTTCTTTTGATAATTCAGCTGAAGTGTGCTAAATTTCCAAAAGCTTGGTATTATTTTTGCCTTTATTTATAGAGTTTAAACTTGTTCGGGACTTAGAAAATCTTCTCTGTCTTCTTTATTTTGATTTCCAACCATTTACAGTGCAGCAAAGGCTATAGAAGCAAATGAGAAAGTAAAACTCTCCTAGACTTAGATTATACTGATGATTTGAGTGTTCTAGATGAAAATGTTAGCAAAATGAACAATATTTGGAAGTTTTGAGAGTTCAGGATGCAAGAATAGGTTGAAGATTAATGTTAAGTCAACAATCAATGAATTAACATCAATCAGATAAAGACTATCACTACCAATGAATAAAGGAAGGTGAAGAAGGGATATTGGGTAGTGGAAAGATTGATTGGGTGGATAGCTTTCCTTACCTGGGTAGTATTTTTAGTTAAGACAGTAGGTGCAGTGAAGATGTCAAAAGTAGAATAGCAAAGGCCCAGGTTGTTTTTTCACCTTTGAAAAAAGTTTGGAAGAATATGAAGATAAGTCTTCAAACCAAGATTAGAATATTGTAAGCTACACTGATAATCGTGATCAAGTGTGGCTCTAAAGCGTGGGTGCTCTGTAAAGTGGAGGAGACTTTTGCTAGATGTTTTCCAGAGAAATTGCCTGTGGATTGTTTTGGGCACCTGGTGGACTGACCATATCTCAAATAGTAAGCTGTACAAAAAATGGGATTCAATTCTGCTTTCTAGAGCTATAATTAGAGAAAGGATGAGATAGCTGGGATATGTTGCTATGGGCGGCTCCGTAAAATGGATGAGGATTTGCGAGATATTTCCCAGATAAATTGTTTACAGATTTTTTTGGGCATCCAGCTAACTGACTCTATCTCAAACAGTAAACTGTACAAAAAAAGTGGTTTGATCCTGTTTTCTAGGGCTATAATGAGAGAAAGGAAGAGTTGGCTGGGTCACGCTCTGTGGATGAAGGATGAAAGATTGCCAAAGATTGTGCTTGTTGGCCCAAACGAAAAGCAAATCGTCCTCAATTGGGATGGTAGGATTCCATAAGGAAATATTGAAGGGAAATGGGAACTTTTTGGGAGGGTTTAAAGAAGGAGGCTTTGATCAGACTTGGATGGAGGGGGAGCATGTGCGGCTGTGTTGGCCTTGGGCGGCTTGGTGCTGCAGTTAGTTATTAGTAGTAGTAGTAGTTTTGCATACAGTTAAGGAGATATAATGGAGAGGGCTTGGGTTTGTTTGATGTTAGCATGCCAGTTGCATAACTTTTTTATTGTAGCCTCTTTGAGACAAGTATTGCACTGACAATAAGAACATTAGCGAAATGCACCTAATATTGATCCCTCCACTGACAAAGATAAATAAAATACATGCAAAACAGGAAGACACTGGCATCTACTACCTGTCCAGGATTAAGTTTTTCAAAGAAGGAAAAAAGGACAGGGATTACTACCTGATCACTATGTGTATGTACAAGAACACATGCAAATAGGAACCTGAAACCAGTTTTAAAGTGCATAAATTCTACTGCTAATACTAAAGCAAATAATGGCTTCTTGGACAATATTTTTTGAAAATTTAATTGAACTGATATAATAAGTGAAAGAAAAGGAATGGGAAAAATATTTACACGCCCTTCTCTGCGCCACTGGCCACCACACGTCACTAAGCCAAATAGTACAATTTTTACCTCTAACACCTCTACTAAATAAACCACTGTTTAATTTTGACTAGTCATTTAACCATGCTATGATAAATCATTCAGTTTTGATTATCATGCTATTAATCATTCAGTTACCATAACCATGCTATGGTAAATCACAAGTCATCTGCGGTTAACTATGGTTATGAAACATGGCTCCAAAAGACAAAGGATGATTTTTTTTAGATGTTTTTTAGAGGAATCGTCTACAGATCCTTTTGGGTACCCAGTCTGACTGACCCTATTTCAAAGAGTAAGTTGCACACAAATTTGGATATATCCCGTTTTCTACAGCTATAATGAGAGAATAGGATGAGATGGCTTGGGTACGTTCTGTAGATGAGGGATGACTGATTGCCAAATATTGTCCTTTTTGTTCATCAATGTAGGGCCAAATGAAAAGCCCCTGAATTGGGTCTCCTGGGTGGACCCAGGGCCACCCCGGGTCAACTTGGGTGGTCGAAAGGAAAGATTTAAGGAAAATCAGAATTTCTTAGGAGGGTGTAAAGAGGAAGGCTTTGAATAGATAACGGTTGAGGAGAAGCGTGCATAGCTGATTTGACCTCAGGTGCCTTGGTGCTGCAGTGAGCTGCTAGTTTTGGTAGTAGTAGTATTGAAACTAGCAAACATTGATTTGCTGACAAAATCAACTTGATGGAGGCAAACTTTGATCATTTTGATGTAGTCCAGGTTTTTTAGGACTTCATCAAAATGTAGTTCCAAAATGTCCCGTAAAACTTGTATAAACACATATTTATACAAGTTTCACGGGTGATTTGGGGTTTCCTTGATTCTAAGGTCATACTTGTACTAAAGAAAGAGCCTGGCGTGTATTAATTTAAATGGCCAAAAGCTGGTTTGAAAAGCTTGTGTCAAAATCAACTTATTCACAGCTGTTGCCTCATCAGGTTTAAAGCTCAAGTTCAAATTTTTATTCTGAACGTTCATACTGAATACCAATTCATAAAATTAAAAAAAAAAAATATATGGCAACATGGGACATAAAGCAGCAAAACAGGTGGTGCAGCTATTTAAAAGGTGTTATTTTTAATTGCTATTATATTTTATATATACAATTGCAATATTATAAAAATATAGTAAATTTCCCAAATACTGGATTAATCTAGTTGTCAAAAGATAAAAAAGCCATTCAAATTGTCATTTTTTTTTTCTAAATATACTTTTACTACCAAAAATTATAAAATTCTAGAAAAAAATTATTCAAACTTAAAAAAACACAAAAGCATTAAAAGGCTTATGACCTTTTGATTTTGTTGGTTTCTTAGTTTTTGGAACTAAACAAGTTTTTTTTCTCATACCTTTTCTTTATTAAATAAGTTTTCTCATGAAAATACAAAAGAAAAAACTTTTGAAAATGTTATATAAATGTCATACCCAATCGGACTTTTTACTCTTTCTTGGCTAAAAATTTGACATAGCAGCAATGAAAACTTCATTTTCTCATACCTTTTTTTCTCATTTCTTCTCAGTTTCCTTCTCGTTTTATTAATTAAATATTTTTTAATATTATTCTGTATTATTTATGAGTCCATAACTAGCTATGGCTGAAAGGAGTCAGCTATATGCGCCTATTTTTTGGAGTTTCATTGGTAGAAATGGATTTCTGATTTCTAAATATGAAAGCTTTGTAGTGACATGTTAGTTTCTTCATTGAAGTAAAGGGATAAATATACTTTATTTTCCTTTAGCTACTTTTACGCTTTTTCTTAGTTTTAATTTTACTTTTTTTTCTTTTTTTTATAAAAGATGTTTTTTTTAAATATGTACTAGACAAAATCAACCAAATGAATTGACCACCACTGTAGCTGTTGACCAGGTTGAATAAATTTGGCCGCCCTGACTAATCATTAGGCCTATATAAGCAATTTGGGATGTCTTATGACCTTTATTTGATTTGTCTTTAATTAATTAAATTTAAATTTAATTCGAATTCAAATAACCTCTAGTTCATGCTTTATTTCATTTATGAATTTTGATTGTTTTTTTTTGTTAAACATGCAAAATTTCTTTGTTCTCTGTTCTCCATAAGATCTAAAAAAAAACAGAACTTAAAAGGAAATAAATAACTATCTACCATAGTCATGGCCGTATCCAGGCCCGCTTCTTCTCAAATTTTTGTTTGGAACTTAAAACAATAACAAAAATACATACAAACAAATCTTGTTGTGATTTGCAGTTTTTTTTTATCCCCCCCGCCCCTCCGAGCCAAAATCCTGGATGCGGCCTTGACTATAGTAGCCTATTCAGTTGCATACATATGTCAGTTTACCATTCAGTCAGAGGGCCCAACCGTAACCATAACCATTTTTTACCATTACCATAAGATGGAGGGCCCAATCTACAGAGGATGATATCTTAAAAGAAACACAGAAAGCTTCTACCATTGTATCATGGTTTTAAAATGCTTTAGACCACGCTGTTTTTCCATTTGCAATTGAAACGAAAATTGCTAAAAACGGTAATTTTTTTTTAATAATAGTGAAATAAAATAAATTATTTATTCTTAAATAATAAGTGTGCTTTAGTGCTTTGTTTTAATACTGTATTTTAGTTTTACTTAAATGTGATTTTTTCCTTTTTTTATAGCTTGTGTGTGTTTTTCTTTGTTGTTTTTTTTTTCTTATGTTTTGTTTAAATTAGTTTTTTTTTTCATTGATAAAGGCTTCTGGATGTCAAAACGAAACATCCAGATTTTTTACATTATTTTCTTGTAAATAAGTTTTTTATTTTATTTTCTTCTTATTTAAGAAAAATACCCGTTTTTTCATCTATTTTCGTTCAATTCTAATGAAAAGGTATTGTAGTATAAGAAATTATTTTAAACTAGGGTAGAAGGATACATTGATTCTGAAAAAGTTTTAATTCAGAAGGTTTATTTCCTCTCAACAGGCGAACATGCGATTTTAAGAACATGTATACTTGTTACATCAATTTGTTTGACATTACATGAACTTGTTTGACATGTGATTTGGCCATATGTTTTGGCTGTAACTTGCTCCAGAAGGGTAACATATCTATGTCATTGAATTACAATTTTACGATTTACGATTTTGTTTGCTTTTTTACGACTTATTTGCGATTTTTAGATTTACGATTTTATTTACTTTTTTTATGATTTTTTTTACTTTTTTTTACGATTTTTAGATTTATAATGGCATTTCCTTTTTTATTTTACTTCTTGCTTTTATTTTCCTTTTTTATTTTCTTCTTCCTTTTATTTTCCTTTTTTATTTTAATTCTTCCTTTTATTTTTTATTTTACTCGTTCCTTTTATTTTCCTTTTTATTTTACTTCTTCCTTTTATTTTCTTCTTTATACTACTTTTAGTGCATTCTATTTTGTACAGAGTGTTAAAATAAATTCTTGACTATATTTGGATGCTAAATGAACTCTGATTATGTTTTTTATTTGAGCTTACAAAACTGCACTAGAAAATTTTCCAAATAGTCTTGATTAGAATTTAGTTTCTTATAACCTGAGATACCAAAATACTACAATAAAACCGATTTCTAGGGCCATTTTTTTAATTCAGAAGGGGGAAGGGGAGAGACAAACGACTAGTTTTGATCCTAAAGCTATTTCCCTGTTGAGTGCGGAAATGTGTTTTCTAGCAACTAACTTTCTTTATAAAAAAAAAAAACATTTTCTCATTCTTACGAATAAGTTGCGCAATGGAACTTTCGTTAAAACAAGAAAAAAAAGCAAGTGAGTCATATGATAATGTTGTTTTTTTCGAAGTTCTAATTATTTAACACTTTTGTATGTCTTGTCTCCAAAGGTGAGCAGTAGGGGGATATCTGGTGCACTTTATTCAAGTTTTTCCTTTGTAGAAGAAGAAATGAAGGTTTATATGTATATATATATATATATATATATATATATATATATATATATATATATATATATATATATATATATATATAATATATATATATATATATATATATATATATATATATATATATATATATATGTTTTTATATATATATATTTGCAGAAGAAGAAATGAAGCGGCTACAGCAAGAACTTAGTAAAGATCCAGGGTATTCAATGGTAGGATTTTCATATGACGAAGCAAATGGAGGGGCGCAAGTTGAAGTAAATGAAACGTCTTCTGCTTCACCTGTAGAGGGGAGCCAAATATATCTGGATGATAGCTACATCCCACCTCCTGAACTTGAAGTCCCACCAGGGTTAGAAGTTGTAAGTTTTTTTCTACTGATAAAATGAGGTAGCTCGAGTTTTGTTTGTTCCGCCCCCTCTCCCCCCCTCCGAAAAAAAAAACAATTTTATACATGCCCCTGGGTGTTGGAATTAGAAAATGTCTTCAGCCCCAATTTTTGTCTTTGAATAAAAGAAAATTTTTATTATAAGTTGCAATTTGTTGTTTGAATCTACCCACTAGTAGTTTTCGATGAATTAGTTGACGATTGGTTGGTTGACGCTGGATTCCCATTAGTAGTACTTTGGTGGATTAGAAATTAGAAGGGTTAGAAGTTGTAAGTTTTTCTTCCACTGATTGAATGAGGTGACACCTTGTGGCAGCGAAGTGTTTTAGCCACGCTCGCGAATAACCGGGATCATTGTTCAATCCCCCGTGTCGCCAGCTTCATGTTAACCTTTATATTATCGTTTAATGTTTTGCTAAACGGAATGCAAGTCGTCCGCGGTTGGAGTGGGAGGATGTCATAAAGAAATATTTAAAGGACTAAGGGGGGGGGGGCTAAAATATTTGTCACAGGTGAGCCTTTTGAGGCTCATATTTTTTCAGACCTCTGTAGGGCGAGGCGTTCCAACAATTATTCTCATCCCAACATCTATTCTTCATTCTTCCGTTCTTGAGGTTTTGTTTTGTAAACTTTAAAATACCCCTTGAGAAAAATAAGAATTTTTCACTCAATCTGTTCTCTTAGAGGGAAGTAGAAGGAAGGAGAGGGGGGGGATAAAGTCTACTGCTCAGGATATATATCAAATATTGATCAAAGCGGGTGGAGGGGAGGCTAAAATATTTGTCACAGTTAAGTCTTTTGCGGCTGATCCTTGGTCAGACCTCTGCAGGGTGAGGCGTTGTAATAATTATTATCATTCCAAAATCTATTCTTTATTCTTTGGTTTTTCATTCTAGTTCGTTAGCTTCATTTATTTTTTATTTTTAAATAAACCTTTCCTGATTTAGCTACAAACCAAAGAAACTCACTGTTGTTATTTAAACGACGACTTTATTTATCACCCTATTACCCGACGTTAATTACCCGACCCAGTTACCCGATGTTAGTTTTGGTCGCTTGTTAGTCTGTTTAAAGTAACTTGGTTGTTAGTTTTTACCCTTTTTTGGAATAAAATTTATCTTATTTAAGATGCTCAATGAAGTTATTTACAAAACTTCTTCATATGTTGCCAAACAAGGCCCGCCCGTTTTGGCTGTTCGTTAGTCCGTTAGTCTTTCTTTTTCGTCCTGTTAGTCCATTTTCGACTAAACCTACTTTTCTAAACTTTTCTAATTTAGCCACCAAAGTAAGTTCATCGCTATTTCCCGCGGTGTTGCTTTATTTAGTGCTAAACAAGGCCGGCTAGTTTTCGCTTATTTTTAGTCCTTTTGGCCGTGAGGCCTATCCTTTTAATTAGTTTTAGCTGTTTTTTCATAAACCTAGTCTTATTTAGCGGCCAATAATGAAGCTTAGTGCTTTTTTTTTTTTTTTTTTTTTTTTTTTTTTTTTTTTTTTTTTTTTTTTTTTTTTTTTTTTTTTTTTTTTTTTTTTAACAAATGGGTAAAAAAGCACAACATAGAAATCTCCATACAATACTAACAAAACTGCATATAATACTAACAATATCAAAATAGGTCCCGACGCATATTAGCGTGTTTGGGACGACCCAAAAAAAGGGACACTTCAACTACTAATACACTTCCTCGGGGGACAAAACTCTCTGACTCTTCCTCCCCTCCCCCACCCCTACTAAAGAATTAATCAAGATTCCAAAGATAATATATTTTTAGACGGAACTTAAAGGAATCGCCCACTCATACTCAATGATTCATCAGGCTTCCTTTCATTTGCTGACTATCACCTCAATCAACACACAAATCAATTTCTCTTTTAACACTCACAAGTATATACTCACTCCCAGATCAATCACTTAATCCATGTCTACAATACTGGTTAAATAAATACATCGCAAAGAAGCACGAAATTCCTCAAGGGCTTTCTTACCTTTTACTTCCGCCGGAAGCCTGTTCAATACTTCAGGACCAATATACATAATAGAAAATTTAGACCTGGTAGTAACTGGAACCGGCTTTCTAACTAATTTAACATTTCTAGTTTCAAAATTATGTTCCCTTTCATTATAAAATTCCAAAAAACATGCAGGTAACAAATTAGAAAAAAATTTATACGTAAAATTTTTTTACTATTATTCTCCATGACCACACTGCCTTTTCTATGACGAAAACAATAAGAATTCCAAATATGGATAGGTCCTTTCCCTATTTGGAATTCCTATCCCTATTTGGAATTCTTATTGTTTTCGTCGTAAAAAAATTTACTTAAAATTTAACCAAACCAAAGAATGGTAAAATTTTTAATTGACGATACCTCGATCTTACCGAATTCGGGGACAAGTCATTGGTCAAAACTCTTACGGCTTTATTTTGTAACACACGGAGTGGATACAAATGGCCAGTGAATGTCGACGACCAAACTGTAACTCAGTACAGCAAATATGGATGAATAAGAGAAAAATATAACATTCTTATAACCTTTTTGGGAAAAAAAAAATTTTCAGCTTCCGCAAAGTTCCAACATTTTTGGCTAATTTAGTACTTAGAAATGCAATATGGTCTTTAAAACTTAGGCATTCATCTACGATTACACATAGATACCTTACAATATTTGTCCGATTTATATTTCCATTTCCAACTCGATTTCTGCCATACAACATGAACATTGTTTTTTTTTCTAATTAACAAGCAGTTTGTTCGCTCGCATCCCTCTCTCGATTATCACCATTCCCTATTTCATGCCATTTTTCAATTCTGCTTCTTTTTTCACAGCCATTGTAAACTGAGTATCATCAGCAAAACTTGGAAGTTTTGCTCGCTCTGGGCCATCATTGTACCTTTGAGTTGACAGTTGTTTGAGGCATCCATTTAGATCATTAATATACACAAGAAATAATAGGGGACCCAACACAGACCCTTGTGGCACACCGCACTTTACTACCATCTCTTCTGACAGGACTGTGCCCAGCCGTATTCTTTGCGTTCTTCCTTCAAGAGATGAAGCAATCAATTTCAGACTTTTAAAACGAATTCTAGAATTTCCAAGCTTAGACAATAAAATCTTAGGATCAACACAGTCAAGCCTTCATAATATCTAGAAAGATTGAACCCACCTTTAAACCTGAATCTAGACAATAGTTAGAAAATGTTGTCAAAAATGATAAAGCATGCTCTGTAGACATATTTTTTCTAAAACCAAATTGACTAGAGTGAAAAAATTGATCTTTTTTTCATAATAATCCATCAGTCGTCTATAAATCAATTTCTCAAAAATACGGGAAATCACGAAGTAGAGATATTGGACGGTAGTTGTTCATATCTTCCTTATCACCTCCTTTATACAGAGGAATAATCAAAGCACTTTTCAAGCAACTAGGGTACAATCCAAATTCAAAACATTAATTAAAAAGGTACAACAGATGACTAGATATAATTGGGTAAATTTTTTTAACTATTTGAAAGGTTAAAGTCCATTCCAGCTGCCGATTTTTTCATACTTTTTGAAATATCCTCAAGTTCACGCGATCTAACTGGTTTAAAATAAATGATTGTATCATTTGCTTCAGGAAGAGAATTCCGGTATATACCATCACCATTTATGCTTTCCACAGATGTCGATCTTTTTAGCTCTACTTCTGAAAAGTGGCTACACCACTATCCGACTCCCACGGCAAATTACTAGGATTTATTGGTTCACTATTTGGGCTTATTACCGACTTAATGAGTTGCCAAGTTTTAGCCGGGCTTCCTTCATAATCTTTAAGTTTCTTTGCATAGTAATCCGTTTTTGCTTTTCTTGAAAGACTTTTTAACTTTCTATTAAATTCTTTATAGTGTTCTTTATCAGGTGCTGAACCTTGAGTCGCGCACCTTTCATACATCACTTGCCTTTTTTCCATTGAGGAAAAAAGGCAATTGAGGAGGAGTAATCCTCCTCACTTGAGGAGCAAGTGAGTGAGGAGTAATCCTTCTGTAATCCAAGGTTTAAATGGCAACTTATATCTTTGCTTTGTCTCTTTAAACTCCAAACATTCTTGAAATAGTAATTTTATTTTATTTTTCATTCCATTTACCAAATTTGGGATCAATACCTGTGTTATCCAGAAGAAGCTCAAAATCTGCACTTTTCCGCTTAAACTTCAAAAACACCTTTACATCCACATTAAGCACCTTTGACACACTTTTATTCTTGGGTTTTGTACCAAATATTCCAGGTACAGATATTGCAACCCCAAAATGGTCAGATACACTATTAATAACTACTGTAGGGAATAATTAATTAATATTTTCAAAAATATTATCAATTATAGACTGAACTTTCTGTCACTCGTGTGCATATGTTAATTGCAGGATGAAAACCAAAACTTAACATTGTGTTAACAAAATGTCTTACCTTATTTCTATTAACTTTATAGTAACTTTATTAGTTACTTTATTAACTTATTTCTATAACAAAATGTCTTACTATTTCTATTAACCTTATTAAAATCAATATCAAAATCCCCAAGTATAAAACATGGCATTCTTGAACTAGGCAACTTTCCCAAAAATTCATCAATCAGTTCGATAAACTCCTCAACATTACCCGAAGGGGGTCTATAAATTACTACAACTATAAACTTATTATTTGCATTACTCACATCAAGAACCATAGACTCAAATTTCATTTCATAATTAACCGCTAAATCTGACCTAATCAGTACACTAAATCCACTTTTTGCATATACAGCTAAACCACTACGTTGGTTTAGAACCCTATTTTGCACATACATATTATAACCTTTCATTTCTAATAAAGTAGAATTATGATCCTTAAGCCAAGTTTCCGTTAGGGCCAGGATACGCAGCTCTGTTTTAAGACATAGCTCATCAAGGAGCTCATATGTGCTTATTCTTTGACAGTTCATGTTGTAGACTTTCTTTTCTCTCATATTCTTCCAATCATATATCTCACACAAAAAAGTATACCGGGAATCCCAACATTCTCACTTACATCATAGTCCTGATGCAGAACACTATCTATCAATCCTTACACGTCCAATGGGGTCCTTTCAAGTTCCCTCAACCTACTGGTTAAATTAACCATTATCCAAAATCAAATATGGGCAAGAGAAAGTCAAAGGAGGAGTAGAAAACCATAACTTCCCCATATAACTTCTACATCTTACAACATCCGAGGACGTATTAACTATCATAATAAAATAAACATAAGAAACAAAAATTAAACAAAAAAAAATAAACAAACCGGTCGATATGTATACGCATATCAACTTCCAAAATAAAATTCATTGGGCTTAATATGGCTCACAACTTCATTTATACTGAAACCAAAATTTAATAACCTTCATAGTTTAAAACTTTTCATATAACCTCTAAAAAAAATCCAAACACTAGAAATAACTAGCTCAAAACCACTATTTACACTTTAACGCTTTGAACCATTCAACCTTTTCAACATCATCTGCAGATTTAATAGAAAGAACTGGCGGTACCACGAGTGGTATCCAGCACTCAATACCTCTCTCCATCAAATATTTTCTTTTCACCACCAATTCCTTTCTAATTTGGCGCACCTCTCTACTAACATCATCACTAATGAAAACTGGTTTTCCAAACTGCAAGTCCTTTCCTGTTAATTTCTTTGCATTTTTCATTATGCCTTATCGGTCCTTATAATCAGTAACTTTGATTTTGATAAAGTTACTCGCTTCTTGTGTCATTGAAAATGGTGGAATATTCTTCACTTCCATTTCTAATCCCTCATTCAGCACTCTTTTAATGACATTTTCCGGATCTGACAATGAATCACGTTCCAGAACAATATGTTGTTTTTCTTTCCGTTTGCTGCAACACAAGAGATTGATTTATTAATGATGTAACGTGGGCAAATAAATCATTCACGAGTTTATCCTGATTTTCCATCTTCGACTTCAAACTATCTGCCCGATTACTTGTTTCACTTGCATCACCTTCCATACGCCTGCATCTTTCTCCCAATTCACCAACAGTTTTCTATATATTTTGCACATCAGTCTTCGCTCTATGAAGGGACTCTCTAATTTCTTTTACGTCTGATTGTAAAGTTTCCAAGAGCTCCGAAATTCTTACAATATTTTCTGCATTTGTTTTCTTGCATTCTTGTCGTAAGTATTCGCCACTCGAATCCAGAATAGAATCTTCCAGCGAAGGCCTTTTCTTCCATGTTGGAGTTTTTGGGGTTGACGTTAGGCTTTCATTTGATTTATCACCACCCTCATTACCACCGTCAGTTTTTACTTCCTTATCATTTCTCTTTCTCCCCATTATCATGGACGATTACGGCTAATAAATTTCCAAAAAAAGGCAATTTTAAATAAATATATGCCACGCGGTTATAAAGGACTGCTTTTTTTATTACCAAACAATGACTGCTAGTTTTCGCTTATTTTTAGTCCTTTTTGCCGTAAGACCTATCTTTTTTATTAGTTTTAGCTGTTTTTTTTTTTCATAATTTTTATCTTATTTAGCCGCCAACAAAGAAGCTTAATGCTATTATTCAGAGGACTGCTTCATTTATTGCTAAACAAGGCCGGCAAATGGAAATTGTTTTAAAAACAAAGCAATCTGGCAACATTCAGTTTGGCTTTTTGAATTTTGATCATCCGCTGTATCCTTTTTATCAGCATGTTATTAAAATGGTTCAAGGCGGTAGCTATGAAACTCCTGTTGAAGAAGAAATGGAAAAAGGTCAGTAGATGCTTTTTACTTTTTTTTTTACTTTTTAACTCATTTTTGACGAAAGTGTAAATTTTTTCTCTATTTAAAAAAATTCTTATTAGCAATTTTCGGCTACCATACTTCATCCTAACATTTCATTTTTTCATACCAACTTTTTTTGCTTTTAATACTTCGTTACGAGACCATGCCTGCCTCTCTTTCAAAACAATCAATAGCCATATTGTTGGCTGTAAAGATGTATTTGATGTCTGCAGATTTGATCTTTGACTTAAAACAAATAACGTTAAATAAAAGTTCGTGTTCTGGAAATCTTCAGATTGAACAGGCAAAAATTAATTTTGATCGTTCTTTTTTTATTCGAGCTAAGCTGGGTCCCTCGGTTCAAATTTTTAAGACACAGTATGCTTTTTAAAGATAAGAAATACGCATTTACGCATTGTTTTTTCATATATTTTTAATGTAGACTCAACATTTCAGTCAAATACATCATTAAACTAAAATAATACTAAAACAAATTACATATTTCTGGGGTGAGGATATCAGCCAGAACGTAGTAAGGAATATGTTTCCTTTACTTAATCTATTATTTGGATTTCGAGGAGGTATGTAATTGTTTCTTTTATATACTACCTGTTTTGCCCCCCCCCCCATCTCCATGAAATAGTTATCCAACTCATAAATTGGTCTTAAAATGCAGGCAACTCGCCCCCCTCCCCCGCCCCAAACGAAAACTCTTTTGGGATACCCTTCCCTTATATGCGGAATACTTTATATTTGAACTAATCAGAAAAAATAAGCAAGATAAACCTTAAGATAGAGAGTTTTCCTACATCAAATAGCGTAGCGTAGCCTCTGTAGACCGCGCTAATTTTTATGCTGATGAAAAACAGCGTGGAAAATTTTAGCTACGAAAATTAGACTTTTGCAAGATACGCTGTATTTGATGCTACTACTTTAATAAAGAGTATTGCTAACATTTTGCGTTATTTTTAAACGTTGTTTTGATGTCGAAACATTGCTGAATGGCTCCAGTGTTAGCTTAATTGGACATTAGAATAACGTTGCCTGTGCAATATTTTGGTATGTTGTTTTTCTGTAGTTCCGAGGTTTTAACGTTTGAACACTTGCAATCAGTTGGTAGCTGAGACTCAGCTTTGTTTATCTACAGAGGCACTAAACCCTTAAACTCCAAACCATTGAAAGAGGATGAAAATATTGAAAGATCATTGAGAAGGTTGCGAAAACATGTGAAAATAGGAATGTTTCTATCTCTTGAGGCCCTTTCAAAATGACATTTTAATCTTTTTTTTTTTTTTTACTTAATAGCATTTATTAACAGCTGAACATAACTAAACATATTTCAAAAATAGTTCTTTGTCTGGATGTTAGGATTGATGAATAATAGATATTTTGTATGAAATTTGCTTCGTTACGCCATATCATCGCTAATGTTGATGTGGAGGATAAAAGGGAATAAAAGGGAGGATAAAAGGGAAAAAACTTCTTTGGGTACATTCTTCAAATTTGGGATTGATTCACTTGCTGAAAGATAATGGTCCGCCATTCAAAGCGGACCATTTTGAGTAACAAAAAGAACACTATAGCGTCTGGTTACCAATCCAATGAGCCCCTTCCGAAGTTTATGTGACCATGCTTTCTATAAAAACCTTGGTGTTTCGTGCTGGGGTGGCCTCCTCTGTTATCTCCTATCTTGTATGGTTTTTTTTTTTTTTTATTTCTGCATTTTCTTATCTCTGTTTATGGCTGACGCATCGAGTCCTACTCCCCGTCGACCAGTTTAGAAAATTATTTATTTTGTCAATAAAAGATCTTGTCTTTAACAAAAAACTTAACCTAAACAGATCCCAAGGCCGTATCCAGGGGGGGGGGGTGTTAGGGTGTTTGAACCCCCGCTCTCGCCCCTCCCCCCCCCCTTAATGTTTGTCTGACTCGTAAAAACGTAAGAAAAATGGACATAAACAAATTTTGTATTCGTTTTTTGAGGGTTTTTTTCTGTACCCCCCCCCCCCCCCCCCAATTTTTTTTTAGTAAAACCCCCTCCGAAAAAGAATCCTGGGTACGGCCTTGACAGATCCCTTTCAAATATCACAGCATGATATGGAGGAATCAAACAAATCCACAAAAAGAGAAAACTAATAAAAATTAACATTAACCTCAGAAGGGGCTTAAATAATACAGGTAATTTTGAAGACCATGCTGCCTCTCCAAACCCATAAATAACTGTTCGAATAGGGATAAATTATTTTATTAGACAGTGAAAAAAAAAACAATAAAAAAAAATATGCCGGGTATTTTGATCACATATACAGTGATCGTGATCAGCAGAAATACTCTGCTGATATTTCTGATGATGACGATCACAATGTGTGATTGAAATATCTAGTATATATATATATTTTTTTTTTCATTATCTAATAAAAGAATGTATCCCTATTCGAACAGTTGTTTATGGGTTTAAAGAAATTATACCAAAATTCAGCCCGTTTAAAACCCGATATTAATACTGGATTTTATAATATAAATCTGATGCTACTAATCAGAATAAAATCAGAAAATAAATCTGATGCTACTCATCAGGTTTTACCATTCGCAATCGATAATCTAAACACTAAAATCAATTAACACCGAAATTATCCCATGCATTTCTCTTTATCTCATATAGTCCATGTTTCTCTTGCCGTACAAATGCTCCTGAGCTCCGACGAACTCCCGTAGCTCCTCCCCATATTTACTTCTTTTTATTCCACTTTTTTTTTATTTATTCGTTTGCATCCTCTATCAGGGTAAGGTTCCGAAAATAACCAATTTGAAAATTCTATAGAAGTCCTGATTGGCTCGGCCTTAGCACTAGCTAAATCTCAATATCATTGAAATCATTATGGATGGACCTTTAGGCAATAGAGAGATGGATAGATAGATATATTAAAAAAAAAAAAAATAATAGCGTTCATTCAATAACTAAAATTAGTAATCCCGGCAGAGGCTCCATGGCCTTTAAAGGAGGCTCACTAAGGGATGTTTTGATTATTCTTGAGAAAAGAAAAAAAAAACGTAAGTGTTTTAGTCACTATCAACAATTGAAAATGACATCATTTTTATGATGTCATTTGTTAATAATACGCTAACATAATAATTATGATATGTTAACATAATATGTTAATAATATGATGATCAAAATTCAAATAGTTAATGTAAATAAAAATTATATTTTTATGCAATCCTTGTAAAGGCTTATGACACCTTTAGCTCTCACTTAGACTATCTATCTTGGCTTTTCTCCAATTAGCCATGGCTCTTAACTTTTTCATCACAGTCCACTCAGTGACTGAACAGTGGTGCCGACTCACGAAAATGTAGGGGGGGGGGGGCAAGGATTGTATTGGGAGGGGGGAGCAAAACGACCGCTGAGCTATGATAAAATAGAAAATAGTTATGAAATAAAAATAAGAAAGTGTTTACAAAGCCTAGGGAGGGGGGTAATCGCCACCACCCACTGCCCTCCCCCTCCCCTAATTGGCGCCCCTGTGAATGAATAGATCCAAAAGTAGTAAATTTAATGATACAAGTATCTTGTTCTTACTGTGCAAGTTATAGCATAAAACGTCGCAAAATCATGTTTCACAGGAAAAAAAAAAAATCAAAATCTCATTGAGTAGTCACACAAGCAAAAAACGAAAAAATACAAAACGATCATAATAAAATTAATAAGAAATAGGAATAACAATGAAATTTGCTGGTTAAAAAATTAGTTGACTATTAATGAGCTTTGGGAAAAAATTAAGAAACAGAAAAAATCTGAAAATATATATCGTGCCTTAGAGAGGTGAGGGCGTGAAGTCTCTAGAGAAAGGTCACGTGACGTTTAAATTCACCTTTTAATATTTCCTAGCTATTTCAAGCTTACAGCTTAAGTCTGGTAAACATTTTTTTGCTTCATATTTACTTGTTTACCTGTCTAAATTGTCTTCTGATTTATTAATGATAACTTTAAACTTAAAAAGTGATTACGATGAATATTAGAGAATGATTCCTATTTCTTATTTCCCTAGCTTTCCTAAGTATTTCGACGGGAACGTCGCAGAGTAAGTTTTTATTTTTAAGCTTTTTGTGAGTTTTATTAGAATTGATTCACAGTAAAGGCCATAGTTTGCGCCAATGCTAAAAAAAACTATTGCACCGTACCAACGATAGTGAAAATTAAATAAGATGGTTTGTATTGGTTCTGTTGAAATTTACGCAGCCGTACGTATCTTAATAATTAAGAGTTATTATTTTGATGTCCTTGGTAGTTTAAGAATCATTATTTCATCATATTTAGTTCTCTTCTTGGGTATTAAGGTTTTGTGGGTAGTGTGCTAAAGTTTGTAAACAGCTAATACTCCAAATTAGGGTAAACAATTGCTTTTCATATGGTTTAGCTGTTCGAATTTGAGAGTTGTGGTCCATTCTGAACTCTAGTGTGATAATGCTATTGAGAATAATGGTTCAGAATACTACTACTACTAACTTTGAAATCAAAATGGCTGAGAATGTGAGAATGGTGAAGAAAGTGAGAATGACGTATTTCATTTCAAAAGTTACCGTGAGCATTATGTTCCATGTTCGCCACCCTGAGTAGGCGATTGGGACTGAGGAGACCGTAAGTCAAACCATATTTATTTTCAGTCAAAGCCATGCTCACTGGTGGATCCAGGGGGGCTGGGGGGGGCCAAAGGTTTTTTCTGGCGCCCTCTTTTCCTCTTTTTTTTCTTTTTTTTCCACTCTTTTTTTAGAATAAATTTGTCAATTTGGTCAATTAATGTCACCTTTGTCACATTGTCCCCCCCTCCTCAATATTTTGCTCATTGGCGCCCTCGTCACATTCCCCCCCCCCCCAAGATTCTGCTCTTTATCCGCCTCTGGCCATGCTTTTATCAGCCAGCAGCTGATACGCTATATTATGACATTTAAAATGCAAAATTCAAGTTGGTACTTTATGGGAAATGTATGCTCTTCTTGTGTTTCTGGTTTTCATCGGAGTTTCAGCGTTTCATTATTTTACTCCAGTTTTGTATTTGTTTCATCTTGGTTTTTCCGTTTGGTTATCCTTTTTTTTCTTCGTCAAATTGCAATTGGCCCTTTTTTACAGTGATTGAGATTTGAAAACAGTTTAGAATTAAACACACTAGATTAAATTAGAAAAAAATGGGATTAATTAATCAAAAGGGATTGATTAATTTAAAAAAAATATAGAAAAAATTGACGATTTAGCAGTATTTTATCCCCAATTAGCTATCATCTAAAAAATAGATCCCCAAAACGAGACGTCTAGTGCTTCTGTCGCCTTCTTTTGCGTTTTCATTAGAATATCCGTTACAGTGTTGACCGCTAAATTTGCACCGTCTTTTACACCGTTTTAAATTTACACATTTTCTACAGAAAATGTAGAAAATACTGACAATTTACCAGTCAAAAATAGATCCCTAAAATGAGATTTTCAATAGAATATCCGTTACACTGTTTAAGCCGTTAAACGATAAACGAAACACTGTTAAGTTCAAATAAATACAGGCGTTCAAATAAACTATATAAATAAAGTTGTATAGAGATGCAGCGCCAGTTTTATTTTTTAGCATTCTCAGTTAAAATAAGCCAACTATTTGTTTGATTAATAACTCCAGTTTAATTTTATTGAGATTATTTATGAACCTCTAATGATGGGTCATTAAAGTATTTATGTATCAAATTGGTTTATATTTGTTTACATACATTAGAGCGGTTTTCTACGCTGCACTAGTCCAGTGTTTTTTTCTTTTCTCTCTCTTTTTTTCTGACGACGTTAATATGATGTTCGTTTTATATAAAAATTTTACGCGGTCAGTTCATCGTTGGGAGTTACTATTCTGTATTATTAAGTTAGTTAATTAAAACGCTTAAAAAAGCACAACCAAGGGAAGAAGTATTAGAGGCTCCCCTCCCTCAATAAAAGACCAGGATATCTACAAATCTGAAAATTTTTTAATATTCAAAAAAAAAATGTAAATTTTTGAAGTAATTTCTTTATCCCATTCCTCCTCAAACAAAGCGTTCAGGCTAGCCCCTTCTCCGTGTTGGGAACATTTCTGTTCTTGTCTTTGATGTGACATGTGTTAATAAGTAGAGAATTTCTAAATGTACTTTTTAAGGATGAAAGTAGTTTAAGCTGCAGTCAAGCGGCAGAAAGCTGCAGCTGCAATTTTTAGCTGAACCTTTCATTATATGACAAGAGATAGATTTTTTGTACAGAACTTTAACTAAAAATGAACTCTTTCTTTAACTAAAAATGTGCTTTGTGTCATTGCTGCATAGCTAGAAAATCTTTTCTTCACAAAAACTAACTAACTTGGATAAAATTCTGGCAACACCATTGAGCTAGAATACATGGCAAGCTGAGAGTAGAGCCATCCTTAATGTAGAATACTTTAAAAAGCAGCCTATTTCTCTGGTTATTGCAGAACCAGAAAATATTGTCTGCAAAAACTAAATAAATTCTAATAACGTTCTGAGTGCAGATATGAGCTAGAATACACAGTAAACCAGGAAGAGAGCCATATCTGTTGCTATTATCAATCTTTTAATCTTTTCTTTAGTTGAGCTCAAAGAGGAGGTGAAAGAAGAAGAAGAGGAAAGTGATGAAGAGGATCATTATCTTCACCCAAGTCTACTAAAAGGTGGCTTAGGACAAGCCACGAACATCGAAACTAAGCCTACTGAAGAGAAGCCGATTATTCCTCAAGTTAGTTTTTTCCGTCAACTACTACTACTTACAACGGTCTTCCACCATACCAATATATTTGAAGCCTCCCGCTTTTTTCCCTCCCAAGAGGTTCCCTTCAATCCTAGACCTTGATAATGTTTGAGGCGCCAAAAGACGGGATTGAAATTGCCCGCGCTATTCTAAAAAGCATTAGGGGACACTTTTAAAACGACGTTTATGGTCAAACTGAGCTTTGCCTGAGCAGTCTACGTTTTTATAAATTAATTAAAAAAAATTTCCGAAAAATAAGTTTTTCAAAGAAAAGTAAAGGCCATTTTAAACTTAAGCTCAGCAGATACAAATACCTTTTTAAAATTCAAACTCAAAACGACCAGAAATCACTATTAAAGAATAAATGAAACCCAAAACGAACAAAAATTAAATAAACAATCGTAGCAAAAACACACAACAAGTAATAATATAAATGAATAAATAGATCTTAAAGCGGGTAATGCTTAGATTGAATATGAAAATCAAGCTTAAAACAAAAAAAAATATTTTCCTATTGAAGTATAAATGAAACTTAAAACGAACAGAAATTAAATAAACAATCAATGCAAACAAACATACAATAGATATTAATGTAAATTAATAAATAAATCTTAAAAAGAGTGAAACTTAAATTGAATATGCAAATCAAGCTTGAAACGTACAAAAATCACTACAAACAAGAGTTTGGGTATGACCTCCTTCTCTCACTGTAAAAGTCTAGAACCTACTGCGTCATTGGCGCTGTCAACCTCGGAGTTCTTATTATCTGATGTTTGAACTATTTTTAACAAAATTGCTATCTCAAAATTTTTATCGGATGGGTTTGGGGAAAAAGGGCGTATGGGGACTTATTAAGCTTCGGTCTCTTTTGACTCTTTAAAAGTGAACTAGAACTGTCTATAAGAACCATATATATCCCCAGAGTATAACTTACAACGCCTGTCCCTGGGCCCTGGGGGGTTGTGTCGACCCTGGAGTTTTAATATCTGATGGTTGAACTACTTTTAACAAAATGGTTACTTCAAATTTTTATCGGATGGGTTTATCCATCCGATACACCCAAAGGCGTGGAGGGCGGGAGGGGCTAGTTGCCCTCCGATCTTTTTCACTCTGAGAAAATGAACTACAACTTTGACATAGCTTACAATGCCTGCCCCCCCTTCCGGGCCCTGGGGCGATGTGTCGACACCGGAGTTTTTGATATCTGACCTTTGAACTATTTTGAAAAAATGGCTCTCTCAAAGTTCTTATCGGATGAGTTTGAGGAAAATAAGGCGTGGAGAGGGGGGTTAGTCGCCCTCCTATCTCTTGACTCTTAAAAAGTGAACGAAAACTTTCAATTTCCGGGCATATGAGCCTTCCGAAGTTTATACGAGCATACCTTCCATAAGAACCATATATGCCCCCCAGGGCATAACTTACAACGCCTGACCCAGGGCCCTGAGGGCTGTGTCGATAACGGAGTTTTTTGTTATAAGAGCTTTGAACTATTTTAAACAAAATGTTTATCTCAAAATTTTTATATGATGAATTTTGGGCGTGGAGGAGGGGGGGCTACTTGCCCTCCGATCTCTTTTGACTCTGAAAAATTTAACAAGAACTTTCAATTTCCAACCAAATAAGCCCTCTCCGAAGTTTATACGAGCATCCCTTCCATAAGAACTATATATGCCCCTAGACCATTACTCATAACGCCTGCCTCCGGGCCCTGGCGGGTTCCGTCGACACAGGAATTTTTCTTATCTGACCTTTGAACAATTTTTAATGAAATGGCTATATAAAAATTCTATGGGATGAGCCTGGGGAAAAAAGGGTGTGTGGGGATGGGCTAGTTGCCCTCAGATATCTTTTGACTCTTAAAAATTGAACTAGAACTTTCAATTTCCAATCAAATGAGCCCCCTCTGACGTTTATACGAGCATCCCTTTCATAAGAACCATATACGCCCCCAGGACAACACTTACAACGCCTATCCCCCGGGCCCTGGGGGGAGTTTTTGTTACCGTATCTAATTTTTGAACAATTTCCAAAAAACTGGCCATCTCAAAATTTGTAGCGGATAGGTTTGGGGAAAAAAGAGCGGGGGGGGCTAGTTGCCCTTAACTCTCTTGACTCTTAAAAAGTGAACTAGAACTTTCAATTTCCAATCAAATTAGCCCTCTATGAAGTTTATACGAGCATACCTTCCATAAGAACCATATACGCCCCCAGGGCATAACTTACAACGCCTGACCCAGGGCCCTGAGGGCTGTGTCGATACCGGAGTTTTTTGTTATCAGAACTTTGAACTATTTTTAACAAAATGTCTATCTAAAAAATTTTTATATGATGAATTTTGGGCGTGGAGGAGGGAGGGGGCTACTTGCCCTCCGATCTCTTTTGACTCTGAAAAATTTAACAAGAACTTTCAATTTCCAACCAAATAAGCCCTCTCCGAAGTTTATACGAGCATCCCTTCCATAAGAACTATATATGCCCCTAGAGCATTACTCATAACGCCTGCCTCCGGGCCCTGGCGGGTTCCGTCGACACAGGAATTTTTCTTATCTGACCTTTGAACAATTTTTAATGAAATGGCTATATAAAAATTCTATGGGATGAGCCTGGGGAAAGAAGGGTGTGTGGGGATGGGCTAGTTGCCCTCAGATATCTTTTGACTCTTAAAAATTGAACTAGAACTTTCAATTTCCAATCAAATGAGCCCCCTCTGAAGTTTATACGAGCATCCCTTTCATAAGAACCATATACGCCCCCAGGACAACACTTACAACGCCTATCCCCCGGGCCCTGGGGGGAGTTTTTGTTACCGTATCTAATTTTTGAACAATTTCCAAAAAACTGGCTATCTCAAAATTTGTAGCGGATAGGTTTGGGGAAAAAAGAGCGGGGGGGGGGGCTAGTTGCCCTTAACTCTCTTGACTCTTAAAAAGTGAACTAGAACTTTCAATTTCCAATCAAATTAGCCCTCTATGAAGTTTATACGAGCATCCCTTTCATAAGAACCATACATGCCCTTAGGGCATAACTTAGAACGCCTTCCCCTGGGCCCTGGGGGGTTGTATTGACACCGGATTTTTTTCTTATCTGACCTTTGAACTATTTTTAACAAAATGTCCATCTCAAAATTTTCATCATTTGGGTTTGTAAAAAGAAGGCGTGGGGGGGGGGGGTGGCACTAGCTGCCCTCGGTTCTCTTTAACTATTAAAAAGTGAGCTCGAACTTTCAATTTCCAATCAAATGAGCCCTCTCGGAAGTTTATACGAGCATCCCTTTCATATGATCCATATATGCCCCAGGGCATAACTTATAACGCCTGCCCCCGGGCCCTGGGGGGTTGTAACGACACCTGATTTTTTTTTTATCTGATTTTTTAGTAATTTTTAACTTAATGGCTATCTCAAAATTCTTATTGGATGTATTTGGGGGAAAAGGGGCGTGGGGGGCTAGTTGCCCTCCATTCTCTTTTGACTCTAAAAAAACTGAACTAAAACTTTCAATTTCCAATCAAATGAGCCATTTCTGAAGTTTTTATGAGGATCCCTTCAATAAGAACCATATATTCCCCCAGGGCATAATTTACAACACCTGTCCTCGGGCCCTGGGGGGGGGGGCTGTGTCGACCCCGGAGTTTTCGTTATATTGTCTTTGAACTATTTAAAAAAGAAACTTTCTCAAAGTTCTTATCGGATTGGTTTGAGGAAAAAAGGGCGTGGAGGGGGGGGGGCTAGGTGCCCTCCAATCTCTTTTGACTCTTAAAAAGTGAACTAGAACTTTCGATTTCCAATCAAATGAGCCCTCTTTGAAGTTAATACGAGCATCCCTTCCATAACACCCATATAAGCCCCCAGGGCGTAACTTACAACGCCTGCCCCCGGGTCCTGGGGGGTTGTGTTGCCACCGGAATTTTTTTTATATAATCTTTGAACTATTTTTAACAAAATTTTATCTTCAAATTCAGTTTCTGTTTTATCTTGAAATTCTATCTTAAACTTTTTATTGGATTCATTTGGGAAAAAGAGGTTTGGGAGGGGGGAGTTGGCTACCCTCCAATGTCTTAACGCTTAAAAAGTGAACTAGAACTTCCAATTTCCAATCAAATGAGCCCACTCTGAAGTTTATATGAGCATTACTTCCATAATTACCATATATGCCCTCAGGGCATAACTTATAATCCTTGCCCCTGAAGACTGTGGGGGGAGTGTCCTGCTCATACATATACTTTCCAGAACTATCAACTACGTTGAACAAAATGGCTATATCAAAATTTTGATTGGATGTGTTTGGGGAAATAGTGGGCGTAGAAAGGGTGTCAGTTGCCTTAGAATCACTTTCGACTATCAAGGAGGCACACTTGTGCCTCTTTAAAGAGGCGACCCACCACAATGTTAAGCGATTTCCGGTCCTAGCGGTCGCAGAGAGACAGCGGTGATCGCATTTTGTAGCCCAAACTCCAACTAAGAAACGTGCAAAATTTCACCCCCCCCCCTCCGACTTTATCTTCATGGGTAAAAGTGGGCCGGAAGTTTCGACCCACCGACCTTAGCCCCCCTTTAACGTTGTCCGATTGGGCTGAAATTTAGAGGTTAAGCTTTCCTAGGGCCCGGGAGCTTATCCTCGAAATTTCAGCTCAATCCGATCACTCCTTCCGATCCGATCAATCCTATCACTCCTACAGGCCACAGTTGGCAACGGATCCGGGTCAATGAGGACTCATTCGAAGCGGAATTCGACCTGTTAGGGCCTTTTGATATTTTCAGACCGAAAAAAATTACCCCCCGAATTTACATTTACGAAAAACCTCGTTTTCCTATAAGAGCCCATGTTAATTTTTCCCACCACAGCCCCCCTTTAACGTTGTCCGATCGGGCTGAAATTTTGAGGATAAGCTTTCCTGGAGCCTGGGAGCTTATCCTCAAAATTTCAGCTCAATCCGATCACTGTTTTCCGAAAACCAAATATCAAGTTTTGTGGGGATTTGCTTGTGTCAAAAATAAATCTCAGAGACTAAAACTATTGTAAAAAGTGTCTCTGTGGTACAGTGGTCACTATTCCTGACTGTCAGGCGGAAGATCCGGGTTCGATTCCCCATCAGAGAAAATTTTTTATATATTGAATTTAAAGATTAAAAAAGAAACTCAGTTTCTTTTTTAAATCCAATCTATTAAATCCTTCGGCTCAACAGGCGTCTCCAGAAGAATATCACAGTCGGCCTTCAGCTTACAGGTAAGTCTCCACTGCTTTGATAACATGCCGTATACCCGCATGCTCGAAGAGAAGTTGAAAAAAGAAAATCTTACTGTCCATTTGATTTGAGTATTCAGGAATTAAAAGCCTTAACACAAGAATCTTCAAGAGCGGGGGGTTTGGGGGGCGGCAGCCCCCAACTTTAACTCCTGACACGATCAGCTAACAGTTAGTCAAGCAATAATAAGTAATAAACTGTACAAAAACGTGCAGAAATTATTTAAAAAAACTACGTTTTCTAAAGAGTTAAAGAGGCTGAGTCAGAAGTTCGAAGCTTACAACGTACAGGGATTAGGAGGTGCAGTTGGGCGGCTGCCGCCCCCAAACCCCCGCTTCCGTATATAAAAGGGGCTGTGCCCTCCTCAACACCTCGCTCTTTACGCCAAAGTTTTTATTGTTTAAAAAAAAGAGTTGTGAGAAAGTCAAATATATGTATATATATATATATATATATATATATATATATATATATATATATATATATATATATATATATATATATATATATATATATATATATATATATATATATATACATATATATACATATATATATCCAGCTCAAAAACAAATAATAACTAATTTCTAAAGATCATTCAAGACACGTATAAAAATAAAAAAAAGAGTATAAATTTAAACAAGTCAAGCTATAAGAAAGAATAATTATGTAATAAACAAAATTATCAATATGTATTTAATTTATTATTCTTAAGAATGCAACCACATGACGTTTGAAAGTGCCGAAAGAATGACAGCTCTGTACCGCAACTGGAATTGTTTTCCATACTCTTGTGGAATGCCAACAGAGGGTTAAAGTCAGACCGACGCAAGAGGTGGAATGGGCTCTTGCGCTGTCATGAGATCTTAGGTAAGACAGCTTACCTAAGATTTCAGATGTGTTCAGCGCTGTCATACAAAAATAAAAAATTTGAAGACGATTGAAGTTTCCTCATGCAGCCGTGCAAAAACAAAAGAAGCAAATTTGAGGACTTCACCTGATGTGAAATTTAAGAGAGATTTAACAGCAGATGGATTTGTGAACTTTCAAGAAACACCATACTCCTTGCTCCTATAGTGCCTCATCAAGAGACGCTATAAACTCCTTATATTTGACTGAAAAGTAGGAACTCATATGGTACTTACTTACTTTACTTACTTGTACCTGTTGCACGTTCAAGCTGCATCCAGGCTCATCGTAGCTGCCCAGCAGACGACGACATATCTCCCTCCAGAGGTTTTGCTCTAGGGTGGCAGACTCTCCGGTCTGCAGTCACTGACGATAACAACGATGACCTTCTGAGCCTTCCGATTGGCTCCAGATTACCATTGATATGGTAACGGAAATGTATGATTGGATCAAGGTGAAGAAACGAAATTGTTGGATGAAATCTGAGATTTCACTGATCACTATTCATAAGTGTCACTCGAGGCTACTGAGGCATTTGACATTTGGATATTGCCTTGTTTAATAGGTCTTGTGTCCAGTCTGTCCTGTTCAGGATGCTCGCTTTTTATTAATAAAAATTTATTATAAGAACATTTAAATAAAAAAAAGAGTATTTCCCCTGTTCTTGTAAAGGGAGTAGGTTGAGTAAATTCGATTGAAAAAAAGCAGAAACTAATTTCTTGATTAAAACTAAAGGAAAAGGGGATTTAAAACTTTCCTATTTGGATGGGCCTGACCGAAGCAGTGTCAGAACGAGTAAACTCATAATGCTCTGACAGCAAGAGTCCCTCCCACCCCTTACGTCCGGTCTATTTTTAACCCTCTGGTGGCATCTTCAAGAGCATGGACTACAGTTCAAGCTGTGGCACAGGCCTTTCATTCTTTTGGTGTTTTGAAATATCTGGTTGTTGAATTTTAAAGATTAATCTAAATACATAAATACTTATTGACTTTTTTATATTTATTATTTTAGTAAATCAAGCTAGATGCCCACAGCGATTCGTCCCAAGGACGCCTTTCTCTCAATGAATGTATAAGTTCACCTTTTCAGTCATATGTAAATAAAGCCTAAAAAAGTTTTTATATGCTTCAAAGATTGTTTTTCTTTTTTCGGTGAAGGAACTTGATTATATATGAGGGAACAGCGGAAACACCTTATGATAATTAATTCTTTTTTCTTTTAAATTTAAGGAACGCTATGCCTTTTTTTTATCAAATTGCATCGTCCTAACCACCAATCACTGGTTACTCCTGATTATATGAGGAACAGGATGCTCTTGCACAAAGGGAATAGTTTAAAGACAGGATGCGATTGTTATTTCTTTCGAATATGCTACTATTTGTTTTGTGTTGTGTGTTACTGCTCTGTGCTGTGTTGTGTGCTACTACATTCTGTTATGTGTTTTGATCCCAGTTTGTAGTGCCTACATGAAAGAAGGGTCAAGATAGTTGGGTGGTGTAGTGATAAATAGTAGTAGTAGTGATAAATAACCAATAAAGGTGTAGTATGTCATTAAGAGGTTGGCAGCATCAGCAAGATCTACAACACTATCTAACCATGTTTCACTTTTCATACGCATATTCTGTATAAATGGCATAAAAGATACTCTGTCAAAAAATAAAAGATGCATGGAGCTCACTTAATGTAGCATAATTGGAGTGTATAGTTTTTTAATGTTTTGGGGATAGATAAAGGGTGGTGAGATGTGACGAAGATGCCTAGTTGGATAGTCGGGTGGTGTTTTACAGATGAATTATTGCCAAAATCAACCAATTTTATCGTCAAACAAAAATTAGAATGATGTGTTTTGTTGTCGTTTTTGGACCAGACACTGTCTCAACCAACGTATATAGATATTTTATTGGCATTTATTTAACCGACGAGTCCCCTTCCCCGTCAATCTTGTGGCAGCTGGGATTGAACACAGTGCCACAAGGCTTGTTCAATGCTGCTTTACTGCCACTATCTTGTGGTAGATGGAATTAAACGTATATCCAAGCAGAGATCATTCTGTAATGCGTTGTAATGAGTTGTCAGTAGTAGTACTAGTAATAAACGAGTAATAAAAAATTGTTTCTCCTAAGTTCTTTCGGTAACATTGCTCTGAACAAAACTCTTCTTATCCCCTCCTCCCGAACAAAAATTGTGGCAAAACCCTCAAATGGGCCAGTGCAAGATTTTATGATCATTTTAGAATGTCTAAATTAATGTTAGAAGGGAAATTGCTTCTTACTTTATTACGAATATTTTCAAGAAGAGATTAATTCGCTGTCCCATCACCGACTTAAAACAAAAGGCAGAATTTTCTCAAATAAGGAGGAAGGAGGCAATAACTACATTGGAGGGAGTAAAGAGTGAACCTCTGGACTAATTGCTGATGAGGAGTAGCTTGTGTAGCTGTGCCTGCCTAGGGTCGTTTCACGCCATAATGAGTTGCTGGTAGTAGCAACATTTAATGCTAAAACCAAAAGAATTAACTGCTGGAAAGAAATTTCATTTTATAGTCACAATTGTAGATTTTGAAATATAATTTTGTCGTGACAAAACACCCACTGGGTAGGTGATGAATGTTCTGACTACTAAAGAGGGGATACTAACTTCAATTTTGTAATCATACCAAAAGACTAGTATTGATGTTTCATAATGTACAGTCCTATTAAATAATCCGCTTTTCATATCTTATTAAACAGAACTCTTCCCGTTTACCGTTTAAAAACTGTTTACCGTTTTAAAAACTGTTTACCGTTTTTACCCCAAGAGAAGTAAGTTTCATCCGCAGTTAAATGCATTGACTCTTGATAAGTTATTCAGATTTTATTTTTATTTTTCACAAGATGGGGCAAAAATCATTTTGTTCCAACTTTTCTGCAGTTAACCCCAAAATAGAATATACAGTTAAGATGTTCGTATATTCCACAATTTTTGATTGATTGTAAATAAGTAGATGAACTTTGGGGGAATTCTTTTCCCCGTAAGATTAGGATTAAAGATTGAATTTTTTTTTTTTTTTAGCAAAAAAAAACACAACATAACATCATAAACACAACATACCTTTAGCTCTTAAAGCTTATGCTTGTCCAAGGGGACTGACCAGACAAAAATAAATTATTTAGGTTTTGTACAGATAGTGAAGGAAACATAAATAAATATAATAACGTTCATAAAGAAATGAAAAAAAGAACGGTAAAAAAAGCAGAAAAGTAAAAAAAAGAAAGCGAGAAATAACAATGCCAGCTAATAAAACATAACAAATAAATGCGAGTTTTTTTTATGAGACCCAATTAATCATTTTATGTAACGACTATAGAATAATTTTTTGGTAATACTGTTAAATATAAAAAAGGTGTATTCTTATAGTATGTATCAGGCTTGTTCCATAATTTACAACCTTTGTAAGCTAAAGAGCATACAGAACAAGTCAACTCCAATCAGGTACACAAAAATTGGAATGAAGAATGAAGTAAATGTAGAAGGAAGATAATGAAGAAAAGTAAAATGAGAATGAAGGAAGGATCCGAAATAGATAAGTTAGACAAACAGAATAATTGCTTAACAAAATTAAAAAAAAACATAACAAGACAGGCATAATAAGAAGTATATGAATAAGAAGTAAAAACTATAAAGTATAATGAGTAAAAATTGTAAGAATAAGAAGAAAATACATAATAAGATGAATTAATAGCACCATAGTAAGAAGAGAAAACATAATAAGCTAGATAAACAGACTAAATATTTAACAGAAGTGTACTGGTGTACTAAAAGAATTAAAATAGAAACGAAAATCTCGAACAACAAATATTCGATAGAGATATTTGTTAGTCCCAAGGATTGCTTCCACAGGATTAGTTCACAAAGATTCTCCAACTGTCAGATGGGATTCTAATAAAGGAAAATTGAAAACAACGTTAGATATCCACATTATTATATACAGCCTTTGTATTAACCCCAATAACTTGAAAAGAAGAATTAAAAGAACCAAAAATGTTAAAATAAATAGTGAAGGATTTTTTTACCTATATTTTAGAACTCTCTTCTTTTTTTCATTCCAAAATCACTTCTTTTCTTCATTCTTTTTGTTTTTCGTACTTTCTCGTTGGCTGCTCAATTTCACATGTGGGAGAATTTTTGGGGGTTAATTGTCTGCTGGGAGGGGGGGGGGGTGTAGGGAATTGTTCTTGGGAGATATCTCAGGGAGAATTGTCCGTGGGAGACTAGAACCGTTTTATTATGGTAGACCAGATCGTTTTTAGGTCTTTTATTAAAAGAATTGTGTAAAAAAAAACTCGCAAACTATAGGCTTGTATTGCTCTTAAATACCCATATTTATCTCTGATGTATTCACGTGTTGTTTTAAAGCTAAGAAGACGCATTTATTGGTTTAATTCTTGTAGGAAAAGTACCCATCTTCGCATCATCCTTCCTGTTTCCACCTATCTTAGTAGCCTTTTTTTTTAGCACTGAGGTTTACAGAGATCTTTGCTGAAATATCTGCTTTGTCTTTCTGCTTTCACATTTTTCAAGTGGCTGATAATCACACTTGTTTCTTGATTTCCTGATTATTATTTTTTATCAAGCATGTTAGTAGCCATATATATTTACATTTTTGTTATAGACACCTGTTAAACTGGATACGAATTCCAGTTATGGACAGCTTATATCGAAAATAAAAAGTCATCAAAAGCAGCATGAAGTATCTAAACCTAAAGAGATAGTGGAACCATCTGGAGAATTGAAAATCATTATTGACAAGATGGCAACCTATGTTGCCAAAAATGGCAGGGAGTTTGAAGAGATTGTCACTGCTAAAAGTAAGTACCAATTAGAATTTTATATCTGGGGATGAAAACTGGGGGGATTTTAGACCCTACGGCTCTGATAAGTACAAGTAAGATATTGATTAAAAAACTTTATCCCCCTCCTTTACAGGTTATGGAGCCTTTATGGCAATAAATTTAGTGTATTTGTTGAATGTCTTTTTGGGTTTATTATTGGGTAACCTATGAACTGGTATATATTAATTATGGCTCCTATTATGACTATTAGTATCTATTATGGCTATTATTATCTATATGGCTATTAGCCTATTATGGCTGTATTAATTAGTCCTATATTAACAGTCGCAGCCTGTGTTGCAAAAATGGTAGGGAGTTTGAAGAGATTGTCACTGCTAAAAGTAAGTACAAATTAGAATGTTACATCTGGGGGGGGGGGTAACTGGGAGGATTTTGGACCCTACGGCTCTGATTAGTCGAGTAAGACATTAGTTGAGAAACTTTATATTTTTTTTTGTGTATCTTTTACTTTTCTCCATTTCCACAATATTATTCACAGGTCCCTTAGATTGACTTCATCGTTTGTATTTGAACGGTCGAATTATCAAACTCAAAATCCCGTAGCTCTCAGAATATTCAAGCTCCACTCATTCCAACAGTAAGATCTGATTTGAATCCCATAGTTGCGTGACATAGTATAAGGAATACCCTTCCTGATTCGGCTCAAGAATGCCGCTCGTTTGGTGACTTCAAAAGACTTGTAAAAAAAATTGTTACCACATTTATTTTTTTTTATAGTTCTTCTCTTTTTTTTTTCTTTTTTTTTTTGGCTCTGTTGGAGCCAGTTTAGTAATCAGAATAAATTCTTATAAATAGTTAGAATTGTTCCCAATTTCTTTTTCTTTCCCTCCCTCCCTGCCTCTTCATCTCTGTCTCTCTTTTTTTATTGTTTACGAGTTAGTATTTAAATGGTATATGTATCTCCACCCTCCTCTCCTTTACATGCTATGGAGCTTTTATGGCAATGAATTTCGTGTATTTGTTGAATGTTTATTTTGTGTTTAGCCAAGAATGGCAGATAGTTTATCATAGCAATGTGCCAATTAATAGGTTTTACATAGAAGCCAATTAATAGAAGCCATGTGGGAGCCATAATTAATATAGCCATATGAAAAATAATAACCATAAAAGATACTAATAGCCATTGTAGGAGCCATAATTAATATGCCAATTAATAGGAGCAGAATGTAGGAGGCTTTAGCGTCATGCGGACTTCTATTATGTTCAAAAAGCCTTATAATAATTTTATATTAAAAAATTAATCAATCAGTTTAATGTACAAATATAAATGACGTGAAGAGTGTAAAATAAAAATTAATAAAATAATAATAAAATAATAATAATAATAAGTGTAAAATAATAATATAAGTATTGAAGATTATAGAAGAAATAAATAAGTATATAATAAACAAATAAATATAGAAGAGCACGAGAGGATAAGAGTTTAAGATAAGTATAAGGAAAGAAGAAGAGTATAAAAATAAATGATTTGAAGAATTAGACCAAGAAAAACAGAAGCATCATGAAAAATTAAGTAAACAAGTAAAAATTCAGCAACTTTGTTACTATTTCTTTTGTTATACTTATAAATAACCTTTCCAAAATTAAATTCTGGGAAGCAAAATAAACAAGGTAAATTGTAAATCCAAAATTTTGCTCGTTAAAACGCTGTTGTTAAAAACAAAATATAACATATTGTTACAAAATATACACAAAATATAATGTATTATTATTCGAAATTCTTTTTTAATTTGAACAACGACTGTGATTCCCTTACTTATTCAGATAATTTGTATTTATTCGTAATGAGTGAAGGTTGATACCTTTTACTTTATCTCGATTCTTAACAATACTTTACTATGTTTAATTATACTTAACGATACTTAACACACTTGTCTCTCATTCTTGACAAACGAAGATTTTGAATGTGAATGAACATTCTGCTTTTCTCCGCTTTTCTCAGGCTAAGAGCCGACTTCGGCTAAGAACAGATTCAAGCTCTTTTGAGGCTCAAAAAAAAATTTCTCTGAAGCTTAAAAAAGAAGCTAAACTTCTGAAAGTCCAGCAGACCCAGTTCTAGGGAAAAGACCCAATTAGGGAAAAGACTCAATTCTAGGGAATAGACCCAGCAGACCCAATTAGTCAACCTGTAGATAACAGGTTTACTAATGGTAAATCAGCCTCTATTTTTTTTTTTTAGGGGACTGATGGCTTGAATGATGTCATAGAAAAGAGAAGGTTAAAAGAATTTTTTTTAATCGAGTTCGAAGCCTTCGAGTTTGTTAGGTTTATAAGAAGATTATTAGAGTTAGACACAAATAATTAGAATTGGGTGTTGAAATTGGATGTAGATTTGGGTGAATTGGGTGTCCCATTGGGCAATGGGAGCTAAACCCAAGGCTCCCTGGTGACTAAACAGAGATTCCAGCCCTTGACTAATAGACATACCTGGTAATCTTAGGTAATCCAAATCATCGAACAGATTTGAAAACCAGCCAAAACTTCTCTTCATCTAAATTATTTTCTTATTCCATTTCTTGTTTTAATTGAAATAAAATTTGTACTCTTAGTTTTAAAAGTAAATTTATTTATATAAATTAAATATATACATGTATGCACGTATATATACATATATATATATATATATATATATATATATATATATATATTATATATATATATATATATATATATATATATATATATATATATATATATATATATTATATATATATATATATATATATATATATATATATATATATATATATATATATATATACATATATATATATATGTGTGTGTGTATATTATGAGAGCTGGCTTCGGTAGGATCGTTTCAATATTTAAATCTAATTATATTTGTCAATTAAGTATTTGATTTATTTTTACAATTACATTTTAATCATCTTAAATCAAGTTCAATGTTTAATCATATTTGAATCAATCAGAACCCCTCCTCTATATATAAATCAATATTTAAGTTTAATTATTATCATACATTTATAGATTAAAATCGTATTTGTGCTGTTGATGATATATACATAACTGTCGGTTTTACAAAGTAATGGGTACTACAAGTGCAGGTTATGAATTCGTAACTTCTCAAGTCTACGCAAAGCTGGCATCAGGGCCGTATCCAGTTTGTTTTTTTCGGGGTGCTTTACACAAAAATTTTTTTCGGGGGGTGGGGGGGGGGGGGGGGGGGGGGGGGTACACAAAAAAACCCTTAAAAATGCATAAAAAATTAGTTTATATCCATTTTTGTTACGTTTTTACCAGTCACACAAACATTGTTTGTTTTTTTTTTTGGGGGGGGGGGGTTAAACCCCCCTAACCCCCCTGGATACGGCTCTGGCTGGCATAGAACCGGACTTTAATTGGAGGTAATCTCCCTGTGACCTGTAATATTCTCCCTGTGATTTCCAGTTAAATGGAAGATTTGCGCAGCCCTTGACCATCTTTGTCGCTGTGCTTGACGATGCACTTAGCGATGGAACGATGTACTTAGCCATAACGATGGTTTCTGCACTTAGCGGTGCTCTTCTCTCAACAAGAAGCGACGTTCTGTTGTTTGATTCTAATCTTTTTTAATGTCTTGCTTGTTTTTTCAGATGACCCCAGGTTCGATTTTATAAAGCCAGATAATATACATAGACCATATTATGACTTCAAAGTAGTCAAATATATTGAGATGATTAAGGAAAAGAAGGAAACTGTGCAGGTTCAAGAAAGTGACACAGCATCGAAAAATGAAAAGAAAATTGGTATTATTTATTTATTTGTTTGTTTTATTTATAACTCAGTAATAACAAAAATTCGAATAGCGGAGTAAAATACATAGAAAATAAGGGAAATCACTAACTATGTATACTATCAAGACAATGGAACGGAGGAAGTTGATCTTTCTAATATCTGAAAGCTTACTACTTAGAACGGCAATTATACTAAATATAGTTACAAAATGATACTAAAACAGTAGCTAAATACATTATTATTTATTTCAAATTCTCTTTTGTTATATGAAGTATTTTGGAGAATTGAGCATTTTTGTTCACTACCATGTTTTGCAATGAACACTAGTTCACTACAAGTTTAGAATAAGATGTAGTGAAATAAATGAAATATTTTTTTATTTCATATGGACAAAATACGTGAAATGAATAGAATATTTTTATTCAATAGAATAGGTCTCAACTGCTACGAAAAAAATCCAAAGAAGTAAGTGGTATCTCAAGGTGAATATATATATATATATATATATATATATATATATATATATATATATATATATATATATATATATATATATAGTATATATATATATATATATATATATATATATATATATATATATATATATATATATATATATATATACATATATATATATATATATATATATATAATATATATATATATATATATATATATATATATATATATATATATATATATATATATATATATATATAATATATATTTATATTTATATTTATATATATATCTATATATATATATATATATATATATATATATATATAATATATATATATATATATATATATATATATATATATATATATATATATATATATATATATATATATATATATATATATATATATATAATATATATATATATATATATATATATATATATATATATATATATATATATATATATAATATATATATATATATATATATATTATATATATATATATATATATATATATATTATATATATATATATATATATATATATATATATATATATATATATATATATATAATATATATATATATATATATATATATATATATATATATTATATATATATATATATATATATATATATATATATATATATATATATATATAATATATATATATATATATATATATATATATATATATATATATATATATAATATATATATATATATATATATATATATATATATATATAATATATATATATATATATATATATATATATATATATATATATATATATAAAGAAATGTCTAGCACTAAAATCACTGATTGAAATGATAAATAAAATACTATATAAAGAAATGAAGCACAGACATCATAGAATAGTGGGTATTTCCTCAGTTTTATGACATGCTAAAATACAAATTTTATCTCAGTGTCCTCAGACATGCTATTTAGCATGTTTAAAATCGTATTTTTGTTGTTGCTATGTAACATGTGTGTACGCTATATCCTCGACTTTACAAAAAAATGTTTCGTAACTTCTTTGAATCCCTGCACCTTAGTTAACTAAGAATAAAAAACTAAATCGAAACGAAAGGGCACTGAACTAAAAGTGAAAAAAAAAACTGAATTGAAACTGGACAAAATTGAAAATTGAATGAAAAAGAACTGTATAAAAACTGAAAAGTATCTGAACTGAAACGGAACGAAACTGAAAAGTAACAACTGAAACGGAACGAAAATGAAAAGTAACTGAACTGAACCTGAACAAAACTGAACCGAAAAGTTAACTGAATAGGAAGATCTTGCAGAGACCTAAAATTTGTGGAATATTGAGCATAGGCTGGAGGGAGGGGTAGAATCCGTCTATTAAAAAAAGGATGTTGTCACATTTTAGTTGTTGTTGTATTCTTAACATTTCACACATGTCATTTGTATGTGTACACCGTTGCACGAATTTATTTATACTATCGGAAAAATACCCAGTTTTCTCTGTTGGTCTTGCCTTGTTACGTCAATTTTGTTTGTGGTTTTTTTGTGGTGGTGAGGCCGTATCCAGGAGGGGGAGGGGGGTTAGAGGACTTACCAAAATGTTTGTCCGGCTCGTAAAAACGTAAAAAATTAATATAAATAAATTTTGATATGTTTTTGAAGGTTTTTTTTAAAGGGTCTTCCACCAGAAAATCTCTTATTTCTTAAAGTAATATCAGTCTTATTACGTCTGCTTACTTCAATAAGGAAAAACTGTTTTTTTTTCATTAATGGATTCACTTGTTTGTATTTCTCAATTCCAAAATTTCTCTAAACAAATCTCATTAAAAGGTAGTCCTTGAAACTTTCCTTAAGCCTATGAACTTTTACGCACAGAGGCTTCGTTGGTGGGGGGGGGGCAGTTGCTCTCCCCCAATTATTTGGAGAAAGGATTGTTATATAGCCTATGTCTCTTGACTATCCGGATATGGAACCCTCTTACCCCCCCCCCCCCCCCCCCCCCCGAATAAAGATACTGGAGCCTCGCCCCTGTTTACGCATGTTTTTTTCTATCTTGGATTTCCTCCTTTTTATTTTTGTTAGTTTTAGATGAGTTTTTTTCTAATAGTTTTTAGGTTTTTTCTGTTTCGAGTGTTTTTTTTAACGTTTACAGAGGTATATTTTTGAAATCTTCTCAATTTAATGGTTTATAGTTAGTATTTATGATTATCAGAAAAGATATATAAAAAAGAATACTGGTATTTTCTATATATTGATTGTGCGCGAGACAATCGTGGCATTCAGTGAGAGGCATCGAACTTGATTTTGGATTTACACAGATAAAAATCGGCAAAATCTAACATGGCGCAAAACAACTTATGAAAGTGTAGCTTTCTATTATCGATGTAGTTGTCTTTGGGAAGCAATAAATTCTTTAATGTTTGAAATTTTACGCTAGGAAACAACCGTTAAATTTGTCAAATAGTATTGCCTACTTAGTACAGGACCTTCCAATCAGCTTTATTCAATCAGGTAGTTAGAGGGAGTAATTCCATTTTGTTAAAAAAAAATTATTTTTCCACTAATTCTTAATGTTTGCGAATCATTATATATAATCATATAGAATTCTATAATGTTTCATTCTATACTAAAAATATAATGTTTCATTCTATATAATCATTCTATAATCATTCTTAATGTTTGCTAATTTTTATAATGCAAATACAAAAATTGTATTGAAAGGATAAAAATTATCTGAGAAAGTAGACTATAGTAGACGAAAGTAGACTAATACAAGAATAATACTTGAAAATTTAATTTCTATTTACTTTCTATTTGAAAATCTGTTATTTAATTTCTATTAGAAAATATAATACTTGAAAATTTCTTCACTTGATGCTCAGCTGGGCACTATACGCGTATCTCTACAAGTGAAATGTCATCAATTGCGTCTAGTACAATTAGAAAGTTAAAAACAGCAAAATCGTATAGAGGTAACAGGCTAATTTACTGTTATTCGAACTACTAGGATCTTATTTCTCTAATTTAAGGCATTTTTTTTTTGTACTTACCGCTAATCTTTTACCTTGTTCCATTGGTGCGATTTTTGTTTAACTTTGTTTTGATTTTTGTTTAACACAAAACGGCTCACGAATAGCGGGTGTCGCAAAATCGCAAAAATGTTCACGCAAAAAAGTGTTATTAGATATTTAAACAACATATGCACAAGAATAACCTAAATCAAGTTCTAGAAGCCAAGAAAGACATTCAAAGGGCTAATCTGTACTAGTTTAGACCAGCTATGCCTAATGAAAAATATAATTCTTATCTTGTATAGTCATTTCCCTGGAAATATTCCCCCAGGCCTCGAGTATTAAAATCTTGTATTAAAAGGATACAGTCCTCATGTTTGTCAAATATTAAAGGGAAACATCTCGTAAACATGATTAGTTTATTAGTTGCTTGCAACTTATGGTTATACAAATTTGCCGTAAATAGTATTGCTTATTTATTTTCACGGTTTGGTGTGGCAACACTGACGAAAATATGCTGAAAACTTGAATATTTATTGTAATTCCTGTTCTTTTGGTGTTTTTATTAAAAATTTATTTTTTTGTAATTTAAAATATTTCCCCTATCTTCCTTTTTATGCGATTTCCCTTTACTTTTTTCAAGTTTTTTAAAGTTCTAGCAAAAAATACTGTCGAAAAAAATTGGTAGATTATTGAAGAAATGTTGCCCTTTCACCGTTACTGAGAAAGGGTCGTCTAATTTTAGTTTTGTGTTTTTATTTTAAGGTTTGGTTTTTTATATTTTTATCAGTTTTATTCTGCACTGAGGCCGGCCAAGCGGAGGTCTTGACCGAAATATTTGCATAATTTTTCATTTGCTGTTAATTGTCCTCGTTTTCTTACTTTCTTTGCGATTTTATGTTTTATACATTAGAAATACAAGGTGGTAGCTTATATGCAATAGTCATGCGTTTGGGGCTTCTTGAAGGGATTATTTTATTTATAGAAACTTTCGATTAAATTTATAATGGACATGTGGAGAATTAGAAGAAGGATCTTAGAAAAATCTTAGAAAATCGTGGTATGAAAAGAACTAAAAGGGGCCAATTGGGGAAGAAAAATTTTTTGTTTTTATATCTTTGGTGTTTTGGCAAAAGTTTCCATTTATTTACTATTTTCAGTTCCTATCAGCTTCAAACTAAAAGCCAAAGAATCAGATCCTGTGAAATTAGTTCCATCTACAATACAACTAGGAGCTGATGAAATTGATGAAGATGAGATGGAAGAAGATGAGAAAGCTGAACCTGCAGTCTCCATAAACAAAGCATTTGTAGAGAAAGTCCAGCCGACAGCCGAACCTCCAATTGAGGAAGTTAAATCAAGTGTCGTGGAAACACTGACGCAAAAACTATCAGCTGTCGAAAAAGAAGATTTAGAAAAGTATGAAGATCTAAAAAAAGGTACTGTGCCTTGTAAATTTGAACTATAATATAAACTCATTTTGTTTTATAGCATTTTTATTTTACGGTTATTTGAGCCTAGAGTGCTAGCAGTAGTTAGGGGTAGCCTCCCCTCTCCCAACCCCTACTCCATGATTTTAAACCAGGGAAACCCCTGGTTTAAAATCATCCAGAAAGCTAAAAATTCAGAAATGTTGAGAAGATTGAAAAGAACATATATAAAAACAGGGAAATGTTTGATAGGACAGGGAAAACACTGTCTTAGCCCCTAGGACATCTGATCGAGATTTTGATGTATTAATTTTGTACTTTCACTTTGGCTGCTCAATTTTGTCTGTGGGGGAATTTTCCATGGGAGGGGGATTTTTCCCACTGCCTCCCCTCCTATTCAGTTACCTTCACTCTGTGTCGAAACCTCATCCCCTCATGTTTAGCCATAGCAACCAGGAAGAGCTTCCAGTCATCCTTCATATTTGCTACTTCCCAAATGTCCTCCCTCTGGGGGTGAAAATGGGGTTGATATGCTTCAGGCTGTAAATACAGATACAAATTTTTGAAATATGTCTCTTAATGTTTAATAAGACAGGGAAAACACTGTCTTAATCCCTAGGACATCTGATCGAGATTTTGATGTACCAATTTTGTACTTTCACTTTGGTTGCTCAATTTTGCCTGTGGGGGAATTTTCCATGGGAGGGGGGAGTAAAGGCTGCGTCCCCTCCTGTTCATTGCCACTTCCCACATGTCCTCCCTCTGGTGGTGTAAACGGGGTTGATATGCTTCAGGCTGTAAATACAGATACAAGTTCATGAAATATGTCTCTTAATGTTTAATGTTGCTTTCAAGACAAAATCTGATAAATTAATAAAAAGAAAAGAAAAGATAAAAACAAGAAAATAAATCATCGATGTACAAACCCGTAACAAAAATTATCAAATGGAGTTACAAGCATAGATTTCAACAAGAAATATAGGATAGTAAGCTTTAAAGAATGAAATATAACAACAACTTTTTTCAAATGAAAGTTCAGTGTTATAAAAACAAACTTAAACCGAAGAAATATTATTCTTTACATAAGGGGGGGGGGGGTGCCCCTTCCACAACACCTCGCTCTTTAGACCACAGTCTTATAGTGCTATGCTGAAATAATTTATGAGTGCTAAAAATAAGCAATTGATTACCTTTGAAACATATAAACTAAAAATTGTATTATTTGAAACAAGGGGGGTTCATTTTTTAATATATGTCTACTGACTTAAATTCAAGAAGTAATTTCTATCAGCAAATGGCTTTATTAATTTTTTTTTTTACTGAACGTTTTATGCCAAAAATATGCAATAACGTGATTTCGCACGTCACCGATATACGCCAATAAAACTAAATCATATCATATCTAAACCATATCTGTAGGGTGTTCCCCTGTCCACCACCTGGGGATGCGCTGAGTGGCCTGGGGGGAGGAGCCTCTGCTTAGAAGATGACTCAGTAGGTACTCCTTTCTTTGCTGGCTGGAAATATCTTCGTTTTTTTCTTCTTCACGATTTTCTTCATTTTGTCATGCATAGCCAGTGTAGTCTTAGAAATTATTTCTTGTTTCTCAGCTTCTAGCAGCAACCGCGACAGAAGCACTGATTCTTTTTTTTTCTAATTGTGTTTCTTGTTCATTTAATTTGTATTCCCTTCATTTCTTATTCAGGTCATTGATTCTTATTCGATTTCTTTTTTTCTGTTTCTATTTTTGCAGAGACAATAGAATCAACGCAGCAAATTATAAAAGAAGAGAAGAAAATGAAGCCTCCTAAACCTCAGAATGTGGATATGTTTGCTGATGAAGTTGAAAGCCCTCCTGTTCCTGTCCCAAAGCAAGAAAAAGAAAAACTATCCGTTGAAGCTTACAAAAAAATGATGAAGAAAAGGCTACAGCAGTCCATTCCTTTTACAGAAGTCGGTAAAGTTGTTGAAATTGTAAAACAACGCGGGGTTCCGTCCACTGAGATCGTTGAGCCACCTGATTTACTGAATGAATTTGAGGAAGAAAAGATGAGAAATAGATTAATTGAGAAAATGATGAAAAGGACGCAGGAGCGAGGTCATAGCTCCGAAACGGTGATAGAAAAAGTTGTTAGTGATGAATCTAATGATAGCTTGATAAATCAACTTCCTCATAGTGCTTATACGTCCTCAGTTTTGGTTGAAAAAGCAGTTGAGAGTGTTGAATCACCCGTAAGGTCAATGTCTCCTTGCTCTATTCCTGACACTCCTCCAAGTCTAAGTGCTGCTGCATCACCTGTGCAACTGAATGAAGAAGAAGCTGAAGATCAGAGAAGGAAGTTTGAGCGGAGGCAAAAAGCTGTAATGCTTCTCGCAAGATTAAAGAATGAATCTAAGCTGCCTCTAACAGATGCTTCCAGTTTATCAGGTAAGCTTTCTCTTTCTCACATACTTTCTCTCTCTCTCCACCCTCTCCCTGCCTCCCTCTCCCTCTTTTTCCTTTCTCTTCGCCCCTCTCTGCCTTTCTATCTCTCTCTGTCCCTTCCTCTCTATGGCTGATTGATTTTCTTTGAGCCTGTCTTAGAATATTTTCCGCCACAACCCCTCCCCCTAAACAATATTTTAATCTGGATCCTCTTCAATGCAAACTCTGAACTCCAGCTACAACTTTCCTAGAGCATTGCTCTTTCGTTGTGTTGCTGCGTATTTTGGTATATTTTACTTTCCTCTCCCTTTTCTATTGATTTCTACTTTGTATGTCGTATGCTATGATTGATCCTCTTTATAGTACCTTTTACTCCGCCTGTAAGGATCATGCCTTCCGGGGTATTGGGGAGCAGCCTGTCCCAAGCCAGGAAAGGAGGAGGGTTAGGTGACAGGCCAATCGCCTGTCCCCGTAAAAAAAACTACGATTTTTGAATCGACAACGAATTGCCTCGGATCTGATTTGACTTCACAGATGACGACCGCGGACCGCCCCGGACACGTTTTCTGACAAAGCCATCTTTTCACCTTGCGTTTTGAGATGAGCAGCACGGTTTTTGATCAGGTAGATCTTGTGCTGATCTCATATTCAGCCTAAGAATTCTAATTGAGAATCGAACGAGTCGCATAATGAAATATTAATAGTGTTTATTGATTTCTTAGAGGCGTTTGATTCTGTACATAGGAAATCACTTCAGAAAATACTATGATATTATGGACTCCCAGACAAGATTATTAGTATTATTGTTGCTTTATACAATGGTCAGCTTGCCGACGATGGAGACCTGACGGAATGATTCCTGATCAATTCTGGTGTACGACAAGGTTGTATCCTCTACTGTGCTCTTCACGATTCTCATTGACTGTGTACTCCGGTCCTGTCATTTTTTTTGGAGGGATACAGTTGGAGAGAGACAGGCGTACTGTCTTTGACTGTGATTATGCTGATGACATTGCGCTCCTCTCTCATCTAAGAGAAGGCTTGCAACAGAACATCACCGAGCTCTTGAGCGAAGCCGGGCGAGTTGGATTGTCAATTAGTACTCAAAAGACGAAGGTTATGCGTAACAACGTAAATACAACCCCGGCCGGGCCACTGAATGTTGGTTCAGATGAGGCTACAGAATTTAAATATCTTGGAGGCCTCATCAAATTTGACGGAAGTCTTGACCGTGAAATTACTACACGCATTACCTGTACAGACAATGCTTTTACCAAATTAAGAATAATTTCGAGAAACGCTGCGTACTCTCTAAAGCTCAAATTCCGACTCCTAAATAGCAATGTCCTCTCTGTACTAACGTATGGATGCGAGACATGGACAGTGACAAAACAGCTTGAGAAACGAATACAATGTTTCGAAAATAACTTTCTTCGGCGCATCCTTGGGATCCACTGGTCTGAAAGAATTACGAACGCTGCCCTACGTGAAAGGACGGAAAAACCGCTAATAGTTGACAAAATCCTAAGTAGTAGATGGTGATATTGGGGTCGTATGGTCTGTATGGGCGTTGGCAGGCTCCCCCATGATATTTGGTGTTGCCCCCCCCCCCCGGCATTAGAAGACGTGGACGACAGGGAATGACGCTTGGCCGGTCCCTAGAGAAAGAGGCTACTTTAGCGAAGACATCTTTGGTAGATCTGTGGTCTCAAGCTCTTCAGAGGTCGCTGTTGAGAGGCACCGTGGTCGCCTTATGCGCCAGACGGCGTGGGAGGAATTAAGTCTAAGTAAGTAATAGTACCTTTTATCCTTTTTGTGTCATTTATAATTTTGTTATGTCAATTTTTTTTCTAATTCTTTTCTTTCATGTCTATGACTCCTTGTTAATTAACTAGTTTTCTAGGAAAAGCTGAATTCATTTCCATTTTTAAATGAAAGCCGCCCACCCCCTCCTTTGGGAAAGTATCGAATCCCTACCGAATATTGACATTTGAAATTCTTCTAGAGTTTGAAATAATTAAAAAAAGGTTTCTGTCATAAGAAGAAATGGCTGATTTTCCTCGTTTTTTTTTAAAAGCTTTTACTTCATAGTCTTTTTCTCTTATTCCAGCTCCTTTTCTCTTGTCTTTTATCTTGATTTTAAAAGACGAAAAGAGAGAGAAGAATCTCAAGATGAAGAAAACAAATGGAACTACGACCAGTAGATGGAGTAGGGGAAGGAGTAGTTGCTACACAAAAATAAAATCCTCATCTCCTCCCTATTGTTCAATCTAAGCCCAGCTGTGATATTTACAGTCCCTTGGAATTTAAAAATACTAAAACATTTGCTCTTGCAATTGAAAAAACTATTTTTTTCTTTCTTCTGTCTCATTTTTCTTTTCTGCTCCTATTCTTACTAGTGTTAACCCTGTTACCAACTATCTCTCATTACAAGGAAAGAATAGATACTACATAAAAATATAATCCTCCCTTCTCGCCTCCCCCCTTGGAAGAAATTGCTCAGTCTAAGCCCAAACGTAATATTTGCAATCTCCTAAAATTTGACAAGGGTCTCTTTTTTTCTATTTTTTTCTCCTTTTTATTTTTTTTCTCCTATTCTCATGACTATCAATTTTGTTACCAACTATTGCTCATACAGGTAAGGAGTATTCACTACACAAAAATAAAGTCCCCCCCCCCCCCGCCTATTCGAAGAAATTGTTCAATCTAAGCTATAGGCCTACTGTGGTATTTGCAATCCCCTAGAATTTGACAATACTACAATGTAGCTCTCGCAAGTGGAAAGGCTTTGTTCTTATTAACTCCTTTCTCCTTTTTTCAGGTACTTTCTCTTATTTTCATGACTATTTATTTTGTTATCGTTTGTTGTGTATTCCAGGTAAAGAAGAATTACCCGGCACACCAAAAAGTGATATTTCAGCCTCATCTCTGCCCTCAACGCCACCTAACTCCAAACCAGAAGTCGTAACGGTCGAGAGTGATGAGGATATAGAGATTATAGATACTATTGCTCCAAAGCGGAGCAAAAAACAACCTGAATCTACAGAAGAAGAGGGCGTTGTCTCATCTAGTGATGTAAATTTTTCTTCTGATTCATTTTTTTCTGTTATTTTGTTACAACAAAGATAAGAAGGAGGAAACGTATGAAGCAAAGGAGAAAAAAAAATAATAAATGAAAAATAAAATTAAATAGTCGAGAAAAACGAGGGTAGTGTCAGCCAGTTGAAAAACCTGAACCAAAAATAAGCAGATATCAAACAGTTCGTGGTAACGAACTGTAAGTAAGGAGCAACCCGGCTCAATAGTAACTGAAACTCTAAGAAACGGAATTTTGATACCGATACATACATAAAAAATCGGATTTTTATGCTGATTTTAAATATACAAGTTTCATCAAGTTAGTCTTACCCATCAAAAGTTACGAGCCTGAGAAAATTTGCCCTATTTTAGAAAAAAGGGGGAAACACTGCCTAAAAGTCATAGAATCTTAATGAAATCACATCATCAGATTCAGCGTATCAGAGAACCCTTTTGTAGAGGTTTCAAGCTCCTGTTTGCAAAAATGTGGAATTTTGTATTTTTTTTGCCAGAAGAAAGATCACGAATGTGTTTTTTTTTCAGGGGTGATTGTATTGACCCAATGGTCATAGAATATTGTGAGAGGGCTCATTTAGACGGAAATTAAAAGTTCTAGTGCCCTTTTTAAATGAGAAAAAAATTGGAGGGCAACTAGGCCCCCTCCCACGCTCATTGTTTCCCAAAGTCACCCGATCAAAATTTGGAGATAGCCATTTTGTTCAGTATAGTCTAAAAATCTAATAACTTTGTCTTTGAGGATGGCTTAATCCCCCACCTTCCCTGGAGGAAGGGCTGCAAGTTATAAACTTTGCCCATTGCTTACATATAGTATTGGTTATATGGAAGTATACAGACGTTATCAGACGGAAGTATACAGGAAGGGGGTTACGTGGGAGGATCTTTCCATGGAGGAATTTTCTATGAAGGTGGCGCCGGATTTCCCAGCATTATTTAAAAAACTTTCAGAAATTAAATTGAAAAGTAAGTTTTTTCCACTGAAAGTAAGGAGCAACATTAAAATTTAAGACGAACAGAAATTATTACGTATATGAGGGGGTTCACCCCTAGTCAATGCCTCGCTCTTTACGCTAAAGTTTTTTTAGTACTTTCAAAAGAGCTATTTATTCTAATTAAACGGATTTTGCGGTTCAGCGGTCATTCTTAAAGGATTGGAACAAAATTCGACTTTAGCGTAAAGAGCGTGGTATTTACTAGGGGTAGAACCCCCTCATATACGTAATAATTTCTGGTCGTTTTAAGTTTTAATGTTGCTCCTTACTTTTAGTTGAAAAACTTTTTTTTATTTAATTTCGACAATGACCTCCACAAAGTCGTCTTCAATGATCATTAAAAATAAAAAACGAAAACAAAATTTAACCTTTTGAAGCAAACTTCACGAGAAGAGAAGACACTAAATCAAAACCAGCCAGAATAAATGAAAGACAATTCACCAATTGGATTGGGCAAAATTCTTTGCCTAGTAATAGATTTATCTTGCCTGCAACCTTGATTTTCATTAGATATGGGGACAGTTTGTTTTAAATTAGACAGAAAAATATTGTTTGAATCTTTTAATATTAAGTTATTATAAATTGGGCTTAAGGAAATATCTCCTTTGTGTCTATTTATGCAAAATCTCTATATATATTTTTAATCTCAATTGCCTCATTAAAGATTGCGGTAAGCCAAATGAGCCAAAAGATTGCGGTAAGCCAAAAGATTGCGGTAAGCCATTTACAAGTTGCCTCTTCAAAAGTTACCTCTTTAAAAAGAAAACCATAAATGTGAATCTTATTATTAGATTGCATAAATGTGAATCTAAATGTAAATTATTTGGACAATATGAAGTTAGAAAACGATTCTTACTTCATAGTATGCAGAATAGTTGTACCTAACACATTTTGCATTCAGACCCGCTATTCTTTACCCCCACCCTTTAATGTGCAAATATTAGCCCAAATTTGTTTCTAAATTATTATATTTTTTTATCATACTTTGATATATTTTATTAGGATTAACCTAACTTCACTTCTTGAGTGGTCGGCGCTATAACAGACATAGATTCTTGAAAATGTGGAGGGCCTTCACTTCTTGAGTGGTCGGCGCTATAACAGACATAGATTCTCAAAAATGTGGAGGGCCTTCTATAGCTTCTACTACTAATACTTCACTTCTTGAGTGGTCGGTGCTATAACAGACATAGATTCTCAAAAATGTGGAGGGCCTTCTATAGCTTCTACTACTAATTCTTCATTTCTTGAGTGGTCGGCACTATAAAAGACATAGATTCTCAAAAATGTGGAGAGCCTTCTATAGCTTTTACTACTAATACTTCACTTCTTGAGTGGTTGGTGCTATAATAGACATAGATTCTCAAAATGTGGAGGGCCTTTTATAGCTTCAGTGTGGCCTTCAATGTATTTACGAAAAGAGGGAAAAGTATTGAGAAAACGATATAAGCAAGATGAAAAAAAAAAAATTCCTGAAAATTCACAGCTACTTTTATCCAATTTCAGAAATAACGAATCTCCTGTGTTTGCCGGCTACAATTGCTATTATAATAATTAGTAGCATAAACACTAACTATTATAATTTATAAGCCGATTGAGCTCCTCCTAAAGGAGCAGTCGCTCTCCTAAAACAGAAGCTACTGAAGAAGAGGGTGTCGTCTCATCTAGTGATATAAATCTTTTCTTTCTATTAATTTTTTTTTCCGTTACTTTGTTACAAAAAAAAAACAAAAGGAAAAAATTATTAAGAAAATGATGAAAACAAATGTTAAGAAAAATATGCAAAAATCAAATTTACAGTTAATTTTGTCCAATTTTTTAAGACAGACAGTGAACCGTGTTTGCTGAATTTAATTGTCATTATAATTAATATTAGTATAAATAATGGCTGTTATAAATTATATTGCTCCTCCTTGAGCTCCTCCTACAGGAATTTGTAAAACTGTTGCTCCGGGGATGTTCAGTACATTGGTCTAAGCGACAACTAGTTGCCTAAAATCTTAATTCCCTTCAGAAAGTTCCATTAAGCCCCACTCACATCTGTGCTTAGCTACACCGCAATGTCTAGGCACACTCAGTATTTATCAATCTTAATTTGCTTCCTCTTTACATGAGGATGCTTCCTATTGCTTTCTTTTTTATAAGCTTAATTGATCCAACGTTATGATGACTAGAAATTTATGTCTAGCTAAGCACACGTGTGAACATTCCTTAATGGAACTTTCTGATAAGTTTTCTTTTTACAAGTCCCATACTGGAAGTAATTTGCGCAATTTTTTTTACGGTATGGGATATGTTGAAAACAAAGGGAAATGTTAAGTGTTGTGCAACCTATTGAATATATTCTTCTTTTTAATTCTAAAAGCTACCAATCCTACGCTTTTAGCCATATCAAATAAACTTTTATAATTTTAAAAGATTAAATTATAAAGATTATAATTTAAAAAAAAAAAAATTAAGATTAAAAGATATAATTTTTAATAAGATCAAAATTTATTGTAAAGATTACCATTTGTGGGATATGGACCCGTGACCTTCTGTTAACTAGATAAGCAACTCTGTCCACTTTGAAACGACAGCTCGGCCCCAAATTCCGTAAATCAAGCTATGTGGAAATAATGTGAAGAGCAGGAAATTATATGGAATGGTATTTTTGAAAAGACATTTATTTAATGAAGCTTAAGTGAATATTTTAGTTACATGACCTTTAGCCGTCCTTAGCGAAAAAAAAGCTAAAACTAAGTCATGATCAGAAGTTCGTTGATAAAAACTCAAGTTAAAAGAGCTATAGGTTCATTACTTCACGGAAGTTCTGATAAAAAGCTCGGTTCTTCTCTTATTAACAAAGGCTCAATTAGTCGGGTTCACTCAAAACGAAGGAACAGAAAGGCTGCGTCACTTAGTCATGGACAGATATCCTACCAAATGTAGTTTTTGACGGATATTTTCATTCACTTGAGTCAGTCACCTCCTTGGTTTCGTTTTCAAATGGGACCACTCCCCCCCCCCCCTTTCCTATTTCTTTAAGACATCCAAAATGTTTGCTTTTCTATTATATATTTTTTTTTTAAGAACTGAAATATTATTTCGTTAATTTGTTTCTTACATTGAAATAAAAGTAAACATATTAAAATAACAAACATTTTTAGCGTGAGCTTAGTGGAGATTTTTGTCAAAGAATTTATTTCTTTTTCGTATATTTCTCTGGAAATTATCTTTGTTGTCGTTTTGTCGTCGTCATTTTATTTCTTCATTTTTTTTTTCTTCGATTTTCTTTTTTAAAATTTTACCCTAGACCGCTATGCTGGTTGTGGTTGTGGTGGTGGGGTTTCAGGTATTTTTGCTTTTCTAATTAGAGGAATTAAGAATTCGAAGGGTTGTCCTCTAAATTTGGGCTGCCAAACCAATTTTCAAATTAATTATAAGAGTATAAATAAATAATTTAATTTGTTTTTCGCGCATCTTTTTTCCCTTTGCATTAGACTGAAAATCCTAGGAGAATTCTATTCTTAGAATTATAAATTCCAAGGATTGCTTTTCAAATTTTGGTAAATTCGGGCTGCCCAACAAAATGTCAAATTAATTATAAATAAAATTTTCAATTTATTTTTTGCGCATCTTTTTTTTACCTTTACATCAAACTGGAGAATTCTAGAAAGATTATTCTGCTCTTAGAATTAAGAATTTTAAGGATTGCGCTCCAACTTTTTGGGAGAAAACCGTATTTTGTTTCCGCTGAAATTCTTTAACATGACACCACAGGAAGTGCGATTTTAATCCTACTGAGATATTAACACTGATGTAACGCTTGCAATGAAGAATAGTTGTGATTGAGCTTGTTGTTGCACAGTTTGCGCAACAATCTGTGCAAAACTTGTTTGTTGCACAGATTGTAACTTGACTCATTCAGCTTAATGTTTATTTATTTATTTTTTTTAGCTTAACACTGTTGTAGTGCTTGTAATGCAAATATAGTCGTGATTTAACTTGTAGAGTGCCTAGTTTGTCTTGCGCAGTTTGCACCTTGACTCCATCAGCTTAATGTGTTTTATTCATCTTAGTGTTTTTATTCAGCTTTGCTCATTCAGCTTAATGTTTTTATTCAGCTTTGCTCATTCAGCTGAACACTGATGTAGTGCTAGTAATATAAATTTAGTTGTGATTTAACTTGTAGATTACTTAGTTTGTGTTGCGCAGTTTGCACTTAGAATCCATCAGCTTAATGTGTTTTATTCAGCTTAATGTTTTTATTCATCTTTGCTCATTCAGCTTAATGTATTTTATTCAGCTTTGGTGATTCAGCTTAACACTGCTGTAGTGCTTGTAATGCAAATATAGTCGTGATTTAACTTGTAGAGTGCCTAGTTTGTCTTGCGCAGTTTGCACCTTGACTCGATCAGCTTAATGTGTTTTTTATTCAGCTTCGGTCATTCAGCTTAATGTTACCGTAATACATGCAATTCAGGGACAGTTGTCATTTAGCTTGTTGCTAAATTTGTTTGTAGCGCAAGTTTTAAAATGACACATTCAGCCTAATACGTTTAATTCAGCTTAACTCATTCAGCTTAAAATGGCTGAAATGCTTTTATGGCAATTGTATAGACTCCTCTACTTTTATCTTTACTTGGTATATTGCTTATGATATTGGTATATCTTAAATTGCTGTTGTATTGCTTGTGACACTAGTGTGTTGCTTAAGTGTTACTTATTAATGTGTTTTTTATGGCATAGGTGTATCTTAAATCCTTGATGTGTTGCTTATGACACTGGGGTGTTGCTTATTGATGTGTTGCACATGGCACTGGCAAATCTTAAGTCCTTGATGTGTTGCTTATGGCACTGGTCTGTTGCTTATTGATGTGTTGCACATGGCACTGGTAAATCTTAAGTCCTTGATGTGTTGCTTATGGCACTGGTCTGTTGCTTATTGATGTTGATGTGTGGCTTATAGCACTGGTGTATTTCTTATTGATGTGTTGCACATGGCACTGGTAAATCTTTTCCTTGATGTGTTGCTAATGACACTGATGTGTTGCTTAAGTGTTGCTTATTGATATGCTGCTTATGGTACTGGTGTGTTCCTTATTGATCTGCTGCTTATGGCACTAGTAAATCTTAAGTCCTTGATGTGTTGCTTATGGCACTGGTCTGTTGCTTATTGATGTTGATGTGTGGCTTATAGCACTGGTGTATTTCTTATTGATGTGTTGCACATGGCACTGGTAAATTTTTTCCTTGATGTGTTGCTAATGACACTGATGTGTTGCTTAAGTGTTGCTTATTGATATGCTGCTTATGGTACTGGTGTGTTCCTTATTGATCTGCTGCTTAGGGCACTGGTAAATCTTAAATCCTTTATATGTTGCTTATGGCACTGGTATATCTGGCACTGGCCTTCTAGAGTCAAAGCTATGGCTCCGAACTTTAAGAGCTAAACTAGGGCCGGTAAGTTTGCATCGCTACCATTGAGGTTCTTTCAGTTGTCCATGCTGTGATCGTCAGGGTTTTCCTGTTCTAAATGATACTATTTATGTTTTTTTTCTAGTCTCTTCTGTGTTTCTCTCCTTTTTGCTTTAAATATTATTTTGCCTTCTTATATAGGAGTCCACACGCTTAAAGCGAGACAAGTCAGAAGAAGAATCTCGATACCGCTCAAGAAGTCCGTCAAGACGAAGAAGTAGAGAAAGAAGTAGAAGGAAAAGACGTGAGAAAAGTAAAAAGGACAAGAAAAGAAAACGGTCCCGTGATCGAAGGTAAGGCCCAATGGAACTTTAAGTAATTAATCGGATTAACGAAGCTTCTTGACTACTAAGCAGGGCTGTGGATTCGCGGAGTTGAAGTCGGAGTTTTTAGTAAATTTTGCTGAATGGAGTCGGTATATTGAAAATATCTGAATTCAGAGTCAGTTGTGACTTATAATTGACTCCACAGCCCTACCACTCAGGTCCCTGCGTCAGCCCTGCAGTGTGTTGCTACAGCCAATTTCGATCTCTGGGTCCCTTATTACCAAGGCAAGGTCAAACCCAATGCGCCACCACAGGACGAATGAAACCTTGAAAGAAAATGTTTGCCAGTTTGAAATGTCCTAGGGAGGGTCGCTAGGTTATTAACGTCAAGAAATGTTCCAGCCAAATTTAGTGGGTAATAAAAGTAAGTGCTTTATTTACTTTTTTTAGGTCAATACCCATTTAAATCTCCGCGGGGTGTGGCGGGGATCCGTGATTTCCTCTCAACACGACTTGTATCTCTATAAGTTAGGTGATCTCGGTATAATTTTGTGGGGTCTTGGCAGTAACCTATAGTTTTAAACTAGATAATCATCTTCGCTCCACTAGGAAACAGGGAAAGCATTTCTCAGTAACGAATCTGATAGATTTGGTAGTATAATTTACGAGCATTCTTTAACATGAATGTTCTCAAGCTATCGCAACAAATTTATTTCAAAAAACCTAAAAAACTTATAGGAGAAGGGCTAAGGTTTGGAAAAAAAAATGGACAAATAACTGAGGGGTAATGTTAAACAAGTAAAAACGAGATAATAATACGAGTATATGGGCCGAGACCAATGCTCAGGCGTTCTTGGCCCAGAAACACACAAGAGACCTCGTCACACGCAAGGAAAAATCTCTCCAAGATGGATTCGAAAAAAACAGTGAAAAGGACAACAAATAATAAGTTGAAGCTTAATTATATTTATTTTCAGTAACCCTTCTCCTACAGGCAACATATACGCGGTTGGAAAAATAAATAATCGAGGATATTTGTTTGAAAGTCTTTTGAGAATATACCTGTCAAAAAATAAAAAATTTCATGGTTTTTGAAAAAAAAAGGATGCAAAATGAAGCTACAACTTTAAGTCGGTTTATCGGTTATTACCGGTGTATCGGTTTACTTTAGTCGGTTTGGATTATTTGTAGGTCATTATCAATGTCTTTGGATATTTTTTTACTTTTTTCTCGAAGGTGTCACAAATATACAGTAAATGTATTTTTGAAGAGAGCGAAAGGGTCTTAGTCAATTCTATTGTACCTGCACGCACAAGAGAAAGTGCCACCTAGATAGATTCTAAAGAAAACCTTCGAAAAGATAAAAAAAAAAAACAGAAAAGAACAACTCTACTTTCAGTAATAATTCTCCTGCAGCCAACATATACATGGTCGGAAAGATAATTAATTGAGCAATTTTTTTTCAAAGAGCAAGTTTGTCATTTATTTAAAAAGAAGTAATTTGAAGAATTTTTCTCCTAAAATAAACCAAGTCGGTTTGGATGACTAGTAAGTCGTTCCTGGGGCTAAGGATTATTTTACTTTTCTCTCAAAGAAATCACAAATTTACCGTACTTACTGTTTTTCTAAAGAGGCCAAAGGGTTTTGCCAACTCTGTTATATCCCCCACCATTGTTGGGTGTGGGGGGATGTATTTTTCAAAGTCTGGAGGGGGATGTTTTTCTCGTTCTTTCAATGAAAATACCAATGGCCATTTCAATGGCAACAAAATACAAAAAAGTATTTTTGAAATTTAGGAGGGGCAAATCCCCCTCCCCCAATTAGTAGCACTACACACAAGACAAAATCTCTCCAAGTTTCATCAAGGAATCATCTGAGGACCTTTTCTGGCTAAAATTCCTGTTGTTTTGGGATTAAGGAGTATATCTTCGATCATTTCATATGCCGAGGAATATTCGTAAATCACGAGATCTGTATTTTGAAAGAAGGTATTGATGAAAATGCTATCTGGAATTCCAATATTAGCACTTAAAACCTAAATATTAAAATATTATAAAACCTAAACTTAAAATATTCAGTTTTAAAACAAAATAAAAATGTGTTTTAAAAGACAATTTAGATATCTCTTTAGCCTAATGATCCATCGATTTTTATGTAAAATTTTTCTCGCACCAAGATTTAGGTTTTTGAGGGGGGGGGGGGCACCTATGGAAAAGGTTATTTTTGTCATTAAATAACCGATAAGGTTTATTATCATCTTAAAGTACCAAGGACGGTGAAAATTAAGTCCCGTTTTAATCAATTATGTGTAAACTTACGGGGGAATTTTTAACGAATTGACATTCAATGCAACAATTCAGTTTTTGGTAGTCACGGACGCCTAGCATAAAAAAAAGTGGCGAATAATCAACAAAAAAATGAGTTAAAAACATATGGCAACATATTGACATGCTATGGCAACATATATATTGACAAGCTATGTTATGCTTGCCAAATACAGCAGTTCAGTTTTTGGTAATCACGGACGCCAAACTTAAAAGAAAGAAAAGTGACGAATAATCAACAAAAAAATTAGTTAAAAACATATGGCAACAAATAGCTTCGAAAAATTTTTCTTTGAAGGTATCAAGAGATTGTTAGTATTTGAATTTTTGCGGACGAAGAGCGTCATAAGATTTCACTAATTAGTTTAGCTTTTTATTATTACGTACTGCCCTAAAGACTTAATATTTTTGAAATAACCAAAAGAAAAATTTTTGAAAATTTCGGCTATCAAATTTTGGATCGGTCCAGGGGCCAAAACTACACCTAAGATGAGTCCAGGAGCCAATTTTTTTTTTTTTTATGGCCTTGGTACTTAAGCTTTCTCATTTCGGAGTATGAGACTCAAAACCCACTGGCAAGGCTTTTTTTGTGAGTGTCGTTTACTTGCCTTATTTTTTTTCTAAAACCTTTCACCAATAAATAGAATGAAGTAGTAAATAAATTAACACATAATAAAGGGCGTTTTTGTTAATAAAATAAATTAATGATCCAAGTTTATTAATAAAATAAATGAATTAAGGCTTGCTGTCAGTAAGAACTCTACAGATGTTTTGTTTTATAGTTATTTAAATGTATTTCAAATTTCAGTGAAGAACGGCAAGAAGGGCACAGGCGAAAGAAAAAGAGGAAGAATAGTAAAGAAGAGAGGAGTGAGCACAAAAAGAAGAGAGAAAGAAGAGAGAAGCGCAAAAGGAGGCGAAGGCGGTCTTCATCTTCGTCAACGTCGTCAGAGTAATATATGTTCTGATTACACTGTTGAATTAGTTATTTCCCTCTCTTTTTGTTTAGCCTTCTCTCTCTCTCTATTTCTCTTTCTCGTTTAACACCTCTCTATTCTTATGGATTTGATTTGTGATTTTTGGCAATGTCGTAGGCTTTCTAACTAAAAGTCTTAAACTTCAGCTTTATAGATATTAGATGTTCAGAAAAAAAAACATCAAAAGGCCAACAAATCCGAAAATTTAGTTTTTCTAACTTTTTTACTTTCTAAGTCATTTAATCTTTTTGATTGTTGGCTGTATGTTTTAGTTCTTTTGATTTTGGCTGAATTTAATTTTCTAGTTCTTTTTGTTTCTTTTGATTCTAGCTGAATTCAATGTTTAGTGCCAAAAATTATATCATTTAAGAGGGATAAATAACTTCACTCTTTTATTTAGTCCCTTTTTCAAGCAAAGTAAAATCAACTGTTTTTTAGGGAAAATACGTCCCAAAGATCACAATGGTTTGATATCCGCCGGACTTTCTCTTTTTTAGAAAGCCTTAGTTTTCGATAGTGACTACCATAAATCATCTGAAGGGTGTAGCTGGGCTCATTCTGTAGATATTCATACTCCCCCCTCCCCCCGACACACAAAATGATTGTCATCCTCTGTTGGACCCCAAGCACACTGGGAAGTGTACTAATCAAACGTAGACAACCTATTTCTCTGATATTCACTTCAACCCTCAAAGCTACAACCATTTTGCACGCAAGTCAGGTCTGCTGTCGGGTAAATGAAAACATAACACACCCTTGATCCCAACTGAATAAATAAATAAAAAATGGTCCCTACGTGTCATATCCATACCAAATATTCCCCACCCTCCTCTGGAAAAATGTCCTCCCTCAGTCGTTTAAATTCTGCCAATTTGTTTCCGCCAGTTACAGTGCTGCTGTAAAGAGGAGTTTGAAAAGTTCAAGAGACAGGACAAATCCTTGAAATACCCCAATGGACATCTAAAAGCTCTTAGTGAGAACTCCATAGGTCATAACGCGACTACTTAAATTCGCAAAATGTCAATGGGCTCCCGTGCAACTGAACCGTCGTTTAACTAAACTTAGTGTAAATGAACCTATTTAACGTAACCCCCGTGCGACACAACCCTGTTAAATTAAGCCCCCAAGTAACTCAACCCCCTTTAATTCAACCATTGTACAACATCAACCCCGATTGACCCAACACCCGTGCAATTCAATCCTCACACAACTCAGTCCTCGTTTAATAAAATTCAAACCACCAATGAAACCTACTTGAGTCAACCCTATTCAATTTAGCCCCATTCAACTTAACCCTCTTTAACCAACAATAAACCAAGAAAATGTAATTTCGACTGTTTTATCAGAAGTCATAAAAGTTGACTCGAATTAAATGGTCTTTATTCACTGGTTTGTTTTTGTAGTTTTTTTTTCTGCTGCTTTAATGCAAATTATTCCCCTCCCCCTTCCAAAAACACCAATTTATCCTCATATCTTACATATTTCACAGTTCGCAAAATTTTTAATGCCCAGGACCCGCACACGCTTGAATTTCACGGTTGCAGCAATGGGGTTGAATTAAATAGGGTTGGATTAAACGAGGTCGTATTAAGTGGGGTTGAGTTGAATGGGGGTCGGATTTGGCTGCACGGAGATTGGAGCTGAGTCAAAAGAGAGTTAAATTGAATGGGGATTGAGTTTAGTGAGGGTTAAATTGCATTGGGGTTGAGTTAAATTGGGTTGAATTCTATGAGGGCCGAATTAAACGGGGGTTAAGTTAAAGCGGGTTCAGTTGGACGGGGATTCAGTTAAAAGGGTTGAGTTGAACGGGGTGCAAATACACGCACAACCTGACATTCGGTTTTTTAGGACGAAGACTGACTTGGTAATCTAAGATGACAGAACTTGAAATTGCTCTAACTCACTGAAATATAATATGAGTGGAGGCCTTGACCGCCAGGGTAGTTAAAACTGAAAAGGCGATAGTTATCCTAAACTGTATTTGACTGCTTTTTGCGCAGTGAGACAATCGCTGGCAAACGGCCATGGGGCAACTGTGAAGTCGGGAATTTCCTTCGTTCCAGGGAGAACATACAATTTTGTGAAGAAAATCTAAGATTGGGCCATATTATAGTTTCAAATGATCTGCTTGCATTCCATCTCAACCACGGCCCTTATTTGCCTTCAGGGCTCGAGCAGCTTCTAGGCTCAGAGTGAAAAAGAGGTGGTCTCGGATTTGATATTGGAATAGGGAACAGATCCAACATGGTGTGGACTCTCTCACACACTGACTTTCTCTGCTCGCTCCGGCTGGTCCTCAGGTGGTCCGCTTGGTGATCACAAAAACTATTTTAAGCTTTGTGATCACAAAAATTATTTTAATCTTTGTGATCACAAAAACTATTTTAAGCTCCCTCACGGCAGTTGTTTCAATTTTTTGGTGCGTCGGTATCCCCTAGGTAGAGGTGACAATTGATTCACAAATATGCATATCCGTAAGACGATATCAAATCCATTTAAGTCAAACTGTAAACGTGAAGTGACGACACTACTTACGTGAAGTAAAATAACATAATGAGGGGTCGGTCGACCCCTCATTTAAGCATCACCATAACTTAAAACTATTTCTGCCCAATGTGCAGAAATCATGAAGATGATTTAATAGTTTTCTGGGGTTACTGTAAGGAGTTAAAACCATTGACGGAGGAAATTTTCTGTGTGTGTGTGGGGGAGGGGGTGGGGGGTTGGGTTAAAGGGAAGAAATTTTCTTTGGGGGTTAAAACGGGGTCAAACAGCATAACTATTCACCAAAAGAGCGACTAAATTGAAAAACTTCATTTTTTTGCCTCTAAAGTGTTACAAGTGCCATAAAAATGGGCATAAAGCCGCTTCGTGTACAAATGAAGCTGTCTGTGGCCGATGCGCGAGTCCTGAACACGTTTCATCAAAGGACAACCCCTGTACAAAGCCGATGTGTTGTGTAGCTTGTGATTCGTCGTCTCACACCTGCTATCACGTAAGATGCCCTGAAAACCAAAAGTGATTGCAGAGAAGCCTAACCATGGAAATTAGCGTCATTTCCTGGAATATGCATGGCGATGCTCTTAATAAGCGCCCTGTAATTGAAGAATTCTTGAGGAATCACGACGTGTTGTGCTTGCAGGAACATTTCCTAATTGAGCGCAATAAGGAGCTCCTTGAATTCCCTGATTCCCACGTGTTATATTTTTCGCCAGCCAAACGTCTTCTAAGCCACGGCAGACCCTCTGGCGGCATTGCTACCCTAGTTCGCAAAGCAATTCTCAGTGTCCTCGTGGAGACCGCAGCCAATCATATTGCTATTCAAATTGCGAATCTGACCGTTATTAACACTTACCTTCCGACAGATTACAAGTCCGAAAAATCTGAAAAATGCTTTGCTCTTGCGGCCAAACGTCTTGCAAAATGTATTACCCGCAATGCTATGCCCGAAAAGCTCCTGATTGGTGATTTTAATTGTGACTTACGTGACTTGACCTCAACTCGATCAAATCTTATCCTGCAGCTTACCAGTGATCTAGAAGTTCTAATGAAAAATCTTGACGCAACTTATCTTCATCATACGGGGGCCACTACCAAGATCGATCACGTTTTAGCATCGGGAAATCTGTCCCAAAGCCAAATGAAAGTCCTGTCTTCAACATACACTTCTGAGCATTTTCCGATAACTGTCAAAGTAAAAATTTCTGCTGCTGCCCCGACAGCCAAGATTCCAGTCTGGTTTGTCAAAGAAGAGTGGGAAAAGACAGACGCATCATCTTTCCAATCGGTCTGTGATACAATCCTTCGTAAGATTAAGATCCCTTTCATTCTTTTACAAAAATCTGCAGATATTTCCCGTGACGATGCTCGTGTGCTTATGGACATTTATTGTGCTCTTATTTGCCATGCCATTAAATGCGGCATAAAAGCTGCTGTGCCGACAGTGAAAATCAGGCGTGGAACGCGAATTCAAGGTTGGTCCCAGAACTCCGAACTGAAGTCTGCGTGTCAGAAATCTAAGTTTTGGTTCCAAGTCTGGCTTGATTGTGACAGACCACGAACAGGCTGGGTTAACTGTGTCCGGAAACACGCAAACCGTGTATTTGCCAGAGCTCTAAACAAGCACAGGTGCGATTGCATAACCAATTTTTCTGAAAGTGTGAACCAAAATCCTAGTGCCCTGTGGAAATATGCCCTGCGACCCAAACTTTATGCTTCGCCGAATTCTGTTCCTCGTGAAGATCTCTGGGAAGACCATTACCGCCGAGAGTGTGCGCCTCCCCCCTCCAATCTTAGTGCAGAACATGCTGAAAAGCTTAACTACAGCTTACAGTACCATGCAAATAGTGATTTTGTCGTGACACGAAGTATGGTTATCTCTGCTATAATGAAATTGAAAAAGAAATTCAGTAAGGGTACTGATGGTATCTGCGGGGCTGCTCTTGATTTTAGTATTGATCTTCTGATTGACCACCTGAACTTACTGTACCAAATGATATTCTCCTCTGGAATAGTGCCAAAATCTTTTTGCGAAGTTAAACTGGTCCCCGTGTTAAAGCGAGGTAAACCTCCCCACCTTTGCAGTTCGTATAGACCCATTACTGTGTCGAATTTTTTTGTAAGTTATTTGAGTTGCTAACATGCGAAGAAATTCGGTCAAAATGTTACGTTCCTTCGGGGCAGTTTGGCTTTCAGAAGGGACTAGGGTGTGGTCATGCCCTGTCAGCTCTATATGCTATACTTTTAGATGCTGATGCAGCTAGTGAATCTCTAGTTCTTGGTAGCCACGATGTGCACCGTGCATTTGATTCGCTCGTCCACGAATATATTTTGTATTCGGCATATAAGAGGGGGATCAACCCTTCGGTGATAGGAGCGTATCGTGATTTATATGGTAATCGCGTGGTCCGTATTTATATTCCTGGTCTGAGTGATATTTATGTTGTTTTACCGGTTTATAAGGGAGTGAGACAGGGATCTATTGTTTCACCGGATTTTTTCAACAATGCAATAATAGAGCCACAATCGCAAATTGAATGTTCATGCATAGTTCGCCGTTTGAATCTAAGTCTAGTTTGTTATGCCGATGACGTTTTTATGCCTTGTTGGACCATTGCGCGCCTCGAGGAGAATTTTAAAATGTTAAATGATGATTACCGGAAAATTGGTCTTAGTTTCAATGCAGCTAAGTCTGAGATTGTTCTCTTTAATTGGAATGATTCGACTTATGTATCTGTTAGACTTGGTGATATTACCGTTAAGCCAGTGACTTCGTTAACTTATTTGGGCCTCCTTGTCGGAACTTCCGTGCGAGCTACCCGCTCGCTCATAGTTAGCCACCTGAAAAAGCGAATTTCGGCGTCATATGGCAATCTTGTGGCAAATAAACTCCGTTTTAATCGCATGATTTTAGCTAGGTTGTATAACGCAACTGCGCTGCCACATATTCTATATATTGCACCTTTCTGGAGAATGCTCCAGAAATCTGACATTAAGCAAATTCGGTCTTGCTACTTTCGTTATGCGAAGTATCTGTTGAGATTACCTTTGTGGACGCGTAACTCATATATTAGCCTTCATTATAAAGTTACAGAACCATGTCAGGCCGTTAGAAAACAGATTGACAATTTTAACGCAAGGCTATCGCACGAGTGGTCGTCCCTCCTGCGGCAGTAGTGTCGATGTAGTGCTTTTAAGTACTTGTTCTGTATTGTTTTTTTTTCTCTCTTTGTATTATGTTGTACTCCGTCTTTTTGCTTTTTTGTAGTGACGGGTTAAAAAATAAATAAATAAAATATTCTCAAAGTCATTTGTTCTTTTGGAATTGTCATAAATGCATAAAAAACAAAATTGAACGAAAGCCTAAAGACTGTCAGACCAGATTGGGTACTAAATGAAGACAGCATTCAGTTGGCATTCAGCATTCATACTGCACGGAAGCAATTAGACACAAACAGAACAGACTGGGGGCTGAATGCATTCATGCTGCACGAAGGTCTGAAGACACAAGCAGACCAGACTGGGCACTGAATTAAGACAGCATTCAATTGGTATTCAGCGTACAGTTCAGTATTCACACTCCACGAAAGCCTGAAGACACAAACAGACCAGACTGGGCACCGAATGAAGACAGCATTCAGTTGGTGGATGAGTTTCCGCCCATAGCCTGTTTGATTACAGCGACAACTACCATTCAAAATATATAGAGAGACGTCCTACCCTCGGAAGCCCCAGTTACAAAGATCTTGGACCTATATGGCGAAGTGAAGATCTATCTTTGTAACCTAAGATACGACTTTTCGGCACCTTGATTATCCCTATCGCTTACATGTTCATGCGACACATAGAAGGTGAATGCGGGCGTCAAGCCTAGATTTACAGCTTTTGAAACAAAATGTCCGTGCAACATCACTGGCATCACTTACCGTGATAATCTCACATCTGGAATCTCTCAAACGTCGCAAAGACAAACAAAATCCTTTCAAATCCTTTCGAAAATCCAGCTCTAGCAACTTTGACGGCTCAGTCAAGTCCAACGGATGGGTCAATCCCCTCTTTCGAAGATTATGTTTGAAGGCCAAATTCACGGTGTTTACCCTCCAAAGAGGCGCAAGTAACACTTTACTTCTGCCGGCTTCTGAACCTGTTTAATCTAGCAGAAGACCGCAAGATATGTAAAAGGCATATTCACGCCTCTATGAAGAGAGAGGACCCGAGACGACTTTCAATGACAGAAGGGACTTTAGTCAAGTAAGTTAAGATGCCGCAGCAAGGGGAACGGACCGCTTAAAACTAATCCAGCAGGAGCAATTTTTTTTCTTTTTTTTTAGAAGTTGGGGTTTCATGTCTTCAGATTTACCTATAAGTAGCATGGGTCTGTGAAATTGTAATTTATGGTTACATCACCATATAGTGATTGTCTGGTGACGGTGAATAAGCGAGAAAAGAAGGCTAATACTAAAAAATCCGTTAAGAGTGTCGAACTCGCCTATGGTGAATGGTCAATTATACTGTTTTCTTATTCTAGAGATGCTGAAATAAGGAGTCGGGATATACCATCTTCACCATTAGTTGTAAAGAACCTGGCTCAGATTAATGAAGAATCGTCTGAATCAGTGTCTATGGTGCAGCCAACAGTCACAAAATTAACAGAGGTTCTTATTTTTATTTTTTATTTATATTTATTAGGATAGTTTGTAGTTTTGCAACTTATTGAAATCTTCAGCAAAGATGGTGATTAAGCATTTAAAATTTTTGTAAGCTTTGAATTTTGGCCCCAAGCAAGGCCGTATCCTGGTGAGTGGTATCGGGGCAGAACCCCTCCCCCAGAATTTTTTTTGACCCGTAAAAAAGAAGCAAAAATCCATTTAAACTAGTTTTTGATGTGTTTAGCATCTCCCCCAACAGAAATCCTGAATAAGCCCTTGCCCACGTGGCACTATTCTTGGTCCCGTAATGTCCCCGTAAGTAATATAGCACAAGGTGTTAGGAAAACTTACGACTTCACATGCTGACAATTCGAGAGTCCATTTATTGGAAGGGGGGTGCAAAGGAAGATTACGAGTTATTGTTTGTTTTAGGTAGGGAGAATGGGTCCAAGGTCTTACTTTGAGTCCTCAATATAGTATCAAAACATTTCGAGTCAACAAAATTCTATTTATTTGAACAAAGCATCTTTTTTTCTCGGATCCGCCTCTTTCTCTTCGTACCTCGATTTCGATTTCGGACTCGTTCCTCGATTTCGGACTTTCGTGCTAAGTAAGTGCACTTTGCTATGATAGCTTCCTAGCTGTTGTAGCAATTGTCTCAGCAAGCATAGTCAAATTTCCCTCGTTGATAGTGATTCTGTTTGTCAGCTTACGTGCGTCTGACGTTTTCCTGGCATCCGCACGTCACGTGACGTACTTTCACTTTAATTTAGTGGTGATTTTTACGGTTTTTATTTATTTAGTCGTTTTTTTTTTTTGTTTTTTGTTTGTTTGTTGTTTTTTTTTTCACTGAGGACGGTTGAGCAGCAGAGCCGAAGGCGATTTGAGGGCAATTAAGTCCGCTTCCGTGTCTCTATCTTCCAGGGGCTCATCGTGGGCAACACAAAATGAGTTAGGAAGAATAATTTAAAAATTCGTTTTCGTCTGTACTTTTTTCTTTTAAGTTTAGCATGGGTAATATATGTAATTAATAATAATTTTTTTTAATTTCTTTGATTAATAATAATGGCTATTAGATATTCTTTAGATTATCATTTCGTTAATAAATAATTAATGGATATATATATATATATATATATATAATATATATATATATATATATATATATATATATATATATATATAATATATATATATATATATATATATATATATATATATATATATATATATATATATATATATATATATATATATATATATATATATATATATATATATATGAAAACTTTTGAAAACTCTGTTACATTTGAAAACTTATCTAAAAACGTATTTTTCGGTTACTGTGGTTATTTTCGGTGACTTTTCGGTCACGATTTTAGGTTGTAATTTTCTGTTATTATGGTCCGTCTTTTGATCGCTACTAGGTTAGCTGCAACCATAATAATCCCATGCTTTCATTTTTAGTCTTAAAAATCGTAAAAAAAAAAATTTTTTGACAAAAAGAGATGAAAAATTTTTACTTTTTAATGTGTTATGAGATAAAAAACAGTTTTTTTAGTTAAAAAAAATTGTCAGTCTTTCTTTATCATGGCTCCATCCTGTCTTTTCCAGGCTTAAAATTTTTCATTTTTACTTGTAATATATTTAGAATTAATAAAATTTATCCATTTCCTCTACCATAAAACGTTGCTATAGAGTTAATTTAAGTTTCGGGGTGGGGGGGGGGGGGGTATCGCGTGCTGTTAGTGTTGACCGAGCATAATCAATACTATTTTGTAAAAAAAAATAAACTTTTTAAATAATCTTCTTTGACGTTAATTTTTGGGGAGATTTTGGAGAACCCTATTTACTCTCAGGAAAACCTGAAAAAATTAGCATTAATTAAAAATAAAATAAAAGAAATTTTAAATATTAGAAAAAATATATTAAAAAATAAAATATAAACAAATAAAAAATAAAGGAAATACTCTTCATCAAATAGTTTTTGGGAAATTTAGGAGAACTATTTACTTACAGGGAAGCCTTAAAGAATTTGGAGATAGTGCGAGCACTGCTTGCTATAGACAAAAGGTAGTAAATACAGGTGTCCAACTGAACAATTTTTGGTAACCGATAAATTTGATACGAACTTCATTTTCTTCCAAAATTGTTTTCACGGATGTTGTCAGATAAAAGCAAGCTTATTCAAAACATTTAATCTTTCCAATAGAAATTCATAAAAACTAAATATAGTTTATGAAATAATCATAAATTCTCTATTGATTACTTATCAGTTTTGATCCTATGATCGTTTAATAAAACTGTTGAAGAAAAAAAAGGAATCGATTATTTGAATTCATCCAACATACAGCATCAACGTCATGAATAGTTTCAAAGCAACATCCGACTTTTTTTTAACATTGCAGGATAGGTCTGCTGGATATGCCATTTATATACCTCTCCTGTTATGTACCCTATGTCATATACCTTACATTATTTTTAAACATTGCAGGCCTGTTGGGTATACCCTTTATATACCCTGCCTGTTGTATACCTGATGCTATATACCTTACATTATTTTTAATGATTCCAGGATAGGCCTGTTGGATATACTCTTTATATACCCTGCCTTTTATATAACTTACATTGTTTTTAAACATTGCAAGATAGGCCTGTTAGATATACCCTTTATATACCCTGCCTGTTGTATACCTGATGCTATATACCTTATATTATTTTTAATGATTCCAGGATAGGCCTGTTGGATATACTCTTTATATACCCTGCCTTTTATATAACTTACATTGTTTTTAAACATTGCAAGATAGGCCTGTTGGATATACCCTTTATATACCTTGCCTGTTGTATACCTGATGCTATATACCTTACATTATTTTTAATGATTCCAGGATAGGCCTGTTGGATATACTCTTTATATACCCTGCCTTTTATATAACTTACATTGTTTTTAAACATTGCAAGATAGGCCTGTTGGATATACCCTTTATATACCCTGCCTGTTGTATACCTGATGCTATATACCTTACATTATTTTTAATGATTCCAGGATAGGCCTGTTGGATATACTCTTTATATACCCTTCCTTTTATATAACTTACATTGTTTTTAAACATTGCAAGATAGGCCTGTTGGATATACCCTTTATATACCCTGCCTGTTGTATACCTGATGCTATATACCTTACATTATTTTAATGATTCCAGGATAGGCCTGTTGGATATACTCTTTATATACCCTGCCTTTTATATAACTTACATTGTTTTAAACATTGCAAGATAGGCCTGTTGGATATACCCTTTATATACCCTGCCTGTTGTATACCTGATGCTATATACCTTACATTATTTTTAATGATTCCAGGATAGGCCTGTTGGATATACTCTTTATATACCCTGCCTTTTATATAACTTACATTGTTTTTAAACATTGCAAGATAGGCCTGTTGGATATACCCTTTATATACCCTGCCTGTTGTATACCTGATGCTATATACCTTACATTATTTTTAATGATTCCAGGATAGGCCTGTTGGATATACTCTTTATATACCCTGCCTGTTGTATACCTTATGCTATATACCTTACATTATTTTTAGTGATTCCAGGATAGGCCTGTTGGATATACTCTTTATATACCCTGCCTTTTATATAACTTACATTGTTTTTAAACATTGCAAGATAGGCCTGTTAGATATACCCTTTATATACCCTGCCTGTTGTATACCTGATGCTATATACCTTATATTATTTTTAATGATTCCAGGATAGGCCTGTTGGATATACTCTTTATATACCCTGCCTTTTATATAACTTACATTGTTTTTAAACATTGCAAGATAGGCCTGTTGGATATACCCTTTATATACCTTGCCTGTTGTATACCTGATGCTATATACCTTACATTATTTTTAATGATTCCAGGATAGGCCTGTTGGATATACTCTTTATATACCCTGCCTTTTATATAACTTACATTGTTTTTAAACATTGCAAGATAGGCCTGTTGGATATACCCTTTATATACCCTGCCTGTTGTATACCTGATGCTATATACCTTACATTATTTTTAATGATTCCAGGATAGGCCTGTTGGATATACTCTTTATATACCTGCCTTTTATATAACTTACATTGTTTTTAAACATTGCAAGATAGGCCTGTTGGATATACCCTTTATATACCCTGCCTGTTGTATACCTGATGCTATATACCTTACATTATTTTTAATGATTCCAGGATAGGCCTGTTGGATATACTCTTTATATACCCTGCCTTTTATATAACTTACATTGTTTTTAAACATTGCAAGATAGGCCTGTTGGATATACCCTTTATATACCCTGCCTGTTGTATACCTGATGCTATATACCTTACATTATTTTTAATGATTCCAGGATAGGCCTGTTGGATATACTCTTTATATACCCTGCCTGTTGTATACCTTATGCTATATACCTTACATTATTTTTAATGATTCCAGGATAGGCCTGTTGGATATACTCTTTATATACCCTGCCTTTTATATAACTTACATTGTTTTTAAACATTGCAAGATAGGCCATTAGGATACACCCTTTATATACCCTACCTGTTATATATACTTTTGTCTATAGTAGGCATTTTGGATCTTTAAAATTTAGATGCTTTTAGAAATCTAAAATAGTTTACTTGATAGACAGCGGTTATTATGGTTGTTACGTTTTGCGTAATATTTTCAAAAACGTTTAAATTGTGACAAATGTAAAAATTATGGTGTAGCAGAATACGGGCGACCTCAACTTAGTATATATAAGAGGGGGGCTTCAACTTAATATGTATAGTATGAGGGGGGTCAGTTCACGAAATTGTGGGGGAGGGGCAAAATATTCCTTCCAAAATCTAGGAGGGCAATTTTATTGGGTTTCTTTTTTTAGTCAAAATAGTAAAAAAAAAAGGTATTTTTCGAAACTTGGGGAGGGGGTAAAAAAAACTGGGGCACAATTGCCCCTCCTCTACTTGTCAATAGACGCGCCTTAAATAGGACACAAATGCAAAAAAAGTTTATTTTTTAAAAAGTTAGTGATTCAAATAAACCCCCCCCCCAAAAAAAAAAAAAAAACACGAAATACAATGAATATACCAAAAAATGCTTTTTTTGAAATCCGGGGAGGTGGGGGGTAAAACATAAGGTGGGAATTATCCTCCGCTCCACCATTAACGTGCCTAATATAGTACAAAAATATCATAAAAAAGTTTACCTTTTCGAAAATCTTGCGACTCAAAAACTTGTCGCTGGCTGTAGCCTACTTGCTTGAAATTTGCACAGGAAAACCAGATTTGATTTAGTTTGTTGCTCTTTTTATTGCCTCACAATATTTTTGCGGCCGCAAAAACCAATCAGATGGAGTTAGATTTGTTGTTCTTCTTATGGCTTTGCAGTCTTTTTATGCCCTCACAAACCAATCAGATAGGATTTAACTTTTTGTTGTTTTTACCGCCTGTTCTTAAAGCCTCATATATATCAGGTTTTAAAAACTGGTATTATTGGCTTTCCTTTCTGGCGTAGGCCTAAATAATCATATGATTGGCTTGTGGAACTATAACGTCACAGACGTTAACCAATGAATTTCAAGCATGTCTTTTCGTACCATGTAATAATAGCCAAAGAATTGCCGTTTTTATTTTTGTCAATAACTTAGTGTGAATTCATTTTGGGCAAACATTTGAAGAATTTTAAGTTACAGCGCTGTAGTCTTTGGGGCATCAAGAAAAAAAAATTGTTTTGTTGGAAATTAAAATAAATCTGGAAACAAATATATTACTAAATCTACAGAATCCAAATTACGTAATGAGTCTTTACGTAATGAAACCATACCAGAGAAGCATGATACTCATCTTCAACTTTGTCTTGTCTTCTAACTTTGACACTAAGCTACAAAACTACTAAATCTACAGAATCCAAATTACGTAATGAGTCCTTACGTAATGAGACAAATATATTTTATTCAAATTCATGATTTCAAAGGCGTAGTTGTCTTGTCTTCTAACTTTAATACTAAGCTACAAAACTACTAAATCTACGGAATCCAAATTACGTAATGAGTCCATGATTTCAAAGGCAGTAGTTGTCTTATCTTGTCTGTTACTAAATCTACAGAATCCAAATTACGTAATGAGTCCTTACGTAATGAAACCATACCAGAGAAGCATGATACTCATCTTCAACTTTGTCTTGTCTTCTAACTTTGACACTAAGCTACAAAACTACTAAATCTACAGAATCCAAATTACGTAATGAGTCCTTACGTAATGAGACAAATATATTTTATTCAAATTCATGATTTCAAAGGCGTAGTTGTCTTGTCTTCTAACTTTAATACTAAGCTACAAAACTACTAAATCTACGGAATCCAAATTACGTAATGAGTCCATGATTTCAAAGGCAGTAGTTGTCTTATCTTGTCTGTTACTAAATCTACAGAATCCAAATTACGTAATGAGTCCTTACGTAATGAAACCATACCAGAGAAGCATGATACTCATCTTCAACTTTGTCTTGTCTTCTAACTTTGATACTAAGCTACAAAACTACTAAATCTACAGAATCCAAAATAACGTAGTGAGTCCTTACGTAATGAAACAAAAATATTTTATTCAAATTCATGATTTCAAAGGCAGTAGTTGTCTTGTCTTCTAGATTTGATACTAAGCTACAAAACTACTAAATCTACAGAATCCAAATTACGTAATGAGTCCTTGAAATCCTGAATTCTGAGCCATTGTTTTTTCCCATGAGTAACTGATTTCTTCTTTTTTTTCCAGGATCTTCGAGCCAAAGTTCGAGCTTTAATCAACTCGGAAACCCTGCCATGATTACATATACATTTAGAGTGAAAATACGTTTTTTATTGCAATATTATGATCTATTAAATACATTTTTATATCTACTGTTTTTGCATCTACTTTTGTATCTACTGTTTACTGTTTTGTATAGAGGCTTAAAAATTTGGAATGAAGATACGTTTTTATTGCAAGATTATGATCTATTAAATACATTTTTTGTATCTACTGTTTTTGCATCTACTTTTGTATCTACTGTTTACTGTTTTTGTATAGAGGCTTAAGAATTGTTCCAATCGTTACAAAGTCCTAGCGAGGATTAAGGAGGACTAAACATCTTCAATCGGGTTTTTCAGTTTATCCTCATTTTTATTGCTAATTATACACACCCTTAACCGTTTTATACCCGTGCTTACATTACTCATTGCAAGATTTAGAGTTCCGCTAAAAACTGTATGTGGCCAGACAAGTACGGAGGATATTCCCCCTTCAGTCCACCTCTCCTTCTTGGACATCCTTTGTTTTTAATGGTTTTTTCAGCTGATTACCCATGTGTTTTATTTTATTCACCAGTTTTTTTTACAAACTCTCCCCCCCCCCATGAAACACATTCTTCTGTATGTGGGTGCTGCTTTTTGCCATATATGGAAATTGTGTTTTTTGCCAAATAAATGGTCAAAATAAACGGTCAGTGATCAAATGGTCAAATCAAATAAATGGTCAATGGTCAAAACTAACCTGAAGGAAGTATTAATTACTTCTGATTAGAACTGTTCCTTTTCCTTCTAAAGCCGAGCTTAAAAAATATGTTAGCACAGTCTTGAGTCGAAATCCAAATATCGCGGGTTGAAAAAATTAAAATTAACTGGGTAGTAAAAAAAGGATTTTGTTTTAAGGGGATTCGATACCTTTAAGGATCACCATTCTCGTCCATTATAAGCTGTTTTAGTTTGTGTGGCTAAAATGTTTAGAATAGATTGGGCGGTCTTGCCATAACTTATAGAGCTTGGATAAGAATTCCTAATAAACGACAGAAAAGTAAAATCCGGCATCTACTTCCCCGGACATCTTAGAAAAACCATTTAACTTATCCAGTTTTGTGCTGGAGATACAGATATTTCAATCTGAATGAAACTAACATCATCAGAAACTATAAATTTTATTTTCGATTAGATGAAGCAGAATTTTCTATTTAAAGCTCAGGAAAGGGCAGTCTCAGAAGCCGCTAAAAATCAGCTCAAAAGAAATCACAAGTAATTTGGCAGCTTTGGGAGTTCCCTGTGGTGCCATACAGTTTTATTGAAAATCTTACCGGCACAAGGGAAGTAGATTTTATCATTGTTTTTTCAATCGAATTTTATAGTCAGACCACACACTGAATAGCTCTCGATGATGGCTAGTCCCCTTAATTAATAGGCCCTTTGACTTTGAGACAGTCAGCCGGCACTGAGGCTCGCAAAATGATTTTAAGGTATCAAATCCCCTTAAAAATTCACTGAAAAAAAAAAACTAGTAAGACAAAGTAGCATGATCCGGTATCCCTCCTAACTAAAGTAGCTGTAGTAACTTAGGTGATTTTTTATATTTGTCGTTATTATGGACGTTTTCCCTTCAGAATGTTAATTATTTAACCCCCCAAGAACAAGGTAATAACCTTGTCTCTATGAGTCTAGGAGAAGGGGGAATCTGCCACCAGAGTTTTGGTAGGATTATCGCGATTTGTTGCTTAGATGTGCTGCCCTCTATCCTCTCTAAGTTTGCTGATCTAATGTAAAATACAATAGTATTATTTAAGCCTAAAGACTTTGTGTTGCTAAGCACCAAATAACGCTATTTTAAGCAATCTCCATGCGTCTTCTCATGGATGGTAATCAGAAACATTTTGTTGCTAGGCACCAAATAACGCTGTTTTAAGCAATCTCCATACGTCTTCTCTTCATGGATGGCAAACAGATATTTTGTTGCTAAGCACCAAATAACGCTATTTTAAGCAATCTCCATACACCTTCTGTTCATGGACGGCAAACAGAACAAATTCATTATTAAGTTAAGCGAAGCTCTAGGAAATCTGTATTTTTGGGCGCCAAAATGCACCTTTTTGTGACCAGCTCCTCATCGCTTTTTTGTGCTTTGTCACCAAACGTGGGACACCAAGTTACTCCTTTTGTGTTTTGTCACAAGACGTGGGACACCAAGTGATTCTTTTGTGTTTTGTCACCAGGCATAGGACACCAAGTTACTCCTTTTGTGTTTTGTCACCAGGCATGGGACACCAAGTTACTCCTTTTGTGTTTTGTCACCAGGCATGGGACACCAAGTTACTCCTTTTGTGTTTTGTCACCAGGCATGGGACACCAAGTTACTCCTTTTGTGTTTTGTCACCAGGCATGGGACACCAAGTTACTCCTTTTGTGTTTTGTCACCAGACGTGGGACACCAAGTGATTCTTTTAAGTGACTTCCATGTGTCTTTTCTTTGCTTACGGCTTACACTTTTAGTTATAAATTTCTTTGGGTGATAATAAAAGCAAAGGCTATAAAAGCCTAGAACACAAACAAAGTTTTGAGTTTCGACTCGCTTCGATTTGATTTTTGACTGTAATAACAATTTACCAAAACCAGCTTACTGTAACAAAAAAAGCTTACCTCTGGCAAAGTTGGAACTTGTACAAGATTTTTGAAATACTGCAAGTTGCTGTAGTTAACGCAGAATTTCTTTAATTTTCCTATTTATGCACAATTTTCCAAATTGTGTATTATTTCCAAACGTGTATTTATACTATGCTCCACTTTCTAATCCACTTATGACATCGGGATGCTTCTGAATGGGAGACTTTTTTACTAATCGGAATTTATTATTTACCAACCTGAATAATTGTACTACAAGAATACACCCACGCAGTTTTGCTTCCCTTAACTGCCGAGTAAATACAAATAATAAGTTTAGAATAACCAAATGACCTCTAACAGTGCAGGTAATTTTCCAAAGAGTACGGGTAGCTGACGAGAGGAGAAACTGGCCCTAGTGACGACTTAAAATCCCCGTTGCCATTCAGCGTTTGTAGGTTTATTTGTCGAACGAAGGTGTAGTTAAATTAATTAATTAGTTTTACTGATTTATCTTTACAATTCAACGTGGTAACACTGATGAAAACGTGATACTACCGTAAAAACTTAATAAGTTTGAAATAAGCAAATGACCTTTAACAGTGCAGGTAATTTTCCAAAGAGTAGGTGTAGTTGACTAGAGGGGAAACTTGCCTTAGTACCGACAGTAAATCACCAGTGCCAGTCAGTGTTTGTAGGTTTAGCTGTCCAACGAAGGCGTTGTTAAATTGATTAATTAGTTTTGCTGATTTATCTTTAAAATTCGACGTGGCAACACTGATGAAAACGTGATAATACCGTAAAAACTTAATAAGTTTGGAATTACCAAATGACCTCTAACAGTGCTGGTAATTTTCCAAAGAGTACGGGTAGCTGACTAGAGGGGAAACTGGCCTTAGTACCGACAAAAAATCCCCAGTGTCATTCAGCGTTTGTAGGTTTAGTAGTCACGCGAAGATGTAGTTAAATTAATTAATTAGTTTTACTGATTTATCTTCACAATTCAACGTGGCAACGCTGACAAAAACGTGATACTACCGTAAAAGCTTAATAAGTTTGAAACAACCAAAAGACCTCTAGCAGTGCAGTTATTTTTCTAAAGAGTAAGGGTAGCTGACTAAGTGGAAACTAGCCTTAAAAGTGACAAAAAATTACCAGTGCCATTCAGTGTTTGCAGGTTAGTTGTCGAACGAAAACGTTGTTAAGTTAATTAATTCGTTTTGTCGTTTTATTTTCACGGTTCAACGTGGCAACACTGACGAAAATGTGGTACTACCGCAAAAACTTAATAAGTTTGGAATAACCAAATGACCTCTAACAGTGCAGGTAATTTTCCAAAGAGTACGGGTAGTTGACTAGAGGGGAAACTGGCCTTAGTCCCGACAGTAAATCACCAGTGCCACTCAGCGTTTGTAGGACTAACTGTCCAACGAAGGCGTTGTTAAATTGATTAATTAGTTTTGCTGATTTATCTTTACAATTCAAGGTGGCAACACTGATGAAAACGTGATACTACCGTAAAAACTTAATAAGTTTGGAATTACCAAATGACCTCTAACAGTGCTGGTAATTTTCCAAAGAGTACGGGTAGCTGACTAGAGGGGAAACTGACCCTAGTGCCAACAAAAAATCCCCGGTGCCGTTCAGCGCTTGCATGTTTAGTTGTCGAACGAAAGCCTTGTTAAGTTAATTAATTCGTTTTGTCGTTTTATTTTCACGGTTCAACGTGGCAACACTGACGAAAACGTGATACTACCGTAAAAACTTAATAAGTTTGGAATAACAAATGACCTCTAACTTACTTACTTAAGTCCCATGCATCTTCTTGGGACGTCTTGGGGTCACTCCTTCCAGAATCTGATGAACTAGGGCTCGATATGCTGTACTGTCAAGTGCAGTTCGGGATAGTTGGGCAATGTGTTGTCGGTCAAAGTTTTCGATCCACCTTTTACCCGGTCTTCCCCGTGGTCGAAGTCCTTCAGTTGTCCGTTCAAGCGCGATCTTGGGCAGACGTTCGGGATTCATTCGCTTTACTTGGCCGAACCAGCACGGCTGCTCTAACAGTCTAATGACGTCTAACAGTGCAGGTAATTTTCCAAAGAGTACGGGTAGCTGACTAAAGGGGAAACTGGCCCTAGTGCCGAAAAAAAATCCCCAGTGTCATTCAGCGTTTGTAGGTTTAGTAGTAGAACGTATGTGTAGTTAAATTAATTAATTAGTTTTACTGATTTATCTTCATAATTCAGCGTGGCAACGCTAACAAAATATGTTACTACCGTAAAAGCTTAATAAGTTTGAAACAACCAAAAGACCTCCCACAGTGCAGGTAATTTCCCAAAGAGAAAGGGTAGCTGACTAGAGGGGAAACTGGCCTTAGTACCGACAAAAATCACCAGTGCCATCCAGCGTTTGTAGGTTTAGCTGTCCAACGAAGGCGTTGTTAAATTAAGTGTTTGTTCATTTATTTTTACAATTCAA